>CM060977.1:7500-1207500 GCA_030765065.1 Deroplatys truncata | reverse complement strand
CATTGATGCCTTGGTGATCGTATCATACAGGTTTACTAATTTGGAAATCCTTGCACAAAGTCTTCATTGCTGTCTTGGTGACCGTATCATACAGGTTTACTAATTTGGAAATCCTTGCACAAAGTCATCTTTGATGTCTTGGTGACCGTATCATACAGGTTTACTAATTTCGAAATCCTTGCACAAAGTCTTCATTGATGTCTTGGTGACCGTATCATACAGGTTTACTAGTTTGGAAATCCGTGCACAAAGTCTTCATTGATGTCTTGGTGACCCTATCATACAGGTTTACTAATTTGGAAATCCTTGCACAAAGTCTCAATTGATGTATTGTTGACCATATCATACAGGTTTACTAATTTGGATCTCCTTGCACAAAGTCTTCATTCATGCCTTGGTGGCCGTATCATACAGGTTTACTAATTTGGAAATCCTTGCACAAAGTCTTCATTGATGCCTTGGTGACCGTATCATACAGGTTTACTAATTTGGATCTCTTTGCACAAAGTCTTCATTGATGCCTTGGTGATCGTATCACACAGGTTTACTAATTTGGAAATCCTTGCACAAAGTCTTCATTGATGTCTTGGTGACCGTATCATACAGGTTTACTAATTTGGAAATGCTTACACAAAGTCTTCATTGATGTATTGGCTGAGTGTATCATACAGGTTTACTCAGTTGGATCTCCTTGCACAAAGTCTTCATTGATGTATTGGTGACCATATCATACAGGTTTACTAATTTGGATCTCCTTGCACAAAGTCTTCATTGATGCCTTGGTGACCGTATCATACAGGTTTACTAATTTGGAAATCCTTGCACAAAGTCTTCATTGATGCCTTGGTGACCGTATCATACAGGTTTACTAATTTGGATCTCCTTGCACAAAGTCTTTATCGATGCCTTGGTGATCGTATCATACAGGTTTGCTAATTTGGAAATCCTTGCACAAAGTCTTCATAGATGCCTTGGTGACCGTATCATACAGGCTTACTGATTTGGATCTCCTTGCACAAAGTCTTCATTGATGGCTTGGTGACCGTATCATACAGGTTTACTAACTTGGAAATCCTTGCACAAAGTCTTCATTGATGTCTTGGTGACCGTATCATACAGCTTTACTAATTTGGAAATCCTTGCACAAAGTCGTCATTGATGCCTTGGTAACCATATCATAGAGGTTTACTAATTTGGAAATCCTTGCACAAAGTCCTCATTGATGTATTGGCTGAGTGCATCATACAGGTTTACTCATTTGGATCTCCTTGCACAAAGTCTTCATTGATGTATTGGCTGAGTGTATCATAGGTTTACTAATTTGGAAATCCTTGCACAAAGTCTTCATTGATGCCTTGATGACCGTATCATACAGGTTTACTAATTTGGAAATCCTTGCACAAAGTCTTCATTGATGCCTTGGTGACCATTTCATACAGGTTTACTAATTTGGAAATCCTTGCACAAAGTCCTCATTGATGTATTGGCTGAGTGTATCATACAGGTTTACTCATTTGGATCTCCTTGCACAAAGTCTTTATTGATGTATTGGTTACCATATCATACAGGTTTACTAATTTGGAAATCCTTGCACAAAGTCCTCATTGATGTATTGGCTGAGTGTATCATACAGGTTTACTAATTTGGATCTCCTTGCACAAAGTCTTCATTGATGCCTTGGTGACCGTGTCATACAGGTTTACTAATTTGGAAATCCTTGCACAAAGTCTTCAATGATGCCTTGGTGACCATTTCATACAGGTTTACTAATTTGGAAATCCTTGCACAAAGTCTTCATTGATGTCTTGGTGACCGTATCATACAGGTTTACTAATTTGGAAATCCTTGCACAAAGTCCTCATTGATGTATTGGCTGAGTGTATCATAAAAGTTTACTAATTTGGAAATCCTTGCACAAAGTCTTCATTGATCCCTTGGTGACCATATCATACAGGTTTACTAATTTGGATCTCCTTGCACAAAGTCTTCATTGATGCCTTGGTGATCGTATCATACAGGTTTACTAATTTGGAAATCCTTGCACAAAGTCTTCATTGCTGTCTTGGTGACCGTATCATACAGGTTTACTAATTTGGAAATCCTTGCACAAAGTCTTCTTTGATGTCTTGGTGACCGTATCATACAGGTTTACTAATTTCGAAATCCTTGCACAAAGTCTTCATTGATGTCTTGGTGACCGTATCATACAGGTTTACTAATTTGGAAATCCTTGCACAAAGTCTTCATTGATGTCTTGGTGACCGTATCATACAGGTTTACTAATTTGGAAATCCTTGCACAAAGTCTTAATTGATGTATTGGTGACCGTATTATACAGGTTTACTAATTTGGAAATGCTTGCCTAAAGTCTTCATTGATGTATTGGCTGAGTGTATCATACAGGTTTACTCATTTGGATCTCCTTGCACAAAGTCTTCATTGATGTATTGGGGACCATATCATACAGGTTTACTAATTTGGATCTCCTTGCACAAAGTCTTCATTGATGCCTTGGTGGCCGTATCATACAGGTTTACTAATTTGGAAATCCTTACACAAAGTCTTCATTGATGCCTTGGTGACCGTATCATACAGGTTTACTGATTTGGATCTCCTTGCACAAAGCCTTCATTGATGCCTTGGTGATCGTATCATACAGGTTGCTAATTTGGAAATCCTTGCACAAAGTCTTCATTGATGCCTTGGTGACCGTATCATACAGGTTTACTGATTTGGATCTCCTTGCACAAAGTCTTCATTGATGCCTTGGTGACCGTATCATACAGGTTTACTACTTGGAAATCCTTCCACAAAGTCTTCATTGATGCCTTGGTGACCGTATCATACAGGTTTACTAATTTGGATCTCCTTGCACAAAGTCTTCATTGATGTCTTGGTGATCGTATCATACAGGTTTAATAATTTGGAAATCCTTGCACAATGTCTTCATTGATGTCTTGGTGACTGTATCATACAGGTTTACTAACTTGAATCTGTCTTGCTCAAAGTTTTATTGAAGTATTGGCTGACTGTATCATATAGGTTTACTAACTTGAATCTCCTCTGCTTAAAGTCTTCATTGATGTATTGGCTGAGTGTATCATACAGGTTTATTAATTTGGATCTCCTTGCACAAAGTCTTCATTGATGCCTTGGTGACTGTATCATACAGGTTTACTAATTTGGAAATGCTTGCCTAAAGTCTTCATTGATGTATTGGCTGAGTGTATCATACAGGTTTACTCATTTGGATCTCCTTGCACCAAGTCTTCATTGATGTATTGGTGACCATATCATACAGGTTTACTAAATTGGATCTCCTTGCACAAAGTCTTCATTGATGCCGTGGTGATAGTATCATACAGGTTTACTAATTTGGAAATCCTTGCACAAAGTCTTCATTGCTGTCTTGGTGACCGTATCATACAGGTTTACTAATTTGGAAATCCTTGCACAAAGTCTTCTTTGATGTCTTGGTGACCGTATCATACAGGTTTACTAATTTCGAAATCCTTGCACAAAGTCTTCATTGATGTATTGGTGACCGTATCATACAGGTTTACTAATTTGGAAATCCTTGCACAAAGTCTTCATTGATGTCTTGGTGACCGTATCATACAGGTTTACTAATTTGGAAATCCTTGCACAAAGTCTTCATTGATGTATTGGCTGAGTTTATCATACACGTTTACTAATTTGGATCTCCTTGCACAAAGTCTTTATTGATGCCTTGGTGGCCGTATCATACAGGTTTACTAATTTGGAAATCCTTGCACAAAGACTTCATTAATGCCTTGGTGACCGTATCCTACAGGTTTACTAATTTGGATCTCCTTGCACAAAGTCTTCATTGATGCCTTGGTGATCGTATCACACAGGTTTACTAATTTGGAAATCCTTGCACAAAGTCTTCATTGATGTCTTAGTGACCGTATAATACAGGTTTACTAATTTGGAAATCCTTGCAAAAAGTCTTCATTGCTGTCTTGGTGACCGTATCATATAGGTTTACTAATTTGGAAATCCTTGCACAAAATCTTCTTTGATGTCTTGGTGACCGTATCATACAGGTTTACTAATTTCGAAATCCTTGCACAAAGTCTTCATTGATGTATTGGTGACCGTATCATACAGGTTTACTAATTTGGAAATCGTTGCACAAAGTCTTCATTGATGTCTTGGTGACCGTATCATACTGGTTTACTAATTTGGAAATCCTTGCACAAAGTCTTCATTGATGTATTGGCTGAGTGTATCATACAGGTTTACTAATTTGGATATCCTTGCACAGTCTTCATTGATGCCTTGGTGGCCGTATCATACAGGTTTACTAATTTGGAAATCCTTGCACAAAGTCTTCAATGATGCCTTGGTGACCGTATCATACAGGTTTAATAATTTGGATCTCCTTGCACAAAGTCTTCATTGATGCCTTGGTGATCGTATCACACAGATTTACTAATTTGGAAATCCTTGCACAAAGTCTTCATTGATGTCTTGGTGACCGTATCATACAGGTTTACTAATTTGGAAATGCTTCCACAAAGTCTTCATTGATGTATTGGCTGAGTGTATCAAGCAGGTTTACTCATTTGGATCTCCTTGCACAAAGTCTTCCTTGTTGTATTGGTGACCATATCATACAGGTTTACTAATTTGGATCTCCTTGCACAAAGTCTTCATTGATGCCTTGGTGGCCGTATCATACAGGTTTACTAATTTGGAAATCCTTGCACAAAGTCTTCATTGATGCCTTGGTGACCGTATCATACAGGTTTACTAATTTGGATCTCCTTGCACAAAGTCTTCATTGATGCCTTGGTGATCGTATCATACCGGTTTACTAATTTGGAAATCCTTGCACAAAGTCTTCATTGATGTCTTGGTGACCGTATCATACAGGTTTACTGAATTGGATCTCCTTGCACAAAGTCTTCATTGATGCCTTGGTGACCGTATCATACAGGTTTACTAATTTGGAAATCCTTGCACAAAGTCTTCATTGATGTCTTCGTGACCGTATCATACAGCTTTACTAATTTGGAAATCCTTGCACAAAGTCGTCATTGATACCTTGGTAACCGTATCATAGAGGTTTACTAATTTGGAAATCCTTGCACAAAGTCTTCATTGATGCTTTGGTGACCGTTTCATACAGGTTTACTAATTTGGAAATCCTTGCACAAAGTCCTCATTGATGTATTGGCTGAGTGTATCATACAGGTTTACTCATTTGGATCTCCTTGCACAAAGTCTTTATTGATGTATTGGTTACCATATCATACAGGTTTACTAATTTGGAAATCCTTGCACAAAGTCTTCATTGATGCCTTGGTGACCGTATCATACAGGTTTACTAATTTGGATCTCTTTGCACAAAGTCTTCATTGATGCCTTGGTGATCGTATCACACAGGTTTACTAATTTGGAAATCCTTGCACAAAGTCTTCATTGATGTCTTGGTGACCGTATCATACAGGTTTACTAATTTGGAAATGCTTACACAAAGTCTTCATTGATGTATTGGCTGAGTGTATCATACAGGTTTACTCAGTTGGATCTCCTTGCACAAAGTCTTCATTGATGTATTGGTGACCATATCATACAGGTTTACTAATTTGGATCTCCTTGCACAAAGTCTTCATTGATGCCTTGGTGACCGTATCATACAGGTTTACTAATTTGGAAATCCTTGCACAAAGTCTTCATTGATGCCTTGGTGACCGTATCATACAGGTTTACTAATTTGGATCTCCTTGCACAAAGTCTTTATCGATGCCTTGGTGATCGTATCATACAGGTTTGCTAATTTGGAAATCCTTGCACAAAGTCTTCATAGATGCCTTGGTGACCGTATCATACAGGCTTACTGATTTGGATCTCCTTGCACAAAGTCTTCATTGATGGCTTGGTGACCGTATCATACAGGTTTACTAACTTGGAAATCCTTGCACAAAGTCTTCATTGATGTCTTGGTGACCGTATCATACAGCTTTACTAATTTGGAAATCCTTGCACAAAGTCGTCATTGATGCCTTGGTAACCATATCATAGAGGTTTACTAATTTGGAAATCCTTGCACAAAGTCCTCATTGATGTATTGGCTGAGTGCATCATACAGGTTTACTCATTTGGATCTCCTTGCACAAAGTCTTCATTGATGTATTGGCTGAGTGTATCATAGGTTTACTAATTTGGAAATCCTTGCACAAAGTCTTCATTGATGCCTTGATGACCGTATCATACAGGTTTACTAATTTGGAAATCCTTGCACAAAGTCTTCATTGATGCCTTGGTGACCATTTCATACAGGTTTACTAATTTGGAAATCCTTGCACAAAGTCCTCATTGATGTATTGGCTGAGTGTATCATACAGGTTTACTCATTTGGATCTCCTTGCACAAAGTCTTTATTGATGTATTGGTTACCATATCATACAGGTTTACTAATTTGGAAATCCTTGCACAAAGTCCTCATTGATGTATTGGCTGAGTGTATCATACAGGTTTACTAATTTGGATCTCCTTGCACAAAGTCTTCATTGATGCCTTGGTGACCGTGTCATACAGGTTTACTAATTTGGAAATCCTTGCACAAAGTCTTCAATGATGCCTTGGTGACCATTTCATACAGGTTTACTAATTTGGAAATCCTTGCACAAAGTCTTCATTGATGTCTTGGTGACCGTATCATACAGGTTTACTAATTTGGAAATCCTTGCACAAAGTCCTCATTGATGTATTGGCTGAGTGTATCATAAAAGTTTACTAATTTGGAAATCCTTGCACAAAGTCTTCATTGATCCCTTGGTGACCATATCATACAGGTTTACTAATTTGGATCTCCTTGCACAAAGTCTTCATTGATGCCTTGGTGATCGTATCATACAGGTTTACTAATTTGGAAATCCTTGCACAAAGTCTTCATTGCTGTCTTGGTGACCGTATCATACAGGTTTACTAATTTGGAAATCCTTGCACAAAGTCTTCTTTGATGTCTTGGTGACCGTATCATACAGGTTTACTAATTTCGAAATCCTTGCACAAAGTCTTCATTGATGTCTTGGTGACCGTATCATACAGGTTTACTAATTTGGAAATCCTTGCACAAAGTCTTCATTGATGTCTTGGTGACCGTATCATACAGGTTTACTAATTTGGAAATCCTTGCACAAAGTCTTAATTGATGTATTGGTGACCGTATTATACAGGTTTACTAATTTGGAAATGCTTGCCTAAAGTCTTCATTGATGTATTGGCTGAGTGTATCATACAGGTTTACTCATTTGGATCTCCTTGCACAAAGTCTTCATTGATGTATTGGGGACCATATCATACAGGTTTACTAATTTGGATCTCCTTGCACAAAGTCTTCATTGATGCCTTGGTGGCCGTATCATACAGGTTTACTAATTTGGAAATCCTTACACAAAGTCTTCATTGATGCCTTGGTGACCGTATCATACAGGTTTACTGATTTGGATCTCCTTGCACAAAGCCTTCATTGATGCCTTGGTGATCGTATCATACAGGTTGCTAATTTGGAAATCCTTGCACAAAGTCTTCATTGATGCCTTGGTGACCGTATCATACAGGTTTACTGATTTGGATCTCCTTGCACAAAGTCTTCATTGATGCCTTGGTGACCGTATCATACAGGTTTACTACTTGGAAATCCTTCCACAAAGTCTTCATTGATGCCTTGGTGACCGTATCATACAGGTTTACTAATTTGGATCTCCTTGCACAAAGTCTTCATTGATGTCTTGGTGATCGTATCATACAGGTTTAATAATTTGGAAATCCTTGCACAATGTCTTCATTGATGTCTTGGTGACTGTATCATACAGGTTTACTAACTTGAATCTGTCTTGCTCAAAGTTTTATTGAAGTATTGGCTGACTGTATCATATAGGTTTACTAACTTGAATCTCCTCTGCTTAAAGTCTTCATTGATGTATTGGCTGAGTGTATCATACAGGTTTATTAATTTGGATCTCCTTGCACAAAGTCTTCATTGATGCCTTGGTGACTGTATCATACAGGTTTACTAATTTGGAAATGCTTGCCTAAAGTCTTCATTGATGTATTGGCTGAGTGTATCATACAGGTTTACTCATTTGGATCTCCTTGCACCAAGTCTTCATTGATGTATTGGTGACCATATCATACAGGTTTACTAAATTGGATCTCCTTGCACAAAGTCTTCATTGATGCCGTGGTGATAGTATCATACAGGTTTACTAATTTGGAAATCCTTGCACAAAGTCTTCATTGCTGTCTTGGTGACCGTATCATACAGGTTTACTAATTTGGAAATCCTTGCACAAAGTCTTCTTTGATGTCTTGGTGACCGTATCATACAGGTTTACTAATTTCGAAATCCTTGCACAAAGTCTTCATTGATGTATTGGTGACCGTATCATACAGGTTTACTAATTTGGAAATCCTTGCACAAAGTCTTCATTGATGTCTTGGTGACCGTATCATACAGGTTTACTAATTTGGAAATCCTTGCACAAAGTCTTCATTGATGTATTGGCTGAGTTTATCATACACGTTTACTAATTTGGATCTCCTTGCACAAAGTCTTTATTGATGCCTTGGTGGCCGTATCATACAGGTTTACTAATTTGGAAATCCTTGCACAAAGACTTCATTAATGCCTTGGTGACCGTATCCTACAGGTTTACTAATTTGGATCTCCTTGCACAAAGTCTTCATTGATGCCTTGGTGATCGTATCACACAGGTTTACTAATTTGGAAATCCTTGCACAAAGTCTTCATTGATGTCTTAGTGACCGTATAATACAGGTTTACTAATTTGGAAATCCTTGCAAAAAGTCTTCATTGCTGTCTTGGTGACCGTATCATATAGGTTTACTAATTTGGAAATCCTTGCACAAAATCTTCTTTGATGTCTTGGTGACCGTATCATACAGGTTTACTAATTTCGAAATCCTTGCACAAAGTCTTCATTGATGTATTGGTGACCGTATCATACAGGTTTACTAATTTGGAAATCGTTGCACAAAGTCTTCATTGATGTCTTGGTGACCGTATCATACTGGTTTACTAATTTGGAAATCCTTGCACAAAGTCTTCATTGATGTATTGGCTGAGTGTATCATACAGGTTTACTAATTTGGATATCCTTGCACAGTCTTCATTGATGCCTTGGTGGCCGTATCATACAGGTTTACTAATTTGGAAATCCTTGCACAAAGTCTTCAATGATGCCTTGGTGACCGTATCATACAGGTTTAATAATTTGGATCTCCTTGCACAAAGTCTTCATTGATGCCTTGGTGATCGTATCACACAGATTTACTAATTTGGAAATCCTTGCACAAAGTCTTCATTGATGTCTTGGTGACCGTATCATACAGGTTTACTAATTTGGAAATGCTTCCACAAAGTCTTCATTGATGTATTGGCTGAGTGTATCAAGCAGGTTTACTCATTTGGATCTCCTTGCACAAAGTCTTCCTTGTTGTATTGGTGACCATATCATACAGGTTTACTAATTTGGATCTCCTTGCACAAAGTCTTCATTGATGCCTTGGTGGCCGTATCATACAGGTTTACTAATTTGGAAATCCTTGCACAAAGTCTTCATTGATGCCTTGGTGACCGTATCATACAGGTTTACTAATTTGGATCTCCTTGCACAAAGTCTTCATTGATGCCTTGGTGATCGTATCATACCGGTTTACTAATTTGGAAATCCTTGCACAAAGTCTTCATTGATGTCTTGGTGACCGTATCATACAGGTTTACTGAATTGGATCTCCTTGCACAAAGTCTTCATTGATGCCTTGGTGACCGTATCATACAGGTTTACTAATTTGGAAATCCTTGCACAAAGTCTTCATTGATGTCTTCGTGACCGTATCATACAGCTTTACTAATTTGGAAATCCTTGCACAAAGTCGTCATTGATACCTTGGTAACCGTATCATAGAGGTTTACTAATTTGGAAATCCTTGCACAAAGTCTTCATTGATGCTTTGGTGACCGTTTCATACAGGTTTACTAATTTGGAAATCCTTGCACAAAGTCCTCATTGATGTATTGGCTGAGTGTATCATACAGGTTTACTCATTTGGATCTCCTTGCACAAAGTCTTTATTGATGTATTGGTTACCATATCATACAGGTTTACTAATTTGGAAATCCTTGCACAAAGTCCTCACTGATGTATTGGCTGAGTGTATCATACAGGTTTACTAATTTGGATCTCGTTGCACAAAGTCTTCATTGATGCCTTGGTGACCGTATCATACAGGTTTACTAATTTGGAAATCCTTGCACAAAGTCCTAATTGATGTATTGGCTGAGTGTATCATAAACGTTTACTAATTTGGAAATCCTTGCACAAAGTCTTCATTGATGCCTTGGTGACCATATCATACAGGTTTACTAATTTGGATCTCCTTGCACAAAGTCTTCATTGATGCCTTGGTGATCGTATCATACAGGTTTACTAATTTGGAATTCCTTGCACAAAGTCTTCATTGCTGTCTTGGTGACCGTATCATACAGGTTTACTAATTTGAAAATCCTTGCACAAAGTCTTCTTTGATGTCTTGGTGACCGTATCATACAGGTTTACTAATTTCGAAATCCTTGCACAAAGTCTTCATTGATGTCTTGGTGACCGTATCATACAGGTTTACTAATTTGGAAATCCGTGCACAAAGTCTTCATTGATGTCTTGGTGACCGTATCATACAGGTTTACTAATTTGGAAATCCTTGCACAAAGTCTCAATTGATGTATTGGTGACCATATCATACAGGTTTACTAATTTGGATCTCCTTGCACAAAGTCTTCATTCATGCCTTGGTGGCCGTATCATACACGTTTACTAATTTGGAAATCCTTGCACAAAGTCTTCATTGATGCCTTGGTGACCGTATCATACAGGTTTACTAATTTGGATCTCTTTGCACAAAGTCTTCATTGATGCCTTGGTGATCGTATCACACAGGTTTACTAATTTGGAAATCCTTGCACAAAGTCTTCATTGATGTCTTGGTGACCGTATCATACAGGTTTACTAATTTGGAAATGCTTGCACAAAGTCTTCATTGATGTATTGGCTGAGTGTATCATACAGGTTTACTCATTTGGATCTCCTTGCACAAAGTCTTCATTGTTGTATTGGTGACCATATCATACAGGTTTACTAATTTGGATCTCCTTGCACAAAGTCTTCATTGATGCCTTGGTGGCCGTATCATACAGGTTTACTAATTTGGAAATCCTTGCACAAAGTCTTCATTGATGCCTTGGTGATCGTATCATACAGGTTTACTAATTTGGATCTCCTTGCACAAAGTCCTCATTGATGCCTTGGTGATCGTATCATACCGGTTTACTAATTTGGAAATCCTTGCACAAAGTCTTCATTGATGCCTTGGTGACCGTATCATACAGGTTTACTGAATTGGATCTCCTTGCACAAAGTCTTCATTGATGCCTTGGTGACCGTATCATACAGGTTTACTAATTTGGAAATCCTTGCACAAAGTCTTCATTGATGTCTTCGTGACCGTATCATACAGCTTTACTAATTTGGAAATCCTTGCACAAAGTCGTCATTGATACCTTGGTAACCGTATCATAGAGGTTTACTAATTTGGAAATTCTTGCACAAAGTCTTCTTTGATGCTTTGGTGACCGTTTCATACAGGTTTACTAATTTGGAAATCCTTGCACAAAGTCCTCATTGATGTATTGGCTGAGTGTATCATACAGGTTTACTCATTTGGATCTCCTTGCACAAAGTCTTCATTGATGCCTTGGTGACCGTATCATACAGGTTTACTAATTTGGAAATCCTTGCACAAAGTCTTCAATGATGCCTTGGTGACCATTTCATACAGGTTTACTAATTTGAAAATCCTTGCACAAAGTCTTCATTGATGTCTTGGTGACCGTATCATACAGGTTTACTAATTTGGAAATCCTTGCACAAAGTCCTAATTGATGTATTGGCTGAGTGTATCATAAAGGTTTACTAATTTGGAAATCCTTGCACAAAGTCTTCATTGATGCCTTGGTGACCATATCATACAGGTTTACTAATTTGGATCTCCTTGCACAAAGTCTTCATTGATGCCTTGGTGATCGTATCATACAGGTTTACTAATTTGGAAATCCTTGCACAAAGTCTTCATTGCTGTCTTGGTGACCGTATCATACAGGTTTACTAATTTGGAAATCCTTGCACAAAGTCTTCTTTGATGTCTTGGTGACCGTATCATACAGGTTTACTAATTTCGAAATCCTTGCACAAAGTCTTCATTGATGTCTTGGTGACCGTATCATACAGGTTTACTAATTTGGAAATCCGTGCACAAAGTCTTCATTGATGTCTTGGTGACCGTATCATACAGGTTTACTAATTTGGAAATCCTTGCACAAAGTCTCAATTGATGTATTGTTGACCATATCATACAGGTTTGCTAATTTGGATCTCCTTGCACAAAGTCTTCATTCATGCCTTGGTGGCCGTATCATACAGGTTTACTAATTTGGAAATCCTTGCACAAAGTCTTCATTGATGCCTTGGTGACCGTATCATACAGGTTTACTAATTTGGATCTCTTTGCACAAAGTCTTCATTGATGCCTTGGTGATCGTATCATACAGGTTTACTAATTTGGAAATCCTTGCACAAAGTCTTCATTGCTGTCTTGGTGACCGTATCATACAGGTTTACTAATTTGTAAATCCTTGCACAAAGTCTTCTTTGATGTCTTGGTGACCGTATCATAAAGGTTTACTAATTTCGAAATCCTTGCACAAAGTCTTCATTGATGTCTTGGTGACCGTATCATACAGGTTTACTAATTTGGAAATCCTTGCACAAAGTCTTCATTGATGTATTGGTGACCATATCATACAGGTTTACTAATTTGGATCTCCTTGCACAAAGTCTTCATTCATGCCTTGGTGGCCGTATCATACAGGTTTACTGATTTGGAAATCCTTGCACAAAGTCTTCATTGATGCCTTTGTGACCGTAACATACAGGTTTACTAATTTGGATCTCTTTGCACAAAGTCTTCATTGATGCCTCGGTGATCGTATCACACAGGTTTACTAATTTGGAAATCCTTGCACAAAGTCTTCTTTGATGTCTTGGTGACCGTATCATACAGGTTTACTAATTTCGAAATCCTTGCACAAAGTCTTCATTGATGTCTTGGTGACCGTATCATACAGGTTTACTAATTTGGAAATCCTTGCACAAAGTCTTAATTGATGTATTGGTGACCATATCATACAGGTTTACTAATTTGGATCTCCTTGCACAAAGTCTTCATTCATGCCTTGGTGGCCGTATCATACAGGTTTACTGATTTGGAAATCCTTGCACAAAGTCTTCATTGATGCCTTTGTGACCGTAACATACAGGTTTACTAATTTGGATCTCTTTGCACAAAGTCTTCATTGATGCCTCGGTGATCGTATCACACAGGTTTACTAATTTGGAAATCCTTGCACAAAGTCTTCATTGATGTCTTGGTGACCGTATCATACAGGTTTACTAATTTGCAAATGCTTGCACAAAGTCTGCATTGATGTATTGGCTGAGTGTATCATACAGGTTTACTCATTTGGATCTCCTTGCACAAAGTCTTCATTGATGTATTGGTGACCATATCATACAGGTTTACTAATTTGGATCTCCTTGCACAAAGTCTTCATTGATGCCTTGGTGGCCGTATCATACAGGTTTACTAATTTGGAAATCCTTGCACTAAGTCTTCATTGATGCCTTGGTGACCGTATCATAAGGGTTTACTAGTTTGGATCTCCTTGCACAAAGTCTTCATTGATGCCTTGGTGATCGTATCATACAGGTTTGCTGATTTGGATCTCCTTGCACAAAGTCTTCATTGATGCCTCTGTGACCGTATGATACAGGTTTACTGATTTGGATCTCCTTGCACAAAGTCTTCATTGATGCCTTGGTGACCGTATCATACAGGTTTACTTACTTGAATCAGTCTTGCTCAAAGTCTTTATTGAAGTATTGGCTGACTGTATCATATAGGTTTACTAACTTGAATCTCCTCTGCTTAAAGTCTTCATTGATGTATTGGCTGAGTGTATCATACAGGTTTATTAATTTGGATCTCCTTGCACAAAGTCTTCATTGATGCCTTGGTGACTGTATCATACAGGTTTACTAATTTGGAAATCCTTGCACAAAGTCTTCATTGATGTATTGGCTGAGTGTATCATACAGGTTTACTCATTTGGATCTCGTTGCACAAAGTCCTCATTGATGCCTTGGTGACGGTATCATACAGGTTTGCTAATTTGGAAATCCTTGCACAAAGTCTTCAATGATATCTTGGTGACCATTTCATACAGGTTTACTAATTTGGAAATCCTTCCACAAAGTCTTCATTGATGTCTTGGTGACCGTATCATACACGTTTACTAACTTGAATCTCCTCTTCTCAAAGTCTTCATTGATGTATTGGCTGACTGTATCATACAGGTTTACTAACTTGAATCTCCTCTTCTCAAAGTCTTCATTGATGTATTGGGTGACTGTATCATACAGGTTTACTAACTTGAATCTCCTCTTCTCATGGTCTTCATTGATGCATTGGCTGACTGTATCATACAGGTTTACTAACTTGAATCTCCTCTTCTCATGGTCTTCATTGATGTATTGGGTGACTGTATTATACAGCTTTACTAACTTGAATCTCCTCTTCTCAAAGTCTTCATTGATGTATGGCCTGGCTGTATCATGCAGGTTTACTAACTTGAATTTCCTCTTCTCAAAGTCTTCATTGATGAATTGGCTGACTGTATCATACAGGTTTACTCACTTGAATCTCCTCTACTAAAGTCTTCATTGATGAATTGGCTGACTGTATCATACAGGTTTACTAACTTGAATCTCCTCTTCTCAAAGTCTTCATTGGTGTATTGGCTCACTGTATCATAAGGTTTACTAACTTGAATCTCCTCTTCTCAAAGTCTTCATTGGTGTATTGGCTGACTGTATCATACAGGTTTACTAACTTGAATCTCCTCTTCTCAAAGTCTTCATTGGTGTATTGGCTGACTGTATCATGCAGGTTTACTAACTTGAATCTCCTCTTCTCAAAGTCTTCATTGATGTATTGGCTTACTGTATCATACAGGTTTACTAACTTGAATCTCCTCTGCTAAAGTCTTCATTGATGAATTGGCTGACTGTATCATACAGGTTTACTAACTTGAATCTCCTCTGCTAAAGTCTTCATTGATGTATTGGCTGACTGTATCATAGAGGTTTACTAACTTGAATCTACTCAAAGTCTTCATTGATGTATTGGCTGACTGTGTCATACAGGTTTACTAACTTGAATCTCCTCTTCTCAAAGTTTTCATTGATGTATTGGGTGACTGTATCATACAGGTTTACTAACTTGAATCTCCTCTGCTAAAGTCTTCATTGATATATTGGCTGACTGCATCATACAGGTTTACTAACTTGAATCTCCTCTTCTCATGGTCTTCATCAATGTATTGGCTGACTATCTTACAGGTTTACTAACTTGAATCTCCTCTTCTCAAAGTCTTCATTGATGTATTGGCTGACTGTATCATACAGGTTTACTAACTTGAATCTCCTCTTCTCAAAGTTTTCATTGATGTATTGGGTGACTGTATCATACAGGTTTACTAACTTGAATCTCCTCTGCTAAAGTCTTCATTGATGTATTGGCTGACTGTATCATAGAGGTTAACTAACTTGAATCTCCTTTGCTAAAGTCTTCATTGATGTATTGGCTGACGGTATCATACCGGTTTACTAACTTGAATCTCCTCTGCTAAAGTCTTCATTTATGTATTGGCTGACTGTATGATACAGGTTTACTAACTTGAATCTCCTCTGCTAAAAACTTAATTGATGTATTGGCTGACTGTATCATACAGGTTTACTAACTTGAATCTCCTCATCTTAAAGGCTTCATTGATGTATTGGCTGGCTGTATCATGCAAGTTTACTAACTTGAATCTCCTCTTCTCAAAGGCTTCATTGATATATTGGCTGACTGTATCTTACAGGTTTACTAACTTGAATCTGCTTTTCTCAGAGGCTTCATTGATGTATTGGCTGACTGTATCATACAGGTTTACTAACTTGAATCTCCTCTTCTCAAAGTCTTCATTCGTGTATTTGCTGACTGTATCATACAGATTTACTAAATATAATGTCCTCTTCTCAAAGTCTTCATTGATGTATTGGCTGACTGTATCATACAGGTTTACTAACTTGAATCTCCTCTGCTAAAGTCTTCATTGATGTATTGGCTGACTGTATCATACAGGTTTACTAACTTGAATCTCCTCTACTCAAAGTCTTCATTGATGTATTGGTTGACTGTATCATACAGGTTTACTAACTAAAATCTCCTCTTCTCAAAGTCTTCATTGATGTATTCGCTGACTGTATCATACAGGTTTACTAACTTGAATCTTCTCTTCTCAAAGTCTTCATTGATGTATTGGCTGGCTGTATCATGCAGGTTTACTAACTTGAATCTCTTCTTCTCAAAGTCTTTATTAATGTATTGGCTGACTATATCAATCAGGTTTACTAACTTGAATATCCTCTGCTAAACTCTTCATTGACGTATAGGCTGACTGTATCATACAGGTTTACTAACTTGAATCTCCTCTGCTAAAGTCTTCATTGACGTATAGGCTGACTGTATCATACAGGTTTACTAACTTGAATCTCCTCCGCTAAAGTCTTCATTGATGTATTGCCTGACTGTATCATACAGGTTTACTAACTTGAATCTCCTCTTCTCAAAGTCTTCATTGATGTATGGCCTGGCTGTATCATGCAGGTTTACTAACTTGAATCTCCTCTGCTAAAGTCTTCATTAATGTATTGGCTGACTGTATCATACAGGTTTACTAAGTTGAATCTCCTTTTCTCAAAGTCTTCATTGATGTATTGGCTGACTGTATCATACAGGTTTACTAACTTGAATCTCCTCTTCTCAAAGTCTTCATTGATGTATTGGCTGACTGTATCATACAGGTTTACTAACTTGAATCTCCTCTTCTCAAAGTCTTCATTGATGTATGGCCTGGCTGTATCATGCAGGTTTACTAACTTGAATTTCCTCTTCTCAAAGTCTTCATTGATGTATTGGCTGACTGTATCATACAGGCTTACTAACTTGAATCTCCTCTTCTCAAAGTCTTCATTGATGTATGGCCTGGCTGTATCATGCAGGTTTACTAACTTGAATTTCCTCTTCTCAAAGTATTCATTGATGTATTGGCTGGCTGTATCATACAGGTTTACTAACTTGAATCTCCTCTTCTCAAAGTCTTCATTGATGTATTGGCTGACTGTATCATACAGGTTTACTAACTTGAATCTCTTCTTCTCAAAGTCTTCAGTGATGTATGGCCTGGCTGTATCATGCAGGTTTACTAACTTGAATTTCCTCTTCTCAAAGTCTTCATTGATGTATTGGCTGACTGTATCATACAGGTTTACTAACTTGAATCTCCTCTGCTAAAGTCTTCATTGATGAATTGGCTGACTGTATCATGCAGGTTTACTAACTTGAATCTCCTCTTCTCAAAGTCTTCATTGCTGTATTGGCTCACTGTATCATAGAGGTTTACTAACCTGAATCTCTTCTTCTCAAAGTCTTCATTGGTGTATTGGCTGACTGTATCATACAGGTTTACTAACTTGAATCTCCTCTTCTCAAAGTCTTCATTGGTGTATTGGCTGACTGTATCATGCAGGTTTACTAACTTGAATCTCCTTTTCTCAAAGTCTTCAATGATGTATTGGCTGACTGTATCATTTAGGTTTACTAACTTGAATCTTCTCTGCTAAAGTCTTCATTGATGAATTGGCTGACTGTATCATACAGGTTTACTAACTTGAATCTCCTCTGCTAAAGTCTTCATTGATGTATTGGCTGACTGTATCATAGAGGTTAACTAACTTGACACTCCTCTGCTAAAGTGTTCATTGATGTATTGGCTGACGGTATCATACCGGTTTACTAACTTGAATCTCCTCTGCTAAAGTCTTCATTTATGTATTGGCTGACTGTATGATACAGGTTTAATAACTTGAATCTCCTCTTCTCATGGTCTTCATCAGTGTATTGGCTGACTGTATCTTACAGGTTTACTAACCTGAATCTCCTCTTCTCAAAGTCTTCATTGATGTATTGGCTCACTGTATCATACAGGTTTACTAATTTGAATCTCCTCTTCTCAAAGGCTTCACTGATGTATTGGCTGACTGTATCATACAGGTTTACTAACTTGAATCTTTTCTTCTCATGGTCTTCATTGATGTATTGGCTGACTGTATCATACAGGTTTACTAACTTGAATCTCCTATTCTCAAAGTCTTCATTGATGTATTGACTGACTGTATCATACAGGTTTACTAACTTGAATCTCCTCTGCTCATGATCTTCATTGATGTATTGGGTGACTGTATCATACAGGTGTACTAACTTGAATCTCCTCTTCTCAAAGTCTTCATTGATGTATTGGCTGACTGTATCATACAGGTTTACTTACTTGAATCTCCTCTTCTCAAAGTCTTCATTGATGTATTGGCTCACTGAATCATACAGGTTTACTAACTTAAATCTCCTCATCTTAAACACTTCATTGATGTATTGGTTGACTGTATCATACAGGTTTACTAACTTGAATCTGCTCTTCTCAAAGGCTTCATTGATGTATTGTTTGACTGTATCATAAAGGTTTACTAACGTGAATCTCCTCTTCTCAAAGTCTTCATTGATGTATTGGCTGACTGTATCATACAGGTTTCCTAACTTGAACCTCCTCTGCTAAAGTCTTCATTGATGTATTGGCTGACTGTATCATACAGGTTTACTAACTTGAATCTCCTCAGCTAGTCTTCATTGATGTATTGGCTGACTGTATCATACAGGTTTACTAACTTGAATCTCCTCTTCTCATAGGCTTCATTGATGTATTGGCTGACTGTATCATACAGGTTTACTAACCTGAATGTCCTCTTCTCAAGGTCGTCATTCATGTATTGGCTGACTGTATCATACAGGTTTACTAACTTGAATCTCCTCTTCTCAAATTCTTCATTGATGTATTGGCTGACTGTATCATTCAGGTTTACTAACTTGAATCTCCTCTTCTCAAAGTCTTCATTGATGTATTGGCTTGCTGTATCATGCAGGTTTACTCACTTGAATCTCCTCTGCTCAAAGTCTTCATTGACGTATAGGCTGACTGTATCATACAGGTTTACTAACTTCAATCTTCTCTTCTCAAAGTCTTCATTGATGTATTGGCTGACTGTGTCATACAGGTTTACTAACTTGAATCTCCTTTTCTCAAAGTCTTCATTGATGTATTGGCTGACTGTAGCATACAGGTTTCCGAACTTGAATCTCCTCTGCTAAAGTCTTAATTGATGTATTGGCTGACTGTATCATACAGGTTTACTAACTTGAATCTCCTCTTCTCAAAGTCTTCATTGATGTATTGGCTGACTGTATCATACAGGTTTACTAACTTGAATCTCCTCTTCTCATAGTCTTCATTGATGTATTAGGTGACTGTATCATACAGGTTTACTAACTTGAATCTCCTCTTCTCATGGTCTTCATTGATGTATTGGCTGACTGTATCATACAGGTTTACTAACTTGAATCTCCTCTTTCATGGTCTTCATTGATGTATTGGGTGACTGTATTATACAGGTTTACTAACTTGAATCTCCTCTTCTCAAAGTCTTCATTGATGTATTGGCTGACTGTATCATGCAGGTTTACTAACTTGAATTTCCTCTTCTCAAAGTCTTCATTGATGTATTGGCTGACTGTATCATACAGGTTTACTCACTTGAATCTCCTCTGCTAAAGTCTTCATTGATGAATTGGCTGACTGTATCATACAGGTTTACTAACTTGAATCTTCTCTTCTCAAAGTCTTCATTGGTGTATTGGCTCACTGTATCATAGAGGTTTACTAACTTGAATCTCCTCTTCTCAAAGTCTTCATTGGTGTATTGGCTGACTATATCATACAGGTTTACTAACTTGAATCTCCTCTTCTCAAAGCCTTCATTGGTGTATTGGCTGACTGTCTCATGCAGGTTTACTAACTTGAATCTCCTCTTCTCAAAGTCTTCATTGGTGTATTGGCTGACTGTATCATACAGGTTTACTAACTTGAATCTCCTCTGCTAAAGTCTTCATTGATGAATTGGCTGACTGTATCATAAAGTTTACTAACTTGAATCTCCTCTGCTAAAGTCTTCATTGATGTATTGGCTGACTGTATCATAGAGGTTTACTAACTTGAATCTACTCAAAGTCTTCATTGATGTATTGGCTGACTGTGTCATACAGGTTTACTAACTTGAATCTCCTTTTCTCAAAGTCTTCATTGATGTATTGGCTGACTGTAGCCTACAGGTTTCCGAACTTGAATCTCCTCTGCTAAAGTCTTAATTGATGTATTGGCTGACTGTATCATACAGGTTTACTAACTTGAATCTCCTCTTCTCAAAGTCTTCATTGATGTATTGGGTGACTGTATCATACAGGTTTACTAACTTGAATCTCCTCTTCTCATGGTCTTCATTGATGTATTGGCTGACTGTATCATACAGGTTTACTAACTTGAATCTCCTCTTCTCATGGTCTTCATTGATGTATTGTGTGACTGTAATATACAGGTTTACTAACTTGAAACTCCTCTTCTCAAAGTCTTAATTGTTGTATTGGCTGACTGTATCATACAGGTTTACTAACTTGAATCTCCTCTACTCAAAGTCTTCATTGATGTATTGGCTGACTGTATCATACAGGTTTACTAACTTGAATCTCCTCTTCTCAAAGTCTTCATTGATATATTGGCTGAATGTATCATACAGGTTTTTATAACGGGAATCTCCTCTTCTCAAATTCTTCATTGATGTATTGGCTGGCTGTATCATGTAGGTTTACTAACTTGAATGTGCTCTTTTAAGGTCTTCATTGGTGTATTGGCTGACTGTTTCATACAGGTTTACTAACTTGAATTTCCTCTTCTCAAAGTCTTCATTGATGTATTGGCTGACTGTATCATACAGATTTACTAACACGAATCTGCTCTGCTAAAGTCTTCATTGATGTATTGGCTGACTGTATCATACAGGTTTACTAACTTGAATCTCCTCTTCTCAAACTCTTCATTGATGTATTGGCTGACTGTATCATACAGGTTTACTAACGGGAATCTTCTCTTCTCATGGTTTTCATTGATGTATTGGCTGACTGTATCATACAGGTTTACTAACTTGAATCTCCCCTTCTCACGGTTTTGATTGATGTATTGGCTGACTGAATCATACAGGTTTACTAACTTGAATCTCCTCTTCTCATGGTCTTCATTGATGTATTGGGTGACTGTATCTTACAGGTTTACTAACTTGAATCTCCTCTTCTCAAAGTCTTCATTGATGTATTGGTTGGCTGTATCGTGCAGGTTTACTAACTTGAATCTCCTCTTCTCAAATTCTTCATTGATGTATTGGCTGACTATCATTCAGGTTTACTAACTTGAATCTCCTCTTCTCAAAGTCTTCATTGATGTATTGGCTTGCTGTATCATGCAGGTTTACTAACTTGAATCTCCTCTTCTCAAAGTCTTCATTGACGTATAGGCTGACTGTATCATACAGGTTTACTAACTTGAATCTTCTCTTCTCAAAGTCTGCATTGATGTATTGGCTGGCTGTATCATGCAGGTTTACTAACTTGAATCTCTTCTCTAAATCTTCATTAATGTATTGGCTGACTATATCAATCAGGTTTACTAACTTGAATCTCCTCTGCTAAAGTCTTCATTGATGTATTGGCTGACTATATCAATCAGGGTTACTAAGTTGAATCTTCTTTTCTCAAAGTCTTCATTAATGTATTGGCTGTTTATATGAATCAGGTTTACTAACTTGAATCTCCTCTGCTAAAGTTTTCATTGGTGTATTGGCTGACTGTATCATACAGGTTGACTAACTTGAATCTCCTCTTCTCAAAGGATTCATTGATGTATGGCCTGGCTGTATCATGCAGGTTTACTAACTTGAATTTCCTCTTCTCAAAGTCTTCATTGATGTATTGGCTGAATGTATCATACAGGTTTACTAACTTGAATCTCCTCTGCTAAAGTCTTCATTGATGAATTGGCTGACTGTATCATACAGGTTTACTAACTTGAATCTCCTCTTCTCAAAGTCTTCATTGGTGTATTGGCTGACTGTATCATACAGGTTTACTAACTTGAATCTCCTCTGCTAAAGTCTTCATTGATATATTGGCTGACTGCATCATACAGGTTTACTAACTTGAATCTCCTCTGCTAAAGTCTTCATTTATGTATTGGCTGACTGTATGATACAGGTTTACTAACTTGAATCTCCTCTTCTCATGGTCTTCATCAATGTTTTGGCTGACTGTATCTTACAGGTTTACTAACTTAAATCTCCTCTTCTCAAAGTTTTCATTGATGTATTGGGTGACTATCATACAGGTTTACTAACTTGACTCTCATCTTCTCAAAGTCTACATTGATGTATTGGCTGACTGTATCATACAGGTTTACTAACTTGAATCTCCTCTTCTCAAAGTCTTCATTGATGTATTGGCTTGCTGTATCATGCAGATTTACTAACTTGAATGTGCTCTTGTCAACGTCTTCATTGATGTATTGGCTGACTGTATCATACAGGTTTACTAACTTGAATTCCCTCTGCTAATGTCTTCATTGGTGTATTGGCTGACTGTATCATACAGGTTTACTAAGTTGAATCTCCTCTTCTCAAAGGCTTCATTGATGTATTTGCTGACTGTATCATACAGGTTTACTAACTTGAATCTCCTCTTCTCATGGTTTTTATTGATGTATTGGCTTACTGAATCATACAGGTTTACTTACTTGAATCCCCTCATTTTAAAGGCTTCATTGATGTATTGGCTGATTATATCATACAGGTTTACTAACTTGAATCTCCTCTTCTCAAAGGCTTCATTGATGTATTGCCTGACTGTATCATACAGGTTTACTAACTTGAATCTGCTCTTCTCAAAGGCTTAATTGATGTATTGGCTGACTGTATCATACAGGTTTACTAACGTGAATCTCCTCTTCTCAAAGTCTTCATTGATGTATTGGCTCACTGTATCATACAGGTTTACTAACTTGAATCTCCTCTTCTCAAAGTCTTCTTTGATGTATTGGCTGACTGTATCATACAGGTTTACTAACTTGAATCTACTCAAAGTCTTCATTGATGTATTGGCTGACTGTGTCATACAGGTTTACTAACTTGAATCTCCTCTTCTCAAAGTCTTCATTGATATATTGGTTGAATGTGTCATACAGGTTTTTATAACGGGAATCTCCTCTTCTCAAATTCTTCATTGATGTATTGGCTGGCTGTATCATGTAGGTGTACTAACTTGAATGTGCTCTTTTCAAGGTCTTCATTGATGTATTGGCTGACTGTATCATACAGGTTTACTAACTTGAATCTCCTCTTCTCAAAGTCTTCATTGATGTATTGGCTGACTGTATCATACAGATTTACTAACTTGAATCTCCTCTGCTAAAGTCTTCATTGATGTATTGGCTGACTGTATCATACAGGTTTACTAACTTGAATCTCCTCTTCTCAAAGTCTTCATTGATGTATTGGCTGACTGTATCATACAGGTTTACTAACGGGAATCTTCTCTTCTCATGGTTTTCATTGATGTATTGGCTGACTGTATCATACAGGTTTACTAACTTGAATCTCCTCTTCTCACGGTTTTCATTCATGTATTGGCTGACTGTATCATACAGGTTTACTAACTTGAATCTCCTCTTTCATGGTCATCATTGATGTATTGGGTGACTGTATTATACAGGTTTACTAACTTGAATCTCCTCTTCTCAAAGTCTTCGTTGATGTATTGGCTGACTGTATCATACAGGTTTACTAACTTAAATCTCCTCTTCTCAAAGTCTTCATTGATGTATGGCCTGGCTGTATCATGCAGGTTTACTAACTTGAATTTCCTCTTCTCAAAGTCTTCATTGATGTATTGGCTGACTGTATCATACAGGTTTACTCACTTGAATCTCCTCTGCTAAAGTCTTCATTGATGAATTGGCTGACTGTATCATACAGGTTTACTAACTTGAATCTTCTCTTCTCAAAGTCTTCATTGGTGTATTGGCTCACTGTATCATAGAGGTTTACTAACTTGAATCTCCTCTTCTCAAAGTCTTCATTGGTGTATTGGCTGACTATATCATACAGGTTTACTAACTTGAATCTCCTCTTCTCAAAGCCTTCATTGGTGTATTGGCTGACTGTCTCATGCAGGTTTACTAACTTGAATCTCCTCTTCTCAAAGTCTTCATTGGTGTATTGGCTGACTGTATCATACAGGTTTACTAACTTGAATCTCCTCTGCTAAAGTCTTCATTGATGAATTGGCTGACTGTATCATAAAGTTTACTAACTTGAATCTCCTCTGCTAAAGTCTTCATTGATATATTGGCTGACTGTATCATAGAGGTTTACTAACTTGAATCTACTCAAAGTCTTCATTGATGTATTGGCTGACTGTGTCATACAGGTTTACTAACTTGAATCTCCTTTTCTCAAAGTCTTCATTGATGTATTGGCTGACTGTAGCATACAGGTTTCCGAACTTGAATCTCCTCTCCTAAGTCTTAATTGATGTATTGGCTGACTGTATCATACAGGTTTACTAACTTGAATCTCCTCTTCTCAAAGTCTTCATTGATGTATTGGGTGACTGTATCATACAGGTTTACTAACTTGAATCTCCTCTTCTCATGGTCTTCATTGATGTATTGGCTGACTGTATCATACAGGTTTACTAACTTGAGTCTCCTCTTCTCATGGTCTTCATTGATGTATTGGGTGACTGTAATATACAGGTTTACTAACTTGAAACTCCTCTTCTCAAAGTCTTCATTGTTGTATTGGCTGACTGTATCATACAGGTTTACTAACTTGAATCTCCTCTACTCAAAGTCTTCATTGATGTATTGGCTGACTGTATCATACAGGTTTACTAACTTGAATCTCCTCTTCTCAAAGTCTTCATTGATATATTGGCTGAATGTATCATACAGGTTTTTATAACGGGAATCTCCTCTTCTCAAATTCTTCATTGATGTATTGGCTGGCTGTATCATGTAGGTTTACTAACTTGAATGTGCTCTTTTAAGGTCTTCATTGGTGTATTGGCTGACTGTTTCATACAGGTTTACTAACTTGAATTTCCTCTTCTCAAAGTCTTCATTGATGTATTGGCTGACTGTATCATACAGATTTACTAACAGGAATCTGCTCTGCTAAAGTCTTCATTGATGTATTGGCTGACTGTATCATACAGGTTTACTAACTTGAATCTCCTCTTCTCAAACTCTTCATTGATGTATTGGCTGACTGTATCATACAGGTTTACTAACGGGAATCTTCTCTTCTCATGGTTTTCATTGATGTATTGGCTGACTGTATCATACAGGTTTACTAACTTGAATCTCCCCTTCTCACGGTTTTGATTGATGTATTGGCTGACTGAATCATACAGGTTTACTAACTTGAATCTCCTCTTCTCATGGTCTTCATTGATGTATTGGGTGACTGTATCTTACAGGTTTACTAACTTGAATCTCCTCTTCTCAAAGTCTTCATTGATGTATTGGTTGGCTGTATCGTGCAGGTTTACTAACTTGAATCTCCTCTTCTCAAATTCTTCATTGATGTATTGGCTGACTATCATTCAGGTTTACTAACTTGAATCTCCTCTTCTCAAAGTCTTCATTGATGTATTGGCTTGCTGTATCATGCAGGTTTACTAACTTGAATCTCCTCTTCTCAAAGTCTTCATCGACGTATAGGCTGACTGTACCATACAGGTTTACTAACTTGAATCTTCTCTTCTCAAAGTCTGCATTGATGTATTGGCTGGCTGTATCATGCAGGTTTACTAACTTGAATCTCTTCTCTAAATCTTCATTAATGTATTGGCTGACTATATCAATCAGGTTTACTAACTTGAATCTCCTCTGCTAAAGTCTTCATTGATGTATTGGCTGACTATATCAATCAGGGTTACTAAGTTGAATCTTCTTTTCTCAAAGTCTTCATTAATGTATTGGCTGTTTATATGAATCAGGTTTACTAACTTGAATCTCCTCTGCTAAAGTTTTCATTGGTGTATTGGCTGACTGTATCATACAGGTTTACTAACTTGAATCTCCTCTTCTCAAAGTCTTCATTGATGTATGGCCTGGCTGTATCATGCAGGTTTACTAACTTGAATTTCCTCTTCTCAAAGTCTTCATTGATGTATTCGCTGAATGTATCATACAGGTTTACTAACTTGAATCTCCTCTGCTAAAGTCTTCATTGATGAATTGGCTGACTGTATCATACAGGTTTACTAACTTGAATCTCCTCTTCTCAAAGTCTTCATTGGTGTATTGGCTGACTGTATCATACAGGTTTACTAACTTGAATCTCCTCTGCTAAAGTCTTCATTGATATATTGGCTGACTGCATCATACAGGTTTACTAACTTGAATCTCCTCTGCTAAAGTCTTCATTTATGTATTGGCTGACTGTATGATACAGGTTTACTAACTTGAATCTCCTCTTCTCATGGTCTTCATCAATGTTTTGGCTGACTGTATCTTACAGGTTTACTAACTTAAATCTCCTCTTCTCAAAGTTTTCATTGATGTATTGGGTGACTATCATACAGGTTTACTAACTTGACTCTCATCTTCTCAAAGTCTACATTGATGTATTGGCTGACTGTATCATACAGGTTTACTAACTTGAATCTCCTCTTCTCAAAGTCTTCATTGATGTATTGGCTTGCTGTATCATGCAGATTTACTAACTTGAATGTGCTCTTGTCAACGTCTTCATTGATGTATTGGCTGACTGTATCATACAGGTTTACTAACTTGAATCCCCTCTGCTAATGTCTTCATTGGTGTATTGGCTGACTGTATCATACAGGTTTACTAACTTGAATCTCCTCTTCTCAAAGGCTTCATTGATGTATTTGCTGACTGTATCATACAGGTTTACTAACTTGAATCTCCTCTTCTCATGGTTTTTATTGATGTATTGGCTTACTGAATCATACAGGTTTACTTACTTGAATCCCCTCATTTTAAAGGCTTCATTGATGTATTGGCTGATTGTATCATACAGGTTTACTAACTTGAATCTCCTCTTCTCAAAGGCTTCATTGATGTATTGCCTGACTGTATCATACAGGTTTACTAACTTGAATCTGCTCTTCTCAAAGGCTTAATTGATGTATTGGCTGACTGTATCATACAGGTTTACTAACGTGAATCTCCTCTTCTCAAAGTCTTCATTGATGTATTGGCTCACTGTATCATACAGGTTTACTAACTTGAATCTCCTCTTCTCAAAGTCTTCTTTGATGTATTGGCTGACTGTATCATACAGGTTTACTAACTTGAATCTACTCAAAGTCTTCATTGATGTATTGGCTGACTGTGTCATACAGGTTTACTAACTTGAATCTCCTCTTCTCAAAGTCTTCATTGATATATTGGTTGAATGTATCATACAGGTTTTTATAACGGGAATCTCTTCTTCTCAAATTCTTCATTGATGTATTGGCTGGCTGTATCATGTAGGTGTACTAACTTGAATGTGCTCTTTTCAAGGTCTTCATTGATGTATTGGCTGACTGTATCATACAGGTTTACTAACTTGAATCTCCTCTTCTCAAAGTCTTCATTGATGTATTGGCTGACTGTATCATACAGATTTACTAACTTGAATCTCCTCTGCTAAAGTCTTCATTGATGTATTGGCTGACTGTATCATACAGGTTTACTAACTTGAATCTCCTCTTCTCAAAGTCTTCATTGATGTATTGGCTGACTGTATCATACAGGTTTACTAACGGGAATCTTCTCTTCTCATGGTTTTCATTGATGTATTGGCTGACTGTATCATACAGGTTTACTAACTTGAATCTCCTCTTCTCACGGTTTTCATTCATGTATTGGCTGACTGTATCATACAGGTTTACTAACTTGAATCTCTTCTGCTCATGGTCTTCATTGATGTATTGGGTGACTGTATCATACAGGTTTACTAACTTGAATCTCCTCTTCTCAAAGTCTTCATTGATGTATTGGCTGACTGTATCATACTGGTTTACTAACTTGAATCTCCTGTTCTCAAAGTCTTCATTGATGTAATGGCTCACTGTATCATGCAGGTTTACTAACTTGAATGTGCTCTTGTCAAGGTCTTCATTGATGTATTGGCTGACTGTAACATACAGTTTTACTAACTTAAATCTCCTCTGCTAAAGTCTTCATTGATGTATTGGCTGACTGTATCATACAGGTTTACTAACTTGAATCTCCTCTTCTCATGGTCTTCATTGATGTATTGGGTGACTGTATCACACAGGTTTACTAACTTGAATCTCCTCTTCTCAAAGTCTTCGTTGATGTATTGGCTGACTATATCATACAGGTTTACTAACTTGAATCTCCTCTTCTCAATGTCTTCATTGATGTATTGGCTGACTGTATCGTACAGGTTTACTAACTTGAATCTCCTCTTCTCAAAGTCTTCATTGATGTATTGGCTTGCTGTATCATACAGATTTACTAACTTGAATGTGCTCTTGTCAACGTCTTCATTGATGTATTGGCTGACTGTATCATACATGTTTACTAACTTGAATCTCCTCTGCTAATGTCTTCATTGGTGTATTGGCTGACTGTATCATACAGGTTTACTAACTTGAATCTCCTCTTCTCAAAGGCTTCATTGATGTATTGGCTGACTGTATCATACAGGTTTACTAACTTGAATCTCCTCTTCTCATGGTTTTTATTGATGTATTTGCTTACTGAATTATACAGGTTTACTTACTTGAATCTCCTCATTTTAAAGGCTTCATTGATGTATTGGCTGATTGTATCATACAGGTTTACTAACCTGAATTTCCTCTTCTCAAAGGTTTAATTGATGTATTGGCTGACTGTATCATACAGGTTTACTAACTTGAATCTCCTCTTCTCAAAGTCTTCATTGATGTATTCGCTCACTGTATCATACAGGTTTACTAACTTGAATCTCCTCTTCTCAAAGTCTTCATTGATGTACTGGCTGACTGTATCATACAGGTTTACTAACTTGAATCTACTCAAAGTCTTCATTGATGTATTGGCTGACTGTGTCATACAGGTTTACTAACTTGAATCTCCTTTTCTCAAAGTCTTCATTGATGTATTGGCTGACTGTAGCATACAGGTTTCCGAACTTGAATCTCCTCTGCTAAAGTCTTAATTGATGTATTGGCTGACTGTATCATACAGGTTTACTAACTTGAATCTCCTCTTCTCAAAGTCTTCATTGATGTATAGGGTGACTGTATCATACAGGTTTACTAACTTGATTCTCCTCTTCTCAATGTCTTCATTGATGTATTGGCTGACTGTATCATACAGATTTACTAACACGAATCTCCTCTGCTAAAGTCTTCATTGATGTATTGCCTGACTGTATCATACAGGTTTACTAACTTGAATCTCCTCTTCTCAAAGTCTTCATTGATGTATTGGCTGACTGTATCATACAGGTTTACTAACGGGAATCTTCTCTTCTCATGGTTTTCATTGATGTATTGGCTGACTGTATCATACAGGTTTACTAACTTGAATCTCCCCTTCTCACGGTTTTGATTGATGTATTGGCTGACTGAATCATACAGGTTTACTAACTTGAATCTCCTCTTCTCATGGTCTTCATTGATGTATTGGGTGACTGTATCATACAGGTTTACTAACTTGAATCTCCTCTTCTCAAAGTCTTCATTGATGTATTGGCTGGCTGTATCATGCAGGTTTACTAACTTGAATCTCCTCTTTTCAAATTCTTCATTGATGTATTGGCTGACTGTATCATACAGGTTTACTAACTTGAATCTCCTCTTCTCAAAGTCTTCATTGATGTATTGGCTGACTGTATCATACAGGTTTACTAACGGGAATCTTCTCTTCTCATGGTTTTCATTGAGGTATTGGCTGACTGTATCATACAGGTTTACTAACTTGAATCTCCCCTTCTCACGGTTTTGATTGATGTATTGGCTGACTGAATCATACAGGTTTACTAACTTGAATCTCCTCTTCTCATGGTCTTCATTGATGTATTGGGTGACTGTATCATACAGGTTTACTAACTTGAATCTCCTCTTCTCAAAGTCTTCATTGATGTATTGGCTGGCTGTATCATGCAGGTTTACTAACTTGAATCTCCTCTTTTCAAATTCTTCATTGATGTATTGGCTGACTGTATCATACAGGTTTACTAACTTGAATCTCCTCTTCTCAAAGTCTTCATTGATGTATTGGGTGACTGTATCCTACAGGTTTACTAACTTGAATCTCCTCTTCTCATGGTCTTCATTGATGTATTGGCTGACTGTATCATACAGGTTTACTAACTTGAATCTCCTCTTCTCATGGTCTTCATTGATGTATTGGGTGACTGTATTATACAGGTTTACTAACTTGAATCTCCTCTTCTCAAAGTCTTCATTGATGTATGGGCTGGCTGTATCATGCAGGTTTACTAACTCTAATTTCCTCTTCTCAAAGTCTTCATTGATGTATTGGCTGACTGTATCATACAGGTTTACTCACTTGAATCTCCTCTGCTAAAGTCTTCATTGATGAATTGGCTGACTGTATCATACAGGTTTACTAACTTGAATCTCCTCTTCTCAAAGTCTTCATTGGTGTATTGGCTCACTGTATCATAGAGGTTTACTAACTTGAATCTCCTCTTCTCAAAGTCTTCATTGGTGTATTGGCTGACTGTATCATACAGGTTTACTAACTTGAATCTCCTCTTCTCAAAGTCTTCATTGGTGTATTGGCTGACTGTATCATGCAGGTTTACTAACTTGAATCTCCTCTTCTCAAAGTCTTCATTGATGTATTGGCTGACTGTATCATACAGGTTTACAAACTTGAATCTCCTCTGCTAAAGTCTTCATTGATGAATTGGCTGACTGTATCATACAGGTTTACTAACTTGAATCTCCTCTGCTAAAGTCTTCATTGATGTATTGGCTGACTGTATCATACAGGTTTATTAACTTGAATCTACTCAAAGTCTTCATTGATATATTGGCTGACTGTGTCATACAGGTTTACTAACGTGAATCTCCTCTTCTCAAACTCTTCATTGATGTATTGGCTCACTGTATCATACAGGTTTACTAACTTGAATCTCCTCTTCTCAAAGTCTTCTTTGATGTATTGGCTGACTGTATCATACAGGTTTACTAACTTGAATCTACTCAAAGTCTTCATTGATGTATTGGCTGACTGTGTCATACAGGTTTACTAACTTGAATCTCCTCTTCTCAAAGTCTTCATTGATATATTGGTTGAATGTATCATACAGGTTTTTATAACGGGAATCTCCTCTTCTCAAATTCTTCATTGATGTATTGGCTGGCTGTATCATGTAGGTGTACTAACTTGAATGTGCTCTTTTCAAGGTCTTCATTGATGTATTGGCTGACTGTATCATACAGGTTTACTAACTTGAATCTCCTCTTCTCAAAGTCTTCATTGATGTATTGGCTGACTGTATCATACAGATTTACTAACTTGAATCTCCTCTGCTAAAGTCTTCATTGATGTATTGGCTGACTGTATCATACAGGTTTACTAACTTGAATCTCCTCTTCTCAAAGTCTTCATTGATGTATTGGCTGACTGTATCATACAGGTTTACTAACGGGAATCTTCTCTTCTCATGGTTTTCATTGATGTATTGGCTGACTGTATCATACAGGTTTACTAACTTGAATCTCCTCTTCTCACGGTTTTCATTCATGTATTGGCTGACTGTATCATACAGGTTTACTAACTTGAATCTCCTCTGCTCATGGTCTTCATTGATGTATTGGGTGACTGTATCATACAGGTTTACTAACTTGAATCTCCTCTTCTCAAAGTCTTCATTGATGTATTGGCTGACTGTATCATACAGGTTTACTAACTTGAATCTCCTGTTCTCAAAGTCTTCATTGATGTAATGGCTTGCTGTATCATGCAGGTTTACTAACTTGAATTTTCTCTTGTCAAGGTCTTCATTGATGTATTGGCTGACTGTAACATACAGGTTTACTAACTTAAATCTCCTCTGCTAAAGTCTTCATTGATGTATTGGCTGACTGTATCATACAGGTTTACTAACTAGAATCTCCTCTTCTCATGGTCTTCATTGATGTATTGGGTGACTGTATCACACAGGTTTACTAACTTGAATCTCCTCTTCTCAAAGTCTTCGTTGATGTATTGGCTGACTATATCATACAGGTTTACTAACTTGAATCTCCTCTTCTCAATGTCTTCATTGATGTATTGGCTGACTGTATCGTACAGGTTTACTAACTTGAATCTCCTCTTCTCAAAGTCTTCATTGATGTATTGGCTTGCTGTATCATACAGATTTACTAACTTGAATCTGCTCTTCTCAAAGGCTTCATTGATGTATTGGCAGACTGTATCATACAGGTTTACTAACGTGAATCTCCTCTTCTCAAAGTCTTCATTGATGTATTGGCTGACTGTATCATACAGGTTTCCTAACTTGAATCTCCTCTGCTAAAGTCTTCATTGATGTATTGGCTGACTGTATCATACAGGTTTACTAACTTGAATCTCCTCAGCTAGTCTTCATTGATGTATTGGCTGACTGTATCATACAGGTTTACTAACTTGAATCTTTTCTTCTCTGGTCTTCATTGATGTATTGGCTGACTGTATCATACAGGTATACTAACTTGAATCTCCCCTTCTCACGGTTTTGATTGATGTATTGGCTGACTGAATCATACAGGTTTACTAACTTGAATCTCCTCTTCTCATGGTCTTCATTGATGTATTGGGTGACTGTATCTTACAGGTTTACTAACTTGAATCTCCTCTTCTCAAAGTCTTCATTGATGTATTGGTTGGCTGTATCGTGCAGGTTTACTAACTTGAATCTCCTCTTCTCAAATTCTTCATTGATGTATTGGCTGACTATCATTCAGGTTTACTAACTTGAATCTCCTCTTCTCAAAGTCTTCATTGACGTATAGGCTGACTGTATCATACAGGTTTACTAACTTGAATCTTCTCTTCTCAAAGTCTTCATTGATGTATTGGCTGACTGTGTCATACAGGTTTACTAACTTGAATCTCCTTTTCTCAAAGTCTTCATTGATGTATTGGCTGACTGTAGCATACAGGTTTCCGAACTTGAATCTCCTCTGCTAAAGTCTTAATTGATGTATTGGCTGACTGTATCATACAGGTTTACTAACTTGAATCTCCTCTTCTCAAAGTCTTCATTGATGTATTGGCTGACTGTATCATACAGGTTTACTAACTTGAATCTTCTCTTCTCAAAGTCTTCATTGGTGTATTGGCTCACTGTATCATAGAGGTTTACTAACTTGAATCTCCTCTTCTCAAAGTCTTCATTGGTGTATTGGCTGACTATATCATACAGGTTTACTAACTTGAATCTCCTCTTCTCAAAGCCTTCATTGGTGTATTGGCTGACTGTCTCATGCAGGTTTACTAACTTGAATCTCCTCTTCTCAAAGTCTTCATTGGTGTATTGGCTGACTGTATCATACAGGTTTACTAACTTGAATCTCCTCTGCTAAAGTCTTCATTGATGAATTGGCTGACTGTATCATAAAGTTTACTAACTTGAATCTCCTCTGCTAAAGTCTTCATTGATGTATTGGCTGACTGTATCATAGAGGTTTACTAACTTGAATCTACTCAAAGTCTTCATTGATGTATTGGCTGACTGTGTCATACAGGTTTACTAACTTGAATCTCCTTTTCTCAAAGTCTTCATTGATGTATTGGCTGACTGTAGCATACAGGTTTCCGAACTTGAATCTCCTCTGCTAAAGTCTTAATTGATGTATTGGCTGACTGTATCATACAGGTTTACTAACTTGAATCTCCTCTTCTCAAAGTCTTCATTGATGTATTGGGTGACTGTATCATACAGGTTTACTAACTTGAATCTCCTCTTCTCATGGTCTTCATTGATGTATTGGCTGACTGTATAATACAGGTTTACTAACTTGAATCTCCTCTTCTCATGGTCTTCATTGATGTATTGGGTGACTGTAATATACAGGTTTACTAACTTGAAACTCCTCTTCTCAAAGTCTTCATTGTTGTATTGGCTGACTGTATCATACAGGTTTACTAACTTGAATCTCCTCTACTCAAAGTCTTCATTGATGTATTGGCTGACTGTATCATACAGGTTTACTAACTTGAATCTCCTCTTCTCAAAGTCTTCATTGATATATTGGCTGAATGTATCATACAGGTTTTTATAACGGGAATCTCCTCTTCTCAAATTCTTCATTGATGTATTGGCTGGCTGTATCATGTAGGTTTACTAACTTGAATGTGCTCTTTTAAGGTCTTCATTGGTGTATTGGCTGAATGTTTCATACAGGTTTACTAACTTGAATTTCCTCTTCTCAAAGTCTTCATTGATGTATTGGCTGACTGTATCATACAGATTTACTAACACGAATCTGCTCTGCTAAAGTCTTCATTGATGTATTGGCTGACTGTATCATACAGGTTTACTAACTTGAATCTCCTCTTCTCAAACTCTTCATTGATGTATTGGCTGACTGTATCATACAGGTTTACTACCGGGAATCTTCTCTTCTCATGGTTTTCATTGATGTATTGGCTGACTGTATCATACAGGTTTACTAACTTGAATCTCCCCTTCTCACGGTTTTGATTGATGTATTGGCTGACTGAATCATACAGGTTTACTAACTTGAATCTCCTCTTCTCATGGTCTTCATTGATGTATTGGGTGACTGTATCTTACAGGTTTACTAACTTGAATCTCCTCTTCTCAAAGTCTTCATTGATGTATTGGTTGGCTGTATCGTGCAGGTTTACTAACTTGAATCTCCTCTTCTCAAATTCTTCATTGATGTATTGGCTGACTATCATTCAGGTTTACTAACTTGAATCTCCTCTTCTCAAAGTCTTCATTGATGTATTGGCTAGCTGTATCATGCAGGTTTACTAACTTGAATCTCCTCTTCTCAAAGTCTTCATTGACGTATAGGCTGACTGTATCATACAGGTTTACTAACTTGAATCTTCTCTTCTCAAAGTCTGCATTGATGTATTGGCTGGCTGTATCATGCAGGTTTACTAACTTGAATCTCTTCTCTAAATCTTCATTAATGTATTGGCTGACTATATCAATCAGGTTTACTAACTTGAATCTCCTCTGCTAAAGTCTTCATTGATGTATTGGCTGACTATCAATCAGGGTTACTAAGTTGAATCTTCATTTCTCAAAGTCTTCATTAATGTATTGGCTGTTTATATGAATCAGGTTTACTAACTTGAATCTCCTCTGCTAAAGTTTTCATTGGTGTATTGGCTGACTGTATCATACAGGTTTACTAACTTGAATCTCCTCTTCTCAAAGTCTTCATTGATGTATGGCCTGGCTGTATCATGCAGGTTTACTAACTTGAATTTCCTCTTCTCAAAGTCTTCATTGATGTATTGGCTGAATGTATCATACAGGTTTACTAACTTGAATCTCCTCTGCTAAAGTCTTCATTGATGAATTGGCTGACTGTATCATACAGGTTTACTAACTTGAATCTCCTCTTCTCAAAGTCTTCATTGGTGTATTGGCTGACTGTATCATACAGGTTTACTAACTTGAATCTCCTCTGCTAAAGTCTTCATTGATATATTGGCTGACTGCATCATACAGGTTTACTAACTTGAATCTCCTCTGCTAAAGTCTTCATTTATGTATTGGCTGACTGTATGATACAGGTTTACTAACTTGAATCTCCTCTTCTCATGGTCTTCATCAATGTTTTGGCTGACTGTATCTTACAGGTTTACTAACTTAAATCTCCTCTTCTCAAAGTTTTCATTGATGTATTGGGTGACTATCATACAGGTTTACTAACTTGACTCTCATCTTCTCAAAGTCTACATTGATGTATTGGCTGACTGTATCATACAGGTTTACTAACTTGAATCTCCTCTTCTCAAAGTCTTCATTGATGTATTGGCTTGCTGTATCATGCAGATTTACTAACTTGAATGTGCTCTTGTCAACGTCTTCATTGATGTATTGGCTGACTGTATCATACAGGTTTACTAACTTGAATCCCCTCTGCTAATGTCTTCATTGGTGTATTGGCTGACTGTATCATACAGGTTTACTAACTTGAATCTCCTCTTCTCAAAGGCTTCATTGATGTATTTGCTGACTGTATCATACAGGTTTACTAACTTGAATCTCCTCTTCTCATGGTTTTTATTGATGTATTGGCTTACTGAATCATACAGGTTTACTTACTTGAATCCCCTCATTTTAAAGGCTTCATTGATGTATTGGCTGATTGTATCATACAGGTTTACTAACTTGAATCTCCTCTTCTCAAAGGCTTCATTGATGTATTGCCTGACTGTATCATACAGGTTTACTAACTTGAATCTGCTCTTCTCAAAGGCTTAATTGATGTATTGGCTGACTGTATCATACAGGTTTACTAACGTGAATCTCCTCTTCTCAAAGTCTTCATTGATGTATTGGCTCACTGTATCATACAGGTTTACTAACTTGAATCTCCTCTTCTCAAAGTCTTCTTTGATGTATTGGCTGACTGTATCATACAGGTTTACTAACTTGAATCTACTCAAAGTCTTCATTGATGTATTGGCTGACTGTGTCATACAGGTTTACTAACTTGAATCTCCTCTTCTCAAAGTCTTCATTGATATATTGGTTGAATGTATCATACAGGTTTTTATAACGGGAATCTCTTCTTCTCAAATTCTTCATTGATGTATTGGCTGGCTGTATCATGTAGGTGTACTAACTTGAATGTGCTCTTTTCAAGGTCTTCATTGATGTATTGGCTGACTGTATCATACAGGTTTACTAACTTGAATCTCCTCTTCTCAAATTCTTCATTGATGTATTGGCTGACTGTATCATACAGATTTACTAACTTGAATCTCCTCTGCTAAAGTCTTCATTGATGTATTGGCTGACTGTATCATACAGGTTTACTAACTTGAATCTCCTCTTCTCAAAGTCTTCATTGATGTATTGGCTGACTGTATCATACAGGTTTACTAACGGGAATCTTCTCTTCTCATGGTTTTCATTGATGTATTGGCTGACTGTATCATACAGGTTTACTAACTTGAATCTCCTCTTCTCACGGTTTTCATTCATGTATTGGCTGACTGTATCATACAGGTTTACTAACTTGAATCTCCTCTGCTCATGGTCTTCATTGATGTATTGGGTGACTGTATCATACAGGTTTACTAACTTGAATCTCCTCTTCTCAAAGTCTTCATTGATGTATTGGCTGACTGTATCATACAGGTTTACTAACTTGAATCTCCTGTTCTCAAAGTCTTCATTGATGTAATGGCTCACTGTATCATGCAGGTTTACTAACTTGAATGTGCTCTTGTCAAGGTCTTCATTGATGTATTGGCTGACTGTAACATACAGGTTTACTAACTTAAATCTCCTCTGCTAAAGTCTTCATTGATGTATTGGCTGACTGTATCATACAGGTTTACTAACTTGAATCTCCTCTTCTCATGGTCTTCATTGATGTATTGGGTGACTGTATCACACAGGTTTACTAACTTGAATCTCCTCTTCTCAAAGTCTTCGTTGATGTATTGGCTGACTATATCATACAGGTTTACTAACTTGAATCTCCTCTTCTCAATGTCTTCATTGATGTATTGGCTGACTGTATCGTACAGGTTTACTAACTTGAATCTCCTCTTCTCAAAGTCTTCATTGATGTATTGGCTTGCTGTATCATACAGATTTACTAACTTGAATGTGCTCTTGTCAACGTCTTCATTGATGTATTGGCTGACTGTATCATACATGTTTACTAACTTGAATCTCCTCTGCTAATGTCTTCATTGGTGTATTGGCTGACTGTATCATACAGGTTTACTAACTTGAATCTCCTCTTCTCAAAGGCTTCATTGATGTATTGGCTGACTGTATCATACAGGTTTACTAACTTGAATCTCCTCTTCTCATGGTTTTTATTGATGTATTTGCTTACTGAATTATACAGGTTTACTTACTTGAATCTCCTCATTTTAAAGGCTTCATTGATGTATTGGCTGATTGTATCATACAGGTTTACTAACCTGAATTTCCTCTTCTCAAAGGTTTAATTGATGTATTGGCTGACTGTATCATACAGGTTTACTAACTTGAATCTCCTCTTCTCAAAGTCTTCATTGATGTATTCGCTCACTGTATCATACAGGTTTACTAACTTGAATCTCCTCTTCTCAAAGTCTTCATTGATGTACTGGCTGACTGTATCATACAGGTTTACTAACTTGAATCTACTCAAAGTCTTCATTGATGTATTGGCTGACTGTGTCATACAGGTTTACTAACTTGAATCTCCTTTTCTCAAAGTCTTCATTGATGTATTGGCTGACTGTAGCATACAGGTTTCCGAACTTGAATCTCCTCTGCTAAAGTCTTAATTGATGTATTGGCTGACTGTATCATACAGGTTTACTAACTTGAATCTCCTCTTCTCAAAGTCTTCATTGATGTATAGGGTGACTGTATCATACAGGTTTACTAACTTGATTCTCCTCTTCTCAATGTCTTCATTGATGTATTGGCTGACTGTATCATACAGATTTACTAACACGAATCTCCTCTGCTAAAGTCTTCATTGATGTATTGCCTGACTGTATCATACAGGTTTACTAACTTGAATCTCCTCTTCTCAAAGTCTTCATTGATGTATTGGCTGACTGTATCATACAGGTTTACTAACGGGAATCTTCTCTTCTCATGGTTTTCATTGATGTATTGGCTGACTGTATCATACAGGTTTACTAACTTGAATCTCCCCTTCTCACGGTTTTGATTGATGTATTGGCTGACTGAATCATACAGGTTTACTAACTTGAATCTCCTCTTCTCATGGTCTTCATTGATGTATTGGGTGACTGTATCATACAGGTTTACTAACTTGAATCTCCTCTTCTCAAAGTCTTCATTGATGTATTGGCTGGCTGTATCATGCAGGTTTACTAACTTGAATCTCCTCTTTTCAAATTCTTCATTGATGTATTGGCTGACTGTATCATACAGGTTTACTAACTTGAATCTCCTCTTCTCAAAGTCTTCATTGATGTATTGGCTGACTGTATCATACAGGTTTACTAACGGGAATCTTCTCTTCTCATGGTTTTCATTGAGGTATTGGCTGACTGTATCATACAGGTTTACTAACTTGAATCTCCCCTTCTCACGGTTTTGATTGATGTATTGGCTGACTGAATCATACAGGTTTACTAACTTGAATCTCCTCTTCTCATGGTCTTCATTGATGTATTGGGTGACTGTATCATACAGGTTTACTAACTTGAATCTCCTCTTCTCAAAGTCTTCATTGATGTATTGGCTGGCTGTATCATGCAGGTTTACTAACTTGAATCTCCTCTTTTCAAATTCTTCATTGATGTATTGGCTGACTGTATCATACAGGTTTACTAACTTGAATCTCCTCTTCTCAAAGTCTTCATTGATGTATTGGGTGACTGTATCCTACAGGTTTACTAACTTGAATCTCCTCTTCTCATGGTCTTCATTGATGTATTGGCTGACTGTATCATACAGGTTTACTAACTTGAATCTCCTCTTCTCATGGTCTTCATTGATGTATTGGGTGACTGTATTATACAGGTTTACTAACTTGAATCTCCTCTTCTCAAAGTCTTCATTGATGTATGGGCTGGCTGTATCATGCAGGTTTACTAACTCTAATTTCCTCTTCTCAAAGTCTTCATTGATGTATTGGCTGACTGTATCATACAGGTTTACTCACTTGAATCTCCTCTGCTAAAGTCTTCATTGATGAATTGGCTGACTGTATCATACAGGTTTACTAACTTGAATCTCCTCTTCTCAAAGTCTTCATTGGTGTATTGGCTCACTGTATCATAGAGGTTTACTAACTTGAATCTCCTCTTCTCAAAGTCTTCATTGGTGTATTGGCTGACTGTATCATACAGGTTTACTAACTTGAATCTCCTCTTCTCAAAGTCTTCATTGGTGTATTGGCTGACTGTATCATGCAGGTTTACTAACTTGAATCTCCTCTTCTCAAAGTCTTCATTGATGTATTGGCTTGCTGTATCATGCAGATTTACTAACTTGAATGTGCTCTTGTCAACGTCTTCATTGATGTATTGGCTGACTGTATCATACAGGTTTACTAACTTGAATCCCCTCTGCTAATGTCTTCATTGGTGTATTGGCTGACTGTATCATACAGGTTTACTAACTTGAATCTCCTCTTCTCAAAGGCTTCATTGATGTATTTGCTGACTGTATCATACAGGTTTACTAACTTGAATCTCCTCTTCTCATGGTTTTTATTGATGTATTGGCTTACTGAATCATACAGGTTTACTTACTTGAATCCCCTCATTTTAAAGGCTTCATTGATGTATTGGCTGATTGTATCATACAGGTTTACTAACTTGAATCTCCTCTTCTCAAAGGCTTCATTGATGTATTGCCTGACTGTATCATACAGGTTTACTAACTTGAATCTGCTCTTCTCAAAGGCTTAATTGATGTATTGGCTGACTGTATCATACAGGTTTACTAACGTGAATCTCCTCTTCTCAAAGTCTTCATTGATGTATTGGCTCACTGTATCATACAGGTTTACTAACTTGAATCTCCTCTTCTCAAAGTCTTCTTTGATGTATTGGCTGACTGTATCATACAGGTTTACTAACTTGAATCTACTCAAAGTCTTCATTGATGTATTGGCTGACTGTGTCATACAGGTTTACTAACTTGAATCTCCTCTGCTCATGGTCTTCATTGATGTATTGGGTGACTGTATCATACAGGTTTACTAACTTGAATCTCCTCTTCTCAAAGTCTTCATTGATGTATTGGCTGACTGTATCATACAGGTTTACTAACTTGAATCTCCTGTTCTCAAAGTCTTCATTGATGTATTGGCTGACTGTATCATACAGGTTTACTAACTTGAATCTCCTCTTCTCAAAGTCTTCATTGATGTATTGGCTGACTGTATCATACAGATTTACTAACTTGAATCTCCTCTGCTAAAGTCTTCATTGATGTATTGGCTGACTGTATCATACAGGTTTACTAACTTGAATCTCCTCTTCTCAAAGTCTTCATTGATGTATTGGCTGACTGTATCATACAGGTTTACTAACGGGAATCTTCTCTTCTCATGGTTTTCATTGATGTATTGGCTGACTGTATCATACAGGTTTACTAACTTGAATCTCCTCTTCTCACGGTTTTCATTCATGTATTGGCTGACTGTATCATACAGGTTTACTAACTTGAATCTCTTCTGCTCATGGTCTTCATTGATGTATTGGGTGACTGTATCATACAGGTTTACTAACTTGAATCTCCTCTTCTCAAAGTCTTCATTGATGTATTGGCTGACTGTATCATACAGGTTTACTAACTTGAATCTCCTGTTCTCAAAGTCTTCATTGATGTAATGGCTCACTGTATCATGCAGGTTTACTAACTTGAATGTGCTCTTGTCAAGGTCTTCATTGATGTATTGGCTGACTGTAACATACAGGTTTACTAACTTAAATCTCCTCTGCTAAAGTCTTCATTGATGTATTGGCTGACTGTATCATACAGGTTTACTAACTTGAATCTCCTCTTCTCATGGTCTTCATTGATGTATTGGGTGACTGTATCACACAGGTTTACTAACTTGAATCTCCTCTTCTCAAAGTCTTCGTTGATGTATTGGCTGACTATATCATACAGGTTTACTAACTTGAATCTCCTCTTCTCAATGTCTTCATTGATGTATTGGCTGACTGTATCGTACAGGTTTACTAACTTGAATCTCCTCTTCTCAAAGTCTTCATTGATGTATTGGCTTGCTGTATCATACAGATTTACTAACTTGAATGTGCTCTTGTCAACGTCTTCATTGATGTATTGGCTGACTGTATCATACATGTTTACTAACTTGAATCTCCTCTGCTAATGTCTTCATTGGTGTATTGGCTGACTGTATCATACAGGTTTACTAACTTGAATCTCCTCTTCTCAAAGGCTTCATTGATGTATTGGCTGACTGTATCATACAGGTTTACTAACTTGAATCTCCTCTTCTCATGGTTTTTATTGATGTATTTGCTTACTGAATTATACAGGTTTACTTACTTGAATCTCCTCATTTTAAAGGCTTCATTGATGTATTGGCTGATTGTATCATACAGGTTTACTAACCTGAATTTCCTCTTCTCAAAGGTTTAATTGATGTATTGGCTGACTGTATCATACAGGTTTACTAACTTGAATCTCCTCTTCTCAAAGTCTTCATTGATGTATTCGCTCACTGTATCATACAGGTTTACTAACTTGAATCTCCTCTTCTCAAAGTCTTCATTGATGTACTGGCTGACTGTATCATACAGGTTTACTAACTTGAATCTACTCAAAGTCTTCATTGATGTATTGGCTGACTGTGTCATACAGGTTTACTAACTTGAATCTCCTTTTCTCAAAGTCTTCATTGATGTATTGGCTGACTGTAGCATACAGGTTTCCGAACTTGAATCTCCTCTGCTAAAGTCTTAATTGATGTATTGGCTGACTGTATCATACAGGTTTACTAACTTGAATCTCCTCTTCTCAAAGTCTTCATTGATGTATAGGGTGACTGTATCATACAGGTTTACTAACTTGATTCTCCTCTTCTCAATGTCTTCATTGATGTATTGGCTGACTGTATCATACAGATTTACTAACACGAATCTCCTCTGCTAAAGTCTTCATTGATGTATTGCCTGACTGTATCATACAGGTTTACTAACTTGAATCTCCTCTTCTCAAAGTCTTCATTGATGTATTGGCTGACTGTATCATACAGGTTTACTAACGGGAATCTTCTCTTCTCATGGTTTTCATTGATGTATTGGCTGACTGTATCATACAGGTTTACTAACTTGAATCTCCCCTTCTCACGGTTTTGATTGATGTATTGGCTGACTGAATCATACAGGTTTACTAACTTGAATCTCCTCTTCTCATGGTCTTCATTGATGTATTGGGTGACTGTATCATACAGGTTTACTAACTTGAATCTCCTCTTCTCAAAGTCTTCATTGATGTATTGGCTGGCTGTATCATGCAGGTTTACTAACTTGAATCTCCTCTTTTCAAATTCTTCATTGATGTATTGGCTGACTGTATCATACAGGTTTACTAACTTGAATCTCCTCTTCTCAAAGTCTTCATTGATGTATTGGCTGACTGTATCATACAGGTTTACTAACGGGAATCTTCTCTTCTCATGGTTTTCATTGAGGTATTGGCTGACTGTATCATACAGGTTTACTAACTTGAATCTCCCCTTCTCACGGTTTTGATTGATGTATTGGCTGACTGAATCATACAGGTTTACTAACTTGAATCTCCTCTTCTCATGGTCTTCATTGATGTATTGGGTGACTGTATCATACAGGTTTACTAACTTGAATCTCCTCTTCTCAAAGTCTTCATTGATGTATTGGCTGGCTGTATCATGCAGGTTTACTAACTTGAATCTCCTCTTTTCAAATTCTTCATTGATGTATTGGCTGACTGTATCATACAGGTTTACTACCTTGAATCTCCTCTTCTCAAAGTCTTCATTGATGTATTGGGTGACTGTATCCTACAGGTTTACTAACTTGAATCTCCTCTTCTCATGGTCTTCATTGATGTATTGGCTGACTGTATCATACAGGTTTACTAACTTGAATCTCCTCTTCTCATGGTCTTCATTGATGTATTGGGTGACTGTATTATACAGGTTTACTAACTTGAATCTCCTCTTCTCAAAGTCTTCATTGATGTATGGGCTGGCTGTATCATGCAGGTTTACTAACTCTAATTTCCTCTTCTCAAAGTCTTCATTGATGTATTGGCTGACTGTATCATACAGGTTTACTCACTTGAATCTCCTCTGCTAAAGTCTTCATTGATGAATTGGCTGACTGTATCATACAGGTTTACTAACTTGAATCTCCTCTTCTCAAAGTCTTCATTGGTGTATTGGCTCACTGTATCATAGAGGTTTACTAACTTGAATCTCCTCTTCTCAAAGTCTTCATTGGTGTATTGGCTGACTGTATCATACAGGTTTACTAACTTGAATCTCCTCTTCTCAAAGTCTTCATTGGTGTATTGGCTGACTGTATCATGCAGGTTTACTAACTTGAATCTCCTCTTCTCAAAGTCTTCATTGATGTATTGGCTGACTGTATCATACAGGTTTACAAACTTGAATCTCCTCTGCTAAAGTCTTCATTGATGAATTGGCTGACTGTATCATACAGGTTTACTAACTTGAATCTCCTCTGCTAAAGTCTTCATTGATGTATTGGCTGACTGTATCATACAGGTTTATTAACTTGAATCTACTCAAAGTCTTCATTGATATATTGGCTGACTGTGTCATACAGGTTTACTAACGTGAATCTCCTCTTCTCAAACTCTTCATTGATGTATTGGCTCACTGTATCATACAGGTTTACTAACTTGAATCTCCTCTTCTCAAAGTCTTCTTTGATGTATTGGCTGACTGTATCATACAGGTTTACTAACTTGAATCTACTCAAAGTCTTCATTGATGTATTGGCTGACTGTGTCATACAGGTTTACTAACTTGAATCTCCTCTTCTCAAAGTCTTCATTGATATATTGGTTGAATGTATCATACAGGTTTTTATAACGGGAATCTCCTCTTCTCAAATTCTTCATTGATGTATTGGCTGGCTGTATCATGTAGGTGTACTAACTTGAATGTGCTCTTTTCAAGGTCTTCATTGATGTATTGGCTGACTGTATCATACAGGTTTACTAACTTGAATCTCCTCTTCTCAAAGTCTTCATTGATGTATTGGCTGACTGTATCATACAGATTTACTAACTTGAATCTCCTCTGCTAAAGTCTTCATTGATGTATTGGCTGACTGTATCATACAGGTTTACTAACTTGAATCTCCTCTTCTCAAAGTCTTCATTGATGTATTGGCTGACTGTATCATACAGGTTTACTAACGGGAATCTTCTCTTCTCATGGTTTTCATTGATGTATTGGCTGACTGTATCATACAGGTTTACTAACTTGAATCTCCTCTTCTCACGGTTTTCATTCATGTATTGGCTGACTGTATCATACAGGTTTACTAACTTGAATCTCCTCTGCTCATGGTCTTCATTGATGTATTGGGTGACTGTATCATACAGGTTTACTAACTTGAATCTCCTCTTCTCAAAGTCTTCATTGATGTATTGGCTGACTGTATCATACAGGTTTACTAACTTGAATCTCCTGTTCTCAAAGTCTTCATTGATGTAATGGCTTGCTGTATCATGCAGGTTTACTAACTTGAATTTTCTCTTGTCAAGGTCTTCATTGATGTATTGGCTGACTGTAACATACAGGTTTACTAACTTAAATCTCCTCTGCTAAAGTCTTCATTGATGTATTGGCTGACTGTATCATACAGGTTTACTAACTAGAATCTCCTCTTCTCATGGTCTTCATTGATGTATTGGGTGACTGTATCACACAGGTTTACTAACTTGAATCTCCTCTTCTCAAAGTCTTCGTTGATGTATTGGCTGACTATATCATACAGGTTTACTAACTTGAATCTCCTCTTCTCAATGTCTTCATTGATGTATTGGCTGACTGTATCGTACAGGTTTACTAACTTGAATCTCCTCTTCTCAAAGTCTTCATTGATGTATTGGCTTGCTGTATCATACAGATTTACTAACTTGAATCTGCTCTTCTCAAAGGCTTCATTGATGTATTGGCAGACTGTATCATACAGGTTTACTAACGTGAATCTCCTCTTCTCAAAGTCTTCATTGATGTATTGGCTGACTGTATCATACAGGTTTCCTAACTTGAATCTCCTCTGCTAAAGTCTTCATTGATGTATTGGCTGACTGTATCATACAGGTTTACTAACTTGAATCTCCTCAGCTAGTCTTCATTGATGTATTGGCTGACTGTATCATACAGGTTTACTAACTTGAATCTCTTCTTCTCTGGTCTTCATTGATGTATTGGCTGACTGTATCATACAGGTATACTAACTTGAATCTCCCCTTCTCACGGTTTTGATTGATGTATTGGCTGACTGAATCATACAGGTTTACTAACTTGAATCTCCTCTTCTCATGGTCTTCATTGATGTATTGGGTGACTGTATCTTACAGGTTTACTAACTTGAATCTCCTCTTCTCAAAGTCTTCATTGATGTATTGGTTGGCTGTATCGTGCAGGTTTACTAACTTGAATCTCCTCTTCTCAAATTCTTCATTGATGTATTGGCTGACTATCATTCAGGTTTACTAACTTGAATCTCCTCTTCTCAAAGTCTTCATTGACGTATAGGCTGACTGTATCATACAGGTTTACTAACTTGAATCTTCTCTTCTCAAAGTCTTCATTGATGTATTGGCTGACTGTGTCATACAGGTTTACTAACTTGAATCTCCTTTTCTCAAAGTCTTCATTGATGTATTGGCTGACTGTAGCATACAGGTTTCCGAACTTGAATCTCCTCTGCTAAAGTCTTAATTGATGTATTGGCTGACTGTATCATACAGGTTTACTAACTTGAATCTCCTCTTCTCAAAGTCTTCATTGATGTATTGGCTGACTGTATCATACAGGTTTACTAACTTGAATCTTCTCTTCTCAAAGTCTTCATTGGTGTATTGGCTCACTGTATCATAGAGGTTTACTAACTTGAATCTCCTCTTCTCAAAGTCTTCATTGGTGTATTGGCTGACTATATCATACAGGTTTACTAACTTGAATCTCCTCTTCTCAAAGCCTTCATTGGTGTATTGGCTGACTGTCTCATGCAGGTTTACTAACTTGAATCTCCTCTTCTCAAAGTCTTCATTGGTGTATTGGCTGACTGTATCATACAGGTTTACTAACTTGAATCTCCTCTGCTAAAGTCTTCATTGATGAATTGGCTGACTGTATCATAAAGTTTACTAACTTGAATCTCCTCTGCTAAAGTCTTCATTGATGTATTGGCTGACTGTATCATAGAGGTTTACTAACTTGAATCTACTCAAAGTCTTCATTGATGTATTGGCTGACTGTGTCATACAGGTTTACTAACTTGAATCTCCTTTTCTCAAAGTCTTCATTGATGTATTGGCTGACTGTAGCATACAGGTTTCCGAACTTGAATCTCCTCTGCTAAAGTCTTAATTGATGTATTGGCTGACTGTATCATACAGGTTTACTAACTTGAATCTCCTCTTCTCAAAGTCTTCATTGATGTATTGGGTGACTGTATCATACAGGTTTACTAACTTGAATCTCCTCTTCTCATGGTCTTCATTGATGTATTGGCTGACTGTATAATACAGGTTTACTAACTTGAATCTCCTCTTCTCATGGTCTTCATTGATGTATTGGGTGACTGTAATATACAGGTTTACTAACTTGAAACTCCTCTTCTCAAAGTCTTCATTGTTGTATTGGCTGACTGTATCATACAGGTTTACTAACTTGAATCTCCTCTACTCAAAGTCTTCATTGATGTATTGGCTGACTGTATCATACAGGTTTACTAACTTGAATCTCCTCTTCTCAAAGTCTTCATTGATATATTGGCTGAATGTATCATACAGGTTTTTATAACGGGAATCTCCTCTTCTCAAATTCTTCATTGATGTATTGGCTGGCTGTATCATGTAGGTTTACTAACTTGAATGTGCTCTTTTAAGGTCTTCATTGGTGTATTGGCTGAATGTTTCATACAGGTTTACTAACTTGAATTTCCTCTTCTCAAAGTCTTCATTGATGTATTGGCTGACTGTATCATACAGATTTACTAACACGAATCTGCTCTGCTAAAGTCTTCATTGATGTATTGGCTGACTGTATCATACAGGTTTACTAACTTGAATCTCCTCTTCTCAAACTCTTCATTGATGTATTGGCTGACTGTATCATACAGGTTTACTACCGGGAATCTTCTCTTCTCATGGTTTTCATTGATGTATTGGCTGACTGTATCATACAGGTTTACTAACTTGAATCTCCCCTTCTCACGGTTTTGATTGATGTATTGGCTGACTGAATCATACAGGTTTACTAACTTGAATCTCCTCTTCTCATGGTCTTCATTGATGTATTGGGTGACTGTATCTTACAGGTTTACTAACTTGAATCTCCTCTTCTCAAAGTCTTCATTGATGTATTGGTTGGCTGTATCGTGCAGGTTTACTAACTTGAATCTCCTCTTCTCAAATTCTTCATTGATGTATTGGCTGACTATCATTCAGGTTTACTAACTTGAATCTCCTCTTCTCAAAGTCTTCATTGATGTATTGGCTTGCTGTATCATGCAGGTTTACTAACTTGAATCTCCTCTTCTCAAAGTCTTCATTGACGTATAGGCTGACTGTATCATACAGGTTTACTAACTTGAATCTTCTCTTCTCAAAGTCTGCATTGATGTATTGGCTGGCTGTATCATGCAGGTTTACTAACTTGAATCTCTTCTCTAAATCTTCATTAATGTATTGGCTGACTATATCAATCAGGTTTACTAACTTGAATCTCCTCTGCTAAAGTCTTCATTGATGTATTGGCTGACTATATCAATCAGGGTTACTAAGTTGAATCTTCTTTTCTCAAAGTCTTCATTAATGTATTGGCTGTTTATATGAATCAGGTTTACTAACTTGAATCTCCTCTGCTAAAGTTTTCATTGGTGTATTGGCTGACTGTATCATACAGGTTTACTAACTTGAATCTCCTCTTCTCAAAGTCTTCATTGATGTATGGCCTGGCTGTATCATGCAGGTTTACTAACTTGAATTTCCTCTTCTCAAAGTCTTCATTGATGTATTGGCTGAATGTATCATACAGGTTTACTAACTTGAATCTCCTCTGCTAAAGTCTTCATTGATGAATTGGCTGACTGTATCATACAGGTTTACTAACTTGAATCTCCTCTTCTCAAAGTCTTCATTGGTGTATTGGCTGACTGTATCATACAGGTTTACTAACTTGAATCTCCTCTGCTAAAGTCTTCATTGATATATTGGCTGACTGCATCATACAGGTTTACTAACTTGAATCTCCTCTGCTAAAGTCTTCATTTATGTATTGGCTGACTGTATGATACAGGTTTACTAACTTGAATCTCCTCTTCTCATGGTCTTCATCAATGTTTTGGCTGACTGTATCTTACAGGTTTACTAACTTAAATCTCCTCTTCTCAAAGTTTTCATTGATGTATTGGGTGACTATCATACAGGTTTACTAACTTGACTCTCATCTTCTCAAAGTCTACATTGATGTATTGGCTGACTGTATCATACAGGTTTACTAACTTGAATCTCCTCTTCTCAAAGTCTTCATTGATGTATTGGCTTGCTGTATCATGCAGATTTACTAACTTGAATGTGCTCTTGTCAACGTCTTCATTGATGTATTGGCTGACTGTATCATACAGGTTTACTAACTTGAATCCCCTCTGCTAATGTCTTCATTGGTGTATTGGCTGACTGTATCATACAGGTTTACTAACTTGAATCTCCTCTTCTCAAAGGCTTCATTGATGTATTTGCTGACTGTATCATACAGGTTTACTAACTTGAATCTCCTCTTCTCATGGTTTTTATTGATGTATTGGCTTACTGAATCATACAGGTTTACTTACTTGAATCCCCTCATTTTAAAGGCTTCATTGATGTATTGGCTGATTGTATCATACAGGTTTACTAACTTGAATCTCCTCTTCTCAAAGGCTTCATTGATGTATTGCCTGACTGTATCATACAGGTTTACTAACTTGAATCTGCTCTTCTCAAAGGCTTAATTGATGTATTGGCTGACTGTATCATACAGGTTTACTAACGTGAATCTCCTCTTCTCAAAGTCTTCATTGATGTATTGGCTCACTGTATCATACAGGTTTACTAACTTGAATCTCCTCTTCTCAAAGTCTTCTTTGATGTATTGGCTGACTGTATCATACAGGTTTACTAACTTGAATCTACTCAAAGTCTTCATTGATGTATTGGCTGACTGTGTCATACAGGTTTACTAACTTGAATCTCCTCTTCTCAAAGTCTTCATTGATATATTGGTTGAATGTATCATACAGGTTTTTATAACGGGAATCTCTTCTTCTCAAATTCTTCATTGATGTATTGGCTGGCTGTATCATGTAGGTGTACTAACTTGAATGTGCTCTTTTCAAGGTCTTCATTGATGTATTGGCTGACTGTATCATACAGGTTTACTAACTTGAATCTCCTCTTCTCAAAGTCTTCATTGATGTATTGGCTGACTGTATCATACAGATTTACTAACTTGAATCTCCTCTGCTAAAGTCTTCATTGATGTATTGGCTGACTGTATCATACAGGTTTACTAACTTGAATCTCCTCTTCTCAAAGTCTTCATTGATGTATTGGCTGACTGTATCATACAGGTTTACTAACGGGAATCTTCTCTTCTCATGGTTTTCATTGATGTATTGGCTGACTGTATCATACAGGTTTACTAACTTGAATCTCCTCTTCTCACGGTTTTCATTCATGTATTGGCTGACTGTATCATACAGGTTTACTAACTTGAATCTCCTCTGCTCATGGTCTTCATTGATGTATTGGGTGACTGTATCATACAGGTTTACTAACTTGAATCTCCTCTTCTCAAAGTCTTCATTGATGTATTGGCTGACTGTATCATACAGGTTTACTAACTTGAATCTCCTGTTCTCAAAGTCTTCATTGATGTAATGGCTCACTGTATCATGCAGGTTTACTAACTTGAATGTGCTCTTGTCAAGGTCTTCATTGATGTATTGGCTGACTGTAACATACAGGTTTACTAACTTAAATCTCCTCTGCTAAAGTCTTCATTGATGTATTGGCTGACTGTATCATACAGGTTTACTAACTTGAATCTCCTCTTCTCATGGTCTTCATTGATGTATTGGGTGACTGTATCACACAGGTTTACTAACTTGAATCTCCTCTTCTCAAAGTCTTCGTTGATGTATTGGCTGACTATATCATACAGGTTTACTAACTTGAATCTCCTCTTCTCAATGTCTTCATTGATGTATTGGCTGACTGTATCGTACAGGTTTACTAACTTGAATCTCCTCTTCTCAAAGTCTTCATTGATGTATTGGCTTGCTGTATCATACAGATTTACTAACTTGAATGTGCTCTTGTCAACGTCTTCATTGATGTATTGGCTGACTGTATCATACATGTTTACTAACTTGAATCTCCTCTGCTAATGTCTTCATTGGTGTATTGGCTGACTGTATCATACAGGTTTACTAACTTGAATCTCCTCTTCTCAAAGGCTTCATTGATGTATTGGCTGACTGTATCATACAGGTTTACTAACTTGAATCTCCTCTTCTCATGGTTTTTATTGATGTATTTGCTTACTGAATTATACAGGTTTACTTACTTGAATCTCCTCATTTTAAAGGCTTCATTGATGTATTGGCTGATTGTATCATACAGGTTTACTAACCTGAATTTCCTCTTCTCAAAGGTTTAATTGATGTATTGGCTGACTGTATCATACAGGTTTACTAACTTGAATCTCCTCTTCTCAAAGTCTTCATTGATGTATTCGCTCACTGTATCATACAGGTTTACTAACTTGAATCTCCTCTTCTCAAAGTCTTCATTGATGTACTGGCTGACTGTATCATACAGGTTTACTAACTTGAATCTACTCAAAGTCTTCATTGATGTATTGGCTGACTGTGTCATACAGGTTTACTAACTTGAATCTCCTTTTCTCAAAGTCTTCATTGATGTATTGGCTGACTGTAGCATACAGGTTTCCGAACTTGAATCTCCTCTGCTAAAGTCTTAATTGATGTATTGGCTGACTGTATCATACAGGTTTACTAACTTGAATCTCCTCTTCTCAAAGTCTTCATTGATGTATAGGGTGACTGTATCATACAGGTTTACTAACTTGATTCTCCTCTTCTCAATGTCTTCATTGATGTATTGGCTGACTGTATCATACAGATTTACTAACACGAATCTCCTCTGCTAAAGTCTTCATTGATGTATTGCCTGACTGTATCATACAGGTTTACTAACTTGAATCTCCTCTTCTCAAAGTCTTCATTGATGTATTGGCTGACTGTATCATACAGGTTTACTAACGGGAATCTTCTCTTCTCATGGTTTTCATTGATGTATTGGCTGACTGTATCATACAGGTTTACTAACTTGAATCTCCCCTTCTCACGGTTTTGATTGATGTATTGGCTGACTGAATCATACAGGTTTACTAACTTGAATCTCCTCTTCTCATGGTCTTCATTGATGTATTGGGTGACTGTATCATACAGGTTTACTAACTTGAATCTCCTCTTCTCAAAGTCTTCATTGATGTATTGGCTGGCTGTATCATGCAGGTTTACTAACTTGAATCTCCTCTTTTCAAATTCTTCATTGATGTATTGGCTGACTGTATCATACAGGTTTACTAACTTGAATCTCCTCTTCTCAAAGTCTTCATTGATGTATTGGCTGACTGTATCATACAGGTTTACTAACGGGAATCTTCTCTTCTCATGGTTTTCATTGAGGTATTGGCTGACTGTATCATACAGGTTTACTAACTTGAATCTCCCCTTCTCACGGTTTTGATTGATGTATTGGCTGACTGAATCATACAGGTTTACTAACTTGAATCTCCTCTTCTCATGGTCTTCATTGATGTATTGGGTGACTGTATCATACAGGTTTACTAACTTGAATCTCCTCTTCTCAAAGTCTTCATTGATGTATTGGCTGGCTGTATCATGCAGGTTTACTAACTTGAATCTCCTCTTTTCAAATTCTTCATTGATGTATTGGCTGACTGTATCATACAGGTTTACTAACTTGAATCTCCTCTTCTCAAAGTCTTCATTGATGTATTGGGTGACTGTATCCTACAGGTTTACTAACTTGAATCTCCTCTTCTCATGGTCTTCATTGATGTATTGGCTGACTGTATCATACAGGTTTACTAACTTGAATCTCCTCTTCTCATGGTCTTCATTGATGTATTGGGTGACTGTATTATACAGGTTTACTAACTTGAATCTCCTCTTCTCAAAGTCTTCATTGATGTATGGGCTGGCTGTATCATGCAGGTTTACTAACTCTAATTTCCTCTTCTCAAAGTCTTCATTGATGTATTGGCTGACTGTATCATACAGGTTTACTCACTTGAATCTCCTCTGCTAAAGTCTTCATTGATGAATTGGCTGACTGTATCATACAGGTTTACTAACTTGAATCTCCTCTTCTCAAAGTCTTCATTGGTGTATTGGCTCACTGTATCATAGAGGTTTACTAACTTGAATCTCCTCTTCTCAAAGTCTTCATTGGTGTATTGGCTGACTGTATCATACAGGTTTACTAACTTGAATCTCCTCTTCTCAAAGTCTTCATTGGTGTATTGGCTGACTGTATCATGCAGGTTTACTAACTTGAATCTCCTCTTCTCAAAGTCTTCATTGATGTATTGGCTGACTGTATCATACAGGTTTACAAACTTGAATCTCCTCTGCTAAAGTCTTCATTGATGAATTGGCTGACTGTATCATACAGGTTTACTAACTTGAATCTCCTCTGCTAAAGTCTTCATTGATGTATTGGCTGACTGTATCATAGAGGTTTATTAACTTGAATCTACTCAAAGTCTTCATTGATATATTGGCTGACTGTGTCATACAGGTTTACTAACGTGAATCTCCTCTTCTCAAACTCTTCATTGATGTATTGGCTCACTGTATCATACAGGTTTACTAACTTGAATCTCCTCTTCTCAAAGTCTTCTTTGATGTATTGGCTGACTGTATCATACAGGTTTACTAACTTGAATCTACTCAAAGTCTTCATTGATGTATTGGCTGACTGTGTCATACAGGTTTACTAACTTGAATCTCCTCTTCTCAAAGTCTTCATTGATATATTGGTTGAATGTATCATACAGGTTTTTATAACGGGAATCTCCTCTTCTCAAATTCTTCATTGATGTATTGGCTGGCTGTATCATGTAGGTGTACTAACTTGAATGTGCTCTTTTCAAGGTCTTCATTGATGTATTGGCTGACTGTATCATACAGGTTTACTAACTTGAATCTCCTCTTCTCAAAGTCTTCATTGATGTATTGGCTGACTGTATCATACAGATTTACTAACTTGAATCTCCTCTGCTAAAGTCTTCATTGATGTATTGGCTGACTGTATCATACAGGTTTACTAACTTGAATCTCCTCTTCTCAAAGTCTTCATTGATGTATTGGCTGACTGTATCATACAGGTTTACTAACGGGAATCTTCTCTTCTCATGGTTTTCATTGATGTATTGGCTGACTGTATCATACAGGTTTACTAACTTGAATCTCCTCTTCTCACGGTTTTCATTCATGTATTGGCTGACTGTATCATACAGGTTTACTAACTTGAATCTCCTCTGCTCATGGTCTTCATTGATGTATTGGCTGACTGTATCATACAGGTTTACTAACTTGAATCTCCTCTTCTCAAAGTCTTCATTGATGTATTGGCTGACTGTATCATACAGGTTTACTAACTTGAATCTCCTGTTCTCAAAGTCTTCATTGATGTAATGGCTTGCTGTATCATGCAGGTTTACTAACTTGAATTTTCTCTTGTCAAGGTCTTCATTGATGTATTGGCTGACTGTAACATACAGGTTTACTAACTTAAATCTCCTCTGCTAAAGTCTTCATTGATGTATTGGCTGACTGTATCATACAGGTTTACTAACTTGAATCTCCTCTTCTCATGGTCTTCATTGATGTATTGGGTGACTGTATCACACAGGTTTACTAACTTGAATCTCCTCTTCTCAAAGTCTTCGTTGATGTATTGGCTGACTATATCATACAGGTTTACTAACTTGAATCTCCTCTTCTCAATGTCTTCATTGATGTATTGGCTGACTGTATCGTACAGGTTTACTAACTTGAATCTCCTCTTCTCAAAGTCTTCATTGATGTATTGGCTTGCTGTATCATACAGATTTACTAACTTGAATCTGCTCTTCTCAAAGGCTTCATTGATGTATTGGCAGACTGTATCATACAGGTTTACTAACGTGAATCTCCTCTTCTCAAAGTCTTCATTGATGTATTGGCTGACTGTATCATACAGGTTTCCTAACTTGAATCTCCTCTGCTAAAGTCTTCATTGATGTATTGGCTGACTGTATCATACAGGTTTACTAACTTGAATCTCCTCAGCTAGTCTTCATTGATGTATTGGCTGACTGTATCATACAGGTTTACTAACTTGAATCTCTTCTTCTCTGGTCTTCATTGATGTATTGGCTGACTGTATCATACAGGTTTACTAACTTGAATCTCCCCTTCTCACGGTTTTGATTGATGTATTGGCTGACTGAATCATACAGGTTTACTAACTTGAATCTCCTCTTCTCATGGTCTTCATTGATGTATTGGGTGACTGTATCTTACAGGTTTACTAACTTGAATCTCCTCTTCTCAAAGTCTTCATTGATGTATTGGTTGGCTGTATCGTGCAGGTTTACTAACTTGAATCTCCTCTTCTCAAATTCTTCATTGATGTATTGGCTGACTATCATTCAGGTTTACTAACTTGAATCTCCTCTTCTCAAAGTCTTCATTGACGTATAGGCTGACTGTATCATACAGGTTTACTAACTTGAATCTTCTCTTCTCAAAGTCTTCATTGATGTATTGGCTGACTGTGTCATACAGGTTTACTAACTTGAATCTCCTTTTCTCAAAGTCTTCATTGATGTATTGGCTGACTGTAGCATACAGGTTTCCGAACTTGAATCTCCTCTGCTAAAGTCTTAATTGATGTATTGGCTGACTGTATCATACAGGTTTACTAACTTGAATCTCCTCTTCTCAAAGTCTTCATTGATGTATTGGCTGACTGTATCATACAGGTTTACTAACTTGAATCTTCTCTTCTCAAAGTCTTCATTGGTGTATTGGCTCACTGTATCATAGAGGTTTACTAACTTGAATCTCCTCTTCTCAAAGTCTTCATTGGTGTATTGGCTGACTATATCATACAGGTTTACTAACTTGAATCTCCTCTTCTCAAAGCCTTCATTGGTGTATTGGCTGACTGTCTCATGCAGGTTTACTAACTTGAATCTCCTCTTCTCAAAGTCTTCATTGGTGTATTGGCTGACTGTATCATACAGGTTTACTAACTTGAATCTCCTCTGCTAAAGTCTTCATTGATGAATTGGCTGACTGTATCATAAAGTTTACTAACTTGAATCTCCTCTGCTAAAGTCTTCATTGATGTATTGGCTGACTGTATCATAGAGGTTTACTAACTTGAATCTACTCAAAGTCTTCATTGATGTATTGGCTGACTGTGTCATACAGGTTTACTAACTTGAATCTCCTTTTCTCAAAGTCTTCATTGATGTATTGGCTGACTGTAGCATACAGGTTTCCGAACTTGAATCTCCTCTGCTAAAGTCTTAATTGATGTATTGGCTGACTGTATCATACAGGTTTACTAACTTGAATCTCCTCTTCTCAAAGTCTTCATTGATGTATTGGGTGACTGTATCATACAGGTTTACTAACTTGAATCTCCTCTTCTCATGGTCTTCATTGATGTATTGGCTGACTGTATAATACAGGTTTACTAACTTGAATCTCCTCTTCTCATGGTCTTCATTGATGTATTGGGTGACTGTAATATACAGGTTTACTAACTTGAAACTCCTCTTCTCAAAGTCTTCATTGTTGTATTGGCTGACTGTATCATACAGGTTTACTAACTTGAATCTCCTCTACTCAAAGTCTTCATTGATGTATTGGCTGACTGTATCATACAGGTTTACTAACTTGAATCTCCTCTTCTCAAAGTCTTCATTGATATATTGGCTGAATGTATCATACAGGTTTTTATAACGGGAATCTCCTCTTCTCAAATTCTTCATTGATGTATTGGCTGGCTGTATCATGTAGGTTTACTAACTTGAATGTGCTCTTTTAAGGTCTTCATTGGTGTATTGGCTGAATGTTTCATACAGGTTTACTAACTTGAATTTCCTCTTCTCAAAGTCTTCATTGATGTATTGGCTGACTGTATCATACAGATTTACTAACACGAATCTGCTCTGCTAAAGTCTTCATTGATGTATTGGCTGACTGTATCATACAGGTTTACTAACTTGAATCTCCTCTTCTCAAACTCTTCATTGATGTATTGGCTGACTGTATCATACAGGTTTACTACCGGGAATCTTCTCTTCTCATGGTTTTCATTGATGTATTGGCTGACTGTATCATACAGGTTTACTAACTTGAATCTCCCCTTCTCACGGTTTTGATTGATGTATTGGCTGACTGAATCATACAGGTTTACTAACTTGAATCTCCTCTTCTCATGGTCTTCATTGATGTATTGGGTGACTGTATCTTACAGGTTTACTAACTTGAATCTCCTCTTCTCAAAGTCTTCATTGATGTATTGGTTGGCTGTATCGTGCAGGTTTACTAACTTGAATCTCCTCTTCTCAAATTCTTCATTGATGTATTGGCTGACTATCATTCAGGTTTACTAACTTGAATCTCCTCTTCTCAAAGTCTTCATTGATGTATTGGCTTGCTGTATCATGCAGGTTTACTAACTTGAATCTCCTCTTCTCAAAGTCTTCATTGACGTATAGGCTGACTGTATCATACAGGTTTACTAACTTGAATCTTCTCTTCTCAAAGTCTGCATTGATGTATTGGCTGGCTGTATCATGCAGGTTTACTAACTTGAATCTCTTCTCTAAATCTTCATTAATGTATTGGCTGACTATATCAATCAGGTTTACTAACTTGAATCTCCTCTGCTAAAGTCTTCATTGATGTATTGGCTGACTATATCAATCAGGGTTACTAAGTTGAATCTTCTTTTCTCAAAGTCTTCATTAATGTATTGGCTGTTTATATGAATCAGGTTTACTAACTTGAATCTCCTCTGCTAAAGTTTTCATTGGTGTATTGGCTGACTGTATCATACAGGTTTACTAACTTGAATCTCCTCTTCTCAAAGTCTTCATTGATGTATGGCCTGGCTGTATCATGCAGGTTTACTAACTTGAATTTCCTCTTCTCAAAGTCTTCATTGATGTATTGGCTGAATGTATCATACAGGTTTACTAACTTGAATCTCCTCTGCTAAAGTCTTCATTGATGAATTGGCTGACTGTATCATACAGGTTTACTAACTTGAATCTCCTCTTCTCAAAGTCTTCATTGATGTATTGGCTGACTGTATCATACAGGTTTACTAACTTGAATCTCCTCTGCTAAAGTCTTCATTGATATATTGGCTGACTGCATCATACAGGTTTACTAACTTGAATCTCCTCTGCTAAAGTCTTCATTTATGTATTGGCTGACTGTATGATACAGGTTTACTAACTTGAATCTCCTCTTCTCATGGTCTTCATCAATGTTTTGGCTGACTGTATCTTACAGGTTTACTAACTTAAATCTCCTCTTCTCAAAGTTTTCATTGATGTATTGGGTGACTATCATACAGGTTTACTAACTTGACTCTCATCTTCTCAAAGTCTACATTGATGTATTGGCTGACTGTATCATACAGGTTTACTAACTTGAATCTCCTCTTCTCAAAGTCTTCATTGATGTATTGGCTTGCTGTATCATGCAGATTTACTAACTTGAATGTGCTCTTGTCAACGTCTTCATTGATGTATTGGCTGACTGTATCATACAGGTTTACTAACTTGAATCCCCTCTGCTAATGTCTTCATTGGTGTATTGGCTGACTGTATCATACAGGTTAACTAACTTGAATCTCCTCTTCTCAAAGGCTTTATTGATGTATTTGCTGACTGTATCATACAGGTTTACTAACTTGAATCTCCTCTTCTCATGGTTTTTATTGATGTATTGGCTTATTGAATCATACAGGTTTACTTACTTGAATCCCCTCATTTTAAAGGCTTCATTGATGTATTGGCTGATTGTATCATACAGGTTTACTAACTTGAATCTCCTCTTCTCAAAGGCTTCATTGATGTATTGCCTGACTGTATCATACAGGTTTACTAACTTGAATCTGCTCTTCTCAAAGGCTTAATTGATGTATTGGCTGACTGTATCATACAGGTTTACTAACGTGAATCTCCTCTTCTCAAAGTCTTCATTGATGTATTGGCTCACTGTATCATACAGGTTTACTAACTTGAATCTCCTCTTCTCAAAGTCTTCTTTGATGTATTGGCTGACTGTATCATACAGGTTTACTAACTTGAATCTACTCAAAGTCTTCATTGATGTATTGGCTGACTGTGTCATACAGGTTTACTAACTTGAATCTCCTCTTCTCAAAGTCTTCATTGATATATTGGTTGAATGTATCATACAGGTTTTTGTAACGGGAATCTCCTCTTCTCAAATTCTTCATTGATGTATTGGCTGGCTGTATCATGTAGGTGTACTAACTTGAATGTGCTCTTTTCAAGGTCTTCATTGATGTATTGGCTGACTGTATCATACAGGTTTACTAACTTGAATCTCCTCTTCTCAAAGTCTTCATTGATGTACTGGCTGACTGTATCATACAGATTTACTAACTTGAATCTCCTCTGCTAAAGTCTTCATTGATGTATTGGCTGACTGTATCATACAGGTTTACTAACTTGAATCTCCTCTTCTCAAAGTCTTCATTGATGTATTGGCTGACTGTATCATACAGGTTTACTAACTTGAATCTCCTCTTCTCACGGTTTTCATTCATGTATTGGCTGACTGTATCATACAGGTTTACTAACTTGAATCTCCTCTGCTCATGGTCTTCATTGATGTATTGGGTGACTGTATCATACAGGTTTACTAACTTGAATCTCCTCTTCTCAAAGTCTTCATTGATGTATTGGCTGACTGTATCATACAGGTTTACTAACTTGAATCTCCTGTTCTCAAAGTCTTCATTGATGTAATGGCTTGCTGTATCATGCAGGTTTACTAACTTGAATGTGCTCTTGTCAAGGTCTTCATTGATGTATTGGCTGACTGTAACATACAGGTTTACTAACTTAAATCTCCTCTGCTAAAGTCTTCATTGATGTATTGGCTGACTGTATCATACAGGTTTACTAACTTGAATCTCCTCTTCTCATGGTCTTCATTGATGTATTGGGTGACTGTATCACACAGGTTTACTAACTTGAATCTCCTCTTCTCAAAGTCTTCGTTGATGTATTGGCTGACTATATCATACAGGTTTACTAACTTGAATCTCCTCTTCTCAATGTCTTCATTGATGTATTGGCTGACTGTATCGTACAGGTTTACTAACTTGAATCTCCTCTTCTCAAAGTCTTCATTGATGTATTGGCTTGCTGTATCATACAGATTTACTAACTTGAATGTGCTCTTGTCAACGTCTTCATTGATGTATTGGCTGACTGTATCATACATGTTTACTAACTTGAATCTCCTCTGCTAATGTCTTCATTGGTGTATTGGCTGACTGTATCATACAGGTTTACTAACTTGAATCTCCTCTTCTCAAAGGCTTCATTGATGTATTGGCTGACTGTATCATACAGGTTTACTAACTTGAATCTCCTCTTCTCATGGTTTTTATTGATGTATTTGCTTACTGAATTATACAGGTTTACTTACTTGAATCTCCTCATTTTAAAAACTTCATTGATGTATTGGCTGATTGTATCATACAGGTTTACTAACCTGAATTTCCTCTTCTCAAAGGTTTAATTGATGTATTGGCTGACTGTATCATACAGGTTTACTAACTTGAATCTCCTCTTCTCAAAGTCTTCATTGATGTATTCGCTCACTGTATCATACAGGTTTACTATCTTGAATCTCCTCTTCTCAAAGTCTTCATTGATGTACTGGCTGACTGTATCATACAGGTTTACTAACTTGAATCTACTCAAAGTCTTCATTGATGTATTGGCTGACTGTGTCATACAGGTTTACTAACTTGAATCTCCTTTTCTCAAAGTCTTCATTGATGTATTGGCTGACTGTAGCATACAGGTTTCCGACCTTGAATCTCCTCTGCTAAAGTCTTAATTGATGTATTGGCTGACTGTATCATACAGGTTTACTAACTTGAATCTCCTCTTCTCAATGTCTTCATTGATGTATTGGCTGACTGTATCATACAGATTTACTAACACGAATCTCCTCTGCTAAAGTCTTCATTGATGTATTGGCTGACTGTATCATACAGGTTTACTAACTTGAATCTCCTCTTCTCAAAGTCTTCATTGATGTATTGGCTGACTGTATCATACAGGTTTACTAACGGGAATCTTCTCTTCTCATGGTTTTCATTGATGTATTGGCTGACTGTATCATTCAGGTTTACTAACTTGAATCTCCCCTTCTCACGGTTTTGATTGATGTATTGGCTGACTGAATCATACAGGTTTACTAACTTGAATCTCCTCTTCTCATGGTCTTCATTGATGTATTGGGTGACTGTATCATACAGGTTTACTAACTTAAATCTCCTCTTCTCAAAGTCTTCATTGATGTATTGGCTGGCTGTATCATGCAGGTTTACTAACTTGAATCTCCTCTGCTAAAGTCTTCATTGATGTATTGGCTGACTGTATCATACAGGTTTACTAACTTGAATCTCCTCTTCTCAAAGTCTTCATTGATGTATTGGGTGACTGTATCCTACAGGTTTACTAACTTGAATCTCCTCTTCTCATGGTCTTCATTGATGTATTGGCTGACTGTATCATACAGGTTTACTAACTTGAATCTCCTCTTCTCATGGTCTTCATTGATGTATTGGCTGACTGTATCATACAGGTTTACTAACTTGAATCTCCTCTTCTCAAAGTCTTCATTGATGTATGGCCTGGCTGTATCATGCAGGTTTACTAACTCTAATTTCCTCTTCTCAAAGTCTTCATTGATGTATTGGCTGACTGTATCATACAGGTTTACTCACTTGAATCTCCTCTGCTAAAGTCTTCATTGATGAATTGGCTGACTGTATCATACAGGTTTACTAACTTGAATCTCCTCTTCTCAAAGTCTTCATTGGTGTATTGGCTCACTGTATCATAGAGGTTTACTAACTTGAATCTCCTCTTCTCAAAGTCTTCATTGGTGTATTGGCTGACTGTATCATACAGGTTTACTAACTTGAATCTCCTCTTCTCAAAGTCTTCATTGGTGTATTGGCTGACTGTATCATGCAGGTTTACTAACTTGAATCTCCTCTTCTCAAAGTCTTCATTGATGTATTGGCTGACTGTATCATACAGGTTTACAAACTTGAATCTCCTCTGCTAAAGTCTTCATTGATGAATTGGCTGACTGTATCATACAGGTTTACTAACTTGAATCTCCTCTGCTAAAGTCTTCATTGATGTATTGGCTGACTGTATCATAGAGGTTTATTAACTTGAATCTACTCAAAGTCTTCATTGATATATTGGCTGACTGTGTCATACAGGTTTACTAACTTGAATCTCCTTTTCTCAAAGTCTTCATTGATGTATTGGCTGACTGTAGCATACAGGTTTCCGAACTTGAATCTCCTCTGCTAAAGTCTTAATTGATGTATTGGCTGACTGTATCATACAGGTTTACTAACTTGAATCTCCTCTTCTCAAAGTCTTCATTGATGTATTGGGTGACTATCATACAGGTTTACTAACTTGACTCTCATCTTCTCAAAGTCTACATTGATGTATTGGCTGACTGTATCATACAGGTTTACTAACTTGAATCTCCTCTTCTCAAAGTCTTCATTGATGTATTGGCTTGCTGTATCATGCAGATTTACTAACTTGAATGTGCTCTTGTCAACGTCTTCATTGATGTATTGGCTGACTGTATCATACAGGTTTACTAACTTGAATCCCCTCTGCTAATGTCTTCATTGATGTATTGGCTGACTGTATCATACAGGTTTACTAACTTGAATCTCCTCTTCTCAAAGGCTTCATTGATGTATTTGCTGACTGTATCATACAGGTTTACTAACTTGAATCTCCTCTTCTCATGGTTTTTATTGATGTATTGGCTTACTGAATCATACAGGTTTACTTACTTGAATCCCCTCATTTTAAAGGCTTCATTGATGTATTGGCTGATTGTATCATACAGGTTTACTAACTTGAATCTCCTCTTCTCAAAGGCTTCATTGATGTATTGCCTGACTGTATCATACAGGTTTACTAACTTGAATCTGCTCTTCTCAAAGGCTTAATTGATGTATTGGCTGACTGTATCATACAGGTTTACTAACGTGAATCTCCTCTTCTCAAAGGCTTCATTGATGTATTGCCTGACTGTATCATACAGGTTTACTAACTTGAATCTCCTCTTCTCAAAGTCTTCTTTGATGTATTGGCTGACTGTATCATACAGGTTTACTAACTTGAATCTACTCAAAGTCTTCATTGATGTATTGGCTGTCTGTGTCATACAGGTTTACTAACTTGAATCTCCTCTTCTCAAAGTCTTCATTGATATATTGGTTGAATGTATCATACAGGTTTTTATAACGGGAATCTCCTCTTCTCAAATTCTTCATTGATGTATTGGCTGGCTGTATCATGTAGGTGTACTAACTTGAATGTGCTCTTTTCAAGGTCTTCATTGATGTATTGGCTCACTGTATCATACAGGTTTACTAACTTGAATCTCCTCTTCTCAAAGTCTTCATTGATGTATTGGCTGACTGTATCATACAGATTTACTAACTTGAATCTCCTCTGCTAAAGTCTTCATTGATGTATTGGCTGACTGTATCATACAGGTTTACTAACTTGAATCTCCTCTTCTCAAAGTCTTCATTGATGTATTGGCTGACTGTATCATACAGGTTTACTAACGGGAATCTTCTCTTCTCATGGTTTTCATTGATGTATTGGCTGACTGTATCATACAGGTTTACTAACTTGAATCTCCTCTTCTCACGGTTTTCATTCATGTATTGGCTGACTGTATCATACAGGTTTACTAACTTGAATCTCCTCTGCTCATGGTCTTCATTGATGTATTGGGTGACTGTATCATACAGGTTTACTAACTTGAATCTCCTCTTCTCAAAGTCTTCATTGATGTATTGGCTGACTGTATCATACAGGTTTACTAACTTGAATCTCCTGTTCTCAAAGTCTTCATTGATGTAATGGCTTGCTGTATCATGCAGGTTTACTAACTTGAATGTGCTCTTGTCAAGGTCTTCATTGATGTATTGGCTGACTGTAACATACAGGTTTACTAACTTAAATCTCCTCTGCTAAAGTCTTCATTGATGTATTGGCTGACTGTATCATACAGGTTTACTAACTTGAATCTCCTCTTCTCATGGTCTTCATTGATGTATTGGGTGACTGTATCACACAGGTTTACTAACTTGAATCTCCTCTTCTCAAAGTCTTCGTTGATGTATTGGCTGACTATATCATACAGGTTTACTAACTTGAATCTCCTCTTCTCAATGTCTTCATTGATGTATTGGCTGACTGTATCGTACAGGTTTACTAACTTGAATCTCCTCTTCTCAAAGTCTTCATTGATGTATTGGCTTGCTGTATCATACAGATTTACTAACTTGAATGTGCTCTTGTCAACGTCTTCATTGATGTATTGGCTGACTGTATCATACATGTTTACTAACTTGAATCTCCTCTGCTAATGTCTTCATTGGTGTATTGGCTGACTGTATCATACAGGTTTACTAACTTGAATCTCCTCTTCTCAAAGGCTTCATTGATGTATTGGCTGACTGTATCATACAGGTTTACTAACTTGAATCTCCTCTTCTCATGGTTTTTATTGATGTATTTGCTTACTGAATCATACAGGTTTACTTACTTGAATCTCCTCATTTTAAAGGCTTCATTGATGTATTGGCTGACTGTATCATACAGGTTTACTAACTTGAATCTCCTCTTCTCAAAGTCTTCATTGATGTATTGGCTGACTGTATCATACAGATTTACTAACTTGAATCTCCTCTGCTAAAGTCTTCATTGATGTATTGGCTGACTGTATCATACAGGTTTACTAACTTGAATCTCCTCTTCTCAAAGTCTTCATTGATGTATTGGCTGACTGTATCATACAGGTTTACTAACGGGAATCTTCTCTTCTCATGGTTTTCATTGATGTATTGGCTGACTGTATCATACAGGTTTACTAACTTGAATCTCCTCTTCTCACGGTTTTCATTCATGTATTGGCTGACTGTATCATACAGGTTTACTAACTTGAATCTCCTCTGCTCATGGTCTTCATTGATGTATTGGGTGACTGTATCATACAGGTTTACTAACTTGAATCTCCTCTTCTCAAAGTCTTCATTGATGTATTGGCTGACTGTATCATACAGGTTTACTAACTTGAATCTCCTGTTCTCAAAGTCTTCATTGATGTAATGGCTTGCTGTATCATGCAGGTTTACTAACTTGAATGTGCTCTTGTCAAGGTCTTCATTGATGTATTGGCTGACTGTAATATACAGGTTTACTAACTTAAATCTCCTCTGCTAAAGTCTTCATTGATGTATTGGCTGACTGTATCATACAGGTTTACTAACTTGAATCTCCTCTTCTCATGGTCTTCATTGATGTATTGGGTGACTGTATCACACAGGTTTACTAACTTGAATCTCCTCTTCTCAAAGTCTTCGTTGATGTAATGGCTGACTATATCATACAGGTTTACTAACTTGAATCTCCTCTTCTCAATGTCTTCATTGATGTATTGGCTGACTGTATCGTACAGGTTTACTAACTTGAATCTCCTCTTCTCAAAGTCTTCATTGATGTATTGGCTTGCTGTATCATACAGATTTACTAACTTGAATGTGCTCTTGTCAACGTCTTCATTGATGTATTGGCTGACTGTATCATACATGTTTACTAACTTGAATCTCCTCTGCTAATGTCTTCATTGGTGTATTGGCTGACTGTATCATACAGGTTTACTAACTTGAATCTCCTCTTCTCAAAGGCTTCATTGATGTATTGGCTGACTGTATCATACAGGTTTACTATCTTGAATCTCCTCTTCTCATGGTTTTTATTGATGTATTTGCTTACTGAATTATACAGGTTTACTTACTTGAATCTCCTCATTTTAAAAACTTCATTGATGTATTGGCTGATTGTATCATACAGGTTTACTAACCTGAATTTCCTCTTCTCAAAGGTTTAATTGATGTATTGGCTGACTGTATCATACAGGTTTACTAACTTGAATCTCCTCTTCTCAAAGTCTTCATTGATGTATTCGCTCACTGTATCATACAGGTTTACTAACTTGAATCTCCTCTTCTCAAAGTCTTCATTGATGTACTGGCTGACTGTATCATACAGGTTTACTAACTTGAATCTACTCAAAGTCTTCATTGATGTATTGGCTGACTGTGTCATACAGGTTTACTAACTTGAATCTCCTTTTCTCAAAGTCTTCATTGATGTATTGGCTGACTGTAGCATACAGGTTTCCGAACTTGAATCTCCTCTGCTAAAGTCTTAATTGATGTATTGGCTGACTGTATCATACAGGTTTACTAACTTGAATCTCCTCTTCTCAATGTCTTCATTGATGTATTGGCTGACTGTATCATACAGATTTACTAACACGAATCTCCTCTGCTAAAGTCTTCATTGATGTATTGGCTGACTGTATCATACAGGTTTACTAACTTGAATCTCCTCTTCTCAAAGTCTTCATTGATGTATTGGCTGACTGTATCATACAGGTTTACTAACGGGAATCTTCTCTTCTCATGGTTTTCATTGATGTATTGGCTGACTGTATCATTCAGGTTTACTAACTTGAATCTCCCCTTCTCACGGTTTTGATTGATGTATTGGCTGACTGAATCATACAGGTTTACTAACTTGAATCTCCTCTTCTCATGGTCTTCATTGATGTATTGGGTGACTGTATCATACAGGTTTACTAACTTAAATCTCCTCTTCTCAAAGTCTTCATTGATGTATTGGCTGGCTGTATCATGCAGGTTTACTAACTTGAATCTCCTCTGCTAAAGTCTTCATTGATGTATTGGCTGACTGTATCATACAGGTTTACTAACTTGAATCTCCTCTTCTCAAAGTCTTCATTGATGTATTGGGTGACTGTATCCTACAGGTTTACTAACTTGAATCTCCTCTTCTCATGGTCTTCATTGATGTATTGGCTGACTGTATCATACAGGTTTACTAACTTGAATCTCCTCTTCTCATGGTCTTCATTGATGTATTGGGTGACTGTATTATACAGGTTTACTAACTTGAATCTCCTCTTCTCAAAGTCTTCATTGATGTATTGGCTGACTGTATCATACAGGTTTACTAACTTGAATCTCCTCTTCTCAAAGTCTTCATTGATGTATGGCCTGGCTGTATCATGCAGGTTTACTAACTCTAATTTCCTCTTCTCAAAGTCTTCATTGATGTATTGGCTGACTGTATCATACAGGTTTACTCACTTGAATCTCCTCTGCTAAAGTCTTCATTGATGAATTGGCTGACTGTATCATACAGGTTTACTAACTTGAATCTCCTCTTCTCAAAGTCTTCATTGGTGTATTGGCTCACTGTATCATAGAGGTTTACTAACTTGAATCTCCTCTTCTCAAAGTCTTCATTGGTGTATTGGCTGACTGTATCATACAGGTTTACTAACTTGAATCTCCTCTTCTCAAAGTCTTCATTGGTGTATTGGCTGACTGTATCATGCAGGTTTACTAACTTGAATCTCCTCTTCTCAAAGTCTTCATTGATGTATTGGCTGACTGTATCATACAGGTTTACAAACTTGAATCTCCTCTGCTAAAGTCTTCATTGATGAATTGGCTGACTGTATCATACAGGTTTACTAACTTGAATCTCCTCTGCTAAAGTCTTCATTGATGTATTGGCTGACTGTATCATAGAGGTTTATTAACTTGAATCTACTCAAAGTCTTCATTGATATATTGGCTGACTGTGTCATACAGGTTTACTAACTTGAATCTCCTCTTCTCAAAGTCTTCATTGATGTACTGGCTGACTGTATCATACAGGTTTACTAACTTGAATCTACTCAAAGTCTTCATTGATGTATTGGCTGACTGTGTCATACAGGTTTACTAACTTGAATCTCCTTTTCTCAAAGTCTTCATTGATGTATTGGCTGACTGTAGCATACAGGTTTCCGAACTTGAATCTCCTCTGCTAAAGTCTTAATTGATGTATTGGCTGACTGTATCATACAGGTTTACTAACTTGAATCTCCTCTTCTCAATGTCTTCATTGATGTATTGGCTGACTGTATCATACAGATTTACTAACACGAATCTCCTCTGCTAAAGTCTTCATTGATGTATTGGCTGACTGTATCATACAGGTTTACTAACTTGAATCTCCTCTTCTCAAAGTCTTCATTGATGTATTGGCTGACTGTATCATACAGGTTTACTAACGGGAATCTTCTCTTCTCATGGTTTTCATTGATGTATTGGCTGACTGTATCATTCAGGTTTACTAACTTGAATCTCCCCTTCTCACGGTTTTGATTGATGTATTGGCTGACTGAATCATACAGGTTTACTAACTTGAATCTCCTCTTCTCATGGTCTTCATTGATGTATTGGGTGACTGTATCATACAGGTTTACTAACTTAAATCTCCTCTTTTCAAAGTCTTCATTGATGTATTGGCTGGCTGTATCATGCAGGTTTACTAACTTGAATCTCCTCTGCTAAAGTCTTCATTGATGTATTGGCTGACTGTATCATACAGGTTTACTAACTTGAATCTCCTCTTCTCAAAGTCTTCATTGATGTATTGGGTGACTGTATCCTACAGGTTTACTAACTTGAATCTCCTCTTCTCATGGTCTTCATTGATGTATTGGCTGACTGTATCATACAGGTTTACTAACTTGAATCTCCTCTTCTCATGGTCTTCATTGATGTATTGGGTGACTGTATTATACAGGTTTACTAACTTGAATCTCCTCTTCTCAAAGTCTTCATTGATGTATTGGCTGACTGTATCATACAGGTTTACTAACTTGAATCTCCTCTTCTCAAAGTCTTCATTGATGTATGGCCTGGCTGTATCATGCAGGTTTACTAACTCTAATTTCCTCTTCTCAAAGTCTTCATTGATGTATTGGCTGACTGTATCATACAGGTTTACTCACTTGAATCTCCTCTGCTAAAGTCTTCATTGATGAATTGGCTGACTGTATCATACAGGTTTACTAACTTGAATCTCCTCTTCTCAAAGTCTTCATTGGTGTATTGGCTCACTGTATCATAGAGGTTTACTAACTTGAATCTCCTCTTCTCAAAGTCTTCATTGGTGTATTGGCTGACTGTATCATACAGGTTTACTAACTTGAATCTCCTCTTCTCAAAGTCTTCATTGGTGTATTGGCTGACTGTATCATGCAGGTTTACTAACTTGAATCTCCTCTTCTCAAAGTCTTCATTGATGTATTGGCTGACTGTATCATACAGGTTTACAAACTTGAATCTCCTCTGCTAAAGTCTTCATTGATGAATTGGCTGACTGTATCATACAGGTTTACTAACTTGAATCTCCTCTGCTAAAGTCTTCATTGATGTATTGGCTGACTGTATCATAGAGGTTTATTAACTTGAATCTACTCAAAGTCTTCATTGATATATTGGCTGACTGTGTCATACAGGTTTACTAACTTGAATCTCCTTTTCTCAAAGTCTTCATTGATGTATTGGCTGACTGTAGCATACAGGTTTCCGAACTTGAATCTCCTCTGCTAAAGTCTTAATTGATGTATTGGCTGACTGTATCATACAGGTTTACTAACTTGAATCTCCTCTTCTCAAAGTCTTCATTGATGTATTGGGTGACTATCATACAGGTTTACTAACTTGACTCTCATCTTCTCAAAGTCTACATTGATGTATTGGCTGACTGTATCATACAGGTTTACTAACTTGAATCTCCTCTTCTCAAAGTCTTCATTGATGTATTGGCTTGCTGTATCATGCAGATTTACTAACTTGAATGTGCTCTTGTCAACGTCTTCATTGATGTATTGGCTGACTGTATCATACAGGTTTACTAACTTGAATCCCCTCTGCTAATGTCTTCATTGATGTATTGGCTGACTGTATCATACAGGTTTACTAACTTGAATCTCCTCTTCTCAAAGGCTTCATTGATGTATTTGCTGACTGTATCATACAGGTTTACTAACTTGAATCTCCTCTTCTCATGGTTTTTATTGATGTATTGGCTTACTGAATCATACAGGTTTACTTACTTGAATCCCCTCATTTTAAAGGCTTCATTGATGTATTGGCTGATTGTATCATACAGGTTTACTAACTTGAATCTCCTCTTCTCAAAGGCTTCATTGATGTATTGCCTGACTGTATCATACAGGTTTACTAACTTGAATCTGCTCTTCTCAAAGGCTTAATTGATGTATTGGCTGACTGTATCATACAGGTTTACTAACGTGAATCTCCTCTTCTCAAAGGCTTCATTGATGTATTGCCTGACTGTATCATACAGGTTTACTAACTTGAATCTCCTCTTCTCAAAGTCTTCTTTGATGTATTGGCTGACTGTATCATACAGGTTTACTAACTTGAATCTACTCAAAGTCTTCATTGATGTATTGGCTGTCTGTGTCATACAGGTTTACTAACTTGAATCTCCTCTTCTCAAAGTCTTCATTGATATATTGGTTGAATGTATCATACAGGTTTTTATAACGGGAATCTCCTCTTCTCAAATTCTTCATTGATGTATTGGCTGGCTGTATCATGTAGGTGTACTAACTTGAATGTGCTCTTTTCAAGGTCTTCATTGATGTATTGGCTGACTGTATCATACAGGTTTACTAACTTGAATCTCCTCTTCTCAAAGTCTTCATTGATGTATTGGCTGACTGTATCATACAGATTTACTAACTTGAATCTCCTCTGCTAAAGTCTTCATTGATGTATTGGCTGACTGTATCATACAGGTTTACTAACTTGAATCTCCTCTTCTCAAAGTCTTCATTGATGTATTGGCTGACTGTATCATACAGGTTTACTAACGGGAATCTTCTCTTCTCATGGTTTTCATTGATGTATTGGCTGACTGTATCATACAGGTTTACTAACTTGAATCTCCTCTTCTCACGGTTTTCATTCATGTATTGGCTGACTGTATCATACAGGTTTACTAACTTGAATCTCCTCTGCTCATGGTCTTCATTGATGTATTGGGTGACTGTATCATACAGGTTTACTAACTTGAATCTCCTCTTCTCAAAGTCTTCATTGATGTATTGGCTGACTGTATCATACAGGTTTACTAACTTGAATCTCCTGTTCTCAAAGTCTTCATTGATGTAATGGCTTGCTGTATCATGCAGGTTTACTAACTTGAATGTGCTCTTGTCAAGGTCTTCATTGATGTATTGGCTGACTGTAACATACAGGTTTACTAACTTAAATCTCCTCTGCTAAAGTCTTCATTGATGTATTGGCTGACTGTATCATACAGGTTTACTAACTTGAATCTCCTCTTCTCATGGTCTTCATTGATGTATTGGGTGACTGTATCACACAGGTTTACTAACTTGAATCTCCTCTTCTCAAAGTCTTCGTTGATGTATTGGCTGACTATATCATACAGGTTTACTAACTTGAATCTCCTCTTCTCAATGTCTTCATTGATGTATTGGCTGACTGTATCGTACAGGTTTACTAACTTGAATCTCCTCTTCTCAAAGTCTTCATTGATGTATTGGCTTGCTGTATCATACAGATTTACTAACTTGAATGTGCTCTTGTCAACGTCTTCATTGATGTATTGGCTGACTGTATCATACATGTTTACTAACTTGAATCTCCTCTGCTAATGTCTTCATTGGTGTATTGGCTGACTGTATCATACAGGTTTACTAACTTGAATCTCCTCTTCTCAAAGGCTTCGTTGATGTATTGGCTGACTGTATCATACAGGTTTACTAACTTGAATCTCCTCTTCTCATGGTTTTTATTGATGTATTTGCTTACTGAATCATACAGGTTTACTTACTTGAATCTCCTCATTTTAAAGGCTTCATTGATGTATTGGCTGATTGTATCATACAGGTTTACTAACCTGAATTTCGTCTTCTCAAAGGTTTAATTGATGTATTGGCTGACTGTATCATACAGGTTTACTAACTTGAATCTCCTCTTCTCAAAGTCTTCATTGATGTATTCGCTCACTGTATCATACAGGTTTACTAACTTGAATCTCCTCTTCTCAAAGTCTTCATTGATGTACTGGCTGACTGTATCATACAGGTTTACTAACTTGAATCTACTCAAAGTCTTCATTGATGTATTGGCTGACTGTGTCATACAGGTTTACTAACTTGAATCTCCTTTTCTCAAAGTCTTCATTGATGTATTGGCTGACTGTAGCATACAGGTTTCCGAACTTGAATCTCCTCTGCTAAAGTCTTAATTGATGTATTGGCTGACTGTATCATACAGGTTTACTAACTTGAATCTCCTCTTCTCAAAGTCTTCATTGATGTATAGGGTGACTGTATCATACAGGTTTACTAACTTGATTCTCCTCTTCTCAATGTCTTCATTGATGTATTGGCTGACTGTATCATACAGATTTACTAACACGAATCTCCTCTGCTAAAGTCTTCATTGATGTATTGGCTGACTGTATCATACAGGTTTACTAACTTGAATCTCCTCTTCTCAAAGTCTTCATTGATGTATTGGCTGACTGTATCATACAGGTTTACTAACGGGAATCTTCTCTTCTCATGGTTTTCATTGATGTATTGGCTGACTGTATCATACAGGTTTACTAACTTGAATCTCCCCTTCTCACGGTTTTGATTGATGTATTGGCTGACTGAATCATACAGGTTTACTAACTTGAATCTCCTCTTCTCATGGTCTTCATTGATGTATTGGGTGACTGTATCATACAGGTTTACTAACTTGAATCTCCTCTTCTCAAAGTCTTCATTGATGTATTGGCTGGCTGTATCATGCAGGTTTACTAACTTGAATCTCCTCTTTTCAAATTCTTCATTGATGTATTGGCTGACTGTATCATACAGGTTTACTAACTTGAATCTCCTCTTCTCAAAGTCTTCATTGATGTATTGGCTGACTGTATCATACAGGTTTACTAACGGGAATCTTCTCTTCTCATGGTTTTCATTGAGGTATTGGCTGACTGTATCATACAGGTTTACTAACTTGAATCTCCCCTTCTCACGGTTTTGATTGATGTATTGGCTGACTGAATCATACAGGTTTACTAACTTGAATCTCCTCTTCTCATGGTCTTCATTGATGTATTGGGTGACTGTATCATACAGGTTTACTAACTTGAATCTCCTCTTCTCAAAGTCTTCATTGATGTATTGGCTGGCTGTATCATGCAGGTTTACTAACTTGAATCTCCTCTTTTCAAATTCTTCATTGATGTATTGGCTGACTGTATCATACAGGTTTACTAACTTGAATCTCCTCTTCTCAAAGTCTTCATTGATGTATTGGGTGACTGTATCCTACAGGTTTACTAACTTGAATCTCCTCTTCTCATGGTCTTCATTCATGTATTGGCTGACTGTATCATACAGGTTTACTAACTTGAATCTCCTCTTCTCATGGTCTTCATTGATGTATTGGGTGACTGTATTATACAGGTTTACTAACTTGAATCTCCTCTTCTCAAAGTCTTCATTGATGTATTGGCTGACTGTATCATACAGGTTTACTAACTTGAATCTCCTCTTCTCAAAGTCTTCATTGATGTATGGCCTGGCTGTATCATGCAGGTTTACTAACTTGAATTTCCTCTTCTCAAAGTCTTCATTGATGTATTGGCTGACTGTATCATACAGGTTTACTCACTTGAATCTCCTCTGCTAAAGTCTTCATTGATGAATTGGCTGACTGTATCATACATGTGTACTAACTTGAATCTCCTCTTCTCAAAGTCTTCATTGGTGTATTGGCTCACTGTATCATAGAGGTTTACTAACTTGAATCTCCTCTTCTCAAAGTCTTCATTGGTGTATTGGCTGACTGTATCATACAGGTTTACTAACTTGAATCTCCTCTTCTCAAAGTCTTCATTGGTGTATTGGCTGACTGTATCATGCAGGTTTACTAACTTGAATCTCCTCTTCTCAAAGTCTTCATTGATGTATTGGCTGACTGTATCATACAGGTTTACAAACTTGAACCTCCTCTGCTAAAGTCTTCATTGATGAATTGGCTGACTGTATCATACAGGTTTACTAACTTGAATCTCCTCTGCTAAAGTCTTCATTGATGTATTGGCTGACTGTATCATAGAGGTTTATTAACTTGAATCTACTCAAAGTCTTCATTGATATATTGGCTGACTGTGTCATACAGGTTTACTAACTTGAATCTCCTTTTCTCAAAGTCTTCATTGATGTATTGGCTGACTGTAGCATACAGGTTTCCGAACTTGAATCTCCTCTGCTAAAGTCTTAATTGATGTATTGGCTGACTGTATCATACAGGTTTTCTAACTTGAATCTCCTCTTCTCAAAGTCTTCATTGATGTATTGGGTGACTGTATCATACAGGTTTACTAACTTGAATCTCCTCTTCTCATGGTCTTCATTGATGTATTGGCTGACTGTATCATAAAGGTTTACCAACTTGAATCTCCTCTTCTCATGGTCTTCATTGATGTATTGGGTGACTGTATTATACAGGTTTACTAACTTGAAACTCCTCTTCTCAAAGTCTTCATTGATGTATTGGCTGACTGTATCATACAGGTTTACTAACTTGAATCTCCTCTACTCAAAGTCTTCATTGATGTATTGGCTTACTGTATCATACAGGTTTACTAACTTGAATCTCCTCTTCTCAAAGTCTTCATTGATATATTGGCTGAATGTATCATACAAGTTTTTATAACGGGAATCTCCTCTTCTCAAATTCTTCATTGATGTATTGGCTGGCTGTATCATGTAGGTTTACTAACTTGAATGTGCTCTTTTCAAGGTCTTCATTGATGTATTGGCTGACTGTTTCATACAGGTTTACTAACTTGAATCTCCTCTTCTCAAAGTCTTCATTGATGTTTTGGCTGACTGTATCATACAGATTTACTAACACGAATCTCCTCTGCTAAAGTCTTCATTGATGTATAGGCTGACTGTATCATACAGGTTTACTAACTTGAATCTCCTCTTCTCAAAGTCTTCATTGATGTATTGGCTAACTGTATCATACAGGTTTACTAACGGGAATCTTCTCTTCTCATGGTTTTCATTGATGTATTGGCTGACTGTATCATACAGGTTTACTAACTTGAATCTCCCCTTCTCACGGTTTTGATTGATGCATTGGCTGACTGAATCATACAGGTTTACTAACTTGAATCTCCTCTTCTCATGGTCTTCATTGATGTATTGGGTGACTGTATCATGCAGGTTTACTAACTTGAATCTCCTCTTCTCAAAGTCTTCATTGATGTATTGGCTGGCTGTATCATTCAGGTTTACTAACTTGAACCTCCTCTTCTCAAAGTCTTCATTGATGTATTGGCTTGCTGTATCATGCAGGTTTACTAACTTGAATCTCCTCTTCTCAAAGTCTTCATTGACGTATAGGCTGACTGTATCATACAGGTTTACTAACTTGAATCTTCTCTTCTCAAAGTCTTCATTGATGTATTGGCTGGCTGTATCATGCAGGTTTACTAACTTGAATCTCTTCTCTAAATCTTCATTAATGTATTGGCTGACTATATCCATCAGGTTTACTAGCTTGAATCTCCTCTGCTAAAGTCTTCATTGATGTATTGGCTGACTATATCAATCAGGTTTACTAAGTTGAATCTCCTTTTCTCAAAGTCTTCATTAATGTATTGGCTGACTATATGAATCAGGTTTACTAACTTGAATCTCCTCTGCTAAAGTCTTCATTGGTGTATTGGCTGACTGTATCATACAGGTTTACTAACTTGAATCTCCTCTTCTCAAAGTCTTCATTGATGTATGGCCTGGCTGTATCATGCAGGTTTACTAACTTGAATTTCCTCTTCTCAAAGTCTTCATTGATGTATTGGCTGACTGTATCATACAGGTTTACTAACTTGAATCTCCTCTGCTAAAGTCTTCATTGATGAATTGGCTGACTGTATCATACAGGTTTACTAACTTGAATCTCCTCTTCTCAAAGTCTTCATTGGTGTATTGGCTGACTGTATCATACAGGTTTACTAACTTGAATTTCCTCTTCTAAAGTCTTCATTGATATATTGGCTGACTGCATCATACAGGTTTACTAACTTGAATCTCCTGTGCTGAAGTCTTCATTTATGTATTGTCTGACTGTATGATACAGGTTTACTAATTTGAATCTCCTCTGCTAAAGTCCTAATTCATGTATTGGCTGACTGTATCATACAGGTTTACTAACTTGAATCTCCTCTTCTCATGGTCTTCATCAATGTATTGGCTGACTGTATCTTACAGGTTTACTAACTTGCATCTCCTCTTCTCAAAGTCTTCGTTGATGTATTGGCTGACTGTATCATACAGGTTTACTAACTTAAATCTCCTCTTCTCAAAGTTTTCATTGATGTATTGGGTGACTGTATCATACAGGTTTACTAACTTGAATCTCATCTTCTCAAAGTCTTCATTGATGTATTGGCTGACTGTATCATACAGGTTTACTAACTTGAATCTCCTCTTCTCAAAGTCTTCATTGATCTATTGGCTTGCTGTATCATGCAGATTTACTAACTTGAATGTGCTCTTGTCAACGTCTTCATTGATGTATTGCCTGACTGTATCATACAGGTTTACTAACTTGAATCTCCTCTGCTAATGTCTTCATTGGTGTATTGGCTGACTGTATCATACAGGTTTAGTAACTTGAATCTCCTCTTCTCAAAGGCTTCATTGATGTATTGGCTGACTGTATCATACAGGTTTACTAACTTGAATCTCCTCTTCGCATGGTTTTTATTGATGTATTGGCTTACTGAATCATACAGGTTTACTTACTTGAATCCCCTCATTTTAAAGGCTTCATTGATGTATTCGCTGATTGTATCATACAGGTTTACTAACTTGAATCTCCTCTTCTCAAAGGCTTCATTGATGTATTGCCTGACTGTATCATACAGGTTTACTAACTTGAATCTGCTCTTCTCAAAGGCTTAATTGATGTATTGGCTGACTGTATCATACAGGTTTACTAACGTGAATCTCCTCTTCTCAAAGTCTTCTTTGATGTATTGGCTGACTGTATCATACAGGTTTACTAATTTGAATCTACTCAAAGTCTTCATTGATGTATTGGCTGACTGTGTCATACAGGTTTACTAACTTGAATCTCCTCTTCTCAAAGTCTTCATTGATATATTGGTTGAATGTATCATACAGGTTTTTATAACGGGAATCTCCTCTTCTCAAATTCTTCATTGATGTATTGGCTGGCTGTATCATGTAGGTTTACTAACTTGAATGTGCTCTTTTCAAGGTCTTCATTGATGTATTGGCTGACTGTATCATACAGGTTTACTAACTTGAATCTCCTCTTCTCAAAGTCTTCATTGATGTATTGGCTGACTGTATCATACAGATTTACTAACTTGATTCTCCTCTGCTAAAGTCTTCATTGATGTATTGGCTGAGTGTATCATACAGGTTTACTAACTTGAATCTCCTCTTCTCAAAGTCTTCATTGATGTATTGGCTGACTGTATCATACAGGTTTACTAACGGGAATCTTCTCTTCTCATGGTTTTCATTGATGTATTGGCTGACTGTATCATACATGTTTACTAACTTGAATCTCTTCTTCTCACGGTTTTCATTGATGTATTGGCTGACTGTATCATACAGGTTTACTAACTTGAATCTCCTCTGCTCATGGTCCTCATTGATGTATTGGGTGACTGTATCATACAGGTTTACTAACTTGAATCTCCTCTTCTCAAAGTCTTCATTGATGTAATGGCTTGCTGTATCATGCAGGTTTACTAACTTGAATGTGCTCTTGTCAAGGTCTTCATTGATGTATTGGCTGACTAACATACAGGTTTACTAACTTGAATCTCCTCTGCTAAAGTCTTCATTGATGTATTGGCTGACTGTATCATACAGGTTTACTAACTTGAATCTCCTCTTCTCAAAGTCTTCATTGATGTATTGGGTGACTGTATCATACAGGTTTACTAACTTGAATCTCCTCTTCTCAAAGTCTTCGTTGATGTATTGGCTGACTATATCATACAGGTTTACTAACCTGAATCTCCTCTTCTCAATGTCTTCATTGATGTATTGGCTGACTGTATCGTACAGGTTTACTAACTTGAATCTCCTCTTCTCAAAGTCTTCATTGATGTATTGGCTTGCTGTATCATGCAGATATACTAACTTGAATGTGCTCTTGTCAACGTCTTCATTGATGTATTGGCTGACTGTATCATACAGGTTTACTAACTTAAATCTGCTCTTCTCAAAGGCTTAATTGATGTATTGGCTAACTGTATCATACAGGTTTACTTACTTAAATCTCCTCTTCTCAAAGTCTTCATTGATGTATTCGCTCACTGTATCATACAGGTTTACTAACTTGAATCTCCTCTGCTAATGTCTTCATTGGTGTATTGGCTGACTGTATCATACAGGTTTACTAACTTGAATCTCCTCTTCTCACAGGCTTCATTGATGTATTGGCTGACTGTATCATACAGGTTTACTAACTTGAATCTCCTCTTCTCATGGTTTTTATTGATGTATTTGCTTACTGAATCATACAGGTTTACTTACTTGAATCTCCTCATTTTAAAGGCTTCATTGATGTATTGACTGATTGTATCATACAGGTTTACTAACTTGAATCTCCTCTTCTCAAACGCTTCATTGATGTATTGCCTGACTGTATCATACAGGTTTACTAACTTGAATCTGCTCTTCTCAAAGGCTTAATTGATGTATTGGCTGACTGTATTATACAGGTTTACTAACTTGAATCTCCTCTTCTCAAAGTCTTCATTGATGTATTGGCTGACTGTATCATACAGGTTTACTAACTTGAATCTACTCAAAGTCTTCACTGAAGTATTGGCTGACTGTGTCATACAGGTTTACTAACTTGAATCTCCTTTTCTCAAAGTTTTCATTGATGTATTGGCTGACTGTAGCATACAGGTTTCCGAACTTGAATCTCCTCTGCTAAAGTCTTAATTGATGTATTGGCTGACTGTATCATACAGGTTTACTAACTTGAATCTCCTCTTCTCAAAGTCTTCATTGATGTATTGGGTGACTGTATCATACAGGTTTACTAACTTGAATCTCCTCTTCTCATGGTCTTCATTGATGTATTGGCTGACTGTATCATACAGGTATACTAACTTGAATCTCCTCTTCTCATGGTGTTCATTGATGTATTGGGTGACTGTATTATACAGGTTTACTAACTTGAAACTCCTCTTCTCAAAGTCTTCATTGATGTATTGGCTGACTGTATCATACAGGTTTACTAACTTGAATCTCCTCTACTCAAAGTCTTCATTGATGTATTGGCTGACTGTATCATACAGGTTTACTAACTTGAATCTCCTCTTCTCAAAGTCTTCATTGATATATTGGCTGAATGTATCATACAGGTTTTTATAACGGGAATCTCCTCTTCTCAAATTCTTCATTGATGTATTGGCTGGCTGTATCATGTAGGTTTACTAACTTGAATGTGCACTTTTCAAGGTCTTTATTGATGTATTGGCTGACTGTTTCATACAGGTTTACTAACTTGAATCTCCTCTTCTCATGGTCATAATTGATGTATTGGCTGACTATCATACAGGTTTACTAACTTGAATCTCCTCTTCTCAAAGTCTTCGTTGATGTATTGTCTGACTATATCATACAGGTTTACTAACTTGAATCTCCTCTTCTCAATGTCTTCATTGATGTATTGGCTGACTGTATCATACAGGTTTCCTAACTTGAATCTCCTCTGCTAAAGTCTTAATTGATGTATTGGCTGACTGTATCGTACAGGTTTACTAACTTGAATCTCCTCTTCTCAAAGTCTTCATTGATGTATTGTGTGGCTGTATCATACAGGTTTACTAACTTGAATCTCCTCTACTCAAAGTCTTCATTGATGTATTGGCTGACTGTATCATACAGGTATACTAACTTGAATCTCCTCTTCTCAAAGTCTTCATTGATATATTGGCTGACTGTATCCTACAGGTTTTTATAACGGGAATCTCCTCTTCTCAAATTCTTCATTGATGTATTGGCTGGCTGTATCATGTAGGTTTACTAGCTTGAATGTGCTCTTTTCAAGGTCTTCATTGATGTATTGGCTGACTGTATCATACAGGTTTAATAACTTGAATCTCCTCTTCTCAAAGTCTTCATTGATGTATTTGCTGACTGTATCATACAGATTTACTAACTTGAATCTCCTCTGCTAAAGTCTTCATTGATGTATTGGCTGACTGTATCATACAGGTTTACTAACTTGAATCTCCTCTTCTCAAAGTCTTCATTGGTGTATTGGCTGACTGTATCATACAGGTTTACTAACTTGAATCTCCTCTGCTAAAGTCTTCATTGATATATTGGCTGACTGCATCATACAGGTTTACTAACTTGAATCTCCTCTGCTAAAGTCTTCATTTATGTATTGGCTGACTGTATGATACAGGTTTACTAACTTGAATCTCCTCTGCTAAAGTCCTAATTCATGTATTGGCTGACTGTATCATACAGGTTTACTAACTTGAATCTCCTCTTCTCATGGTCTTCATCAATGTATTGGCTGACTGTATCTTACAGGTTTACCAGCTGGAATCTCCTCTTCTCAAATTCTTCATTGATGTATTGGCTGACTGTATCATACAGGTTTACTAACTTGAATCTCCTCTTCTCAAAGGCTTCATTGATGTATTGGCTGACTGTATCATACAGGTTTACTAACTTGAATCTCCTCTTCTCATGGTTTTTATTGATGTATTTGCTTACTGAATCATACAGGTTTACTTTCTTGAATCTACTCATTTTAAAGGCTTCAGTGATGTATTGGCTGATTGTATCATACAGGTTTACTAACTTGAATCTCCTCTTCTCAAAGGCTTCATTGATGTATTGCCTGACTGTATCATACAGGTGTACTAACTTGAATCTCCTCTTCTCAAAGTCTTCATTGATGTATTGGCTTGCTGTATCATGCAGGTTTACTAACTTGAATCTCCTCTTCTAAAAGTCTTCATTGACGTATAGGCTGACTGTATCATACAGGTTTACTAACTTGAATCTTCTCTTCTCAAAGTCTTCATTGATGTATTGGCTGACTGTGTCATACAGGTTTACTAACTTGAATCTCCTTTTCTCAAAGTCTTCATTGATGTATTGGCTGACTGTTGCATACAGGTTTCCGAAGTTGAATCTCCTCTGCTAAAGTCTTAATTGATGTATTGGCTGACTGTATCATACAGGTTTACTAACTTGAATCTCCTCTTCTCAAAGTCTTCATTGATGTATTGGCTGACTGTATCATACAGGTTTACTAACTTGAATCTTCTCTTCTCAAAGTCTTCATTGGTGTATTGGCTCACTGTATCATAGAGGTTTACTAACTTGAATCTCCTCTTCTCAAAGTCTTCATTGGTGTATTGGCTGACTGTATCATGCAGGTTTACTAACTTGAATCTCCTCTTCTCATGGTCTTCATTGATGTATTGGGTGACTGTATCATACAGGTTTACTAACTTAAATCTCCTCTTCTCAAAGTCTTCATTGATGTATTGGCTGGCTGTATCATGCAGGTTTACTAACTTGAATCTCCTCTGCTAAAGTCTTCATTGATGTATTGGCTGACTGTATCATACAGGTTTACTAACTTGAATCTCCTCTTCTCAAAGTCTTCATTGATGTATTGGGTGACTGTATCCTACAGGTTTACTAACTTGAATCTCCTCTTCTCATGGTCTTCATTGATGTATTGGCTGACTGTATCATACAGGTTTACTAACTTGAATCTCCTCTTCTCATGGTCTTCATTGATGTATTGGGTGACTGTATTATACAGGTTTACTAACTTGAATCTCCTCTTCTCAAAGTCTTCATTGATGTATTGGCTGACTGTATCATACAGGTTTACTAACTTGAATCTCCTCTTCTCAAAGTCTTCATTGATGTATGGCCTGGCTGTATCATGCAGGTTTACTAACTCTAATTTCCTCTTCTCAAAGTCTTCATTGATGTATTGGCTGACTGTATCATACAGGTTTACTCACTTGAATCTCCTCTGCTAAAGTCTTCATTGATGAATTGGCTGACTGTATCATACAGGTTTACTAACTTGAATCTCCTCTTCTCAAAGTCTTCATTGGTGTATTGGCTCACTGTATCATAGAGGTTTACTAACTTGAATCTCCTCTTCTCAAAGTCTTCATTGGTGTATTGGCTGACTGTATCATACAGGTTTACTAACTTGAATCTCCTCTTCTCAAAGTCTTCATTGGTGTATTGGCTGACTGTATCATGCAGGTTTACTAACTTGAATCTCCTCTTCTCAAAGTCTTCATTGATGTATTGGCTGACTGTATCATACAGGTTTACAAACTTGAATCTCCTCTGCTAAAGTCTTCATTGATGAATTGGCTGACTGTATCATACAGGTTTACTAACTTGAATCTCCTCTGCTAAAGTCTTCATTGATGTATTGGCTGACTGTATCATAGAGGTTTATTAACTTGAATCTACTCAAAGTCTTCATTGATATATTGGCTGACTGTGTCATACAGGTTTACTAACTTGAATCTCCTTTTCTCAAAGTCTTCATTGATGTATTGGCTGACTGTAGCATACAGGTTTCCGAACTTGAATCTCCTCTGCTAAAGTCTTAATTGATGTATTGGCTGACTGTATCATACAGGTTTACTAACTTGAATCTCCTCTTCTCAAAGTCTTCATTGATGTATTGGGTGACTATCATACAGGTTTACTAACTTGACTCTCATCTTCTCAAAGTCTACATTGATGTATTGGCTGACTGTATCATACAGGTTTACTAACTTGAATCTCCTCTTCTCAAAGTCTTCATTGATGTATTGGCTTGCTGTATCATGCAGATTTACTAACTTGAATGTGCTCTTGTCAACGTCTTCATTGATGTATTGGCTGACTGTATCATACAGGTTTACTAACTTGAATCCCCTCTGCTAATGTCTTCATTGATGTATTGGCTGACTGTATCATACAGGTTTACTAACTTGAATCTCCTCTTCTCAAAGGCTTCATTGATGTATTTGCTGACTGTATCATACAGGTTTACTAACTTGAATCTCCTCTTCTCATGGTTTTTATTGATGTATTGGCTTACTGAATCATACAGGTTTACTTACTTGAATCCCCTCATTTTAAAGGCTTCATTGATGTATTGGCTGATTGTATCATACAGGTTTACTAACTTGAATCTCCTCTTCTCAAAGGCTTCATTGATGTATTGCCTGACTGTATCATACAGGTTTACTAACTTGAATCTGCTCTTCTCAAAGGCTTAATTGATGTATTGGCTGACTGTATCATACAGGTTTACTAACGTGAATCTCCTCTTCTCAAAGGCTTCATTGATGTATTGCCTGACTGTATCATACAGGTTTACTAACTTGAATCTCCTCTTCTCAAAGTCTTCTTTGATGTATTGGCTGACTGTATCATACAGGTTTACTAACTTGAATCTACTCAAAGTCTTCATTGATGTATTGGCTGTCTGTGTCATACAGGTTTACTAACTTGAATCTCCTCTTCTCAAAGTCTTCATTGATATATTGGTTGAATGTATCATACAGGTTTTTATAACGGGAATCTCCTCTTCTCAAATTCTTCATTGATGTATTGGCTGGCTGTATCATGTAGGTGTACTAACTTGAATGTGCTCTTTTCAAGGTCTTCATTGATGTATTGGCTGACTGTATCATACAGGTTTACTAACTTGAATCTCCTCTTCTCAAAGTCTTCATTGATGTATTGGCTGACTGTATCATACAGATTTACTAACTTGAATCTCCTCTGCTAAAGTCTTCATTGATGTATTGGCTGACTGTATCATACAGGTTTACTAACTTGAATCTCCTCTTCTCAAAGTCTTCATTGATGTATTGGCTGACTGTATCATACAGGTTTACTAACGGGAATCTTCTCTTCTCATGGTTTTCATTGATGTATTGGCTGACTGTATCATACAGGTTTACTAACTTGAATCTCCTCTTCTCACGGTTTTCATTCATGTATTGGCTGACTGTATCATACAGGTTTACTAACTTGAATCTCCTCTGCTCATGGTCTTCATTGATGTATTGGGTGACTGTATCATACAGGTTTACTAACTTGAATCTCCTCTTCTCAAAGTCTTCATTGATGTATTGGCTGACTGTATCATACAGGTTTACTAACTTGAATCTCCTGTTCTCAAAGTCTTCATTGATGTAATGGCTTGCTGTATCATGCAGGTTTACTAACTTGAATGTGCTCTTGTCAAGGTCTTCATTGATGTATTGGCTGACTGTAACATACAGGTTTACTAACTTAAATCTCCTCTGCTAAAGTCTTCATTGATGTATTGGCTGACTGTATCATACAGGTTTACTAACTTGAATCTCCTCTTCTCATGGTCTTCATTGATGTATTGGGTGACTGTATCACACAGGTTTACTAACTTGAATCTCCTCTTCTCAAAGTCTTCGTTGATGTATTGGCTGACTATATCATACAGGTTTACTAACTTGAATCTCCTCTTCTCAATGTCTTCATTGATGTATTGGCTGACTGTATCGTACAGGTTTACTAACTTGAATCTCCTCTTCTCAAAGTCTTCATTGATGTATTGGCTTGCTGTATCATACAGATTTACTAACTTGAATGTGCTCTTGTCAACGTCTTCATTGATGTATTGGCTGACTGTATCATACATGTTTACTAACTTGAATCTCCTCTGCTAATGTCTTCATTGGTGTATTGGCTGACTGTATCATACAGGTTTACTAACTTGAATCTCCTCTTCTCAAAGGCTTCATTGATGTATTGGCTGACTGTATCATACAGGTTTACTAACTTGAATCTCCTCTTCTCATGGTTTTTATTGATGTATTTGCTTACTGAATCATACAGGTTTACTTACTTGAATCTCCTCATTTTAAAGGCTTCATTGATGTATTGGCTGATTGTATCATACAGGTTTACTAACCTGAATTTCCTCTTCTCAAAGGTTTAATTGATGTATTGGCTGACTGTATCATACAGGTTTACTAACTTGAATCTCCTCTTCTCAAAGTCTTCATTGATGTATTCGCTCACTGTATCATACAGGTTTACTAACTTGAATCTCCTCTTCTCAAAGTCTTCATTGATGTACTGGCTGACTGTATCATACAGGTTTACTAACTTGAATCTACTCAAAGTCTTCATTGATGTATTGGCTGACTGTGTCATACAGGTTTACTAACTTGAATCTCCTTTTCTCAAAGTCTTCATTGATGTATTGGCTGACTGTAGCATACAGGTTTCCGAACTTGAATCTCCTCTGCTAAAGTCTTAATTGATGTATTGGCTGACTGTATCATACAGGTTTACTAACTTGAATCTCCTCTTCTCAAAGTCTTCATTGATGTATAGGGTGACTGTATCATACAGGTTTACTAACTTGATTCTCCTCTTCTCAATGTCTTCATTGATGTATTGGCTGACTGTATCATACAGATTTACTAACACGAATCTCCTCTGCTAAAGTCTTCATTGATGTATTGGCTGACTGTATCATACAGGTTTACTAACTTGAATCTCCTCTTCTCAAAGTCTTCATTGATGTATTGGCTGACTGTATCATACAGGTTTACTAACGGGAATCTTCTCTTCTCATGGTTTTCATTGATGTATTGGCTGACTGTATCATACAGGTTTACTAACTTGAATCTCCCCTTCTCACGGTTTTGATTGATGTATTGGCTGACTGAATCATACAGGTTTACTAACTTGAATCTCCTCTTCTCATGGTCTTCATTGATGTATTGGGTGACTGTATCATACAGGTTTACTAACTTGAATCTCCTCTTCTCAAAGTCTTCATTGATGTATTGGCTGGCTGTATCATGCAGGTTTACTAACTTGAATCTCCTCTTTTCAAATTCTTCATTGATGTATTGGCTGACTGTATCATACAGGTTTACTAACTTGAATCTCCTCTTCTCAAAGTCTTCATTGATGTATTGGCTGACTGTATCATACAGGTTTACTAACGGGAATCTTCTCTTCTCATGGTTTTCATTGAGGTATTGGCTGACTGTATCATACAGGTTTACTAACTTGAATCTCCCCTTCTCACGGTTTTGATTGATGTATTGGCTGACTGAATCATACAGGTTTACTAACTTGAATCTCCTCTTCTCATGGTCTTCATTGATGTATTGGGTGACTGTATCATACAGGTTTACTAACTTGAATCTCCTCTTCTCAAAGTCTTCATTGATGTATTGGCTGGCTGTATCATGCAGGTTTACTAACTTGAATCTCCTCTTTTCAAATTCTTCATTGATGTATTGGCTGACTGTATCATACAGGTTTACTAACTTGAATCTCCTCTTCTCAAAGTCTTCATTGATGTATTGGGTGACTGTATCCTACAGGTTTACTAACTTGAATCTCCTCTTCTCATGGTCTTCATTCATGTATTGGCTGACTGTATCATACAGGTTTACTAACTTGAATCTCCTCTTCTCATGGTCTTCATTGATGTATTGGGTGACTGTATTATACAGGTTTACTAACTTGAATCTCCTCTTCTCAAAGTCTTCATTGATGTATTGGCTGACTGTATCATACAGGTTTACTAACTTGAATCTCCTCTTCTCAAAGTCTTCATTGATGTATGGCCTGGCTGTATCATGCAGGTTTACTAATTTGAATTTCCTCTTCTCAAAGTCTTCATTGATGTATTGGCTGACTGTATCATACAGGTTTACTCACTTGAATCTCCTCTGCTAAAGTCTTCATTGATGAATTGGCTGACTGTATCATACATGTGTACTAACTTGAATCTCCTCTTCTCAAAGTCTTCATTGGTGTATTGGCTCACTGTATCATAGAGGTTTACTAACTTGAATCTCCTCTTCTCAAAGTCTTCATTGGTGTATTGGCTGACTGTATCATACAGGTTTACTAACTTGAATCTCCTCTTCTCAAAGTCTTCATTGGTGTATTGGCTGACTGTATCATGCAGGTTTACTAACTTGAATCTCCTCTTCTCAAAGTCTTCATTGATGTATTGGCTGACTGTATCATACAGGTTTACAAACTTGAACCTCCTCTGCTAAAGTCTTCATTGATGAATTGGCTGACTGTATCATACAGGTTTACTAACTTGAATCTCCTCTGCTAAAGTCTTCATTGATGTATTGGCTGACTGTATCATAGAGGTTTATTAACTTGAATCTACTCAAAGTCTTCATTGATATATTGGCTGACTGTGTCATACAGGTTTACTAACTTGAATCTCCTTTTCTCAAAGTCTTCATTGATGTATTGGCTGACTGTAGCATACAGGTTTCCGAACTTGAATCTCCTCTGCTAAAGTCTTAATTGATGTATTGGCTGACTGTATCATACAGGTTTTCTAACTTGAATCTCCTCTTCTCAAAGTCTTCATTGATGTATTGGGTGACTGTATCATACAGGTTTACTAACTTGAATCTCCTCTTCTCATGGTCTTCATTGATGTATTGGCTGACTGTATCATAAAGGTTTACCAACTTGAATCTCCTCTTCTCATGGTCTTCATTGATGTATTGGGTGACTGTATTATACAGGTTTACTAACTTGAAACTCCTCTTCTCAAAGTCTTCATTGATGTATTGGCTGACTGTATCATACAGGTTTACTAACTTGAATCTCCTCTACTCAAAGTCTTCATTGATGTATTGGCTTACTGTATCATACAGGTTTACTAACTTGAATCTCCTCTTCTCAAAGTCTTCATTGATATATTGGCTGAATGTATCATACAAGTTTTTATAACGGGAATCTCCTCTTCTCAAATTCTTCATTGATGTATTGGCTGGCTGTATCATGTAGGTTTACTAACTTGAATGTGCTCTTTTCAAGGTCTTCATTGATGTATTGGCTGACTGTTTCATACAGGTTTACTAACTTGAATCTCCTCTTCTCAAAGTCTTCATTGATGTTTTGGCTGACTGTATCATACAGATTTACTAACACGAATCTCCTCTGCTAAAGTCTTCATTGATGTATTGGCTGACTGTATCATACAGGTTTACTAACTTGAATCTCCTCTTCTCAAAGTCTTCATTGATGTATTGGCTAACTGTATCATACAGGTTTACTAACGGGAATCTTCTCTTCTCATGGTTTTCATTGATGTATTGGCTGACTGTATCATACAGGTTTACTAACTTGAATCTCCCCTTCTCACGGTTTTGATTGATGCATTGGCTGACTGAATCATACAGGTTTACTAACTTGAATCTCCTCTTCTCATGGTCTTCATTGATGTATTGGGTGACTGTATCATGCAGGTTTACTAACTTGAATCTCCTCTTCTCAAAGTCTTCATTGATGTATTGGCTGGCTGTATCATTCAGGTTTACTAACTTGAACCTCCTCTTCTCAAAGTCTTCATTGATGTATTGGCTTGCTGTATCATGCAGGTTTACTAACTTGAATCTCCTCTTCTCAAAGTCTTCATTGACGTATAGGCTGACTGTATCATACAGGTTTACTAACTTGAATCTTCTCTTCTCAAAGTCTTCATTGATGTATTGGCTGGCTGTATCATGCAGGTTTACTAACTTGAATCTCTTCTCTAAATCTTCATTAATGTATTGGCTGACTATATCCATCAGGTTTACTAGCTTGAATCTCCTCTGCTAAAGTCTTCATTGATGTATTGGCTGACTATATCAATCAGGTTTACTAAGTTGAATCTCCTTTTCTCAAAGTCTTCATTAATGTATTGGCTGACTATATGAATCAGGTTTACTAACTTGAATCTCCTCTGCTAAAGTCTTCATTGGTGTATTGGCTGACTGTATCATACAGGTTTACTAACTTGAATCTCCTCTTCTCAAAGTCTTCATTGATGTATGGCCTGGCTGTATCATGCAGGTTTACTAACTTGAATTTCCTCTTCTCAAAGTCTTCATTGATGTATTGGCTGACTGTATCATACAGGTTTACTAACTTGAATCTCCTCTGCTAAAGTCTTCATTGATGAATTGGCTGACTGTATCATACAGGTTTACTAACTTGAATCTCCTCTTCTCAAAGTCTTCATTGGTGTATTGGCTGACTGTATCATACAGGTTTACTAACTTGAATTTCCTCTTCTAAAGTCTTCATTGATATATTGGCTGACTGCATCATACAGGTTTACTAACTTGAATCTCCTCTGCTGAAGTCTTCATTTATGTATTGTCTGACTGTATGATACAGGTTTACTAATTTGAATCTCCTCTGCTAAAGTCCTAATTCATGTATTGGCTGACTGTATCATACAGGTTTACTAACTTGAATCTCCTCTTCTCATGGTCTTCATCAATGTATTGGCTGACTGTATCTTACAGGTTTACTAACTTGCATCTCCTCTTCTCAAAGTCTTCGTTGATGTATTGGCTGACTGTATCATACAGGTTTACTAACTTAAATCTCCTCTTCTCAAAGTTTTCATTGATGTATTGGGTGACTGTATCATACAGGTTTACTAACTTGAATCTCATCTTCTCAAAGTCTTCATTGATGTATTGGCTGACTGTATCATACAGGTTTACTAACTTGAATCTCCTCTTCTCAAAGTCTTCATTGATCTATTGGCTTGCTGTATCATGCAGATTTACTAACTTGAATGTGCTCTTGTCAACGTCTTCATTGATGTATTGGCTGACTGTATCATACAGGTTTACTAACTTGAATCTCCTCTGCTAATGTCTTCATTGGTGTATTGGCTGACTGTATCATACAGGTTTAGTAACTTGAATCTCCTCTTCTCAAAGGCTTCATTGATGTATTGGCTGACTGTATCATACAGGTTTACTAACTTGAATCTCCTCTTCGCATGGTTTTTATTGATGTATTGGCTTACTGAATCATACAGGTTTACTTACTTAAATCCCCTCATTTTAAAGGCTTCATTGATGTATTCGCTGATTGTATCATACAGGTTTACTAACTTGAATCTCCTCTTCTCAAAGGCTTCATTGATGTATTGCCTGACTGTATCATACAGGTTTACTAACTTGAATCTGCTCTTCTCAAAGGCTTAATTGATGTATTGGCTGACTGTATCATACAGGTTTACTAACGTGAATCTCCTCTTCTCAAAGTCTTCTTTGATGTATTGGCTGACTGTATCATACAGGTTTACTAATTTGAATCTACTCAAAGTCTTCATTGATGTATTGGCTGACTGTGTCATACAGGTTTACTAACTTGAATCTCCTCTTCTCAAAGTCTTCATTGATATATTGGTTGAATGTATCATACAGGTTTTTATAACGGGAATCTCCTCTTCTCAAATTCTTCATTGATGTATTGGCTGGCTGTATCATGTAGGTTTACTAACTTGAATGTGCTCTTTTCAAGGTCTTCATTGATGTATTGGCTGACTGTATCATACAGGTTTACTAACTTGAATCTCCTCTTCTCAAAGTCTTCATTGATGTATTGGCTGACTGTATCATACAGATTTACTAACTTGATTCTCCTCTGCTAAAGTCTTCATTGATGTATTGGCTGAGTGTATCATACAGGTTTACTAACTTGAATCTCCTCTTCTCAAAGTCTTCATTGATGTATTGGCTGACTGTATCATACAGGTTTACTAACGGGAATCTTCTCTTCTCATGGTTTTCATTGATGTATTGGCTGACTGTATCATACATGTTTACTAACTTGAATCTCTTCTTCTCACGGTTTTCATTGATGTATTGGCTGACTGTATCATACAGGTTTACTAACTTGAATCTCCTCTGCTCATGGTCCTCATTGATGTATTGGGTGACTGTATCATACAGGTTTACTAACTTGAATCTCCTCTTCTTAAAGTCTTCATTGATGTAATGGCTTGCTGTATCATGCAGGTTTACTAACTTGAATGTGCTCTTGTCAAGGTCTTCATTGATGTATTGGCTGACTAACATACAGGTTTACTAACTTGAATCTCCTCTGCTAAAGTCTTCATTGATGTATTGGCTGACTGTATCATACAGGTTTACTAACTTGAATCTCCTCTTCTCATGGTCTTCATTGATGTATTGGGTGACTGTATCATACAGGTTTACTAACTTGAATCTCCTCTTCTCAAAGTCTTCGTTGATGTATTGGCTGACTATATCATACAGGTTTACTAACCTGAATCTCCTCTTCTCAATGTCTTCATTGATGTATTGGCTGACTGTATCGTACAGGTTTACTAACTTAAATCTCCTCTTCTCAAAGTCTTCATTGATGTATTGGCTTGCTGTATCATGCAGATATACTAACTTGAATGTGCTCTTGTCAACGTCTTCATTGATGTATTGGCTGACTGTATCATACAGGTTTACTAACTTAAATCTGCTCTTCTCAAAGGCTTAATTGATGTATTGGCTGACTGTATCATACAGGTTTACTTACTTAAATCTCCTCTTCTCAAAGTCTTCATTGATGTATTCGCTCACTGTATCATACAGGTTTACTAACTTGAATCTCCTCTGCTAATGTCTTCATTGGTGTATTGGCTGACTGTATCATACAGGTTTACTAACTTGAATCTCCTCTTCTCACAGGCTTCATTGATGTATTGGCTGACTGTATCATACAGGTTTACTAACTTGAATCTCCTCTTCTCATGGTTTTTATTGATGTATTTGCTTACTGAATCATACAGGTTTACTTACTTGAATCTCCTCATTTTAAAGGCTTCATTGATGTATTGACTGATTGTATCATACAGGTTTACTAACTTGAATCTCCTCTTCTCAAACGCTTCATTGATGTATTGGCTGACTGTATTATACAGGTTTACTAACTTGAATCTCCTCTTCTCAAAGTCTTCATTGATGTATTGGCTGACTGTATCATACAGGTTTACTAACTTGAATCTACTCAAAGTCTTCACTGAAGTATTGGCTGACTGTGTCATACAGGTTTACTAACTTGAATCTCCTTTTCTCAAAGTTTTCATTGATGTATTGGCTGACTGTAGCATACAGGTTTCCGAACTTGAATCTCCTCTGCTAAAGTCTTAATTGATGTATTGGCTGACTGTATCATACAGGTTTACTAACTTGAATCTCCTCTTCTCAAAGTCTTCATTGATGTATTGGGTGACTGTATCATACAGGTTTACTAACTTGAATCTCCTCTTCTCATGGTCTTCATTGATGTATTGGCTGACTGTATCATACAGGTATACTAACTTGAATCTCCTCTTCTCATGGTGTTCATTGATGTATTGGGTGACTGTATTATACAGGTTTACTAACTTGAAACTCCTCTTCTCAAAGTCTTCATTGATGTATTGGCTGACTGTATCATACAGGTTTACTAACTTGAATCTCCTCTACTCAAAGTCTTCATTGATGTATTGGCTGACTGTATCATACAGGTTTACTAACTTGAATCTCCTCTTCTCAAAGTCTTCATTGATATATTGGCTGAATGTATCATACAGGTTTTTATAACGGGAATCTCCTCTTCTCAAATTCTTCATTGATGTATTGGCTGGCTGTATCATGTAGGTTTACTAACTTGAATGTGCACTTTTCAAGGTCTTTATTGATGTATTGGCTGACTGTTTCATACAGGTTTACTAACTTGAATCTCCTCTTCTCATGGTCATAATTGATGTATTGGCTGACTATCATACAGGTTTACTAACTTGAATCTCCTCTTCTCAAAGTCTTCGTTGATGTATTGTCTGACTATATCATACAGGTTTACTAACTTGAATCTCCTCTTCTCAATGTCTTCATTGATGTATTGGCTGACTGTATCATACAGGTTTCCTAACTTGAATCTCCTCTGCTAAAGTCTTAATTGATGTATTGGCTGACTGTATCGTACAGGTTTACTAACTTGAATCTCCTCTTCTCAAAGTCTTCATTGATGTATTGTGTGGCTGTATCATACAGGTTTACTAACTTGAATCTCCTCTACTCAAAGTCTTCATTGATGTATTGGCTGACTGTATCATACAGGTATACTAACTTGAATCTCCTCTTCTCAAAGTCTTCATTGATATATTGGCTGACTGTATCCTACAGGTTTTTATAACGGGAATCTCCTCTTCTCAAATTCTTCATTGATGTATTGGCTGGCTGTATCATGTAGGTTTACTAGCTTGAATGTGCTCTTTTCAAGGTCTTCATTGATGTATTGGCTGACTGTATCATACAGGTTTAATAACTTGAATCTCCTCTTCTCAAAGTCTTCATTGATGTATTTGCTGACTGTATCATACAGATTTACTAACTTGAATCTCCTCTGCTAAAGTCTTCATTGATGTATTGGCTGACTGTATCATACAGGTTTACTAACTTGAATCTCCTCTTCTCAAAGTCTTCATTGGTGTATTGGCTGACTGTATCATACAGGTTTACTAACTTGAATCTCCTCTGCTAAAGTCTTCATTGATATATTGGCTGACTGCATCATACAGGTTTACTAACTTGAATCTCCTCTGCTAAAGTCTTCATTTATGTATTGGCTGACTGTATGATACAGGTTTACTAACTTGAATCTCCTCTGCTAAAGTCCTAATTCATGTATTGGCTGACTGTATCATACAGGTTTACTAACTTGAATCTCCTCTTCTCATGGTCTTCATCAATGTATTGGCTGACTGTATCTTACAGGTTTACCAGCTGGAATCTCCTCTTCTCAAATTCTTCATTGATGTATTGGCTGACTGTATCATACAGGTTTACTAACTTGAATCTCCTCTTCTCAAAGGCTTCATTGATGTATTGGCTGACTGTATCATACAGGTTTACTAACTTGAATCTCCTCTTCTCATGGTTTTTATTGATGTATTTGCTTACTGAATCATACAGGTTTACTTTCTTGAATCTACTCATTTTAAAGGCTTCAGTGATGTATTGGCTGATTGTATCATACAGGTTTACTAACTTGAATCTCCTCTTCTCAAAGGCTTCATTGATGTATTGCCTGACTGTATCATACAGGTGTACTAACTTGAATCTCCTCTTCTCAAAGTCTTCATTGATGTATTGGCTTGCTGTATCATGCAGGTTTACTAACTTGAATCTCCTCTTCTAAAAGTCTTCATTGACGTATAGGCTGACTGTATCATACAGGTTTACTAACTTGAATCTTCTCTTCTCAAAGTCTTCATTGATGTATTGGCTGACTGTGTCATACAGGTTTACTAACTTGAATCTCCTTTTCTCAAAGTCTTCATTGATGTATTGGCTGACTGTTGCATACAGGTTTCCGAAGTTGAATCTCCTCTGCTAAAGTCTTAATTGATGTATTGGCTGACTGTATCATACAGGTTTACTAACTTGAATCTCCTCTTCTCAAAGTCTTCATTGATGTATTGGCTGACTGTATCATACAGGTTTACTAACTTGAATCTTCTCTTCTCAAAGTCTTCATTGGTGTATTGGCTCACTGTATCATAGAGGTTTACTAACTTGAATCTCCTCTTCTCAAAGTCTTCATTGGTGTATTGGCTGACTGTATCATACAGGTTTACTAACTTGAATCTCCTCTTCTCAAAGTCTTCATTGGTGTATTGGCTGACTGTATCATGCAGGTTTACTAACTTGAATCTCCTCTTCTCAAAGTCTTCATTGATGTATTGGCTGACTGTATCATACAGGTTTACTAACTTGAATCTCCTCTGCTAAAGTCTTCATTGATGAATTGGCTGACTGTATCATACAGGTTTACCAACTTGAATCTCCTCTGCTAAAGTCTTCATTGATGTATTGGCTGACTGTATCATAGAGGTTTATTAACTTGAATCTACTCAAAGTCTTCATTGATGTATTGGCTGACTGTGTCATACAGGTTTACTAACTTGAATCTCCTTTTCTCAAAGTCTTCATTGATGTATTGGCTGACTGTAGCATACAGGTTTCCGAACTTGAATCTCCTCTGCTAAAGTCTTAATTGATGTATTGGCTGACTGTATCATACAGGTTTACTAACTTGAATCTCCTCTTCTCAAAGTCTTCATTGATGTATTGGGTGACTGTATCATACAGGTTTACTAACGTGAATCTCCTCTTCTCAAAGTCTTCTTTGATGTATTGGCTGACTGTATCATACAGGTTTACTAATTTGAATCTACTCAAAGTCTTCATTGATGTATTGGCTGACTGTGTCATACAGGTTTACTAACTTGAATCTCCTCTTCTCAAAGTCTTCATTGATATATTGGTTGAATGTATCATACAGGTTTTTATAACGGGAATCTCCTCTTCTCAAATTCTTCATTGATGTATTGGCTGGCTGTATCATGTAGGTTTACTAACTTGAATGTGCTCTTTTCAAGGTCTTCATTGATGTATTGGCTGACTGTATCATACAGGTTTACTAACTTGAATCTCCTCTTCTCAAAGTCTTCATTGATGTATTGGCTGACTGTATCATACAGATTTACTAACTTGATTCTCCTCTGCTAAAGTCTTCATTGATGTATTGGCTGACTGTATCATACAGGTTTACTAACTTGAATCTCCTCTTCTCAAAGTCTTCATTGATGTATTGGCTGACTGTATCATACAGGTTTACTAACGGGAATCTTCTCTTCTCATGGTTTTCATTGATGTATTGGCTGACTGTATCATACATGTTTACTAACTTGAATCTCTTCTTCTCACGGTTTTCATTGATGTATTGGCTGACTGTATCATACAGGTTTACTAACTTGAATCTCCTCTGCTCATGGTCCTCATTGATGTATTGGGTGACTGTATCATACAGGTTTACTAACTTGAATCTCCTCTTCTCAAAGTCTTCATTGATGTAATGGCTTGCTGTATCATGCAGGTTTACTAACTTGAATGTGCTCTTGTCAAGGTCTTCATTGATGTATTGGCTGACTAACATACAGGTTTACTAACTTGAATCTCCTCTGCTAAAGTCTTCATTGATGTATTGGCTGACTGTATCATACAGGTTTACTAACTTGAATCTCCTCTTCTCATGGTCTTCATTGATGTATTGGCTGACTGTATCATACAGGTTTACTAACTTGAATCTCCTCTTCTCAAAGTCTTCGTTGATGTATTGGCTGACTATATCATACAGGTTTACTAACCTGAATCTCCTCTTCTCAATGTCTTCATTGATGTATTGGCTGACTGTATCGTACAGGTTTACTAACTTGAATCTCCTCTTCTCAAAGTCTTCATTGATGTATTGGCTTGCTGTATCATGCAGATATACTAACTTGAATGTGCTCTTGTCAACGTCTTCATTGATGTATTGGCTGACTGTATCATACAGGTTTACTAACTTAAATCTGCTCTTCTCAAAGGCTTAATTGATGTATTGGCTGACTGTATCATACAGGTTTACTTACTTAAATCTCCTCTTCTCAAAGTCTTCATTGATGTATTCGCTCACTGTATCATACAGGTTTACTAACTTGAATCTCCTCTGCTAATGTCTTCATTGGTGTATTGGCTGACTGTATCATACAGGTTTACTAACTTGAATCTCCTCTTCTCACAGGCTTCATTGATGTATTGGCTGACTGTATCATACAGGTTTACTAACTTGAATCTCCTCTTCTCATGGTTTTTATTGATGTATTTGCTTACTGAATCATACAGGTTTACTTACTTGAATCTCCTCATTTTAAAGGCTTCATTGATGTATTGACTGATTGTATCATACAGGTTTACTAACTTGAATCTCCTCTTCTCAAACGCTTCATTGATGTATTGCCTGACTGTATCATACAGGTTTACTAACTTGAATCTGCTCTTCTCAAAGGCTTAATTGATGTATTGGCTGACTGTATCATGTAGGTTTACTAGATTGAATGTGCTCTTTTCAAGGTCTTCATTGATGTATTGGCTGACTGTATCATACAGGTTTACTAACTTGAATCTCCTCTTCTCAAAGTCTTCATTGATGTATTTGCTGACTGTATCATACAGATTTACTAACTTGAATCTCCTCTGCTAAAGTCTTCATTGATGTATTGGCTGACTGTATCATACAGGTTTACTAACTTGAATCTCCTCTTCTCAAAGTCTTCATTGGTGTATTGGCTGACTGTATCATACAGGTTTACTAACTTGAATCTACTCAAAGTCTTCACTGAAGTATTGGCTGACTGTGTCATACAGGTTTACTAACTTGAATCTCCTTTTCTCAAAGTTTTCATTGATGTATTGGCTGACTGTAGCATACAGGTTTCCGAACTTGAATCTCCTCTGCTAAAGTCTTAATTGATGTATTGGCTGACTGTATCATACAGGTTTACTAACTTGAATCTCCTCTTCTCAAAGTCTTCATTGATGTATTGTGTGACTGTATCATATAGGTTTACTAACTTGAATCTCCTCTTCTCATGGTCTTCATTGATGTATTGGCTGACTGTATCATACAGGTATACTAACTTGAATCTCCTCTTCTCATGGTGTTCATTGATGTATTGGGTGACTGTATTATACAGGTTTACTAACTTGAAACTCCTCTTCTCAAAGTCTTCATTGATGTATTGGCTGACTGTATCATACAGGTTTACTAACTTGAATCTCCTCTACTCAAAGTCTTCATTGATGTATTGGCTGACTGTATCATACAGGTTTACTAACTTGAATCTCCTCTTCTCAAAGTCTTCATTGATATATTGGCTGAATGTATCATACAGGTTTTTATAACGGGAATCTCCTCTTCTCAAATTCTTCATTGATGTATTTGCTGGCTGTATCATGTAGTTTTACTAACTTGAATGTGCACTTTTCAAGGTCTTTATTGATGTATTGGCTGACTGTTTCATACAGGTTTACTAACTTGAATCTCCTCTTCTCATGGTCTTAATTGATGTATTGGCTGACTATCATACAGGTTTACTAACTTGAATCTCCTCTTCTCAAAGTCTTCGTTGATGTATTGTCTGACTATATCATACAGGTTTACTAACTTGAATCTCCTCTTCTCAATGTCTTCATTGATGTATTGGCTGACTGTATCATACAGGTTTCCTAACTTGAATCTCCTCTGCTAAAGTCTTAATTGATGTATTGGCTGACTGTATCGTACAGGTTTACTAACTTGAATCTCCTCTTCTCAAAGTCTTCATTGATGTATTGGGTGGCTGTATCATACAGGTTTACTAACTTGAATCTCCTCTACTCAAAGTCTTCATTGATGTATTGGCTGACTGTATCATACAGGTATACTAACTTGAATCTCCTCTTCTCAAAGTCTTCATTGATATATTGGCTGACTGTATCCTACAGGTTTTTATAACGGGAATCTCCTCTTCTCAAATTCTTCATTGATGTATTGGCTGGCTGTATCATGTAGGTTTACTAGCTTGAATGTGCTCTTTTCAAGGTCTTCATTGATGTATTGGCTGACTGTATCATACAGGTTTACTAACTTGAATCTCCTCTTCTCAAAGTCTTCATTGATGTATTTGCTGACTGTATCATACAGATTTACTAACTTGAATCTCCTCTGCTAAAGTCTTCATTGATGTATTGGCTGACTGTATCATACAGGTTTACTAACTTGAATCTCCTCTTCTCAAAGTCTTCATTGGTGTATTGGCTGACTGTATCATACAGGTTTACTAACTTGAATCTCCTCTGCTAAAGTCTTCATTGATATATTGGCTGACTGCATCATACAGGTTTACTAACTTGAATCACCTCTGCTAAAGTCTTCATTTATGTATTGGCTGACTGTATGATACAGGTTTACTAACTTGAATCTCCTCTGCTAAAGTCCTAATTCATGTATTGGCTGACTGTATCATACAGGTTTACTAACTTGAATCTCCTCTTCTCATGGTCTTCATCAATGTATTGGCTGACTGTATCTTACAGGTTTACCAGCTGGAATCTCCTCTTCTCAAATTCTTCATTGATGTATTGGCTGACTGTATCATACAGGTTTACTAACTTGAATCTCCTCTTCTCAAAGGCTTCATTGATGTATTGGCTGACTGTATCATACAGGTTTACTAACTTGAATCTCCTCTTCTCATGGTTTTTATTGATGTATTTGCTTACTGAATCATACAGGTTTACTTTCTTGAATCTACTCATTTTAAAGGCTTCAGTGATGTATTGGCTGATTGTATCATACAGGTTTACTAACTTGAATCTCCTCTTCTCAAAGGCTTCATTGATGTATTGCCTGACTGTATCATACAGGTTTACTAACTTGAATCTCCTCTTCTCAAAGTCTTCATTGATGTATTGGCTTGCTGTATCATGCAGGTTTACTAACTTGAATCTCCTCTTCTAAAAGTCTTCATTGACGTATAGGCTGACTGTATCATACAGGTTTACTAACTTGAATCTTCTCTTCTCAAAGTCTTCATTGATGTATTGGCTGACTGTGTCATACAGGTTTACTAACTTGAATCTCCTTTTCTCAAAGTCTTCATTGATGTATTGGCTGACTGTAGCATACAGGTTTCCGAAGTTGAATCTCCTCTGCTAAAGTCTTAATTGATGTATTGGCTGACTGTATCATACAGGTTTACTAACTTGAATCTCCTCTTCTCAAAGTCTTCATTGATGTATTGGCTGACTGTATCATACAGGTTTACTAACTTGAATCTTCTCTTCTCAAAGTCTTCATTGGTGTATTGGCTCACTGTATCATAGAGGTTTACTAACTTGAATCTCCTCTTCTCAAAGTCTTCATTGGTGTATTGGCTGACTGTATCATACAGGTTTACTAACTTGAATCTCCTCTTCTCAAAGTCTTCATTGGTGTATTGGCTGACTGTATCATGCAGGTTTACTAACTTGAATCTCCTCTTCTCAAAGTCTTCATTGATGTATTGGCTGACTGTATCATACAGGTTTACTAGCTTGAATCTCCTCTGCTAAAGTCTTCATTGATGAATTGGCTGACTGTATCATACAGGTTTACTAACTTGAATCTCCTCTGCTAAAGTCTTCATTGATGTATTGGCTGACTGTATCATAGAGGTTTATTAACTTGAATCTACTCAAAGTCTTCATTGATGTATTGGCTGACTGTGTCATACAGGTTTACTAACTTGAATCTCCTTTTCTCAAAGTCTTCATTGATGTATTGGCTGACTGTAGCATACAGGTTTCCGAACTTGAATCTCCTCTGCTAAAGTCTTAATTGATGTATTGGCTGACTGTATCATACAGGTTTACTAACTTGAATCTCCTCTTCTCAAAGTCTTCATTGATGTATTGGGTGACTGTATCATACAGGTTTACTAACTTGAATCTCCTCTTCTCATGGTGTTCATTGATGTATTGGCTGACTGTATCATACAGGTTTACCAACTTGAATCTCCTCTTCTCATGGTCTTCATTGATGTATTGGGTGACTGTATTATACAGGTTTACTAACCTGAAACTCCTCTTCTCAAAGTCTTCATTGATGTATTGGCTGACTGTATCATACAGGTTTACTAACTTGAATCTCCTCTACTCAAAGTCTTCATTGATGTATTGGCTGACTGTATCATACAGGTTTACTAACTTGAATCTCCTCTTCTCAAAGTCTTCATTGATATATTGGCTGAATGTATCATACAAGTTTTTATAACGGGAATCTCCTCTTCTCAAATTCTTCATTGATGTATTGGCTGGCTGTATCATGTAGGTTTACTAACTTGAATGTGCTCTTTTCAAGGTCTTCATTGATGTATTGGCTGACTGTTTCATACAGGTTTACTAACTTGAATCTCCTCTTCTCAAAGTCTTCATTGATGTACTGGCTGACTGTATCATACAGGTTTACTAACTTGAATCTACTCAAAGTCTTCATTGATGTATTGGCTGACTGTGTCATACAGGTTTACTAACTTGAATCTCCTTTTCTCAAAGTCTTCATTGATGTATTGGCTGACTGTATCATACAGGTTTACTAACTTAAATCTCCTCTTCTCAAAGTCTTCATTGATGTATTGGCTGGCTGTATCATGCAGGTTTACTAACTTGAATCTCCTCTGCTAAAGTCTTCATTGATGTATTGGCTGACTGTATCATACAGGTTTACTAACTTGAATCTCCTCTTCTCAAAGTCTTCATTGATGTATTGGGTGACTGTATCCTACAGGTTTACTAACTTGAATCTCCTCTTCTCATGGTCTTCATTGATGTATTGGCTGACTGTATCATACAGGTTTACTAACTTGAATCTCCTCTTCTCATGGTCTTCATTGATGTATTGGGTGACTGTATTATACAGGTTTACTAACTTGAATCTCCTCTTCTCAAAGTCTCCATTGATGTATTGGCTGACTGTATCATACAGGTTTACTAACTTGAATCTCCTCTTCACAAAGTCTTCATTGATGTATGGCCTGGCTGTATCATGCAGGTTTACTAACTCTAATTTCCTCTTCTCAAAGTCTTCATTGATGTATTGGCTGACTGTATCATACAGGTTTACTCACTTGAATCTCCTCTGCTAAAGTCTTCATTGATGAATTGGCTGACTGTATCATACAGGTTTACTAACTTGAATCTCCTCTTCTCAAAGTCTTCATTGGTGTATTGGCTCACTGTATCATAGAGGTTTACTAACTTGAATCTCCTCTTCTCAAAGTCTTCATTGGTGTATTGGCTGACTGTATCATACAGGTTTACTAACTTGAATCTCCTCTTCTCAAAGTCTTCATTGGTGTATTGGCTGACTGTATCATGCAGGTTTACTAACTTGAATCTCCTCTTCTCAAAGTCTTCATTGATGTATTGGCTGACTGTATCATACAGGTTTACAAACTTGAATCTCCTCTGCTAAAGTCTTCATTGATGAATTGGCTGACTGTATCATACAGGTTTACTAACTTGAATCTCCTCTGCTAAAGTCTTCATTGATGTATTGGCTGACTGTATCATAGAGGTTTATTAACTTGAATCTACTCAAAGTCTTCATTGATATATTGGCTGACTGTGTCATACAGGTTTACTAACTTGAATCTCCTTTTCTCAAAGTCTTCATTGATGTATTGGCTGACTGTAGCATACAGGTTTCCGAACTTGAATCTCCTCTGCTAAAGTCTTAATTGATGTATTGGCTGACTGTATCATACAGGTTTACTAACTTGAATCTCCTCTTCTCAAAGTCTTCATTGATGTATTGGGTGACTATCATACAGGTTTACTAACTTGACTCTCATCTTCTCAAAGTCTACATTGATGTATTGGCTGACTGTATCATACAGGTTTACTAACTTGAATCTCCTCTTCTCAAAGTCTTCATTGATGTATTGGCTTGCTGTATCATGCAGATTTACTAACTTGAATGTGCTCTTGTCAACGTCTTCATTGATGTATTGGCTGACTGTATCATACAGGTTTACTAACTTGAATCCCCTCTGCTAATGTCTTCATTGATGTATTGGCTGACTGTATCATACAGGTTTACTAACTTGAATCTCCTCTTCTCAAAGGCTTCATTGATGTATTTGCTGACTGTATCATACAGGTTTACTAACTTGAATCTCCTCTTCTCATGGTTTTTATTGATGTATTGGCTTACTGAATCATACAGGTTTACTTACTTGAATCCCCTCATTTTAAAGGCTTCATTGATGTATTGGCTGATTGTATCATACAGGTTTACTAACTTGAATCTCCTCTTCTCAAAGGCTTCATTGATGTATTGCCTGACTGTATCATACAGGTTTACTAACTTGAATCTGCTCTTCTCAAAGGCTTAATTGATGTATTGGCTGACTGTATCATACAGGTTTACTAACGTGAATCTCCTCTTCTCAAAGGCTTCATTGATGTATTGGCTGACTGTATCGTACAGGTTTACTAACTTGAATCTCCTCTTCTCAAAGTCTTCATTGATGTATTGGCTTGCTGTATCATGCAGATATACTAACTTGAATGTGCTCTTGTCAACGTCTTCATTGATGTATTGGCTGACTGTATCATACAGGTTTACTAACTTAAATCTGCTCTTCTCAAAGGCTTAATTGATGTATTGGCTGACTGTATCATACAGGTTTACTTACTTAAATCTCCTCTTCTCAAAGTCTTCATTGATGTATTCGCTCACTGTATCATACAGGTTTACTAACTTGAATCTCCTCTGCTAATGTCTTCATTGGTGTATTGGCTGACTGTATCATACAGGTTTACTAACTTGAATCTCCTCTTCTCACAGGCTTCATTGATGTATTGGCTGACTGTATCATACAGGTTTACTAACTTGAATCTCCTCTTCTCATGGTTTTTATTGATGTATTTGCTTACTGAATCATACAGGTTTACTTACTTGAATCTCCTCATTTTAAAGGCTTCATTGATGTATTGACTGATTGTATCATACAGGTTTACTAACTTGAATCTCCTCTTCTCAAACGCTTCATTGATGTATTGCCTGACTGTATCATACAGGTTTACTAACTTGAATCTGCTCTTCTCAAAGGCTTAATTGATGTATTGGCTGACTGTATTATACAGGTTTACTAACTTGAATCTCCTCTTCTCAAAGTCTTCATTGATGTATTGGCTGACTGTATCATACAGGTTTACTAACTTGAATCTACTCAAAGTCTTCACTGAAGTATTGGCTGACTGTGTCATACAGGTTTACTAACTTGAATCTCCTTTTCTCAAAGTTTTCATTGATGTATTGGCTGACTGTAGCATACAGGTTTCCGAACTTGAATCTCCTCTGCTAAAGTCTTAATTGATGTATTGGCTGACTGTATCATACAGGTTTACTAACTTGAATCTCCTCTTCTCAAAGTCTTCATTGATGTATTGGGTGACTGTATCATACAGGTTTACTAACTTGAATCTCCTCTTCTCATGGTCTTCATTGATGTATTGGCTGACTGTATCATACAGGTATACTAACTTGAATCTCCTCTTCTCATGGTGTTCATTGATGTATTGGGTGACTGTATTATACAGGTTTACTAACTTGAAACTCCTCTTCTCAAAGTCTTCATTGATGTATTGGCTGACTGTATCATACAGGTTTACTAACTTGAATCTCCTCTACTCAAAGTCTTCATTGATGTATTGGCTGACTGTATCATACAGGTTTACTAACTTGAATCTCCTCTTCTCAAAGTCTTCATTGATATATTGGCTGAATGTATCATACAGGTTTTTATAACGGGAATCTCCTCTTCTCAAATTCTTCATTGATGTATTGGCTGGCTGTATCATGTAGGTTTACTAACTTGAATGTGCACTTTTCAAGGTCTTTATTGATGTATTGGCTGACTGTTTCATACAGGTTTACTAACTTGAATCTCCTCTTCTCATGGTCATAATTGATGTATTGGCTGACTATCATACAGGTTTACTAACTTGAATCTCCTCTTCTCAAAGTCTTCGTTGATGTATTGTCTGACTATATCATACAGGTTTACTAACTTGAATCTCCTCTTCTCAATGTCTTCATTGATGTATTGGCTGACTGTATCATACAGGTTTCCTAACTTGAATCTCCTCTGCTAAAGTCTTAATTGATGTATTGGCTGACTATCGTACAGGTTTACTAACTTGAATCTCCTCTTCTCAAAGTCTTCATTGATGTATTGTGTGGCTGTATCATACAGGTTTACTAACTTGAATCTCCTCTACTCAAAGTCTTCATTGATGTATTGGCTGACTGTATCATACAGGTATACTAACTTGAATCTCCTCTTCTCAAAGTCTTCATTGATATATTGGCTGACTGTATCCTACAGGTTTTTATAACGGGAATCTCCTCTTCTCAAATTCTTCATTGATGTATTGGCTGGCTGTATCATGTAGGTTTACTAGCTTGAATGTGCTCTTTTCAAGGTCTTCATTGATGTATTGGCTGACTGTATCATACAGGTTTAATAACTTGAATCTCCTCTTCTCAAAGTCTTCATTGATGTATTTGCTGACTGTATCATACAGATTTACTAACTTGAATCTCCTCTGCTAAAGTCTTCATTGATGTATTGGCTGACTGTATCATACAGGTTTACTAACTTGAATCTCCTCTTCTCAAAGTCTTCATTGGTGTATTGGCTGACTGTATCATACAGGTTTACTAACTTGAATCTCCTCTGCTAAAGTCTTCATTGATATATTGGCTGACTGCATCATACAGGTTTACTAACTTGAATCTCCTCTGCTAAAGTCTTCATTTATGTATTGGCTGACTGTATGATACAGGTTTACCAACTTGAATCTCCTCTGCTAAAGTCCTAATTCATGTATTGGCTGACTGTATCATACAGGTTTACTAACTTGAATCTCCTCTTCTCATGGTCTTCATCAATGTATTGGCTGACTGTATCTTACAGGTTTACCAGCTGGAATCTCCTCTTCTCAAATTCTTCATTGATGTATTGGCTGACTGTATCATACAGGTTTACTAACTTGAATCTCCTCTTCTCAAAGGCTTCATTGATGTATTGGCTGACTGTATCATACAGGTTTACTAACTTGAATCTCCTCTTCTCATGGTTTTTATTGATGTATTTGCTTACTGAATCATACAGGTTTACTTTCTTGAATCTACTCATTTTAAAGGCTTCAGTGATGTATTGGCTGATTGTATCATACAGGTTTACTAACTTGAATCTCCTCTTCTCAAAGGCTTCATTGATGTATTGCCTGACTGTATCATACAGGTGTACTAACTTGAATCTCCTCTTCTCAAAGTCTTCATTGATGTATTGGCTTGCTGTATCATGCAGGTTTACTAACTTGAATCTCCTCTTCTAAAAGTCTTCATTGACGTATAGGCTGACTGTATCATACAGGTTTACTAACTTGAATCTTCTCTTCTCAAAGTCTTCATTGATGTATTGGCTGACTGTGTCATACAGGTTTACTAACTTGAATCTCCTTTTCTCAAAGTCTTCATTGATGTATTGGCTGACTGTTGCATACAGGTTTCCGAAGTTGAATCTCCTCTGCTAAAGTCTTAATTGATGTATTGGCTGACTGTATCATACAGGTTTACTAACTTGAATCTCCTCTTCTCAAAGTCTTCATTGATGTATTGGCTGACTGTATCATACAGGTTTACTAACTTGAATCTTCTCTTCTCAAAGTCTTCATTGGTGTATTGGCTCACTGTATCATAGAGGTTTACTAACTTGAATCTCCTCTTCTCAAAGTCTTCATTGGTGTATTGGCTGACTGTATCATACAGGTTTACTAACTTGAATCTCCTCTTCTCAAAGTCTTCATTGGTGTATTGGCTGACTGTATCATGCAGGTTTACTAACTTGAATCTCCTCTTCTCAAAGTCTTCATTGATGTATTGGCTGACTGTATCATACAGGTTTACTAACTTGAATCTCCTCTGCTAAAGTCTTCATTGATGAATTGGCTGACTGTATCATACAGGTTTACCAACTTGAATCTCCTCTGCTAAAGTCTTCATTGATGTATTGGCTGACTGTATCATAGAGGTTTATTAACTTGAATCTACTCAAAGTCTTCATTGATGTATTGGCTGACTGTGTCATACAGGTTTACTAACTTGAATCTCCTTTTCTCAAAGTCTTCATTGATGTATTTGCTGACTGTAGCATACAGGTTTCCGAACTTGAATCTCCTCTGCTAAAGTCTTAATTAATGTATTGGCTGACTGTATCATACAGGTTTACTAACTTGAATCTCCTCTTCTCAAAGTCTTCATTGATGTATTGGGTGACTGTATCATACAGGTTTACTAACGTGAATCTCCTCTTCTCAAAGTCTTCTTTGATGTATTGGCTGACTGTATCATACAGGTTTACTAATTTGAATCTACTCAAAGTCTTCATTGATGTATTGGCTGACTGTGTCATACAGGTTTACTAACTTGAATCTCCTCTTCTCAAAGTCTTCATTGATATATTGGTTGAATGTATCATACAGGTTTTTATAACGGGAATCTCCTCTTCTCAAATTCTTCATTGATGTATTGGCTGGCTGTATCATGTAGGTTTACTAACTTGAATGTGCTCTTTTCAAGGTCTTCATTGATGTATTGGCTGACTGTATCATACAGGTTTACTAACTTGAATCTCCTCTTCTCAAAGTCTTCATTGATGTATTGGCTGACTGTATCATACAGATTTACTAACTTGATTCTCCTCTGCTAAAGTCTTCATTGATGTATTGGCTGACTGTATCATAGAGGTTTACTAACTTGAATCTCCTCTTCTCAAAGTCTTCATTGATGTATTGGCTGACTGTATCATACAGGTTTACTAACGGGAATCTTCTCTTCTCATGGTTTTCATTGATGTATTGGCTGACTGTATCATACATGTTTACTAACTTGAATCTCTTCTTCTCACGGTTTTCATTGATGTATTGGCTGACTGTATCATACAGGTTTACTAACTTGAATCTCCTCTGCTCATGGTCCTCATTGATGTATTGGGTGACTGTATCATACAGGTTTACTAACTTGAATCTCCTCTTCTCAAAGTCTTCATTGATGTAATGGCTTGCTGTATCATGCAGGTTTACTAACTTGAATGTGCTCTTGTCAAGGTCTTCATTGATGTATTGGCTGACTAACATACAGGTTTACTAACTTGAATCTCCTCTGCTAAAGTCTTCATTGATGTATTGGCTGACTGTATCATACAGGTTTACTAACTTGAATCTCGTCTTCTCATGGTCTTCATTGATGTATTGGGTGACTGTATCATACAGGTTTACTAACTTGAATCTCCTCTTCTCAAAGTCTTCGTTGATGTATTGGCTGACTATATCATACAGGTTTACTAACCTGAATCTCCTCTTCTCAATGTCTTCATTGATGTATTGGCTGACTGTATCGTACAGGTTTACTAACTTGAATCTCCTCTTCTCAAAGTCTTCATTGATGTATTGGCTTGCTGTATCATGCAGATATACTAACTTGAATGTGCTCTTGTCAACGTCTTCATTGATGTATTGGCTGACTGTATCATACAGGTTTACTAACTTAAATCTGCTCTTCTCAAAGGCTTAATTGATGTATTGGCTGACTGTATCATACAGGTTTACTTACTTAAATCTCCTCTTCTCAAAGTCTTCATTGATGTATTCGCTCACTGTATCATACAGGTTTACTAACTTGAATCTCCTCTGCTAATGTCTTCATTGGTGTATTGGCTGACTGTATCATACAGGTTTACTAACTTGAATCTCCTCTTCTCACAGGCTTCATTGATGTATTGGCTGACTGTATCATACAGGTTTACTAACTTGAATCTCCTCTTCTCATGGTTTTTATTGATGTATTTGCTTACTGAATCATACAGGTTTACTTACTTGAATCTCCTCATTTTAAAGGCTTCATTGATGTATTGACTGATTGTATCATACAGGTTTACTAACTTGAATCTCCTCTTCTCAAACGCTTCATTGATGTATTGCCTGACTGTATCATACAGGTTTACTAACTTGAATCTGCTCTTCTCAAAGGCTTAATTGATGTATTGGCTGACTGTATTATACAGGTTTACTAACTTGAATCTCCTCTTCTCAAAGTCTTCATTGATGTATTGGCTGACTGTATCATACAGGTTTACTAACTTGAATCTACTCAAAGTCTTCACTGAAGTATTGGCTGACTGTGTCATACAGGTTTACTAACTTGAATCTCCTTTTCTCAAAGTTTTCATTGATGTATTGGCTGACTGTAGCATACAGGTTTCCGAACTTGAATCTCCTCTGCTAAAGTCTTAATTGATGTATTGGCTGACTGTATCATACAGGTTTACTAACTTGAATCTCCTCTTCTCAAAGTCTTCATTGATGTATTGTGTGACTGTATCATACAGGTTTACTAACTTGAATCTCCTCTTCTCATGGTCTTCATTGATGTATTGGCTGACTGTATCATACAGGTATACTAACTTGAATCTCCTCTTCTCATGGTGTTCATTGATGTATTGGGTGACTGTATTATACAGGTTTACTAACTTGAAACTCCTCTTCTCAAAGTCTTCATTGATGTATTGGCTGACTGTATCATACAGGTTTACTAACTTGAATCTCCTCTACTCAAAGTCTTCATTGATGTATTGGCTGACTGTATCATACAGGTTTACTAACTTGAATCTCCTCTTCTCAAAGTCTTCATTGATATATTGGCTGAATGTATCATACAGGTTTTTATAACGGGAATCTCCTCTTCTCAAATTCTTCATTGATGTATTGGCTGGCTGTATCATGTAGGTTTACTAACTTGAATGTGCACTTTTCAAGGTCTTTATTGATGTATTGGCTGACTGTTTCATACAGGTTTACTAACTTGAATCTCCTCTTCTCATGGTCTTAATGGATGTATTGGCTGACTATCATACAGGTTTACTAACTTGAATCTCCTCTTCTCAAAGTCTTCGTTGATGTATTGTCTGACTATATCATACAGGTTTACTAACTTGAATCTCCTCTTCTCAATGTCTTCATTGATGTATTGGCTGACTGTATCATACAGGTTTCCTAACTTGAATCTCCTCTGCTAAAGTCTTAATTGATGTATTGGCTGACTGTATCGTACAGGTTTACTAACTTGAATCTCCTCTTCTCAAAGTCTTCATTGATGTATTGGGTGGCTGTATCATACAGGTTTACTAACTTGAATCTCCTCTACTCAAAGTCTTCATTGATGTATTGGCTGACTGTATCATACAGGTATACTAACTTGAATCTCCTCTTCTCAAAGTCTTCATTGATATATTGGCTGACTGTATCCTACAGGTTTTTATAACGGGAATCTCCTCTTCTCAAATTCTTCATTGATGTATTGGCTGGCTGTATCATGTAGGTTTACTAGCTTGAATGTGCTCTTTTCAAGGTCTTCATTGATGTATTGGCTGACTGTATCATACAGGTTTACTAACTTGAATCTCCTCTTCTCAAAGTCTTCATTGATGTATTTGCTGACTGTATCATACAGATTTACTAACTTGAATCTCCTCTGCTAAAGTCTTCATTGATGTATTGGCTGACTGTATCATACAGGTTTACTAACTTGAATCTCCTCTTCTCAAAGTCTTCATTGGTGTATTGGCTGACTGTATCATACAGGTTTACTAACTTGAATCTCCTCTGCTAAAGTCTTCATTGATATATTGGCTGACTGCATCATACAGGTTTACTAACTTGAATCTCCTCTGCTAAAGTCTTCATTTATGTATTGGCTGACTGTATGATACAGGTTTACTAACTTGAATCTCCTCTGCTAAAGTCCTAATTCATGTATTGGCTGACTGTATCATACAGGTTTACTAACTTGAATCTCCTCTTCTCATGGTCTTCATCAATGTATTGGCTGACTGTATCTTACAGGTTTACCAGCTGGAATCTCCTCTTCTCAAATTCTTCATTGATGTATTGGCTGACTGTATCATACAGGTTTACTAACTTGAATCTCCTCTTCTCAAAGGCTTCATTGATGTATTGGCTGACTGTATCATACAGGTTTACTAACTTGAATCTCCTCTTCTCATGGTTTTTATTGATGTATTTGCTTACTGAATCATACAGGTTTACTTTCTTGAATCTACTCATTTTAAAGGCTTCAGTGATGTATTGGCTGATTGTATCATACAGGTTTACTAACTTGATTCTCCTCTTCTCAAAGGCTTCATTGATGTATTGCCTGACTGTATCATACAGGTTTACTAACTTGAATCTCCTCTTCTCAAAGTCTTCATTGATGTATTGGCTTGCTGTATCATGCAGGTTTACTAACTTGAATCTCCTCTTCTAAAAGTCTTCATTGACGTATAGGCTGACTGTATCATACAGGTTTACTAACTTGAATCTTCTCTTCTCAAAGTCTTCATTGATGTATTGGCTGACTGTGTCATACAGGTTTACTAACTTGAATCTCCTTTTCTCAAAGTCTTCATTGATGTATTGGCTGACTGTAGCATACAGGTTTCCGAAGTTGAATCTCCTCTGCTAAAGTCTTAATTGATGTATTGGCTGACTGTATCATACAGGTTTACTAACTTGAATCTCCTCTTCTCAAAGTCTTCATTGATGTATTGGCTGACTGTATCATACAGGTTTACTAACTTGAATCTTCTCTTCTCAAAGTCTTCATTGGTGTATTGGCTCACTGTATCATAGAGGTTTACTAACTTGAATCTCCTCTTCTCAAAGTCTTCATTGGTGTATTGGCTGACTGTATCATACAGGTTTACTAACTTGAATCTCCTCTTCTCAAAGTCTTCATTGGTGTATTGGCTGACTGTATCATGCAGGTTTACTAACTTGAATCTCCTCTTCTCAAAGTCTTCATTGATGTATTGGCTGACTGTATCATACAGGTTTACTAGCTTGAATCTCCTCTGCTAAAGTCTTCATTGATGAATTGGCTGACTGTATCATACAGGTTTACTAACTTGAATCTCCTCTGCTAAAGTCTTCATTGATGTATTGGCTGACTGTATCATAGAGGTTTATTAACTTGAATCTACTCAAAGTCTTCATTGATGTATTGGCTGACTGTGTCATACAGGTTTACTAACTTGAATCTCCTTTTCTCAAAGTCTTCATTGATGTATTGGCTGACTGTAGCATACAGGTTTCCGAACTTGAATCTCCTCTGCTAAAGTCTTAGTTGATGTATTGGCTGACTGTATCATACAGGTTTACTAACTTGAATCTCCTCTTCTCAAAGTCTTCATTGATGTATTGGGTGACTGTATCATACAGGTTTACTAACTTGAATCTCCTCTTCTCATGGTGTTCATTGATGTATTGGCTGACTGTATCATACAGGTTTACCAACTTGAATCTCCTCTTCTCATGGTCTTCATTGATGTATTGGGTGACTGTATTATACAGGTTTACTAACCTGAAACTCCTCTTCTCAAAGTCTTCATTGATGTATTGGCTGACTGTATCATACAGGTTTACTAACTTGAATCTCCTCTACTCAAAGTCTTCATTGATGTATTGGCTGACTGTATCATACAGGTTTACTAACTTGAATCTCCTCTTCTCAAAGTCTTCATTGATATATTGGCTGAATGTATCATACAAGTTTTTATAACGGGAATCTCCTCTTCTCAAATTCTTCATTGATGTATTGGCTGGCTGTATCATGTAGGTTTACTAACTTGAATGTGCTCTTTTCAAGGTCTTCATTGATGTATTGGCTGACTGTTTCATACAGGTTTACTAACTTGAATCTCCTCTTCTCAAAGTCTTCATTGATGTACTGGCTGACTGTATCATACAGGTTTACTAACTTGAATCTACTCAAAGTCTTCATTGATGTATTGGCTGACTGTGTCATACAGGTTTACTAACTTGAATCTCCTTTTCTCAAAGTCTTCATTGATGTATTGGCTGACTGTATCATACAGGTTTACTAACGGGAATCTTCTCTTCTCATGGTTTTCATTGATGTATTGGCTGACTATATCATACAGGTTTACTAACCTGAATCTCCTCTTCTCAATGTCTTCATTGATGTATTGGCTGACTGTATCGTACAGGTTTACTAACTTGAATCTCCTCTTCTCAAAGTCTTCATTGATGTATTGGCTTGCTGTATCATGCAGATATACTAACTTGAATGTGCTCTTGTCAACGTCTTCATTGATGTATTGGCTGACTGTATCATACAGGTTTACTAACTTAAATCTGCTCTTCTCAAAGGCTTAATTGATGTATTGGCTGACTGTATCATACAGGTTTACTTACTTAAATCTCCTCTTCTCAAAGTCTTCATTGATGTATTCGCTCACTGTATCATACAGGTTTACTAACTTGAATCTCCTCTGCTAATGTCTTCATTGGTGTATTGGCTGACTGTATCATACAGGTTTACTAACTTGAATCTCCTCTTCTCACAGGCTTCATTGATGTATTGGCTGACTGTATCATACAGGTTTACTAACTTGAATCTCCTCTTCTCATGGTTTTTATTGATGTATTTGCTTACTGAATCATACAGGTTTACTTACTTGAATCTCCTCATTTTAAAGGCTTCATTGATGTATTGACTGATTGTATCATACAGGTTTACTAACTTGAATCTCCTCTTCTCAAAGGCTTCATTGATGTATTGCCTGACTGTATCATACAGGTTTACTAACTTGAATCTGCTTTTCTCAAAGGCTTAATTGATGTATTGGCTGACTGTATTATACAGGTTTACTAACTTGAATCTCCTCTTCTCAAAGTCTTCATTGATGTATTGGCTGACTGTATCATACAGGTTTACTAACTTGAATCTACTCAAAGTCTTCACTGAAGTATTGGCTGACTGTGTCATACAGGTTTACTAACTTGAATCTCCTTTTCTCAAAGTTTTCATTGATGTATTGGCTGACTGTAGCATACAGGTTTCCGAACTTGAATCTCCTCTGCTAAAGTCTTAATTGATGTATTGGCTGACTGTATCATACAGGTTTACTAACTTGAATCTCCTCTTCTCAAAGTCTTCATTGATGTATTGGGTGACTGTATCATACAGGTTTACTAACTTGAATCTCCTCTTCTCATGGTCTTCATTGATGTATTGGCTGACTGTATCATACAGGTATACTAACTTGAATCTCCTCTTCTCATGGTGTTCATTGATGTATTGGCTGACTGTATCATACAGGTATACTAACTTGAATCTCCTCTTCTCAAAGTCTTCATTGATATATTGGCTGACTGTATCCTACAGGTTTTTATAACGGGAATCTCCTCTTCTCAAATTCTTCATTGATGTATTGGCTGGCTGTATCATGTAGGTTTACTAGCTTGAATGTGCTCTTTTCAAGGTCTTCATTGATGTATTGGCTGACTGTATCATACAGGTTTACTAACTTGAATCTCCTCTTCTCAAAGTCTTCATTGATGTATTTGCTGACTGTATCATACAGATTTACTAACTTGAATCTCCTCTGCTAAAGTCTTCATTGATGTATTGGCTGACTGTATCATACAGGTTTACTAACTTGAATCTCCTCTTCTCAAAGTCTTCATTGGTGTATCGCTGACTGTATCATACAGGTTTACTAACTTGAATCTCCTCTGCTAAAGTCTTCATTGATATATTGGCTGACTGCATCATACAGGTTTACTAACTTGAATCTCCTCTGCTAAAGTCTTCATTTATGTATTGGCTGACTGTATGATACAGGTTTACTAACTTGAATCTCCTCTGCTAAAGTCCTAATTCATGTATTGGCTGACTGTATCATACAGGTTTACTAACTTGAATCTCCTCTTCTCATGGTCTTCATCAATGTATTGGCTGACTGTATCTTACAGGTTTACCAGCTGGAATCTCCTCTTCTCAAATTCTTCATTGATGTATTGGCTGACTGTATCATACAGGTTTACTAACTTGAATCTCCTCTTCTCAAAGGCTTCATTGATGTATTGGCTGACTGTATCATACAGGTTTACTAACTTGAATCTCCTCTTCTCATGGTTTTTATTGATGTATTTGCTTACTGAATCATACAGGTTTACTTTCTTGAATCTACTCATTTTAAAGGCTTCAGTGATGTATTGGCTGATTGTATCATACAGGTTTACTAACTTGAATCTCCTCTTCTCAAAGGCTTCATTGATGTATTGCCTGACTGTATCATACAGGTTTACTAACTTGAATCTCCTCTTCTCAAAGTCTTCATTGATGTATTGGCTTGCTGTATCATGCAGGTTTACTAACTTGAATCTCCTCTTCTAAAAGTCTTCATTGACGTATAGGCTGACTGTATCATACAGGTTTACTAACTTGAATCTCCTTTTCTCAAAGTCTTCATTGATGTATTGGCTGACTGTAGCATACAGGTTTCCGAAGTTGAATCTCCTCTGCTAAAGTCTTAATTGATGTATTGGCTGACTGTATCATACAGGTTTACTAACTTGAATCTCCTCTTCTCAAAGTCTTCATTGATGTATTGGCTGACTGTATCATACAGGTTTACTAACTTGAATCTTCTCTTCTCAAAGTCTTCATTGGTGTATTGGCTCACTGTATCATAGAGGTTTACTAACTTGAATCTCCTCTTCTCAAAGTCTTCATTGGTGTATTGGCTGACTGTATCATACAGGTTTACTAACTTGAATCTCCTCTTCTCAATGTCTTCATTGGTGTATTGGCTGACTGTATCATATAGGTTTACTAACTTGAATCTCCTCTTCTCAAAGTCTTCATTGATGTATTGGCTGACTGTATCATACAGGTTTACTAGCTTGAATCTCCTCTGCTAAAGTCTTCATTGATGAATTGGCTGACTGTATCATACAGGTTTACTAACTTGAATCTCCTCTGCTAAAGTCTTCATTGATGTATTGGCTGACTGTATCATAGAGGTTTATTAACTTAAATCTACTCAAAGTCTTCATTGATGTATTGGCTGACTGTGTCATACAGGTTTACTAACTTGAATCTCCTTTTCTCAAAGTCTTCATTGATGTATTGGCTGACTGTAGCATACAGGTTTCCGAACTTGAATCTCCTCTGCTAAAGTCTTAATTGATGTATTGGCTGACTGTATCATACAGGTTTACTAACTTGAATCTCCTCTTCTCAAAGTCTTCATTGATGTATTGGGTGACTGTATCATACAGGTTTACTAACTTGAATCTCCTCTTCTCATGGTGTTCATTGATGTATTGGCTGACTGTATCATACAGGTTTACCAACTTGAATCTCCTCTTCTCATGGTCTTCATTGATGTATTGGGTGACTGTATTATACAGGTTTACTAACCTGAAACTCCTCTTCTCAAAGTCTTCATTGATGTATTGGCTGACTGTATCATACAGGTTTACTAACTTGAATCTTCTCTACTCAAAGTCTTCATTGATGTATTGGCTGACTGTATCATACAGGTTTACTAACTTGAATCTCCTCTTCTCAAAGTCTTCATTGATATATTGGCTGAATGTATCATACAAGTTTTTATAACGGGAATCTCCTCTTCTCAAATTCTTCATTGATGTATTGGCTGGCTGTATCATGTAGGTTTACTAACTTGAATGTGCTCTTTTCAAGGTCTTCATTGATGTATTGGCTGACTGTTTCATACAGGTTTACTAACTTGAATCTCCTCTTCTCAAAGTCTTCATTGATGTACTGGCTGACTGTATCATACAGGTTTACTAACTTGAATCTACTCAAAGTCTTCATTGATGTATTGGCTGACTGTGTCATACAGGTTTACTAACTTGAATCTCCTTTTCTCAAAGTCTTCATTGATGTATTGGCTGACTGTATCATACAGGTTTACTAACGGGAATCTTCTCTTCTCATGGTTTTCATTGATGTATTGGCTGACTATATCATACAGGTTTACTAACCTGAATCTCCTCTTCTCAATGTCTTCATTGATGTATTGGCTGACTGTATCGTACAGGTTTACTATCTTGAATCTCCTCTTCTCAAAGTCTTCATTGATGTATTGGCTTGCTGTATCATGCAGATATACTAACTTGAATGTGCTCTTGTCTACGTCTTCATTGATGTATTGGCTGACTGTATCATACAGGTTTACTAACTTAAATCTGCTCTTCTCAAAGGCTTAATTGATGTATTGGCTGACTGTATCATACAGGTTTACTTACTTAAATCTCCTCTTCTCAAAGTCTTCATTGATGTATTCGCTCACTGTATCATACAGGTTTACTAACTTGAATCTCCTCTGCTAATGTCTTCATTGGTGTATTGGCTGACTGTATCATACAGGTTTACTAACTTGAATCTCCTCTTCTCACAGGCTTCATTGATGTATTGGCTGACTGTATCATACAGGTTTACTAACTTGAATCTCCTCTTCTCATGGTTTTTATTGATGTATTTGCTTACTGAATCATACAGGTTTACTTACTTGAATCTCCTCATTTTAAAGGCTTCATTGATGTATTGACTGATTGTATCATACAGGTTTACTAACTTGAATCTCCTCTTCTCAAAGGCTTCATTGATGTATTGCCTGACTGTATCATACAGGTTTACTAACTTGAATCTGCTCTTCTCAAAGGCTTAATTGATGTATTGGCTGACTGTATTATACAGGTTTACTAACTTGAATCTCCTCTTCTCAAAGTCTTCATTGATGTATTGGCTGACTGTATCATACAGGTTTACTAACTTGAATCTACTCAAAGTCTTCACTGAAGTATTGGCTGACTGTGTCATACAGGTTTACTAACTTGAATCTCCTTTTCTCAAAGTTTTCATTGATGTATTGGCTGACTGTAGCATACAGGTTTCCGAACTTGAGTCTCCTCTGCTAAAGTCTTAATTGATGTATTGGCTGACTGTATCATACAGGTTTACTAACTTGAATCTCCTCTTCTCAAAGTCTTCATTGATGTATTGGGTGACTGTATCATACAGGTTTACTAACTTGAATCTCCTCTTCTCATGGTCTTCATTGATGTATTGGCTGACTGTATCATACAGGTATACTAACTTGAATCTCCTCTTCTCATGGTGTTCATTGATGTATTGGGTGACTGTATTATACAGGTTAACTAACTTGAAACTCCTCTTCTCAAAGTCTTCATTGATGTATTGGCTGACTGTATCATACAGGTTTACTAACTTGAATCTCCTCTACTCAAAGTCTTCATTGATGTATTGGCTGACTGTATCATACAGGTTTACTAACTTGAATCTCCTCTTCTCAAAGTCTTCATTGATATATTGGCTGAATGTATCATACAGGTTTTTATAACGGGAATCTCCTCTTCTCAAATTCTTCATTGATGTATTGGCTGGCTGTATCATGTAGGTTTACTAACTTGAATGTGCACTTTTCAAGGTCTTTATTGATGTATTGGATGACTGTTTCATACAGGTTTACTAACTTGAATCTCCTCTTCTCATGGTCTTAATTGATGTATTGGCTGACTATCATACAGGTTTACTAACTTGAATCTCCTCTTCTCAAAGTCTTCGTTGATGTATTGTCTGACTATATCATACAGGTTTACTAACTTGAATCTCCTCTTCTCAATGTCTTCATTGATGTATTGGCTGACTGTATCATACAGGTTTACTAACTTGAATCTCCTCTTCTCAAAGTCTTCATTGATGTATTGGGTGGCTGTATCATACAGGTTTACTAACTTGAATCTCCTCTACTCAAAGTCTTCATTGATGTATTGGCTGACTGTATCATACAGGTATACTAACTTGAATCTCCTCTTCTCAAAGTCTTCATTGATATATTGGATTTCTGTATCCTACAGGTTTTTATAACGGGAATCTCCTCTTCTCAAATTCTTCATTGATGTATTGGCTGGCTGTATCATGTAGGTTTACTAGATTGAATGTGCTCTTTTCAAGGTCTTCATTGATGTATTGGCTGACTGTATCATACAGGTTTACTAACTTGAATCTCCTCTTCTCAAAGTCTTCATTGATGTATTTGCTGACTGTATCATACAGATTTACTAACTTGAATCTCCTCTGCTAAAGTCTTCATTGATGTATTGGCTGACTGTATCATACAGGTTTACTAACTTGAATCTCCTCTTCTCAAAGTCTTCATTGGTGTATTGGCTGACTGTATCATACAGGTTTACTAACTTGAATCTCCTCTGCTAAAGTCTTCATTGATATATTGGCTGACTGCATCATACAGGTTTACTAACTTGAATCTCCTCTGCTAAAGTCTTCATTTATGTATTGGCTGACTGTATGATACAGGTTTACTAACTTGAATCTCCTCTGCTAAAGTCCTAATTCATGTATTGGCTGACTGTATCATACAGGTTTACTAACTTGAATCTCCTCTTCTCATGGTCTTCATCAATGTATTGGCTGACTGTATCTTACAGGTTTACCAGCTTGAATCTCCTCTTCTCAAATTCTTCATTGATGTATTGGCTGACTGTATCATACAGGTTTACTAACTTGAATCTCCTCTTCTCAAAGGCTTCATTGATGTATTGTCTGACTGTATCATACAGGTTTACTAACTTGAATCTCCTCTTCTCATGGTTTTTATTGATGTATTTGCTTACTGAATCATACAGGTTTACTTTCTTGAATCTACTCATTTTAAAGGCTTCAGTGATGTATTGGCTGATTGTATCATACAGGTTTACTAACTTGAATCTCCTCTTCTCAAAGGCTTCATTGATGTATTGCCTGACTGTATCATACAGGTTTACTAACTTGAATCTCCTCTTCTCAAAGTCTTCATTGATGTATTGGCTTGCTGTATCATGCAGGTTTACTAACTTGAATCTCCTCTTCTAAAAGTCTTCATTGACGTATAGGCTGACTGTATCATACAGGTTTACTAACTTGAATCTTCTCTTCTCAAAGTCTTCATTGATGTATTGGCTGACTGTGTCATACAGGTTTACTAACTTGAATCTCCTTTTCTCAAAGTCTTCATTGATGTATTGGCTGACTGTAGCATACAGGTTTCCGAAGTTGAATCTCCTCTGCTAAAGTCTTAATTGATGTATTGGCTGACTGTATCATACAGGTTTACTAACTTGAATCTCCTCTTCTCAAAGTCTTCATTGATGTATTGGCTGACTGTATCATACAGGTTTACTAACTTGAATCTTCTCTTCTCAAAGTCTTCATTGGTGTATTGGCTCACTGTATCATAGAGGTTTACTAACTTGAATCTCCTCTTCTCAAAGTCTTCATTGGTGTATTGGCTGACTGTATCATACAGGTTTACTAACTTGAATCTCCTCTTCTCAAAGTCTTCATTGGTGTATTGGCTGACTGTATCATGCAGGTTTACTAACTTGAATCTCCTCTTCTCAAAGTCTTCATTGATGTATTGGCTGACTGTATCATACAGGTTTACTAACTTGAATCTCCTCTGCTAAAGTCTTCATTGATGAATTGGCTGACTGTATCATACAGGTTTACTAACTTGAATCTCCTCTGCTAAAGTCTTCATTGATGTATTGGCTGACTGTATCATAGAGGTTTATTAACTTGAATCTACTCAAAGTCTTCATTGATGTATTGGCTGACTGTGTCATACAGGTTTACTAACTTGAATCTCCTTTTCTCAAAGTCTTCATTGATGTATTGGCTGACTGTAGCATACAGGTTTCCGAACTTGAATCTCCTCTGCTAAAGTCTTAATTGATGTATTGGCTGACTGTATCATACAGGTTTACTAACTTGAATCTCCTCTTCTCAAAGTCTTCATTGATGTATTGGGTGACTGTATCATACAGGTTTACTAACTTGAATCTCCTCTTCTCATGGTGTTCATTGATGTATTGGCTGACTGTATCATACAGGTTTACCAACTTGAATCTCCTCTTCTCATGGTCTTCATTGATGTATTGGCTGACTGTATTATACAGGTTTACTAACCTGAAACTCCTCTTCTCAAAGTCTTCATTGATGTATTGGCTGACTGTATCATACAGGTTTACTAACTTGAATCTCCTCTACTCAAAGTCTTCATTGATGTATTGGCTGACTGTATCATACAGGTTTACTAACTTGAATCTCCTCTTCTCAAAGTCTTCATTGATATATTGGCTGAATGTATCATACAAGTTTTTATAACGGGAATCTCCTCTTCTCAAATTCTTCATTGATGTATTGGCTGGCTGTATCATGTAGGTTTACTAACTTGAATGTGCTCTTTTCAAGGTCTTCATTGATGTATTGGCTGACTGTTTCATACAGGTTTACTAACTTGAATCTCCTCTTCTCAAAGTCTTCATTGATGTACTGGCTGACTGTATCATACAGGTTTACTAACGTGAATCTACTCAAAGTCTTCATTGATGTATTGGCTGACTGTGTCATACAGGTTTACTAACTTGAATCTCCTTTTCTCAAAGTCTTCATTGATGTATTGGCTGACTGTATCATACAGGTTTACTAACTTGAATCTCCTCTTCTCAAAGGCTTCATTGATGTATTGGCTGACTGTATCATACAGGTTTACTAACTTGAATCTCCTCTTCTCATGGTTTTTATTGATGTATTTGCTTACTGAATTATACAGGTTTACTTACTTGAATCTCCTCATTTTAAAGGCTTCATTGATGTATTGGCTGATTGTATCATACAGGTTTACTAACCTGAATTTCCTCTTCTCAAAGGTTTAATTGATGTATTGGCTGACTGTATCATACAGGTTTACTAACTTATATCTCCTCTTCTCAAAGTCTTCATTGATGTACTGGCTGACTGTATCATACAGGTTTACTAACTTGAATCTACTCAAAGTCTTCATTGATGTATTAGCTGACTGTGTCATACAGGTTTACTAACTTGAATCTCCTTTTCTCAAAGTCTTCATTGATGTATTGGCTGACTGTAGCATACAGGTTTCCGAACTTGAATCTCCTCTGCTAAAGTCTTAATTGATGTATTGGCTGACTGTATCATACAGGTTTACTAACTTGAATCTCCTCTTCTCAAAGTCTTCATTGATGTATAGGGTGACTGTATCATACAGGTTTACTAACTTGATTCTCCTCTTCTCAATGTCTTCATTGATGTATTGGCTGACTGTATCATACAGATTTACTAACACGAATCTCCTCTGCTAAAGTCTTCATTGATGTATTGCCTGACTGTATCATACAGGTTTACTAACTTGAATCTCCTCTTCTCAAAGTCTTCATTGATGTATTGGCTGACTGTATCATACAGGTTTACTAACGGGAATCTTCTCTTCTCATGGTTTTCATTGATGTATTGGCTGACTGTATCATACAGGTTTACTAACTTGAATCTCCCCTTCTCACGGTTTTGATTGATGTATTGGCTGACTGAATCATACAGGTTTACTAACTTGAATCTCCTCTTCTCATGGTCTTCATTGATGTATTGGGTGACTGTATCATACAGGTTTACAAACTTGAATCTCCTCTTCTCAAAGTCTTCATTGATGTATTGGCTGGCTGTATCATGCAGGTTTACTAACTTGAATCTCCTCTTTTCAAATTCTTCATTGATGTATTGGCTGACTGTATCATACAGGTTTACTAACTTGAATCTCCTCTTCTCAAAGTCTTCATTGATGTATTGGCTGACTGTATCATACAGGTTTACTAACGGGAATCTTCTCTTCTCATGGTTTTCATTGAGGTATTGGCTGACTGTATCATACAGGTTTACTAACTTGAATCTCCCCTTCTCACGGTTTTGATTGATGTATTGGCTGACTGAATCATACAGGTTTACTAACTTGAATCTCCTCTTCTCATGGTCTTCATTGATGTATTGGGTGACTGTATCATACAGGTTTACTAACTTGAATCTCCTCTTCTCAAAGTCTTCATTGATGTATTGGCTGGCTGTATCATGCAGGTTTACTAACTTGAATCTCCTCTTTTCAAATTCTTCATTGATGTATTGGCTGACTGTATCATACAGGTTTACTAACTTGAATCTCCTCTTCTCAAAGTCTTCATTGATGTATTGGGTGACTGTATCCTACAGGTTTACTAACTTGAATCTCCTCTTCTCATGGTCTTCATTGATGTATTGGCTGACTGTATCATACAGGTTTACTAACTTGAATCTCCTCTTCTCATGGTCTTCATTGATGTATTGGGTGACTGTATTATACAGGTTTACTAACTTGAATCTCCTCTTCTCAAAGTCTTCATTGATGTATTGGCTGACTGTATCATACAGGTTTACTAACTTGAATCTCCTCTTCTCAAAGTCTTCATTGATGTATGGCCTGGCTGTATCATGCAGGTTTACTAACTCTAATTTCCTCTTCTCAAAGTCTTCATTGATGTATTGGCTGACTGTATCATACAGGTTTACTCACTTGAATCTCCTCTGCTAAAGTCTTCATTGATGAATTGGCTGACTCTATCATACAGGTTTACTAACTTGAATCTCCTCTTCTCAAAGTCTTCATTGGTGTATTGGCTCACTGTATCATAGAGGTTTACTAACTTGAATCTCCTCTTCTCAAAGTCTTCATTGGTGTATTGGCTGACTGTATCATACAGGTTTACTAACTTGAATCTCCTCTTCTCAAAGTCTTCATTGGTGTATTGGCTGACTGTATCATGCAGGTTTACTAACTTGAATCTCCTCTTCTCAAAGTCTTCATTGATGTATTGGCTGACTGTATCATACAGGTTTACAAACTTGAATCTCCTCTGCTAAAGTCTTCATTGATGAATTGGCTGACTGTATCATACAGGTTTACTAACTTGAATCTCCTCTGCTAAAGTCTTCATTGATGTATTGGCTGACTGTATCATAGAGGTTTATTAACTTGAATCTACTCAAAGTCTTCATTGATATATTGGCTGACTGTGTCATACAGGTTTACTAACTTGAATCTCCTTTTCTCAAAGTCTTCATTGATGTATTGGCTGACTGTAGCATACAGGTTTCTGAACTTGAATCTCCTCTGCTAAAGTCTTAATTGATGTATTGGCTGACTGTATCATTAAGGTTTACTAACTTGAATCTCCTCTTCTCAAAGTCTTCATTGATGTATTGGGTGACTGTATCATACAGGTTTACTAACTTGACTCTCATCTTCTCAAAGTCTACATTGATGTATTGGCTGACTGTATCATACAGGTTTACTAACTTGAATCTCCTCTTCTCAAAGTCTTCATTGATGTATTGGCTTGCTGTATCATGCAGATTTACTAACTTGAATGTGCTCTTGTCAACGTCTTCATTGATGTATTGGCTGACTGTATCATACAGGTTTACTAACTTGAATCCCCTCTGCTAATGTCTTCATTGGTGTATTGGCTGACTGTATCATACAGGTTTACTAACTTGAATCTCCTCTTCTCAAAGGCTTCATTGATGTATTTGCTGACTGTATCATACAGGTTTACTAACTTGAATCTCCTCTTCTCATGGTTTTTATTGATGTATTGGCTTACTGAATCATACAGGTTTACTTACTTGAATCCCCTCATTTTAAAGGCTTCATTGATGTATTGGCTGATTGTATCATACAGGTTTACTAACTTGAATCTCCTCTTCTCAAAGGCTTCATTGATGTATTGCCTGACTGTATCATACAGGTTTACTAACTTGAATCTGCTCTTCTCAAAGGCTTAATTGATGTATTGGCTGACTGTATCATACAGGTTTACTAACGTGAATCTCCTCTTCTCAAAGTCTTCATTGATGTATTGGCTCACTGTATCATACAGGTTTACTAACTTGAATCTCCTCTTCTCAAAGTCTTCTTTGATGTATTGGCTGACTGTATCATACAGGTTTACTAACTTGAATCTACTCAAAGTCTTCATTGATGTATTGGCTGACTGTGTCATACAGGTTTACTAACTTGAATCTCCTCTTCTCAAAGTCTTCATTGATATATTGGTTGAATGTATCATACAGGTTTTTATAACGGGAATCTCCTCTTCTCAAATTCTTCATTGATGTATTGGCTGGCTGTATCATGTAGGTGTACTAACTTGAATGTGCTCTTTTCAAGGTCTTCATTGATGTATTGGCTGTCTGTATCATACAGGTTTACTAACTTGAATCTCCTCTTCTCAAAGTCTTCATTGATGTATTGGCTGACTGTATCATACAGATTTACTAACTTGAATCTCCTCTGCTAAAGTCTTCATTGATGTATTGGCTGACTGTATCATACAGGTTTACTAACTTGAATCTCCTCTTCTCAAAGTCTTCATTGATGTATTGGCTGACTGTATCATACAGGTTTACTAACGGGAATCTTCTCTTCTCATGGTTTTCATTGATGTATTGGCTGACTGTATCATACAGGTTTACTAACTTGAATCTCCTCTTCTCACGGTTTTCATTCATGTATTGGCTGACTGTATCATACAGGTTTACTAACTTGAATCTCCTCTGCTCATGGTCTTCATTGATGTATTGGGTGACTGTATCATACAGGTTTACTAACTTGAATCTCCTCTTCTCAAAGTCTCCATTGATGTATTGGCTGACTGTATCATACAGGTTTACTAACTTGAATCTCCTGTTCTCAAAGTCTTCATTGATGTAATGGCTTGCTGTATCATGCAGGTTTACTAACTTGAATGTGCTCTTGTCAAGGTCTTCATTGATGTATTGGCTGACTGTAACATACAGGTTTACTAACTTAAATCTCCTCTGCTAAAGTCTTCATTGATGTATTGGCTGACTGTATCATACAGGTTTACTAACTTGAATCTCCTCTTCTCATGGTCTTCATTGATGTATTGGGTGACTGTATCACACAGGTTTACTAACTTGAATCTCCTCTTCTCAAAGTCTTCGTTGATGTATTGGCTGACTATATCATACAGGTTTACTAACTTGAATCTCCTCTTCTCAATGTCTTCATTGATGTATTGGCTGACTGTATCGTACAGGTTTACTAACTTGAATCTCCTCTTCTCAAAGTCTTCATTGATGTATTGGCTTGCTGTATCATACAGATTTACTAACTTGAATCTGCTCTTCTCAAAGGCTTCATTGATGTATTGGCTGACTGTATCATACAGGTTTACTAACGTGAATCTCCTCTTCTCAAAGTCTTCATTGATGTATTGGCTGACTGTATCATACAGGTTTCCTAACTTGAATCTCCTCTGCTAAAGTCTTCATTGATGTATTGGCTGACTGTATCATACAGGTTTACTAACTTGAATCTCCTCAGCTAGTCTTCATTGATGTATTGGCTGACTGTATCATACAGGTTTACTAACTTGAATCTCTTCTTCTCTGGTCTTCATTGATGTATTGGCTGACTGTATCATACAGGTTTACTAACTTGAATCTCCTCTTCTCATAGGCTTCATTGATGTATTGGCTGACTGTATCATACAGGTTTACTAACCTGAATGTCCTCTTCTCAAGGTCGTCATTCATGTATAGGCTGACTGTATCATACAGGTTTACTAACTTGAATCTCCTCTTCTCAAATTCTTCATTGATGTATTGGCTGACTGTATCATTCAGGTTTACTAACTTGAATCTCCTCTTCTCAAAGTCTTCATTGATGTATTGGCTTGCTGTATCATGCAGGTTTACTAACTTGAATCTCCTCTTCTCAAAGTCTTCATTGACGTATAGGCTGACTGTATCATACAGGTTTACTAACTTGAATCTTCTCTTCTCAAAGTCTTCATTGATGTATTGGCTGACTGTGTCATACAGGTTTACTAACTTGAATCTCCTTTTCTCAAAGTCTTCATTGATGTATTGGCTGACTGTAGCATACAGGTTTCCGAACTTGAATCTCCTCTGCTAAAGTCTTAATTGATGTATTGGCTGACTGTATCATACAGGTTTACTAACTTGAATCTCCTCTTCTCAAAGTCTTCATTGATGTATTGGCTGACTGTATCATACAGGTTTACTAACTTGAATCTCCTCTTCTCATAGTCTTCATTGATGTATTAGGTGACTGTATCATACAGGTTTACTAACTTGAATCTCCTCTTCTCATGCTCTTCATTGATGTATTGGCTGACTGTATCATACAGGTTTACTAACTTGAATCTCCTCTTTCATGGTCTTCATTGATGTATTGGGTGACTGTATTATACAGGTTTACTAACTTGAATCTCCTCTTCTCAAAGTCTTCATTGATGTATTGGCTGACTGTATCATACAGGTTTACTAACTTGAATCTCCTCTTCTCAAAGTCTTCATTGATGTATGGCCTGGCTGTATCATGCAGGTTTACTAACTTGAATTTCCTCTTCTCAAAGTCTTCATTGATGTATTGGCTGACTGTATCATACAGGTTTACTCACTTGAATCTCCTCTGCTAAAGTCTTCATTGATGAATTGGCTGACTGTATCATACAGGTTTACTAACTTGAATCTTCTCTTCTCAAAGTCTTCATTGGTGTATTGGCTCACTGTATCATAGAGGTTTACTAACTTGAATCTCCTCTTCTCAAAGTCTTCATTGGTGTATTGGCTGACTATATCATACAGGTTTACTAACTTGAATCTCCTCTTCTCAAAGCCTTCATTGGTGTATTGGCTGACTGTCTCATGCAGGTTTACTAACTTGAATCTCCTCTTCTCAAAGTCTTCATTGGTGTATTGGCTGACTGTATCATACAGGTTTACTAACTTGAATCTCCTCTGCTAAAGTCTTCATTGATGAATTGGCTGACTGTATCATAAAGTTTACTAACTTGAATCTCCTCTGCTAAAGTCTTCATTGATGAATTGGCTGACTGTATCATAAAGTTTACTAACTTGAATCTCCTCTGCTAAAGTCTTCATTGATGTATTGGCTGACTGTATCATAGAGGTTTACTAACTTGAATCTACTCAAAGTCTTCATTGATGTATTCGCTGACTGTGTCATACAGGTTTACTAACTTGAATCTCCTCTTCTCAAAGTCTTCATTGATGTATTGGGTGACTGTAATATACAGGTTTACTAACTTGAAACTCCTCTTCTCAAAGTCTTCATTGTTGTATTGGCTGACTGTATCATACAGGTTTACTAACTTGAATCTCCTCTACTCAAAGTCTTCATTGATGTATTGGCTGACTGTATCATACAGGTTTACTAACTTGAATCTCCTCTTCTCAAAGTCTTCATTGATATATTGGCTGAATGTATCATACAGGTTTTTATAACGGGAATCTCCTCTTCTCAAATTCTTCATTGATGTATTGGCTGGCTGTATCATGTAGGTTTACTAACTTGAATGTGCTCTTTTAAGGTCTTCATTGGTGTATTGGCTGAATGTTTCATACAGGTTTACTAACTTGAATTTCCTCTTCTCAAAGTCTTCATTGATGTATTGGCTGACTGTATCATACAGATTTACTAACACGAATCTGCTCTGCTAAAGTCTTCATTGATGTATTGGCTGACTGTATCATACAGGTTTACTAACTTGAATCTCCTCTTCTCAAACTCTTCATTGATGTATTGGCTGACTGTATCATACAGGTTTACTACCGGGAATCTTCTCTTCTCATGGTTTTCATTGATGTATTGGCTGACTGTATCATACAGGTTTACTAACTTGAATCTCCCCTTCTCACGGTTTTGATTGATGTATTGGCTGACTGAATCATACAGGTTTACTAACTTGAATCTCCTCTTCTCATGGTCTTCATTGATGTATTGGGTGACTGTATCTTACAGGTTTACTAACTTGAATCTCCTCTTCTCAAAGTCTTCATTGATGTATTGGTTGGCTGTATCGTGCAGGTTTACTAACTTGAATCTCCTCTTCTCAAATTCTTCATTGATGTATTGGCTGACTATCATTCAGGTTTACTAACTTGAATCTCCTCTTCTCAAAGTCTTCATTGATGTATTGGCTTGCTGTATCATGCAGGTTTACTAACTTGAATCTCCTCTTCTCAAAGTCTTCATTGACGTATAGGCTGACTGTATCATACAGGTTTACTAACTTGAATCTTCTCTTCTCAAAGTCTGCATTGATGTATTGGCTGGCTGTATCATGCAGGTTTACTAACTTGAATCTCTTCTCTAAATCTTCATTAATGTATTGGCTGACTATATCAATCAGGTTTACTAACTTGAATCTCCTCTGCTAAAGTCTTCATTGATGTATTGGCTGACTATATCAATCAGGGTTACTAAGTTGAATCTTCTTTTCTCAAAGTCTTCATTAATGTATTGGCTGTTTATATGAATCAGGTTTACTAACTTGAATCTCCTCTGCTAAAGTTTTCATTGGTGTATTGGCTGACTGTATCATACAGGTTTACTAACTTGAATCTCCTCTTCTCAAAGTCTTCATTGATGTATGGCCTGGCTGTATCATGCAGGTTTACTAACTTGAATTTCCTCTTCTCAAAGTCTTCATTGATGTATTGGCTGAATGTATCATACAGGTTTACTAACTTGAATCTCCTCTGCTAAAGTCTTCATTGATGAATTGGCTGACTGTATCATACAGGTTTACTAACTTGAATCTCCTCTTCTCAAAGTCTTCATTGGTGTATTGGCTGACTGTATCATACAGGTTTACTAACTTGAATCTCCTCTGCTAAAGTCTTCATTGATATATTGGCTGACTGCATCATACAGGTTTACTAACTTGAATCTCCTCTGCTAAAGTCTTCATTTATGTATTGGCTGACTGTATGATACAGGTTTACTAACTTGAATCTCCTCTTCTCATGGTCTTCATCAATGTTTTGGCTGACTGTATCTTACAGGTTTACTAACTTAAATCTCCTCTTCTCAAAGTTTTCATTGATGTATTGGGTGACTATCATACAGGTTTACTAACTTAACTCTCATCTTCTCAAACTCTACATTGATGTATTGGCTGACTGTATCATACAGGTTTACTAACTTGAATCTCCTCTTCTCAAAGTCTTCATTGATGTATTGGCTTGCTGTATCATGCAGATTTACTAACTTGAATGTGCTCTTGTCAACGTCTTCATTGATGTATTGGCTGACTGTATCATACAGGTTTACTAACTTGAATCCCCTCTGCTAATGTCTTCATTGGTGTATTGGCTGACTGTATCATACAGGTTTACTAACTTGAATCTCCTCTTCTCAAAGGCTTCATTGATGTATTTGCTGACTGTATCATACAGGTTTACTAACTTGAATCTCCTCTTCTCATGGTTTTTATTGATGTACTGGCTTACTGAATCATACAGGTTTACTTACTTGAATCCCCTCATTTTAAAGGCTTCATTGATGTATTGGCTGATTGTATCATACAGGTTTACTAACTTGAATCTCCTCTTCTCAAAGGCTTCATTGATGTATTGCCTGACTGTATCATACAGGTTTACTAACTTGAATCTGCTCTTCTCAAAGGCTTAATTGATGTATTGGCTGACTGTATCATACAGGTTTACTAACGTGAATCTCCTCTTCTCAAAGTCTTCATTGATGTATTGGCTCACTGTATCATACAGGTTTACTAACTTGAATCTCCTCTTCTCAAAGTCTTCTTTGATGTATTGGCTGACTGTATCATACAGGTTTACTAACTTGAATCTACTCAAAGTCTTCATTGATGTATTGGCTGACTGTGTCATACAGGTTTACTAACTTGAATCTCCTCTTCTCAAAGTCTTCATTGATATATTGGTTGAATGTATCATACAGGTTTTTATAACGGGAATCTCCTCTTCTCAAATTCTTCATTGATGTATTGGCTGGCTGTATCATGTAGGTGTACTAACTTGAATGTGCTCTTTTCAAGGTCTTCATTGATGTATTGGCTGACTGTATCATACAGGTTTACTAACTTGAATCTCCTCTTCTCAAAGTCTTCATTGATGTATTGGCTGACTGTATCATACAGATTTACTAACTTGAATCTCCTCAGCTAAAGTCTTCATTGATGTATTGGCTGACTGTATCATACAGGTTTACTAACTTGAATCTCCTCTTCTCAAAGTCTTCATTGATGTATTGGCTGACTGTATCATACAGGTTTACTAACGGGAATCTTCTCTTCTCATGGTTTTCATTGATGTATTGGCTGACTGTATCATACAGGTTTACTAACTTGAATCTCCTCTTCTCACGGTTTTCATTCATGTATTGGCAGACTGTATCATACAGGTTTACTAACTTGAATCTCCTCTGCTCATGGTCTTCATTGATGTCTTGGGTGACTGTATCATACAGGTTTACTAACTTGAATCTCCTCTTCTCAAAGTCTTCATTGATGTATTGGCTGACTGTATCATACAGGTTTACTAACTTGAATCTCCTGTTCTCAAAGTCTTCATTGATGTAATGGCTTGCTGTATCATGCAGGTTTACTAACTTGAATGTGCTCTTGTCAAGGTCTTCATTGATGTATTGGCTGACTGTAACATACAGGTTTACTAACTTAAATCTCCTTTGCTAAAGTCTTCATTGATGTATTGGCTGACTGTATCATACAGGTTTACTAACTTGAATCTCCTCTTCTCATGGTCTTCATTGATGTATTGGGTGACTGTATCACACAGGTTTACTAACTTGAATCTCCTCTTCTCAAAGTCTTCGTTGATGTATTGGCTGACTATATCATACAGGTTTACTAACTTGAATCTCCTCTTATCAATTTCTTCATTGATGTATTGGCTGACTGTATCGTACAGGTTTACTAACTTGAATCTCCTCTTCTCAAAGTCTTCATTGATGTATTGGCTTGCTGTATCATACAGATTTACTAACTTGAATGTGCTCTTGTCAACTTCTTCATTGATGTATTGGCTGACTGTATCATACATGTTTACTAACTTGAATCTCCTCTGCTAATGTCTTCATTGGTGTATTGGCTGACTGTATCATACAGGTTTACTAACTTGAATCTCCTCTTCTCAAAGGCTTCATTGATGTATTGGCTGACTGTATCATACAGGTTTACTAACTTGAATCTCCTCTTCTCATGGTTTTTATTGATGTATTTGCTTACTGAATTATACAGGTTTACTTACTTGAATCTCCTCATTTTAAAAACTTCATTGATGTATTGGCTCATTGTATCATACAGGTTTACTAACCTGAATTTCCTATTCTCAAAGGTTTAATTGATGTATTGGCTGACTGTATCATACAGGTTTACTAACTTGAATCTCCTCTTCTCAAAGTCTTCATTGATGTATTCGCTCACTGTATCATACAGGTTTACTAACTTGAATCTCCTCTTCTCAAAGTCTTCATTGATGTACTGGCTGACTGTATCATACAGGTTTACTAACTTGAATCTACTCAAAGTCTTCATTGATGTATTGGCTGACTGTGTCATACAGGTTTACTAACTTGAATCTCCTTTTCTCAAAGTCTTCATTGATGTATTGGCTGACTGTAGCATACAGGTTTCCGAACTTGAATCTCCTCTGCTAAAGTCTTAATTGATGTATTGGCTGACTGTATCATACAGGTTTACTAACTTGAATCTCCTCTTCTCAAAGTCTTCATTGATGTATAGGGTGACTGTATCATACAGGTTTACTAACTTGATTCTCCTCTTCTCAATGTCTTCATTGATGTATTGGCTGACTGTATCATACAGATTTACTAACACGAATCTCCTCTGCTAAAGTCTTCATTGATGTATTGGCTGACTGTATCATACAGGTTTACTAACTTGAATCTCCTCTTCTCAAAGTCTTCATTGATGTATTGGCTGACTGTATCATACAGGTTTACTAACGGGAATCTTCTCTTCTCATGGTTTTCATTGATGTATTGGCTGACTGTATCATACAGGTTTACTAACTTGAATCTCCCCTTCTCACGGTTTTGATTGATGTATTGGCTGACTGAATCATACAGGTTTACTAACTTGAATCTCCTCTTCTCATGGTCTTCATTGATGTATTGGGTGACTGTATCATACAGGTTTACTAACTTGAATCTCCTCTTCTCAAAGTCTTCATTGATGTATTGGCTGGCTGTATCATGCAGGTTTACTAACTTGAATCTCCTCTGCTAAAGTCTTCATTGATGTATTGGCTGACTGTATCATACAGGTTTACTAACTTGAATCTCCTCTTCTCAAAGTCTTCATTGATGTATTGGGTGACTGTATCCTACAGGTTTACTAACTTGAATCTCCTCTTCTCATGGTCTTCATTGATGTATTGGCTGACTGTATCATACAGGTTTACTAACTTGAATTTCCTCTTCTCATGGTCTTCATTGATGTATTGGGTGACTGTATTATACAGGTTTACTAACTTGAATCTCCTCTTCTCAAAGTCTTCATTGATGTATTGGCTGACTGTATCATACAGGTTTACTAACTTGAATCTCCTCTTCTCAAAGTCTTCATTGATGTATGGCCTGGCTGTATCATGCAGGTTTACTAACTCTAATTTCCTCTTCTCAAAGTCTTCATTGATGTATTGGCTGACTGTATCATACAGGTTTACTCACTTGAATCTCCTCTGCTAAAGTCTTCATTGATGAATTGGCTGACTGTATCATACAGGTTTACTAACTTGAATCTCCTCTTCTCAAAGTCTTCATTGGTGTATTGGCTCACTGTATCATAGAGGTTTACTAACTTGAATCTCCTCTTCTCAAAGTCTTCATTGGTGTATTGGCTGACTGTATCATACAGGTTTACTAACTTGAATCTCCTCTTCTCAAAGTCTTCATTGGTGTATTGGCTGACTGTATCATGCAGGTTTACTAACTTGAATCTCCTCTTCTCAAAGTCTTCATTGATGTATTGGCTGACTGTATCATACAGGTTTACAAACTTGAATCTCCTCTGCTAAAGTCTTCATTGATGAATTGGCTGACTGTATCATACAGGTTTACTAACTTGAATCTCCTCTGCTAAAGTCTTCATTGATGTATTGGCTGACTGTATCATAGAGGTTTATTAACTTGAATCTACTCAAAGTCTTCATTGATATATTGGCTGACTGTGTCATACAGGTTTACTAACTTGAATCTCCTTTTCTCAAAGTCTTCATTGATGTATTGGCTGACTGTAGCATACAGGTTTCCGAACTTGAATCTCCTCTGCTAAAGTCTTAATTGATGTATTGGCTGACTGTATCATACAGGTTTACTAACTTGAATCTCCTCTTCTCAAAGTCTTCATTGATGTATTGGGTGACTGTATCATACAGGTTTACTAACTTGACTCTCATCTTCTCAAAGTCTACATTGATGTATTGGCTGACTGTATCATACAGGTTTACTAACTTGAATCTCCTCTTCTCAAAGTCTTCATTGATGTATTGGCTTGCTGTATCATGCAGATTTACTAACTTGAATGTGCTCTTGTCAACGTCTTCATTGATGTATTGGCTGACTGTATCATACAGGTTTACTAACTTGAATCCCCTCTGCTAATGTCTTCATTGGTGTATTGGCTGACTGTATCATACAGGTTTACTAACTTGAATCTCCTCTTCTCAAAGGCTTCATTGATGTATTTGCTGACTGTATCATACAGGTTTACTAACTTGAATCTCCTCTTCTCATGGTTTTTATTGATGTATTGGCTTACTGAATCATACAGGTTTACTTACTTGAATCCCCTCATTTTAAAGGCTTCATTGATGTATTGGCTGATTGTATCATACAGGTTTACTAACTTGAATCTCCTCTTCTCAAAGGCTTCATTGATGTATTGCCTGACTGTATCATACAGGTTTACTAACTTGAATCTGCTCTTCTCAAAGGCTTAATTGATGTATTGGCTGACTGTATCATACAGGTTTACTAACGTGAATCTCCTCTTCTCAAAGGCTTCATTGATGTATTGCCTGACTGTATCATACAGGTTTACTAACTTGAATCTCCTCTTCTCAAAGTCTTCTTTGATGTATTGGCTGACTGTATCATACAGGTTTACTAACTTGAATCTACTCAAAGTCTTCATTGATGTATTGGCTGACTGTGTCATACAGGTTTACTAACTTGAATCTCCTCTTCTCAAAGTCTTCATTGATGTATTGGCTGACTGTATCATACAGGTTTACTAACTTGAATCTCCTCTTCTCAAAGTCTTCATTGATGTATTGGCTGACTGTATCATACAGGTTTACTAACGGGAATCTTCTCTTCTCATGGTTTTCATTGATGTATTGGCTGACTGTATCAAACAGGTTTACTAACTTGAATCTCCTCTTCTCACGGTTTTCATTCATGTATTGGCTGACTGTATCATACAGGTTTACTAACTTGAATCTCCTCTGCTCATGGTCTTCATTGATGTATTGGGTGACTGTATCATACAGGTTTACTAACTTGAATCTCCTCTTCTCAAAGTCTTCATTGATGTATTGGCTGACTGTATCATACAGGTTTACTAACTTGAATCTCCTGTTCTCAAAGTCTTCATTGATGTAATGGCTTGCTGTATCATGCAGGTTTACTAACTTGAATGTGCTCTTGTCAAGGTCTTCATTGATGTATTGGCTGACTGTAACATACAGGTTTACTAACTTAAATCTCCTCTACTAAAGTCTTTATTGATGTATTGGCTGACTGTATCATACAGGTTTACTAACTTGAATCTCCTCTTCTCATGGTCTTCATTGATGTATTGGGTGACTGTATCACACAGGTTTACTAACTTGAATCTCCTCTTCTCAAAGTCTTCGTTGATGTATTGGCTGACTATATCATACAGGTTTACTAACTTGAATCTCCTCTTCTCAATGTCTTCATTGATGTATTGGCTGACTGTATCGTACAGGTTTACTAACTTGAATCTCCTCTTCTCAAAGTCTTCATTGATGTATTGGCTTGCTGTATCATACAGATTTACTAACTTGAATCTGCTCTTCTCAAAGGCTTCATTGATGTATTGGCTGACTGTATCATACAGGTTTACTAACGTGAATCTCCTCTTCTCAAAGTCTTCATTGATGTATTGGCTGACTGTATCATACAGGTTTCCTAACTTGAATCTCCTCTGCTAAAGTCTTCATTGATGTATTGGCTGACTGTATCATACAGGTTTACTAACTTGAATCTCCTCAGCTAGTCTTCATTGATGTATTGGCTGACTGTATCATACAGGTTTACTAACTTGAATCTCTTCTTCTCTGGTCTTCATTGATGTATTGGCTGACTGTATCATACAGGTTTACTAACTTGAATCTCCTCTTCTCATAGGCTTCATTGATGTATTGGCTGACTGTATCATACAGGTTTACTAACCTGAATGTCCTCTTCTCAAGGTCGTCATTCATGTATAGGCTGACTGTATCATACAGGTTTACTAACTTGAATCTCCTCTTCTCAAATTCTTCATTGATGTATTGGCTGACTGTATCATTCAGGTTTACTAACTTGAATCTCCTCTTCTCAAAGTCTTCATTGATGTATTGGCTTGCTGTATCATGCAGGTTTACTAACTTGAATCTCCTCTTCTCAAAGTCTTCATTGACGTATAGGCTGACTGTATCATACAGGTTTACTAACTTGAATCTTCTCTTCTCAAAGTCTTCATTGATGTATTGGCTGACTGTGTCATACAGGTTTACTAACTTGAATCTCCTTTTCTCAAAGTCTTCATTGATGTATTGGCTGACTGTAGCATACAGGTTTCCGAACTTGAATCTCCTCTGCTAAAGTCTTAATTGATGTATTGGCTGACTGTATCATACAGGTTTACTAACTTGAATCTCCTCTTCTCAAAGTCTTCATTGATGTATTGGCTGACTGTATCATACAGGTTTACTAACTTGAATCTCCTCTTCTCATAGTCTTCATTGATGTATTAGGTGACTGTATCATACAGGTTTACTAACTTGAATCTCCTCTTCTCATGCTCTTCATTGATGTATTGGCTGACTGTATCATACAGGTTTACTAACTTGAATCTCCTCTTTCATGGTCTTCATTGATGTATTGGGTGACTGTATTATACAGGTTTACTAACTTGAATCTCCTCTTCTCAAAGTCTTCATTGATGTATTGGCTGACTGTATCATACAGGTTTACTAACTTGAATCTCCTCTTCTCAAAGTCTTCATTGATGTATGGCCTGGCTGTATCATGCAGGTTTACTAACTTGAATTTCCTCTTCTCGAAGTCTTCATTGATGTATTGGCTGACTGTATCATACAGGTTTACTCACTTGAATCTCCTCTGCTAAAGTCTTCATTGATGAATTGGCTGACTGTATCATACAGGTTTACTAACTTGAATCTTCTCTTCTCAAAGTCTTCATTGGTGTATTGGCTCACTGTATCATAGAGGTTTACTAACTTGAATCTCCTCTTCTCAAAGTCTTCATTGGTGTATTGGCTGACTATATCATACAGGTTTACTAACTTGAATCTCCTCTTCTCAAAGCCTTCATTGGTGTATTGGCTGACTGTCTCATGCAGGTTTACTAACTTGAATCTCCTCTTCTCAAAGTCTTCATTGGTGTATTGGCTGACTGTATCATACAGGTTTACTAACTTGAATCTCCTCTGCTAAAGTCTTCATTGATGAATTGGCTGACTGTATCATAAAGTTTACTAACTTGAATCTCCTCTGCTAAAGTCTTCATTGATGTATTGGCTGACTGTATCATAGAGGTTTACTAACTTGAATCTACTCAAAGTCTTCATTGATGTATTCGCTGACTGTGTCATACAGGTTTACTAACTTGAATCTCCTTTTCTCAAAGTCTTCATTGATGTATTGGCTGACTGTAGCATAGAGGTTTCCGAACTTGAATCTCCTCTGCTAAAGTCTTAATTGATGTATTGGCTGACTGTATCATACAGGTTTACTAACTTGAATCTCCTCTTCTCAAAGTCTTCATTGATGTATTGGGTGACTGTATCATACAGGTTTACTAACTTGACTCTCATCTTCTCAAAGTCTACATTGATGTATTGGCTGACTGTATCATACAGGTTTACTAACTTGAATCTCCTCTTCTCAAAGTCTTCATTGATGTATTGGCTTGCTGTATCATGCAGATTTACTAACTTGAATGTGCTCTTGTCAACGTCTTCATTGATGTATTGGCTGACTGTATCATACAGGTTTACTAACTTGAATCCCCTCTGCTAATGTCTTCATTGGTGTATTGGCTGACTGTATCATACAGGTTTACTAACTTGAATCTCCTCTTCTCAAAGGCTTCATTGATGTATTTGCTGACTGTATCATACAGGTTTACTAACTTGAATCTCCTCTTCTCATGGTTTTTATTGATGTATTGGCTTACTGAATCATACAGGTTTACTTACTTGAATCCCCTCATTTTAAAGGCTTCATTGATGTATTGGCTGATTGTATCATACAGGTTTACTAACTTGAATCTCCTCTTCTCAAAGGCTTCATTGATGTATTGCCTGACTGTATCATACAGGTTTACTAACTTGAATCTGCTCTTCTCAAAGGCTTAATTGATGTATTGGCTGACTGTATCATACAGGTTTACTAACGTGAATCTCCTCTTCTCAAAGGCTTCATTGATGTATTGCCTGACTGTATCATACAGGTTTACTAACTTGAATCTCCTCTTCTCAAAGTCTTCTTTGATGTATTGGCTGACTGTATCATACAGGTTTACTAACTTGAATCTACTCAAAGTCTTCATTGATGTATTGGCTGACTGTGTCATACAGGTTTACTAACTTGAATCTCCTCTTCTCAAAGTCTTCATTGATGTATTGGCTGACTGTATCATACAGGTTTACTAACTTGAATCTCCTCTTCTCAAAGTCTTCATTGATGTATTGGCTGACTGTATCATACAGGTTTACTAACGGGAATCTTCTCTTCTCATGGTTTTCATTGATGTATTGGCTGACTGTATCAAACAGGTTTACTAACTTGAATCTCCTCTTCTCACGGTTTTCATTCATGTATTGGCTGACTGTATCATACAGGTTTACTAACTTGAATCTCCTCTGCTCATGGTCTTCATTGATGTATTGGGTGACTGTATCATACAGGTTTACTAACTTGAATCTCCTCTTCTCAAAGTCTTCATTGATGTATTGGCTGACTGTATCATACAGGTTTACTAACTTGAATCTCCTGTTCTCAAAGTCTTCATTGATGTAATGGCTTGCTGTATCATGCAGGTTTACTAACTTGAATGTGCTCTTGTCAAGGTCTTCATTGATGTATTGGCTGACTGTAACATACAGGTTTACTAACTTAAATCTCCTCTACTAAAGTCTTTATTGATGTATTGGCTGACTGTATCATACAGGTTTACTAACTTGAATCTCCTCTTCTCATGGTCTTCATTGATGTATTGGGTGACTGTATCACACAGGTTTACTAACTTGAATCTCCTCTTCTCAAAGTCTTCGTTGATGTATTGGCTGACTATATCATACAGGTTTACTAACTTGAATCTCCTCTTCTCAATGTCTTCATTGATGTATTGGCTGACTGTATCGTACAGGTTTACTAACTTGAATCTCCTCTTCTCAAAGTCTTCATTGATGTATTGGCTTGCTGTATCATACAGATTTACTAACTTGAATCTGCTCTTCTCAAAGGCTTCATTGATGTATTGGCTGACTGTATCATACAGGTTTACTAACGTGAATCTCCTCTTCTCAAAGTCTTCATTGATGTATTGGCTGACTGTATCATACAGGTTTCCTAACTTGAATCTCCTCTGCTAAAGTCTTCATTGATGTATTGGCTGACTGTATCATACAGGTTTACTAACTTGAATCTCCTCAGCTAGTCTTCATTGATGTATTGGCTGACTGTATCATACAGGTTTACTAACTTGAATCTCTTCTTCTCTGGTCTTCATTGATGTATTGGCTGACTGTATCATACAGGTTTACTAACTTGAATCTCCTCTTCTCATAGGCTTCATTGATGTATTGGCTGACTGTATCATACAGGTTTACTAACCTGAATGTCCTCTTCTCAAGGTCGTCATTCATGTATAGGCTGACTGTATCATACAGGTTTACTAACTTGAATCTCCTCTTCTCAAATTCTTCATTGATGTATTGGCTGACTGTATCATTCAGGTTTACTAACTTGAATCTCCTCTTCTCAAAGTCTTCATTGATGTATTGGCTTGCTGTATCATGCAGGTTTACTAACTTGAATCTCCTCTTCTCAAAGTCTTCATTGACGTATAGGCTGACTGTATCATACAGGTTTACTAACTTGAATCTTCTCTTCTCAAAGTCTTCATTGATGTATTGGCTGACTGTGTCATACAGGTTTACTAACTTGAATCTCCTTTTCTCAAAGTCTTCATTGATGTATTGGCTGACTGTAGCATACAGGTTTCCGAACTTGAATCTCCTCTGCTAAAGTCTTAATTGATGTATTGGCTGACTGTATCATACAGGTTTACTAACTTGAATCTCCTCTTCTCAAAGTCTTCATTGATGTATTGGCTGACTGTATCATACAGGTTTACTAACTTGAATCTCCTCTTCTCATAGTCTTCATTGATGTATTAGGTGACTGTATCATACAGGTTTACTAACTTGAATCTCCTCTTCTCATGCTCTTCATTGATGTATTGGCTGACTGTATCATACAGGTTTACTAACTTGAATCTCCTCTTTCATGGTCTTCATTGATGTATTGGGTGACTGTATTATACAGGTTTACTAACTTGAATCTCCTCTTCTCAAAGTCTTCATTGATGTATTGGCTGACTGTATCATACAGGTTTACTAACTTGAATCTCCTCTTCTCAAAGTCTTCATTGATGTATGGCCTGGCTGTATCATGCAGGTTTACTAACTTGAATTTCCTCTTCTCGAAGTCTTCATTGATGTATTGGCTGACTGTATCATACAGGTTTACTCACTTGAATCTCCTCTGCTAAAGTCTTCATTGATGAATTGGCTGACTGTATCATACAGGTTTACTAACTTGAATCTTCTCTTCTCAAAGTCTTCATTGGTGTATTGGCTCACTGTATCATAGAGGTTTACTAACTTGAATCTCCTCTTCTCAAAGTCTTCATTGGTGTATTGGCTGACTATATCATACAGGTTTACTAACTTGAATCTCCTCTTCTCAAAGCCTTCATTGGTGTATTGGCTGACTGTCTCATGCAGGTTTACTAACTTGAATCTCCTCTTCTCAAAGTCTTCATTGGTGTATTGGCTGACTGTATCATACAGGTTTACTAACTTGAATCTCCTCTGCTAAAGTCTTCATTGATGAATTGGCTGACTGTATCATAAAGTTTACTAACTTGAATCTCCTCTGCTAAAGTCTTCATTGATGTATTGGCTGACTGTATCATAGAGGTTTACTAACTTGAATCTACTCAAAGTCTTCATTGATGTATTCGCTGACTGTGTCATACAGGTTTACTAACTTGAATCTCCTTTTCTCAAAGTCTTCATTGATGTATTGGCTGACTGTAGCATAGAGGTTTCCGAACTTGAATCTCCTCTGCTAAAGTCTTAATTGATGTATTGGCTGACTGTATCATACAGGTTTACTAACTTGAATCTCCTCTTCTCAAAGTCTTCATTGATGTATTGGGTGACTGTATCATACAGGTTTACTAACTTGAATCTCCTCTTCTCATGGTCTTCATTGATGTATTGGCTGACTGTATAATACAGGTTTACTAACTTGAATCTCCTCTTCTCATGGTCTTCATTGATGTATTGGGTGACTGTAATATACAGGTTTACTAACTTGAAACTCCTCTTCTCAAAGTCTTCATTGTTGTATTGGCTGACTGTATCATACAGGTTTACTAACTTGAATCTCCTCTACTCAAAGTCTTCATTGATGTATTGGCTGACTGTATCATACAGGTTTACTAACTTGAATCTCCTCTTCTCAAAGTCTTCATTGATATATTGGCTGAATGTATCATACAGGTTTTTATAACGGGAATCTCCTCTTCTCAAATTCTTCATTGATGTATTGGCTGGCTGTATCATGTAGGTTTACTAACTTGAATGTGCTCTTTTAAGGTCTTCATTGGTGTATTGGCTGAATGTTTCATACAGGTTTACTAACTTGAATTTCCTCTTCTCAAAGTCTTCATTGATGTATTGGCTGACTGTATCATACAGATTTACTAACACGAATCTGCTGTGCTAAAGTCTTCATTGATGTATTGGCTGACTGTATCATACAGGTTTACTAACTTGAATCTCCTCTTCTCAAACTCTTCATTGATGTATTGGCTGACTGTATCATACAGGTTTACTACCGGGAATCTTCTCTTCTCATGGTTTTCATTGATGTATTGGCTGACTGTATCATACAGGTTTACTAACTTGAATCTCCCCTTCTCACGGTTTTGATTGATGTATTGGCTGACTGAATCATACAGGTTTACTAACTTGAATCTCCTCTTCTCATGGTCTTCATTGATGTATTGGGTGACTGTATCTTACAGGTTTACTAACTTGAATCTCCTCTTCTCAAAGTCTTCATTGATGTATTGGTTGGCTGTATCGTGCAGGTTTACTAACTTGAATCTCCTCTTCTCAAATTCTTCATTGATGTATTGGCTGACTATCATTCAGGTTTACTAACTTGAATCTCCTCTTCTCAAAGTCTTCATTGATGTATTGGCTTGCTGTATCATGCAGGTTTACTAACTTGAATCTCCTCTTCTCAAAGTCTTCATTGACGTATAGGCTGACTGTATCATACAGGTTTACTAACTTGAATCTTCTCTTCTCAAAGTCTGCATTGATGTATTGGCTGGCTGTATCATGCAGGTTTACTAACTTGAATCTCTTCTCTAAATCTTCATTAATGTATTGGCTGACTATATCAATCAGGTTTACTAACTTGAATCTCCTCTGCTCAAGTCTTCATTGATGTATTGGCTGACTATATCAATCAGGGTTACTAAGTTGAATCTTCTTTTCTCAAAGTCTTCATTAATGTATTGGCTGTTTATATGAATCAGGTTTACTAACTTGAATCTCCTCTGCTAAAGTTTTCATTGGTGTATTGGCTGACTGTATCATACAGGTTTACTAACTTGAATCTCCTCTTCTCAAAGTCTTCATTGATGTATGGCCTGGCTGTATCATGCAGGTTTACTAACTTGAATTTCCTCTTCTCAAAGTCTTCATTGATGTATTGGCTGAATGTATCATACAGGTTTACTAACTTGAATCTCCTCTGCTAAAGTCTTCATTGATGAATTGGCTGACTGTATCATACAGGTTTACTAACTTGAATCTCCTCTTCTCAAAGTCTTCATTGGTGTATTGGCTGACTGTATCATACAGGTTTACTAACTTGAATCTCCTCTGCTAAAGTCTTCATTGATATATTGGCTGACTGCATCATACAGGTTTACTAACTTGAATCTCCTCTGCTAAAGTCTTCATTTATGTATTGGCTGCTTGTATGATACAGGTTTACTAACTTGAATCTCCTCTTCTCATGGTCTTCATCAATGTTTTGGCTGACTGTATCTTACAGGTTTACTAACTTAAATCTCCTCTTCTCAAAGTTTTCATTGATGTCTTGGGTGACTATCATACAGGTTTACTAACTTAACTCTCATCTTCTCAAAGTCTACATTGATGTATTGGCTGACTGTATCATACAGGTTTACTAACTTGAATCTCCTCTTCTCAAAGTCTTCATTGATGTATTGGCTTGCTGTATCATGCAGATTTACTAACTTGAATGTGCTCTTGTCAACGTCTTCATTGATGTGTTGGCTGACTGTATCATACAGGTTTACTAACTTGAATCCCCTCTGCTAATGTCTTCATTGGTGTATTGGCTGACTGTATCATACAGGTTTACTAACTTGAATCTCCTCTTCTCAAAGGCTTCATTGATGTATTTGCTGACTGTATCATACAGGTTTACTAACTTGAATCTCCTCTTCTCATGGTTTTTATTGATGTATTGGCTTACTGAATCAACAGGTTTACTTACTTGAATCCCCTCATTTTAAAGGCTTCATTGATGTATTGGCTGATTGTATCATACAGGTTTACTAACTTGAATCTCCTCTTCTCAAAGGCTTCATTGATGTATTGCCTGACTGTATCATACAGGTTTACTAACTTGAATCTGCTCTTCTCAAAGGCTTAATTGATGTATTGGCTGACTGTATCATACAGGTTTACTAACGTGAATCTCCTCTTCTCAAAGTCTTCATTGATGTATTGGCTCACTGTATCATACAGGTTTACTAACTTGAATCTCCTCTTCTCAAAGTCTTCTTTGATGTATTGGCTGACTGTATCATACAGGTTTACTAACTTGAATCTACTCAAAGTCTTCATTGATGTATTGGCTGACTGTGTCATACAGGTTTACTAACTTGAATCTCCGCTTCTCAAAGTCTTCATTGATATATTGGTTGAATGTATCATACAGGTTTTTATAACGGGAATCTCCTCTTCTCAAATTCTTCATTGATGTATTGGCTGGCTGTATCATGTAGGTGTACTAACTTGAATGTGCTCTTTTCAAGGTCTTCATTGATGTATTGGCTGACTGTATCATACAGGTTTACTAACTTGAATCTCCTCTTCTCAGAGTCTTCATTGATGTATTGGCTGACTGTATCATACAGATTTACTAACTTGAATCTCCTCAGCTAAAGTCTTCATTGATGTATTGGCTGACTGTATCATACAGGTTTACTAACTTGAATCTCCTCTTCTCAAAGTCTTCATTGATGTATTGGCTGACTGTATCATACAGGTTTACTAACGGGAATCTTCTCTTCTCATGGTTTTCATTGATGTATTGGCTGACTGTATCATACAGGTTTACTAACTTGAATCTCCTCTTCTCACGGTTTTCATTCATGTATTGGCAGACTGTATCATACAGGTTTACTAACTTGAATCTCCTCTGCTCATGGTCTTCATTGATGTATTGGGTGACTGTATCATACAGGTTTACTAACTTGAATCTCCTCTTCTCAAAGTCTTCATTGATGTATTGGCTGACTGTATCATACAGGTTTACTAACTTGAATCTCCTGTTCTCAAAGTCTTCATTGATGTAATGGCTTGCTGTATCATGCAGGTTTACTAACTTGAATGTGCTCTTGTCAAGGTCTTCATTGATGTATTGGCTGACTGTAACATACAGGTTTACTAACTTAAATCTCCTCTGCTAAAGTCTTCATTGATGTATTGGCTGACTGTATCATACAGGTTTACTAACTTGAATCTCCTCTTCTCATGGTCTTCATTGATGTATTGGGTGACTGTATCACACAGGTTTACTAACTTGAATCTCCTCTTCTCAAAGTCTTCGTTGATGTATTGGTTGACTATATCATACAGGTTTACTAACTTGAATCTCCTCTTATCAATTTCTTCATTGATGTATTGGCTGACTGTATCGTACAGGTTTACTAACTTGAATCTCCTCTTCTCAAAGTCTTCATTGATGTATTGGCTTGCTGTATCATACAGATTTACTAACTTGAATGTGCTCTTGTCAACGTCTTCATTGATGTATTGGCTGACTGTATCATACATGTTTACTAACTTGAATCTCCTCTGCTAATGTCTTCATTGGTGTATTGGCTGACTTTATCATACAGGTTTACTAACTTGAATCTCCTCTTCTCAAAGGCTTCATTGATGTATTGGCTGACTGTATCATACAGGTTTACTAACTTGAATCTCCTCTTCTCATGGTTTTTATTGATGTATTTGCTTACTGAATTATACAGGTTTACTTACTTGAATCTCCTCATTTTAAAAACTTCATTGATGTATTGGCTGATTGTATCATACAGGTTTACTAACCTGAATTTCCTCTTCTCAAAGGTTTAATTGATGTATTGGCTGACTGTATCATACAGGTTTACTAACTTGAATCTCCTCTTCTCAAAGTCTTCATTGATGTATTCGCTCACTGTATCATACAGGTTTACTAACTTGAATCTCCTCTTCTCAAAGTCTTCATTGATGTACTGGCTGACTGTATCATACAGGTTTACTAACTTGAATCTACTCAAAGTCTTCATTGATGTATTGGCTGACTGTGTCATACAGGTTTCCGAACTTGAATCTCCTCTGCTAAAGTCTTAATTGATGTATTGGCTGACTGTATCATACAGGTTTACTAACTTGAATCTCCTCTTCTCAAAGTCTTCATTGATGTACTGGCTGACTGTATCATACAGGTTTACTAACTTGAATCTCCTTTTCTCAAAGTCTTCATTGATGTATTGGCTGACTGTAGCATACAGGTTTCCGAACTTGAATCTCCTCTGCTAAAGTCTTAATTGATGTATTGGCTGACTGTATCATACAGGTTTACTAACTTGAATCTTCTCTTCTCAAAGTCTTCATTGGTGTATTGGCTCACTGTATCATAGAGGTTTACTAACTTGAATCTCCTCTTCTCAAAGTCTTCATTGGTGTATTGGCTGACTATATCATACAGGTTTACTAACTTGAATCTCCTCTTCTCAAAGCCTTCATTGGTGTATTGGCTGACTGTCTCATGCAGGTTTACTAACTTGAATCTCCTCTTCTCAAAGTCTTCATTGGTGTATTGGCTGACTGTATCATACAGGTTTACTAACTTGAATCTCCTCTGCTAAAGTCTTCATTGATGAATTGGCTGACTGTATCATAAAGTTTACTAACTTGAATCTCCTCTGCTAAAGTCTTCATTGATGTATTGGCTGACTGTATCATAGAGGTTTACTAACTTGAATCTACTCAAAGTCTTCATTGATGTATTCGCTGACTGTGTCATACAGGTTTACTAACTTGAATCTCCTTTTCTCAAAGTCTTCATTGATGTATTGGCTGACTGTAGCATAGAGGTTTCCGAACTTGAATCTCCTCTGCTAAAGTCTTAATTGATGTATTGGCTGACTGTATCATACAGGTTTACTAACTTGAATCTCCTCTTCTCAAAGTCTTCATTGATGTATTGGGTGACTGTATCATACAGGTTTACTAACTTGAATCTCCTCTTCTCATGGTCTTCATTGATGTATTGGCTGACTGTATAATACAGGTTTACTAACTTGAATCTCCTCTTCTCATGGTCTTCATTGATGTATTGGGTGACTGTAATATACAGGTTTACTAACTTGAAACTCCTCTTCTCAAAGTCTTCATTGTTGTATTGGCTGACTGTATCATACAGGTTTACTAACTTGAATCTCCTCTACTCAAAGTCTTCATTGATGTATTGGCTGACTGTATCATACAGGTTTACTAACTTGAATCTCCTCTTCTCAAAGTCTTCATTGATGTATAGGGTGACTGTATCATACAGGTTTACTAACTTGATTCTCCTCTTCTCAATGTCTTCATTGATGTATTGGCTGACTGTATCATACAGATTTACTAACACGAATCTCCTCTGCTAAAGTCTTCATTGATGTATTGGCTGACTGTATCATACAGGTTTACTAACTTGAATCTCCTCTTCTCAAAGTCTTCATTGATGTATTGGCTGACTGTATCATACAGGTTTACTAACGGGAATCTTCTCTTCTCATGGTTTTCATTGATGTATTGGCTGACTGTATCATACAGGTTTACTAACTTGAATCTCCCCTTCTCACGGTTTTGATTGATGTATTGGCTGACTGAATCATACAGGTTTACTAACTTGAATCTCCTCTTCTCATGGTCTTCATTGATGTATTGGGTGACTGTATCATACAGGTTTACTAACTTGAATCTCCTCTTCTCAAAGTCTTCATTGATGTATTGGCTGACTGTATCATACAGGTTTACTAACTTGAATCTCCTCTTCTCAAAGTCTTCATTGATGTATTGGGTGACTGTATCCTACAGCTTTACTAACTTGAATCTCCTCTTCTCATGGTCTTCATTGATGTATTGGCTGACTGTATCATACAGGTTTACTAACTTGAATCTCCTCTTCTCATGGTCTTCATTGATGTATTGGGTGACTGTATTATACAGGTTTACTAACTTGAATCTCCTCTTCTCAAAGTCTTCATTGATGTATTGGCTGACTGTATCATACAGGTTTACTAACTTGAATCTCCTCTTCTCAAAGTCTTTATTGATGTATGGCCTGGCTGTATCATGCAGGTTTACTAACTCTAATTTCCTCTTCTCAAAGTCTTCATTGATGTATTGGCTGACTGTATCATACAGGTTTACTCACTTGAATCTCCTCTGCTAAAGTCTTCATTGATGAATTGGCTGACTGTATCATACAGGTTTACTAACTTGAATCTCCTCTTCTCAAAGTCTTCATTGGTGTATTGGCTCACTGTATCATAGAGGTTTACTAACTTGATTCTCCTCTTCTCAAAGTCTTCATTGGTGTATTGGCTGACTGTATCATACAGGTTTACTAACTTGAATCTCCTCTTCTCAAAGTCTTCATTGGTGTATTGGCTGACTGTATCATGCAGGTTTACTAACTTGAATCTCCTCTTCTCAAAGTCTTCATTGATGTATTGGCTGAGTGTATCATACAGGTTTACAAACTTGAATCTCCTCTGCTAAAGTCTTCATTGATGAATTGGCTGACTGTATCATACAGGTTTACTAACTTGAATCTCCTCTGCTAAAGTCTTCATTGATGTATTGGCTGACTGTATCATAGAGGTTTATTAACTTGAATCTACTCAAAGTCTTCATTGATATATTGGCTGACTGTGTCATACAGGTTTACTAACTTGAATCTCCTTTTCTCAAAGTCTTCATTGATGTATTGGCTGACTGTAGCATACAGGTTTCCGAACTTGAATCTCCTCTGCTAAAGTCTTAATTGATGTATTGGCTGACTGTATCATACAGGTTTACTAACTTGAATCTCCTCTTCTCAAAGTCTTCATTGATGTATTGGGTGACTGTATCATACAGGTTTACTAACTTGACTCTCATCTTCTCAAAGTCTACATTGATGTATTGGCTGACTGTATCATACAGGTTTACTAACTTGAATCTCCTCTTCTCAAAGTCTTCATTGATGTATTGGCTTGCTGTATCATGCAGATTTACTAACTTGAATGTGCTCTTGTCAACGTCTTCATTGATGTATTGGCTGACTGTATCATACAGGTTTACTAACTTGAATCCCCTCTGCTAATGTCTTCATTGTTGTATTGGCTGACTGTATCATACAGGTTTACTAACTTGAATCTCCTCTTCTCAAAGGCTTCATTGATGTATTTGCTGACTGTATCATACAGGTTTACTAACTTGAATCTCCTCTTCTCATGGTTTTTATTGATGTATTGGCTTACTGAATCATACAGGTTTACTTACTTGAATCCCCTCATTTTAAAGGCTTCATTGATGTATTGGCTGATTGTATCATACAGGTTTACTAACTTGAATCTCCTCTTCTCAAAGGCTTCATTGATGTATTGCCTGACTGTATCATACAGGTTTACTAACTTGAATCTGCTCTTCTCAAAGGCTTAATTGATGTATTGGCTGACTGTATCATACAGGTTTACTAACGTGAATCTCCTCTTCTCAAAGGCTTCATTGATGTATTGCCTGACTGTATCATACAGGTTTACTAACTTGAATCTCCTCTTCTCAAAGTCTTCTTTGATGTATTGGCTGACTGTATCATACAGGTTTACTAACTTGAATCTACTCAAAGTCTTCATTGATGTATTGGCTGACTGTGTCATACAGGTTTACTAACTTGAATCTCCTCTTCTCAAAGTCTTCATTGATATATTGGTTGAATGTATCATACAGGTTTTTATAACGGGAATCTCCTCTTCTCAAATTCTTCATTGATGTATTGGCTGGCTGTATCATGTAGGTGTACTAACTTGAATGTGCTCTTTTCAAGGTCTTCATTGATGTATTGGCTGACTGTATCATACAGGTTTACTAACTTGAATCTCCTCTTCTCAAAGTCTTCATTGATGTATTGGCTGACTGTATCATACAGATTTACTAACTTGAATCTCCTCTGCTAAAGTCTTCATTGATGTATTGGCTGACTGTATCATACAGGTTTACTAACTTGAATCTCCTCTTCTCAAAGTCTTCATTGATGTATTGGCTGACTGTATCATACAGGTTTACTAACGGGAATCTTCTCTTCTCATGGTTTTCATTGATGTATTGGCTGACTGTATCATACAGGTTTACTAACTTGAATCTCCTCTTCTCACGGTTTTCATTCATGTATTGGCTGACTGTATCATACAGGTTTACTAACTTGAATCTCCTCTGCTCATGGTCTTCATTGATGTATTGGGTGACTGTATCATACAGGTTTACTAACTTGAATCTCCTCTTCTCAAAGTCTTCATTGATGTATTGGCTGACTGTATCATACAGGTTTACTAACTTGAATCTCCTGTTCTCAAAGTCTTCATTGATGTAATGGCTTGCTGTAAAATGCAGGTTTACTAACTTGAATGTGCTCTTGTCAAGGTCTTCATTGATGTATTGGCTGACTGTAACATACAGGTTTACTAACTTAAATCTCCTCTGCTAAAGTCTTCATTGATGTATTGGCTGACTGTATCATACAGGTTTACTAACTTGAATCTCCTCTTCTCATGGTCTTCATTGATGTATTGGGTGACTGTATCACACAGGTTTACTAACTTGAATCTCCTCTTCTCAAAGTCTTCGTTGATGTATTGGCTGACTATATCATACAGGTTTACTAACTTGAATCTCCTCTTCTCAATGTCTTCATTGATGTATTGGCTGACTGTATCGTACAGGTTTACTAACTTGAATCTCCTCTTCTCAAAGTCTTCATTGATGTATTGGCTTGCTGTATCATACAGATTTACTAACTTGAATGTGCTCTTGTCAACGTCTTCATTGATGTATTGGCTGACTGTATCATACATGTTTACTAACTTGAATCTCCTCTGCTAATGTCTTCATTGGTGTATTGGCTGACTGTATCATACAGATTTACTAACTTGAATCTCCTCTTCTCAAAGGCTTCATTGATGTATTGGGTGACTGTATCATACAGGTTTACTAACTTGAATCTCCTCTTCTCAAAGTCTTCATTGATGTATTGGCTGACTGTATCATACAGGTTTACTAACTTGAATCTCCTGTTCTCAAAGTCTTCATTGATGTAATGGCTTGCTGTATCATGCAGGTTTACTAACTTGAATGTGCTCTTGTCAAGGTCTTCATTGATGTATTGGCTGACTGTAACATACAGGTTTACTAACTTAAATCTCCTCTGCTAAAGTCTTCATTGATGTATTGGCTGACTGTATCATACAGGTTTACTAACTTGAATCTCCTCTTCTCATGGTCTTCATTGATGTATTGGGTGACTGTATCACACAGGTTTACTAACTTGAATCTCCTCTTCTCAAAGTCTTCGTTGATGTATTGGCTGACTATATCATACAGGTTTACTAACTTGAATCTCCTCTTCTCAATGTCTTCATTGATGTATTGGCTGACTGTATCGTACAGGTTTACTAACTTGAATCTCCTCTTCTCAAAGTCTTCATTGATGTATTGGCTTGCTGTATCATACAGATTTACTAACTTGAATCTGCTCTTCTCAAAGGCTTCATTGATGTATTGGCTGACTGTATCATACAGGTTTACTAACGTGAATCTCCTCTTCTCAAAGTCTTCATTGATGTATTGGCTGACTGTATCATACAGGTTTCCTAACTTGAATCTCCTCTGCTAAAGTCTTCATTGATGTATTGGCTGACTGTATCATACAGGTTTACTAACTTGAATCTCCTCAGCTAGTCTTCATTGATGTATTGGCTGACTGTATCATACAGGTTTACTAACTTGAATCTCTTCTTCTCTGGTCTTCATTGATGTATTGGCTGACTGTATCATACAGGTTTACTAACTTGAATCTCCTCTTCTCATAGGCTTCATTGATGTATTGGCTGACTGTATCATACAGGTTTACTAACCTGAATGTCCTCTTCTCAAGGTCGTCATTCATGTATAGGCTGACTGTATCATACAGGTTTACTAACTTGAATCTCCTCTTCTCAAATTCTTCATTGATGTATTGGCTGACTGTATCATTCAGGTTTACTAACTTGAATCTCCTCTTCTCAAAGTCTTCATTGATGTATTGGCTTGCTGTATCATGCAGGTTTACTAACTTGAATCTCCTCTTCTCAAAGTCTTCATTGACGTATAGGCTGACTGTATCATACAGGTTTACTAACTTGAATCTTCTCTTCTCAAAGTCTTCATTGATGTATTGGCTGACTGTGTCATACAGGTTTACTAACTTGAATCTCCTTTTCTCAAAGTCTTCATTGATGTATTGGCTGACTGTAGCATACAGGTTTCCGAACTTGAATCTCCTCTGCTAAAGTCTTAATTGATGTATTGGCTGACTGTATCATACAGGTTTACTAACTTGAATCTCCTCTTCTCAAAGTCTTCATTGATGTATTGGCTGACTGTATCATACAGGTTTACTAACTTGAATCTCCTCTTCTCATAGTCTTCATTGATGTATTAGGTGACTGTATCATACAGGTTTACTAACTTGAATCTCCTCTTCTCATGCTCTTCATTGATGTATTGGCTGACTGTATCATACAGGTTTACTAACTTGAATCTCCTCTTTCATGGTCTTCATTGATGTATTGGGTGACTGTATTATACAGGTTTACTAACTTGAATCTCCTCTTCTCAAAGTCTTCATTGATGTATTGGCTGACTGTATCATACAGGTTTACTAACTTGAATCTCCTCTTCTCAAAGTCTTCATTGATGTATGGCCTGGCTGTATCATGCAGGTTTACTAACTTGAATTTCCTCTTCTCGAAGTCTTCATTGATGTATTGGCTGACTGTATCATACAGGTTTACTCACTTGAATCTCCTCTGCTAAAGTCTTCATTGATGAATTGGCTGACTGTATCATACAGGTTTACTAACTTGAATCTTCTCTTCTCAAAGTCTTCATTGGTGTATTGGCTCACTGTATCATAGAGGTTTACTAACTTGAATCTCCTCTTCTCAAAGTCTTCATTGGTGTATTGGCTGACTATATCATACAGGTTTACTAACTTGAATCTCCTCTTCTCAAAGCCTTCATTGGTGTATTGGCATACTGTCTCATGCAGGTTTACTAACTTGAATCTCCTCTTCTCAAAGTCTTCATTGGTGTATTGGCTGACTGTATCATACAGGTTTACTAACTTGAATCTCCTCTGCTAAAGTCTTCATTGATGAATTGGCTGACTGTATCATAAAGTTTACTAACTTGAATCTCCTCTGCTAAAGTCTTCATTGATGTATTGGCTGACTGTATCATAGAGGTTTACTAACTTGAATCTACTCAAAGTCTTCATTGATGTATTCGCTGACTGTGTCATACAGGTTTACTAACTTGAATCTCCTTTTCTCAAAGTCTTCATTGATGTATTGGCTGACTGTAGCATACAGGTTTCCGAACTTGAATCTCCTCTGCTAAAGTCTTAATTGATGTATTGGCTGACTGTATCATACAGGTTTACTAACTTGAATCTCCTCTTCTCAAAGTCTTCATTGATGTATTGGGTGACTGTATCATACAGGTTTACTAACTTGAATCTCCTCTTCTCATGGTCTTCATTGATGTATTGGCTGACTGTATAATACAGGTTTACTAACTTGAATCTCCTCTTCTCATGGTCTTCATTGATGTATTGGGTGACTGTAATATACAGGTTTACTAACTTGAAACTCCTCTTCTCAAAGTCTTCATTGTTGTATTGGCTGACTGTATCATACAGGTTTACTAACTTGAATCTCCTCTACTCAAAGTCTTCATTGATGTATTGGCTGACTGTATCATACAGGTTTACTAACTTGAATCTCCTCTTCTCAAAGTCTTCATTGATATATTGGCTGAATGTATCATACAGGTTTTTATAACGGGAATCTCCTCTTCTCAAATTCTTCATTGATGTATTGGCTGGCTGTATCATGTAGGTTTACTAACTTGAATGTGCTCTTTTAAGGTCTTCATTGGTGTATTGGCTGAATGTTTCATACAGGTTTACTAACTTGAATTTCCTCTTCTCAAAGTCTTCATTGATGTATTGGCTGACTGTATCATACAGATTTACTAACACGAATCTGCTCTGCTAAAGTCTTCATTGATGTATTGGCTGACTGTATCATACAGGTTTACTAACTTGAATCTCCTCTTCTCAAACTCTTCATTGATGTATTGGCTGACTGTATCATACAGGTTTACTACCGGGAATCTTCTCTTCTCATGGTTTTCATTGATGTATTGGCTGACTGTATCATACAGGTTTACTAACTTGAATCTCCCCTTCTCACGGTTTTGATTGATGTATTGGCTGACTGAATCATACAGGTTTACTAACTTGAATCTCCTCTTCTCATGGTCTTCATTGATGTATTGGGTGACTGTATCTTACAGGTTTACTAACTTGAATCTCCTCTTCTCAAAGTCTTCATTGATGTATTGGTTGGCTGTATCGTGCAGGTTTACTAACTTGAATCTCCTCTTCTCAAATTCTTCATTGATGTATTGGCTGACTATCATTCAGGTTTACTAACTTGAATCTCCTCTTCTCAAAGTCTTCATTGATGTATTGGCTTGCTGTATCATGCAGGTTTACTAACTTGAATCTCCTCTTCTCAAAGTCTTCATTGACGTATAGGCTGACTGTATCATACAGGTTTACTAACTTGAATCTTCTCTTCTCAAAGTCTGCATTGATGTATTGGCTGGCTGTATCATGCAGGTTTACTAACTTGAATCTCTTCTCTAAATCTTCATTAATGTATTGGCTGACTATATCAATCAGGTTTACTAACTTGAATCTCCTCTGCTCAAGTCTTCATTGATGTATTGGCTGACTATATCAATCAGGGTTACTAAGTTGAATCTTCTTTTCTCAAAGTCTTCATTAATGTATTGGCTGTTTATATGAATCAGGTTTACTAACTTGAATCTCCTCTGCTAAAGTTTTCATTGGTGTATTGGCTGACTGTATCATACAGGTTTACTAACTTGAATCTCCTCTTCTCAAAGTCTTCATTGATGTATGGCCTGGCTGTATCATGCAGGTTTACTAACTTGAATTTCCTCTTCTCAAAGTCTTCATTGATGTATTGGCTGAATGTATCATACAGGTTTACTAACTTGAATCTCCTCTGCTAAAGTCTTCATTGATGAATTGGCTGACTGTATCATACAGGTTTACTAACTTGAATCTCCTCTTCTCAAAGTCTTCATTGGTGTATTGGCTGACTGTATCATACAGGTTTACTAACTTGAATCTCCTCTGCTAAAGTCTTCATTGATATATTGGCTGACTGCATCATACAGGTTTACTAACTTGAATCTCCTCTGCTAAAGTCTTCATTTATGTATTGGCTGACTGTATGATACAGGTTTACTAACTTGAATCTCCTCTTCTCATGGTCTTCATCAATGTTTTGGCTGACTGTATCTTACAGGTTTACTAACTTAAATCTCCTCTTCTCAAAGTTTTCATTGATGTCTTGGGTGACTATCATACAGGTTTACTAACTTAACTCTCATCTTCTCAAAGTCTACATTGATGTATTGGCTGACTGTATCATACAGGTTTACTAACTTGAATCTCCTCTTCTCAAAGTCTTCATTGATGTATTGGCTTGCTGTATCATGCAGATTTACTAACTTGAATGTGCTCTTGTCAACGTCTTCATTGATGTATTGGCTGACTGTATCATACAGGTTTACTAACTTGAATCCCCTCTGCTAATGTCTTCATTGGTGTATTGGCTGACTGTATCATACAGGTTTACTAACTTGAATCTCCTCTTCTCAAAGGCTTCATTGATGTATTTGCTGACTGTATCATACAGGTTTACTAACTTGAATCTCCTCTTCTCATGGTTTTTATTGATGTATTGGCTTACTGAATCATACAGGTTTACTTACTTGAATCCCCTCATTTTAAAGGCTTCATTGATGTATTGGCTGATTGTATCATACAGGTTTACTAACTTGAATCTCCTCTTCTCAAAGGCTTCATTGATGTATTGCCTGACTGTATCATACAGGTTTACTAACTTGAATCTGCTCTTCTCAAAGGCTTAATTGATGTATTGGCTGACTGTATCATACAGGTTTACTAACGTGAATCTCCTCTTCTCAAAGTCTTCATTGATGTATTGGCTCACTGTATCATACAGGTTTACTAACTTGAATCTCCTCTTCTCAAAGTCTTCTTTGATGTATTGGCTGACTGTATCATACAGGTTTACTAACTTGAATCTACTCAAAGTCTTCATTGATGTATTGGCTGACTGTGTCATACAGGTTTACTAACTTGAATCTCCGCTTCTCAAAGTCTTCATTGATATATTGGTTGAATGTATCATACAGGTTTTTATAACGGGAATCTCCTCTTCTCAAATTCTTCATTGATGTATTGGCTGGCTGTATCATGTAGGTGTACTAACTTGAATGTGCTCTTTTCAAGGTCTTCATTGATGTATTGGCTGACTGTATCATACAGGTTTACTAACTTGAATCTCCTCTTCTCAAAGTCTTCATTGATGTATTGGCTGACTGTATCATACAGATTTACTAACTTGAATCTCCTCAGCTAAAGTCTTCATTGATGTATTGGCTGACTGTATCATACAGGTTTACTAACTTGAATCTCCTCTTCTCAAAGTCTTCATTGATGTATTGGCTGACTGTATCATACAGGTTTACTAACGGGAATCTTCTCTTCTCATGGTTTTCATTGATGTATTGGCTGACTGTATCATACAGGTTTACTAACTTGAATCTCCTCTTCTCACGGTTTTCATTCATGTATTGGCAGACTGTATCATACAGGTTTACTAACTTGAATCTCCTCTGCTCATGGTCTTCATTGATGTATTGGGTGACTGTATCATACAGGTTTACTAACTTGAATCTCCTCTTCTCAAAGTCTTCATTGATGTATTGGCTGACTGTATCATACAGGTTTACTAACTTGAATCTCTTGTTCTCAAAGTCTTCATTGATGTAATGGCTTGCTGTATCATGCAGGTTTACTAACTTGAATGTGCTCTTGTCAAGGTCTTCATTGATGTATTGGCTGACTGTAACATACAGGTTTACTAACTTAAATCTCCTCTGCTAAAGTCTTCATTGATGTATTGGCTGACTGTATCATACAGGTTTACTAACTTGAATCTCCTCTTCTCATGGTCTTCATTGATGTATTGGGTGACTGTATCACACAGGTTTACTAACTTGAATCTCCTCTTCTCAAAGTCTTCATTGATGTATTGGTTGACTATATCATACAGGTTTACTAACTTGAATCTCCTCTTATCAATTTCTTCATTGATGTATTGGCTGACTGTATCGTACAGGTTTACTAACTTGAATCTCCTCTTCTCAAAGTATTCATTGATGTATTGGCTTGCTGTATCATACAGATTTACTAACTTGAATGTGCTCTTGTCAACGTCTTCATTGATGTATTGGCTGACTGTATCATACATGTTTACTAACTTGAATCTCCTCTGCTAATGTCTTCATTGGTGTATTGGCTGACTTTATCATACAGGTTTACTAACTTGAATCTCCTCTTCTCAAAGGCTTCATTGATGTATTGGCTGACTGTATCATACAGGTTTACTAACTTGAATCTCCTCTTCTCATGGTTTTTATTGATGTATTTGCTTACTGAATTATACAGGTTTACTTACTTGAATCTCCTCATTTTAAAAACTTCATTGATGTATTGGCTGATTGTATCATACAGGTTTACTAACCTGAATTTCCTCTTCTCAAAGGTTTAATTGATGTATTGGCTGACTGTATCATACAGGTTTACTAACTTGAATCTCCTCTTCTCAAAGTCTTCATTGATGTATTCGCTCACTGTATCATACAGGTTTACTAACTTGAATCTCCTCTTCTCAAAGTCTTCATTGATGTACTGGCTGACTGTATCATACAGGTTTACTAACTTGAATCTACTCAAAGTCTTCATTGATGTATTGGCTGACTGTGTCATACAGGTTTACTAACTTGAATCTCCTTTTCTCAAAGTCTTCATTGATGTATTGGCTGACTGTAGCATACAGGTTTCCGAACTTGAATCTCCTCTGCTAAAGTCTTAATTGATGTATTGGCTGACTGTATCATACAGGTTTACTAACTTGAATCTCCTCTTCTCAAAGTCTTCATTGATGTATAGGGTGACTGTATCATACAGGTTTACTAACTTGATTCTCCTCTTCTCAATGTCTTCATTGATGTATTGGCTGACTGTATCATACAGATTTACTAACACGAATCTCCTCTGCTAAAGTCTTCATTGATGTATTGGCTGACTGTATCATACAGGTTTACTAACTTGAATCTCCTCTTCTCAAAGTCTTCATTGATGTATTGGCTGACTGTATCATACAGGTTTACTAACGGGAATCTTCTCTTCTCATGGTTTTCATTGATGTATTGGCTGACTGTATCATACAGGTTTACTAACTTGAATCTCCCCTTCTCACGGTTTTGATTGATGTATTGGCTGACTGAATCATACAGGTTTACTAACTTGAATCTCCTCTTCTCATGGTCTTCATTGATGTATTGGGTGACTGTATCATACAGGTTTACTAACTTGAATCTCCTCTTCTCAAAGTCTTCATTGATGTATTGGCTGGCTGTATCATGCAGGTTTACTAACTTGAATCTCCTCTGCTAAAGTCTTCATTGATGTATTGGCTGACTGTATCATACAGGTTTACTAACTTGAATCTCCTCTTCTCAAAGTCTTCATTGATGTATTGGGTGACTGTATCCTACAGCTTTACTAACTTGAATCTCCTCTTCTCATGGTCTTCATTGATGTATTGGCTGACTGTATCATACAGGTTTACTAACTTGAATCTCCTCTTCTCATGGTCTTCATTGATGTATTGGGTGACTGTATTATACAGGTTTACTAACTTGAATCTCCTCTTCTCAAAGTCTTCATTGATGTATTGGCTGACTGTATCATACAGGTTTACTAACTTGAATCTCCTCTTCTCAAAGTCTTTATTGATGTATGGCCTGGCTGTATCATGCAGGTTTACTAACTCTAATTTCCTCTTCTCAAAGTCTTCATTGATGTATTGGCTGACTGTATCATACAGGTTTACTCACTTGAATCTCCTCTGCTAAAGTCTTCATTGATGAATTGGCTGACTGTATCATACAGGTTTACTAACTTGAATCTCCTCTTCTCAATGTCTTCATTGGTGTATTGGCTCACTGTATCATAGAGGTTTACTAACTTGATTCTCCTCTTCTCAAAGTCTTCATTGGTGTATTGGCTGACTGTATCATACAGGTTTACTAACTTGAATCTCCTCTTCTCAAAGTCTTCATTGGTGTATTGGCTGACTGTATCATGCAGGTTTACTAACTTGAATCTCCTCTTCTCAAAGTCTTCATTGATGTATTGGCTGACTGTATCATACAGGTTTACAAACTTGAATCTCCTCTGCTAAAGTCTTCATTGATGAATTGGCTGACTGTATCATACAGGTTTACTAACTTGAATCTCCTCTGCTAAAGTCTTCATTGATGTATTGGCTGACTGTATCATAGAGGTTTATTAACTTGAATCTACTCAAAGTCTTCATTGATATATTGGCTGACTGTGTCATACAGGTTTACTAACTTGAATCTCCTTTTCTCAAAGTCTTCATTGATGTATTGGCTGACTGTAGCATACAGGTTTCCGAACTTGAATCTCCTCTGCTAAAGTCTTAATTGATGTATTGGCTGACTGTATCATACAGGTTTACTAACTTGAATCTCCTCTTCTCAAAGTCTTCATTGATGTATTGGGTGACTGTATCATACAGGTTTACTAACTTGACTCTCATCTTCTCAAAGTCTACATTGATGTATTGGCTGACTGTATCATACAGGTTTACTAACTTGAATCTCCTCTTCTCAAAGTCTTCATTGATGTATTGGCTTGCTGTATCATGCAGATTTACTAACTTGAATGTGCTCTTGTCAACGTCTTCATTGATGTATTGGCTGACTGTATCATACAGGTTTACTAACTTGAATCCCCTCTGCTAATGTCTTCATTGGTGTATTGGCTGACTGTATCATACAGGTTTACTAACTTGAATCTCCTCTTCTCAAAGGCTTCATTGATGTATTTGCTGACTGTATCATACAGGTTTACTAACTTGAATCTCCTCTTCTCATGGTTTTTATTGATGTATTGGCTTACTGAATCATACAGGTTTACTTACTTGAATCCCCTCATTTTAAAGTCTTCATTGATGTATTGGCTGATTGTATCATACAGGTTTACTAACTTGAATCTCCTCTTCTCAAAGGCTTCATTGATGTATTGCCTGACTGTATCATACAGGTTTACTAACTTGAATCTGCTCTTCTCAAAGGCTTAATTGATGTATTGGCTGACTGTATCATACAGGTTTACTAACGTGAATCTCCTCTTCTCAAAGGCTTCATTGATGTATTGCCTGACTGTATCATACAGGTTTACTAACTTGAATCTCCTCTTCTCAAAGTCTTCTTTGATGTATTGGCTGACTGTATCATACAGGTTTACTAACTTGAATCTACTCAAAGTCTTCATTGATGTATTGGCTGACTGTGTCATACAGGTTTACTAACTTGAATCTCCTCTTCTCAAAGTCTTCATTGATATATTGGTTGAATGTATCATACAGGTTTTTATAACGGGAATCTCCTCTTCTCAAATTCTTCATTGATGTATTGGCTGGCTGTATCATGTAGGTGTACTAACTTGAATGTGCTCTTTTCAAGGTCTTCATTGATGTATTGGCTGACTGTATCATACAGGTTTACTAACTTGAATCTCCTCTTCTCAAAGTCTTCATTGATGTATTGGCTGACTGTATCATACAGATTTACTAACTTGAATCTCCTCTGCTAAAGTCTTCATTGATGTATTGGCTGACTGTATCATACAGGTTTACTAACTTGAATCTCCTCTTCTCAAAGTCTTCATTGATGTATTGGCTGACTGTATCATACAGGTTTACTAACGGGAATCTTCTCTTCTCATGGTTTTCATTGATGTATTGGCTGACTGTATCATACAGGTTTACTAACTTGAATCTCCTCTTCTCACGGTTTTCATTCATGTATTGGCTGACTGTATCATACAGGTTTACTAACTTGAATCTCCTCTGCTCATGGTCTTCATTGATGTATTGGGTGACTGTATCATACAGGTTTACTAACTTGAATCTCCTCTTCTCAAAGTCTTCATTGATGTATTGGCTGACTGTATCATACAGGTTTACTAACTTGAATCTCCTGTTCTCAAAGTCTTCATTGATGTAATGGCTTGCTGTATCATGCAGGTTTACTAACTTGAATGTGCTCTTGTCAAGGTCTTCATTGATGTATTGGCTGACTGTAACATACAGGTTTACTAACTTAAATCTCCTCTGCTAAAGTCTTCATTGATGTATTGGCTGACTGTATCATACAGGTTTACTAACTTGAATCTCCTCTTCTCATGGTCTTCATTGATGTATTGGGTGACTGTATCACACAGGTTTACTAACTTGAATCTCCTCTTCTCAAAGTCTTCGTTGATGTATTGGCTGACTATATCATACAGGTTTACTAACTTGAATCTCCTCTTCTCAATGTCTTCATTGATGTATTGGCTGACTGTATCGTACAGGTTTACTAACTTGAATCTCCTCTTCTCAAAGTCTTCATTGATGTATTGGCTTGCTGTATCATACAGATTTACTAACTTGAATGTGCTCTTGTCAACGTCTTCATTGATGTATTGGCTAAATGTATCATACATGTTTACTAACTTGAATCTCCTCTGCTAATGTCTTCATTGGTGTATTGGCTGACTGTATCATACAGATTTACTAACTTGAATCTCCTCTTCTCAAAGGCTTCATTGATGTATTGGCTGACTGTATCATACAGGTTTACTAACTTGAATCTCCTCTTCTCATGGTTTTTATTGATGTATTTGCTTACTGAATCATACAGGTTTACTTACTTGAATCTCCTCATTTTAAAGGCTTCATTGATGTATTGGCTGATTGTATCATACAGGTTTACTAACCTGAATTTCCTCTTCTAAAAGGTTTAATTGATGTATTGGCTGACTGTATCATACAGGTTTACTAACTTGAATCTCCTCTTCTCAAAGTCTTCATTGATGTATTCGCTCACTGTATCATACAGGTTTACTAACTTGAATCTCCTCTTCTCAAAGTCTTCATTGATGTACTGGCTGACTGTATCATACAGGTTTACTAACTTGAATCTACTCAAAGTCTTCATTGATGTATTGGCTGACTGTGTCATACAGGTTTACTAACTTGAATCTCCTTTTCTCAAAGTCTTCATTGATGTATTGGCTGACTGTAGCATACAGGTTTCCGAACTTGAATCTCCTCTGCTAAAGTCTTAATTGATGTATTGGCTGACTGTATCATACAGGTTTACTAACTTGAATCTCCTCTTCTCAAAGTCTTCATTGATGTATAGGGTGACTGTATCATACAGGTTTACTAACTTGATTCTCCTCTTCTCAATGTCTTCATTGATGTATTGGCTGACTGTATCATACAGATTTACTAACACGAATCTCCTCTGCTAAAGTCTTCATTGATGTATTGGCTGACTGTATCATACAGGTTTACTAACTTGAATCTCCTCTTCTCAAAGTCTTCATTGATGTATTGGCTGACTGTATCATACAGGTTTACTAACGGGAATCTTCTCTTCTCATGGTTTTCATTGATGTATTGGCTGACTGTATCATACAGGTTTACTAACTTGAATCTCCCCTTCTCACGGTTTTGATTGATGTATTGGCTGACTGAATCATACAGGTTTACTAACTTGAATCTCCTCTTCTCATGGTCTTCATTGATGTATTGGGTGACTGTATCATACAGGTTTACTAACTTGAATCTCCTCTTCTCAAAGTCTTCATTGATGTATTGGCTGGCTGTATCATGCAGGTTTACTAACTTGAATCTCCTCTTTTCAAATTCTTCATTGATGTATTGGCTGACTGTATCATACAGGTTTACTAACTTGAATCTCCTCTTCTCAAAGTCTTCATTGATGTATTGGCTGACTGTATCATACAGGTTTACTAACGGGAATCTTCTCTTCTCATGGTTTTCATTGAGGTATTGGCTGACTGTATCATACAGGTTTACTAACTTGAATCTCCCCTTCTCACGGTTTTGATTGATGTATTGGCTGACTGAATCATACAGGTTTACTAACTTGAATCTCCTCTTCTCATGGTCTTCATTGATGTATTGGGTGACTGTATCATACAGGTTTACTAACTTGAATCTCCTCTTCTCAAAGTCTTCATTGATGTATTGGCTGGCTGTATCATGCAGGTTTACTAACTTGAATCTCCTCTTTTCAAATTCTTCATTGATGTATTGGCTGACTGTATCATACAGGTTTACTAACTTGAATCTCCTCTTCTCAAAGTCTTCATTGATGTATTGGGTGACTGTATCCTACAGGTTTACTAACTTGAATCTCCTCTTCTCATGGTCTTCATTGATGTATTGGCTGACTGTATCATACAGGTTTACTAACTTGAATCTCCTCTTCTCATGGTCTTCATTGATGTATTGGGTGACTGTATTATACAGGTTTACTAACTTGAATCTCCTCTTCTCAAAGTCTTCATTGATGTATTGGCTGACTGTATCATACAGGTTTACTAACTTGAATCTCCTCTTCTCAAAGTCTTCATTGATGTATGGCCTGGCTGTATCATGCAGGTTTACTAACTTGAATTTCCTCTTCTCAAAGTCATCATTGATGTATTGGCTGACTGTATCATACAGGTTTACTCACTTGAATCTCCTCTGCTAAAGTCTTCATTGATGAATTGGCTGACTGTATCATACATCTGTACTAACTTGAATCTCCTCTTCTCAAAGTCTTCATTGGTGTATTGGCTCACTGTATCATAGAGGTTTACTAACTTGAATCTCCTCTTCTCAAAGTCTTCATTGGTGTATTGGCTGACTGTATCATACAGGTTTACTAACTTGAATCTCCTCTTCTCAAAGTCTTCATTGGTGTATTGGCTGACTGTATCATGCAGGTTTACTAACTTGAATCTCCTCTTCTCAAAGTCTTCATTGATGTATTGGCTGACTGTATCATACAGGTTTACAAACTTGAATCTCCTCTGCTAAAGTCTTCATTGATGAATTGGCTGACTGTATGATACAGGTTTACTAACTTGAATCTCCTCTGCTAAAGTCTTCATTGATGTATTGGCTGACTGTATCATAGAGGTTTATTAACTTGAATCTACTCAAAGTCTTCATTGGTATATTGGCTGACTGTGTCATACAGGTTTACTAACTTGAATCTCCTTTTCTCAAAGTCTTCATTGATGTATTGGCTGACTGTAGCATACAGGTTTCCGAACTTGAATCTCCTCTGCTAAAGTCTTAATTGATGTATTGGCTGACTGTATCATACAGGTTTTCTAACTTGAATCTCCTCTTCTCAAAGTCTTCATTGATGTATTGGGTGACTGTATCATACAGGTTTACTAACTTGAATCTCCTCTTCTCATGGTCTTCATTGATGTATTGGCTGACTGTATCATACAGGTTTACCAACTTGAATCTCCTCTTCTCATGGTCTTCATTGATGTATTGGGTGACTGTATTATACAGGTTTACTAACTTGAAACTCCTCTTCTCAAAGTCTTCATTGATGTATTGGCTGACTGTATCATACAGGTTTACTAACTTGAATCTCCTCTACTCAAAGTCTTCATTGATGTATTGGCTGACTGTATCATACAGGTTTACTAACTTGAATCTCCTCTTCTCAAAGTCTTCATTGATATATTGGCTGAATGTATCATACAAGTTTTTATAACGGGAATGTCCTCTTCTCAAATTCTTCATTGATGTATTGGCTGGCTGTATCATGTAGGTTTACTAACTTGAATGTGCTCTTTTCAAGGTCTTCATTGATGTATTGGCTGACTGTTTCATACAGGTTTACTAACTTGAATCTCCTCTTCTCAAAGTCTTCATTGATGTTTTGGCTGACTGTATCATACAGATTTACTAACACGAATCTCCTCTGCTAAAGTCTTCATTGATGTATTGGCTGACTGTATCATACAGGTTTACTAACTTGAATCTCCTCTTCTCAAAGTCTTCATTGATGTATTGGCTAACTGTATCATACAGGTTTACTAACGGGAATCTTCTCTTCTCATGGTTTTCATTGATGTATTGGCTGACTGTATCATACAGGTTTACTAACTTGAATCTCCCCTTCTCACGGTTTTGATTGATGCATTGGCTGACTGAATCATACAGGTTTACTAACTTGAATCTCCTCTTCTCATGGTCTTCATTGATGTATTGGGTGACTGTATCATGCAGGTTTACTAACTTGAATCTCCTCTTCTCAAAGTCTTCATTGATGTATTGGCTGGCTGTATCATTCAGGTTTACTAACTTGAACCTCCTCTTCTCAAAGTCTTCATTGATGTATTGGCTTGCTGTATCATGCAGGTTTACTAACTTGAATCTCCTCTTCTCAAAGTCTTCATTGACGTATAGGCTGACTGTATCATACAGGTTTACTAACTTGAATCTTCTCTTCTCAAAGTCTTCATTGATGTATTGGCTGGCTGTATCATGCAGGTTTACTAACTTGAATCTCTTCTCTAAATCTTCATTAATGTATTGGCTGACTATATCCATTAGGTTTACTAGCTTGAATCTCCTCTGCTAAAGTCTTCATTGATGTATTGGCTGACTATATCAATCAGGTTTACTAAGTTGAATCTCCTTTTCTCAAAGTCTTCATTAATGTATTGGCTGACTATATGAATCAGGTTTACTAACTTGAATCTCCTCTGCTAAAGTCTTCATTGGTGTATTGGCTGACTGTATCATACAGGTTTACTAACTTGAATCTCCTCTTCTCAAAGTCTTCATTGATGTATGGCCTGGCTGTATCATGCAGGTTTACTAACTTGAATTTCCTCTTCTCAAAGTCTTCATTGATGTATTGGCTGACTGTATCATACAGGTTTACTAACTTGAATCTCCTCTTCTCAAAGTCTTCATTGGTGTATTGGCTGACTGTATCATACAGGTTTACTAACTTGAATCTCCTCTTCTAAAGTCTTCATTGATATATTGGCTGACTGCATCATACAGGTTTACTAACTTGAATCTCCTCTGCTGAAGTCTTCATTTATGTATTGTCTGACTGTATGATACAGGTTTACTAATTTGAATCTCCTCTGCTAAAGTCCTAATTCATGTATTGGCTGACTGTATCATACAGGTTTACTAACTTGAATCTCCTCTTCTCATGGTCTTCATCAATGTATTGGCTGACTGTATCTTACAGGTTTACTAACTTGCATCTCCTCTTCTCAAAGTCTTCATTGATGTATTGGCTGACTGTATCATACAGGTTTACTAACTTAAATCTCCTCTTCTCAAAGTTTTCATTGATGTATTGGGTGACTGTATCATACAGGTTTACTAACTTGAATCTCATCTTCTCAAAGTCTTCATTGATGTATTGGCTGACTGTATCATACAGGTTTACTAACTTGAATCTCCTCTTCTCAAAGTCTTCATTGATCTATTGGCTTGCTGTATCATGCAGATTTACTAACTTGAATGTGCTCTTGTCAACGTCTTCATTGATGTATTGGCTGACTGTATCATACAGGTTTACTAACTTGAATCTCCTCTGCTAATGTCTTCATTGGTGTATTGGCTGACTGTATCATACAGGTTTAGTAACTTGAATCTCCTCTTCTCAAAGGCTTCATTGATGTATTGGCTGACTGTATCATACAGGTTTACTAACTTGAATCTCCTCTTCTCATGGTTTTTATTGATGTATTGGCTTACTGAATCATACAGGTTTACTTACTTGAATCCCCTCATTTTTAAAGGCTTCATTGATGTATTCGCTGATTGTATCATACAGGTTTACTAACTTGAATCTCCTCTTCTCAAAGGCTTCATTGATGTATTGCCTGACTGTATCATACAGGTTTACTAACTTGAATCTGCTCTTCTCAAAGGCTTAATTGATGTATTGGCTGACTGTATCATACAGGTTTACTAACGTGAATCTCCTCTTCTCAAAGTCTTCTTTGATGTATTGGCTGACTGTATCATACAGGTTTACTAATTTGAATCTACTCAAAGTCTTCATTGATGTATTGGCTGACTGTGTCATACAGGTTTACTAACTTGAATCTCCTCTTCTCAAAGTCTTCATTGATATATTGGTTGAATGTATCATACAGGTTTTTATAACGGGAATCTCCTCTTCTCAAATTCTTCATTGATGTATTGGCTGGCTGTATCATGTAGGTTTACTAACTTGAATGTGCTCTTTTCAAGGTCTTCATTGATGTATTGGCTGACTGTATCATACAGGTTTACTAACTTGAATCTCCTCTTCTCAAAGTCTTCATTGATGTATTGGCTGACTGTATCATACAGATTTACTAACTTGATTCTCCTCTGCTAAAGTCTTCATTGATGTATTGCCTGACTGTATCATACAGGTTTACTAACTTGAATCTCCTCTTCTCAAAGTCTTCATTGATGTATTGGCTGACTGTATCATACAGGTTTACTAACGGGAATCTTCTCTTCTCATGGTTTTCATTGATGTATTGGCTGACTGTATCATACAGGTTTACTAACTTGAATCTCTTCTTCTCACGGTTTTCATTAAAGTATTGGCTGACTGTATCATACAGGTTTACTAACTTGAATCTCCTCTGCTCATGGTCCTCATTGATGTATTGGGTGACTGTATCATACAGGTTTACTAACTTGAATCTCCTCTTCTCAAAGTCTTCATTGATGTAATGGCTTGCTGTATCATGCAGGTTTACTAACTTGAATGTGCTCTTGTCAAGGTCTTCATTGATGTATTGGCTGACTAACATACAGGTTTACTAACTTGAATCTCCTCTGCTAAAGTCTTCATTGATGTATTGGCTGACTGTATCATACAGGTTTACTAACTTGAATCTCCTCTTCTCATGGTCTTCATTGATGTATTGGGTGACTGTATCATACAGGTTTACTAACTTGAATCTCCTCTTCTCAAAGTCTTCGTTGATGTATTGGCTGACTATATCATACAGGTTTACTAACCTGAATCTCCTCTTCTCAATGTCTTCATTGATGTATTGGCTGACTGTATCGTACAGGTTTACTAACTTGAATCTCCTCTTCTCAAAGTCTTCATTGATGTATTGGCTTGCTGTATCATGCAGATTTACTAACTTGAATGTGCTCTTGTCAACGTCTTCATTGATGTATTGGCTGACTGTATCATACAGGTTTACTAACTTAAATCTGCTCTTCTCAAAGGCTTAATTGATGTATTGGCTGACTGTATCATACAGGTTTACTTACTTAAATCTCCTCTTCTCAAAGTCTTCATTGATGTATTCGCTCACTGTATCATACAGGTTTACTAACTTGAATCTCCTCTGCTAATGTCTTCATTGGTGTATTGGCTGACTGTATCATACAGGTTTACTAACTTGAATCTCCTCTTCTCACAGGCTTCATTGATGTATTGGCTGACTGTATCATACAGGTTTACTAACTTGAATCTCCTCTTCTCATGGTTTTTATTGATGTATTTGCTTACTGAATCCTACAGGTTTACTTACTTGAATCTCCTCATTTTAAAGGCTTCATTGATGTATTGGCTGACTGTATCATACAGGTTTACTAACTTGAATCTATTCAAAGTCTTCACTAAAGTATTGGCTGACTGTGTCATACAGGTTTACTAACTTGAATCTCCTTTTCTCAAGGTCTTCATTGATGTATTGGCTGACTGTAGCATACAGGTTTCCGAACTTGAATCTCCTCTGCTAAAGTCTTAATTGATGTATTGGCTGACTGTATCATACAGGTTTACTAACTTGAATCTCCTCTTCTCAAAGTCTTCATTGATGTATTGGGTGACTGTATCATACAGGTTTACTAACTTGAATCTCCTCTTCTCATGGTCTTCATTGATGTATTGGCTGACTGTATCATACAGGTATACTAACTTGAATCTCCTCTTCTCATGGTGTTCATTGATGTATTGGGTGACTGTATTATACAGGTTTACTAACTTGAAACTCCTCTTCTCAAAGTCTTCATTGATGTATTGGCTGACTGTATCATACAGGTTTACTAACTTGAATCTCCTCTACTCAAAGTCTTCATTGATGTATTGGCTGACTGTATCATACAGGTTTACTAACTTGAATCTCCTCTTCTCAAAGTCTTCATTGATATATTGGCTGAATGTATCATACAGGTTTTTATAACGGGAATCTCCTCTTCTCAAATTCTTCATTGATGTATTGGCTGGCTGTATCATGTAGGTTTACTAACTTGAATGTGCACTTTTCAAGGTCTTTATTGATGTATTGGCTGACTGTTTCATACAGGTTTACTAACTTGAATCTCCTCTTCTCATGGTCTTAATTGATGTATTGGCTGACTATCATACAGGTTTACTAACTTGAATCTCCTCTTCTCAAAGTCTTCGTTGATGTATTGTCTGACTATATCATACAGGTTTACTAAGTTGAATCTCCTCTTCTCAATGTCTTCATTGATGTATTGGCTGACTGTATCATACAGGTTTCCTAACTTGAATCTCCTCTGCTAAAGTCTTAATTGATGTATTGGCTGACTGTATCGTACAGGTTTACTAACTTGAATCTCCTCTTCTCAAAGTCTTCATTGATGTATTGGGTGGCTGTATCATACAGGTTTACTAACTTGAATCTCCTCTACTCAAAGTCTTCATTGATGTATTGGCTGACTGTATCATACAGGTATACTAACTTGAATCTCCTCTTATCAAAGTCTTCATTGATATATTGGCTGACTGTATCCTACAGGTTTTTATAACGGGAATCTCCTCTTCTCAAATTCTTCATTGATGTATTGGCTGGCTGTATCATGTAGGTTTACTAGCTTGAATGTGCTCTTTTCAAGGTCTTCATTGATGTATTGGCTGACTGTATCATACAGGTTTACTAACTTGAATCTCCTCTTCTCAAAGTCTTCATTGATGTATTTGCTGACTGTATCATACAGATTTACTAACTTGAATCTCCTCTGCTAAAGTCTTCATTGATGTATTGGCTGACTGTATCATACAGGTTTACTAACTTGAATCTCCTCTTCTCAAAGTCTTCATTGGTGTATTGGCTGACTGTATCATACAGGTTTACTAACTTGAATCTCCTCTGCTAAAGTCTTCATTGATATATTGGCTGACTGCATCATACAGGTTTACTAACTTGAATCTCCTCTGCTAAAGTCTTCATTTATGTATTGGCTGACTGTATGATACAGGTTTACTAACTTGAATCTCCTCTGCTAAAGTCCTAATTCATGTATTGGCTGACTGTATCATACAGGTTTACCAGCTTGAATCTCCTCTTCTCAAATTCTTCATTGATGGTTTGGCTGACTGTATCATACAGGTTTACTAACTTGAATCTCCTCTTCTCAAAGGCTTCATTGATGTATTGGCTGACTGTATCATACAGGTTTACTAACTTGAATCTCCTCTTCTCATGGTTTTTATTGATGTATTTGCTTACTGAATCATACAGGTTTACTTTCTTGAATCTACTCATTTTAAGGGCTTCAGTGATGTATTGGCTGATTGTATCATACAGGTTTACTAACTTGAATCTCCTCTTCTCAAAGGCTTCATTGATGTATTGCCTGACTGTATCATACAGGTTTACTAACTTGAATCTCCTCTTCTCAAAGTCTTCATTGATGTATTGGCTTGCTGTATCATGCAGGTTTACTAACTTGAATCTCCTCTTCTAAAAGTCTTCATTGACGTATAGGCTGACTGTATCATACAGGTTTACTAAATTGAATCTTCTCTTCTCAAAGTCTTCATTGATGTATTGGCTGACTGTGTCATACAGGTTTACTAACTTGAAACTCCTTTTCTCAAAGTCTTCATTGATGTATTGGCTGACTGTAGCATACAGGTTTCCGAAGTTGAATCTCCTCTGCTAAAGTCTTAATTGATGTATTGGCTGACTGTATCATACAGGTTTACTAACTTGAATCTCCTCTTCTCAAAGTCTTCATTGATGTATTGGCTGACTGTATCATACAGGTTTACTAACTTGAATCTTCTCTTCTCAAAGTCTTCATTGGTGTATTGGCTCACTGTATCATAGAGGTTTACTAACTTGAATCTCCTCTTCTCAAAGTCTTCATTGGTGTATTGGCTGACTGTATCATACAGGTTTACTAACTTGAATCTCCTCTTCTCAAAGTCTTCATTGGTGTATTGGCTGACTGTATCATGCAGGTTTACTAACTTGAATCTCCTCTTCTCAAAGTCTTCATTGATGTATTGGCTGACTGTATCATACAGCTTTACTAACTTGAATCTCCTCTGCTAAAGTCTTCATTGATGAATTGGCTGACTGTATCATACAGGTTTACTAACTTGAATCTCCTCTGCTAAAGTCTTCATTGATGTATTGGCTGACTGTATCATAGAGGTTTATTAACTTGAATCTACTCAAAGTCTTCATTGATGTATTGGCTGACTGTGTCATACAGGTTTACTAACTTGAATCTCCTTTTCTCAAAGTCTTCATTGATGTATTGGCTGACTGTAGCATACAGGTTTCCGAACTTGAATCTCCTCTGCTAAAGTCTTAATTGATGTATTGGCTGACTGTATCATACAGGTTTACTAACTTGAATCTCCTCTTCTCAAAGTCTTCATTGATGTATTGGGTGACTGTATCATACAGGTTTACTAACTTGAATCTCCTCTTCTCATGGTCTTCATTGATGTATTGGCTGACTGTATCATACAGGTTTACCAACTTGAATCTCCTCTTCTCATGGTCTTCATTGATGTATTGGGTGACTGTATTATACAGGTTTACTAACCTGAAACTCCTCTTCTCAAAGTCTTCATTGATGTATTGGCTGACTGTATCATACAGGTTTACTAACTTGAATCTCCTCTACTCAAAGTCTTCATTGATGTATTGGCTGACTGTATCATACAGGTTTACTAACTTGAATCTCCTCTTCTCAAAGTCTTCATTGATATATTGGCTGAATGTATCATACAAGTTTTTATAACGGGAATCTCCTCTTCTCAAATTCTTCATTGATGTGTTGGCTGGCTGTATCATGTAGGTTTACTAACTTGAATGTGCTCTTTTCAAGGTCTTCATTGATGTATTGGCTGACTGTTTCATACAGGTTTACTAACTTGAATCTCCTCTTCTCAAAGTCTTCATTGATGTATTGGCTGACTGTATCATACAGATTTACTAACACGAATCTCCTCTGCTAAAGTCTTCATTGATGTATTGCCTGACTGTATCATACAGGTTTACTAACTTGAATCTCCTCTTCTCAAAGTCTTCATTGATGTATTGGCTGACTGTATCATCCAGGTTTACTAACGGGAATCTTCTCTTCGCATGGTTTTCATTGATGTATTGGCTGACTGTATCATACAGGTTTACCAACTTGAATCTCCCCTTCTCACGGTTTTGATTGATGTAATGGCTGACTGAATCATACAGGTTTACTAACTTGAATCTCCTCTTCTCATGGTCTTCATTGATGTATTGGGTGACTGTATCATACAGGTTTACTAACTTGAATCTCCTCTTCTCAAACTCTTCATTGATGTATTGGCTGGCTGTATCATGCAGGTTTACTAACTTGAATCTCCTCTTCTCAAATTCTTCATTGATTTATTGGCTGACAGTATCATTCAGGTTTACTAACTTGAACCTCCTCTTCTCAAAGTCTTCATTGATGTATTGGCTTGCTGTATCATGCAGGTTTACTAACTTGAATCTCCTCTTCTCAAAGTCTTCATTGACGTATAGGCTGACTGTATCATACAGGTTTACTAACTTGAATCTTCTCTTCTCAAAGTCTTCATTGATGTATTGGCTGGCTGTATCATGCAGGTTTACTAACTTGAATCTCTTCTCTAAATCTTCATTAATGTATTGGCTGACTATATCCATCAGGTTTACTAAACTGGAATCTCCTCTGCTAAAGTCTTCATTGATGTATTGGCTGACTATATCAATCAGGTTTACTAAGTTGAATCTCCTTTTCTCAAAGTCTTCATTAATGTATTGGCTGACTATATGAATCAGGTTTACTAACTTGAATCTCCTCTGCTAAAGTCTTCATTGGTGTATTGCCTGACTGTATCATACAGGTTTACTAACTTGAATCTCCTCTTCTAAAAGTCTTCATTGATGTATGGCCTGGCTGTATCATGCAGGTTTACTAACTTGAATTTCCTCTTCTCAAAGTCTTCATTGATGTATTGGCCTACTGTATCATACAGGTTTACTAACTTGAATCTCCTCTGCTAAAGTCTTCATTGATGAATTGGCTGACTGTATCGTACAGGTTTACTAACTTGAATCTCCTCTTCTCAAAGTCTTCATTGATGTATTGGCTTGCTGTATCATGCAGATTTACTAACTTGAATGTGCTCTTGTCAACGTCTTCATTGATGTATTGGCTGACTGTATCATACAGGTTTACTAACTTAAATCTGCTCTTCTCAAAGGCTTAATTGATGTATTGGCTGACTGTATCATACAGGTTTACTTACTTAAATCTCCTCTTCTCAAAGTCTTCATTGATGTATTCGCTCACTGTATCATACAGGTTTACTAACTTGAATCTCCTCTGCTAATGTCTTCATTGGTGTATTGGCTGACTGTATCATACAGGTTTACTAACTTGAATCTCCTCTTCTCACAGGCTTCATTGATGTATTGGCTGACTGTATCATACAGGTTTACTAACTTGAATCTCCTCTTCTCATGGTTTTTATTGATGTATTTGCTTACTGAATCCTACAGGTTTACTTACTTGAATCTCCTCATTTTAAAGGCTTCATTGATGTATTGGCTGATTGTATCATACAGGTTTACTAACTTGAATCTCCTCTTCTCAAAGGCTTCATTGATGTATTGCCTGACTGTATCATACAGGTTTACTAACTTGAATCTGCTCTTCTCAAAGGCTTAATTGATGTATTGGCTGACTGTATTATACAGGTTTACTAACTTGAATCTCCTCTTCTCAAAGTCTTCATTGATGTATTGGCTGACTGTATCATACAGGTTTACTAACTTGAATCTATTCAAAGTCTTCACTAAAGTATTGGCTGACTGTGTCATACAGGTTTACTAACTTGAATCTCCTTTTCTCAAGGTCTTCATTGATGTATTGGCTGACTGTAGCATACAGGTTTCCGAACTTGAATCTCCTCTGCTAAAGTCTTAATTGATGTATTGGCTGACTGTATCATACAGGTTTACTAACTTGAATCTCCTCTTCTCAAAGTCTTCATTGATGTATTGGGTGACTGTATCATACAGGTTTACTAACTTGAATCTCCTCTTCTCATGGTCTTCATTGATGTATTGGCTGACTGTATCATACAGGTATACTAACTTGAATCTCCTCTTCTCATGATGTTCATTGATGTATTGGGTGACTGTATTATACAGGTTTACTAACTTGAAACTCCTCTTCTCAAAGTCTTCATTGATGTATTGGCTGACTGTATCATACAGGTTTACTAACTTGAATCTCCTCTACTCAAAGTCTTCATTGATGTATTGGCTGACTGTATCATACAGGTTTACTAACTTGAATCTCCTCTTCTCAAAGTCTTCATTGATATATTGGCTGAACGTATCATACAGGTTTTTATAACGGGAATCTCCTCTTCTCAAATTCTTCATTGATGTATTGGCTGGCTGTATCATGTAGGTTTACTAACTTGAATGTGCACTTTTCAAGGTCTTTATTGATGTATTGGCTGACTGTTTCATACAGGTTTACTAACTTGAATCTCCTCTTCTCATGGTCTTAATTGATGTATTGGCTGACTATCATACAGGTTTACTAACTTGAATCTCCTCTTCTCAAAGTCTTCGTTGATGTATTGTCTGACTATATCATACAGGTTTACTAAGTTGAATCTCCTCTTCTCAATGTCTTCATTGATGTATTGGCTGACTGTATCATACAGGTTTCCTAACTTGAATCTCCTCTGCTAAAGTCTTAATTGATGTATTGGCTGACTGTATCGTACAGGTTTACTAACTTGAATCTCCTCTTCTCAAAGTCTTCATTGATGTATTGGGTGGCTGTATCATACAGGTTTACTAACTTGAATCTCCTCTACTCAAAGTCTTCATTGATGTATTGGCTGACTGTATCATACAGGTATACTAACTTGAATCTCCTCTTATCAAAGTCTTCATTGATATATTGGCTGACTGTATCCTACAGGTTTTTATAACGGGAATCTCCTCTTCTCAAATTCTTCATTGATGTATTGGCTGGCTGTATCATGTAGGTTTACTAGCTTGAATGTGCTCTTTTCAAGGTCTTCATTGATGTATTGGCTGACTGTATCATACAGGTTTACTAACTTGAATCTCCTCTTCTCAAAGTCTTCATTGATGTATTTGCTGACTGTATCATACAGATTTACTAACTTGAATCTCCTCTGCTAAAGTCTTCATTGATGTATTGGCTGACTGTATCATACAGGTTTACTAACTTGAATCTCCTCTTCTCAAAGTCTTCATTGGTGTATTGGCTGACTGTATCATACAGGTTTACTAACTTGAATCTCCTCTGCTAAAGTCTTCATTGATATATTGGCTGACTGCATCATACAGGTTTACTAACTTGAATCTCCTCTGCTAAAGTCTTCATTTATGTATTGGCTGACTGTATGATACAGGTTTACTAACTTGAATCTCCTCTGCTAAAGTCCTAATTCATGTATTGGCTGACTGTATCATACAGGTTTACCAGCTTGAATCTCCTCTTCTCAAATTCTTCATTGATGTTTTGGCTGACTGTATCATACAGGTTTACTAACTTGAATCTCCTCTTCTCAAAGGCTTCATTGATGTATTGGCTGACTGTATCATACAGGTTTACTAACTTGAATCTCCTCTTCTCATGGTTTTTATTGATGTATTTGCTTACTGAATCATACAGGTTTACTTTCTTGAATCTACTCATTTTAAGGGCTTCAGTGATGTATTGGCTGATTGTATCATACAGGTTTACTAACTTGAATCTCCTCTTCTCAAAGGCTTCATTGATGTATTGCCTGACTGTATCATACAGGTTTACTAACTTGAATCTCCTCTTCTCAAAGTCTTCATTGATGTATTGGCTTGCTGTATCATGCAGGTTTACTAACTTGAATCTCCTCTTCTAAAAGTCTTCATTGACGTATAGGCTGACTGTATCATACAGGTTTACTAAATTGAATCTTCTCTTCTCAAAGTCTTCATTGATGTATTGGCTGACTGTGTCATACAGGTTTACTAACTTGAAACTCCTTTTCTCAAAGTCTTCATTGATGTATTGGCTGACTGTAGCATACAGGTTTCCGAAGTTGAATCTCCTCTGCTAAAGTCTTAATTGATGTATTGGCTGACTGTATCATACAGGTTTACTAACTTGAATCTCCTCTTCTCAAAGTCTTCATTGATGTATTGGCTGACTGTATCATACAGGTTTACTAACTTGAATCTTCTCTTCTCAAAGTCTTCATTGGTGTATTGGCTCACTGTATCATAGAGGTTTACTAACTTGAATCTCCTCTTCTCAAAGTCTTCATTGGTGTATTGGCTGACTGTATCATACAGGTTTACTAACTTGAATCTCCTCTTCTCAAAGTCTTCATTGGTGTATTGGCTGACTGTATCATGCAGGTTTACTAACTTGAATCTCCTCTTCTCAAAGTCTTCATTGATGTATTGGCTGACTGTATCATACAGGTTTACTAACTTGAATCTCCTCTGCTAAAGTCTTCATTGATGAATTGGCTGACTGTATCATACAGGTTTACTAACTTGAATCTCCTCTGCTAAAGTCTTCATTGATGTATTGGCTGACTGTATCATAGAGGTTTATTAACTTGAATCTACTCAAAGTCTTCATTGATGTATTGGCTGACTGTGTCATACAGGTTTACTAACTTGAATCTCCTTTTCTCAAAGTCTTCATTGATGTATTGGCTGACTGTAGCATACAGGTTTCCGAACTTGAATCTCCTCTGCTAAAGTCTTAATTGATGTATTGGCTGACTGTATCATACAGGTTTACTAACTTGAATCTCCTCTTCTCAAAGTCTTCATTGATGTATTGGGTGGCTTTATCATACAGGTTTACTAACTTGAATCTCCTCTACTCAAAGTCTTCATTGATGTATTGGCTGACTGTATCATACAGGTATACTAACTTGAATCTCCTCTTCTCAAAGTCTTCATTGATATATTGGCTGACTGTATCATACAGGTTTTTATAACGGGAATCTCCTCTTCTCAAATTCTTCATTGATGTATTGGCTGGCTGTATCATGTAGGTTTACTAACTTGAATGTGCTCTTTTCAAGGTCTTCATTGATGTTTTGGCTGACTGTATCATACAGGTTTACTAACTTGAATATCCTCTTCTCAAAGTCTTCATTGATGTATTTGCTGACTGTATCATACAGATTTACTAACTTGAATCTCCTCTGCTAAAGTCTTCATTGATGTATTGGCTGACTGTATCATGCAGGTTTACTAACTTGAATCTCCTCTTCTCAAAGTCTTCATTGGTGTATTGGCTGACTGTATCATACAGGTTTACTAACTTGAATCTCCTCTGCTAAAGTCTTCATTGATATATTGGCTGACTGCATCATGCAGGTTTACTAACTTGAATCTCCTCTGCTAAAGTCTTCATTTATGTATTGGCTGACTGTATGATACAGGTTTACTAACTTGAATCTCCTCTGCTAAAGTCCTAATTCATGTATTGGCTGACCGTATCATACAGGTTTACTAACTTGAATCTCCTCTTCTCATGGTCTTTATCAATGTATTGGCTGACTGTATCTTACAGGTTTACTAACTTGAATCTCCTCTTCTCAAATTCTTCATTGATGTATTGGCTGACTGTATCATACAGGTTTACTAACTTGAATCTCCTCTTCTCAAAGGCTTCATTGATGTATTGGCTGACTGTATCATACAGGTTTACTAACTTGAATCTCCTCTTCTCATGGTTTTTATTGATGTATTTGCTTACTGAATCATACAGGTTTACTTACTTGAATCTCCTCATTTTAAAGGCTTCATTGATGTATTGGCTGATTGTATCATACAGGTTTACTAACTTGAATCTCCTCTTCTCAAAGGCTTCATTGATGTATTGCCTGACTGTATCATACAGGTTTACTAACTTGAATCTCCTCTTCTCCAAGTCTTCATTGATGTATTGGCTTGCTGTATCATGCAGGTTTACTAACTTGAATCTCCTCTTCTCAAAGTCTTCATTGACGTATAGGCTGACTGTATCATACAGGTTTACTAACTTGAATCTTCTCTTCTCAAAGTCTTCATTGATGTATTGGCTGACTGTGTCATACAGGTTTACTAACTTGAATCTCCTTTTCTCAAAGTCTTCATTGATGTATTGGCTGACTGTAGCATACAGGTTTCCGAACTTGAATCTCCTCTGCTAAAGTCTTAATTGATGTATTGGCTGACTGTATCATACAGGTTTACTAACTTGAATCTCCTCTTCTCAAAGTCTTCATTGATGTATTGGCTGACTGTATCATACAGGTTTACTAACTTGAATCTGCTCTTCTCAAAGTCATCATTGATGTATTGGGTGACTGTATCATACAGGTTTACTAACTTGAATCTCCTCTTCTCATGGTCTTCATTGATGTATTGGCTGACTGTATCATACAGGTTTATTAACTTGAATCTCCTCTTCTCATGGTCTTCATTGATGTATTGGGTGACTGTATTATACAGGTTTACTAACTTGAAACTCCTCTTCTCAAAGTCTTCATTGATGTATTGGCTGACTGTATCATACAGGTTTACTAACTTGAATCTCCTCTACTCAAAGTCTTCATTGATGTATTGGCTGACTGTATCATACAGGTTTACTAACTTGAATCTCCTCTTCTGAAAGTCTTCATTGATATATTGGCTGAATGTATCATACAGGTTTTTATAACGGGAATCTCCTCTTCTCAAATTCTTCATTGATGTATTGGCTGGCTGTATCATGTAGGTTTACTAACTTGAATGTGCTCTTTTCAAGGTCTTCATTGATGTATTGGCTGACTGTTTCATACAGGTTTACTAACTTGAATCTCCTCTTCTCATGGTCTTCATTGATGTATTGGGTGACTGTATCATACAGGTTTACTAACTTGAATCTCCTCTTCTCAAAGTCTTCGTTGATGTATTGGCTGACTATATCATACAGGTTTACTAACTTGAATCTCCTCTTCTCAATGTCTTCATTGATGTATTGGCTGACTGTATCGTACAGGTTTACTAACTTGAATCTCCTCTTCTCAAAGGCTTCATTGATGTATTGCCTGACTGTATCATACAGGTTTACTAACTTGAATCTCTTCTCTAAATCTTCATTAATGTATTGGCTGACTATATCCATCAGGTTTACTAAACTGGAATCTCCTCTGCTAAAGTCTTCATTGATGTATTGGCTGACTATATCAATCAGGTTTACTAAGTTGAATCTCCTTTTCTCAAAGTCTTCATTAATGTATTGGCTGACTATATGAATCAGGTTTACTAACTTGAATCTCCTCTGCTAAAGTCTTCATTGGTGTATTGGCTGACTGTATCATACAGGTTTACTAACTTGAATCTCCTGTTCTAAAAGTCTTCATTGATGTATGGCCTGGCTGTATCATGCAGGTTTAGTAACTTGAATTTCCTCTTCTCAAAGTCTTCATTGATGTATTGGCCTACTGTATCATACAGGTTTACTAACTTGAATCTCCTCTGCTAAAGTCTTCATTGATGAATTGGCTGACTGTATCATACAGGTTTACTAACTTGAATCTCCTCTTCTCAAAGTCTTCATTGGTGTATTGGCTGACTGTATCATACAGGTTTACTAACTTGAATCTCCTCTGCTAAAGTCTTCATTGATATATTGGCTGACTGCATCATACAGGTTTACTAACTTGAATCTCCTCTGCTGAAGTCTTCATTTATGTATTGTCTGACTTTTTGATACAGGTTTACTAACTTGAATCTCCTCTGCTAAAGTCCTAATTCATGTATTGGCTGACTGTATCATACAGGTTTACTAACTTGAATCTCCTCTTCTCATGGTCTTCATCAATGTATTGGCTGACTGTATCTTACAGGTTTACTAACTTGAATCTCCTCTTCTCAAAGTCTTCATTGATGTATTGGCTGACTGTATCATACAGGTTTACTAACTTAAATCTCCTCTTCTCAAAGTTTTCATTGATGTATTGGGTGACTGAATCATACAGGTTTACTAACTTGAATCTCATCTTCTCAAAGTCTTCATTGATGTATTGGCTGACTGTATCATACAGGTTTACTAACTTGAATCTCCTCTTCTCAAAGTCTTCATTGATGTAATGGTTTGCTGTATCATGCAGGTTTACTAACTTGAATGTGCTCTTGTCAAGGTCTTCATTGATGTATTGGCTGACTGTAACATACAGGTTTACTAACTTGAATCTCCTCTGCTAAAGTCTTCATTGATGTATTGGCTGACTGTATCATACAGGTTTACTATCTTGAATCTCCTCTTCTCATGGTCTTCATTGATGTATTGGGTAACTGTATCATACAGGTTTACTAACTTGAATCTCCTCTTCTCAAAGTCTTCGTTGATGTATTGGCTGACTATATCATACAGGTTTACTAACTTGAATCTCCTCTTCTCAATGTCTTCATTGATGTATTGGCTGACTGTATCGTACAGGTTTACTAACTTGAATCTCCTCTTCTCAAAGTCTTCATTGATGTATTGGCTTGCTGTATCATGCAGATTTACTAACTGGAATGTGCTCTTGTCAACGTCTTCATTGATGTATTGGCTGACTGTATCATACAGGTTTACTAACTTGAATCTCCTCTGCTAATGTCTTCATTGGTGTATTGGCTGACTGTATCATACAGGTTTACTAACTTAAATCTCCTCTTCTCACAGGCTTCATTGATGTATTGGCTGACTGTATCATACAGGTTTACTAACTTGAATCTCCTCTTCTCATGGTTTTTATTGATATATTTGCTTACTGAATCATACAGGTTTACTTACTTGAATCTCCTCATTTTAAAGGCTTCATTGATGTATTGGCTGATTGTATCATACAGGTTTACTAACTTGAATCTCCTCTTCTCAAAGGCTTCATTGATGTATTGCCTGACTGTATCATACAGGTTTACTAACTTGAATCTGCTCTTCTCAAAGGCTTAATTGATGTATTGGCTGACTGTATCATACAGGTTTACTAACTTAAATCTTCTCTTCTCAAAGTCTTCATTGATATATTCGCTCACTGTATCATACATGTTTACTAACTTGAATCTCCTCTTCTCAAAGTCTTCATTGATGTATTGGCTGACTGTATCATACAGGTTTACTAACTTGAATCTACTCAAAGTCTTCATTGATGTATTGGCTGACTGTGTCATACAGGTTTACTAACTTGAATCTCCTCTTCTCAAAGTCTTCATTGATATATTGGCTGAATGTATCATACAGGTTTTTATAACGGGAATCTCCTCTTCTCAAATTCTTCATTGATGTATTGGTTGACTGTAGCATACAGGTTTCCGAACTTGAATCTCCTCTGCTAAAGTCTTAATTGATGTATTGGCTGACTGTATCATACAGGTTTACTAACTTGAATCTCCTCTTCTCAAAGTCTTCATTGATGTATTGGGTGACTGTATCATACAGGTTTACTAACTTGAATCTCCTCTTCTCATGGTCTTCATTGATGTATTGGCTGACTGTATCATACAGGTTTACCAACTTGAATCTCCTCTTCTCTTGTTCTTCATTGATGTATTGGGTGACTGTATTATACAGGTTTACTAACTTGAAACTCCTCTTCTCAAAGTCTTCATTGATGTATTGGCTGACTGTATCATACAGGTTTACTAACTTGAATCTCCTCTACTCAAAGTCTTCATTGATGTATTGGCTGACTGTATCATCCAGGTTTACTAACTTGAATCTCCTCTTCTCAAAGTCTTCATTGATATATTGGCTGAATGTATCATACAAGTTTTTATAACGGGAATCTGCTCTTCTCAAATTCTTCATTGATGTATTGGCTGGCTGTATCATGTAGGTTTACTAACTTGAATGTGCTCTTTTCAAGGTCTTCATTGATGTATTGGCTGACTGTTTCATACAGGTTTACTAACTTGAATCTCCTCTTCTCAAAGTCTTCATTGATGTATTGGCTGACTGTATCATACAGATTTACTAACACGAATCTCCTCTGCTAAAGTCTTCATTGATGTATTGGCTGACTGTATCATACAGGTTCACTAACTTGAATCTCCTCTTCTCAAAGTCTTCATTGATGAATTGGCTGACTGTATCATCCAGGTTTACTAACGGGAATCTTCTCTTCGCATGGTTTTCATTGATGTATTGGCTGACTGTATCATACAGGTTTACTAACTTGAATCTCCCCTTCTCACGGTTTTGATTGATGTATTGGCTGACTGAATCATACAGGTTTACTAACTTGAATCTCCTCTTCTCATGGTCTTCATTGATGTATTGGGTGACTGTATCATACAGGTTTACTAACTTGAATCTCCTCTTCTCAAACTCTTCATTGATGTATTGGCTGCCTGTATCATGCAGGTTTACTAACTTGAATCTCCTCTTCTCAAATTCTTCATTGATGTATTGGCTGACAGTATCATTCAGGTTTACTAACTTGAACCTCCTCTTCTCAAAGTCTTCATTGATGTATTGGCTTGCTGTATCATGCAGGTTTACTAACTTGAATCTCCTCTTCTCAAAGTCTTCATTGACGTATAGGCTGACTGTATCATACAGGTTTACTAACTTGAATCTTCTCTTCTCAAAGTCTTCATTGATGTATTGGCTGGCTGTATCATGCAGGTTTACTAACTTGAATCTCTTCTCTAAATCTTCATTAATGTATTGGCTGACTATATCCATCAGGTTTACTAAACTGGAATCTCCTCTGCTAAAGTCTTCATTGATGTATTGGCTGACTATATCAATCAGGTTTACTAAGTTGAATCTCCTTTTCTCAAAGTCTTCATTAATGTATTGGCTGACTATATGAATCAGGTTTACTAACTTGAATCTCCTCTGCTAAAGTCTTCATTGGTGTATTGGCTGACTGTATCATACAGGTTTACTAACTTGAATCTCCTCTTCTAAAAGTCTTCATTGATGTATGGCCTGGCTGTATCATGCAGGTTTACTAACTTGAATTTCCTCTTCTCAAAGTCTTCATTGATGTATTGGCCTACTGTATCATACAGGTTTACTAACTTGAATCTCCTCTGCTAAAGTCTTCATTGATGAATTGGCTGACTGTATCATACAGGTTTACTAACTTGAATCTCCTCTTCTCAAAGTCTTCATTGGTGTATTGGCTGACTGTATCATAAGGGTTTACTAACTTGAATCTCCTCTGCTAAAGTCTTCATTGATATATTGGCTGACTGCATCATACAGGTTTACTAACTTGAATCTCCTCTGCTGAAGTCTTCATTTATGTATTGTCTGACTGTTTGATACAGGTTTACTAACTTGAATCTCCTCTGCTAAAGTCCTAATTCATGTATTGGCTGACTGTATCATACAGGTTTACTAACTTAATCTCCTCTTCTCATGGTCTTCATCAATGTATTGGCTGACTGTATCTTACAGGTTTACTAACTTGAATCTCCTCTTCTCAAAGTTTTCATTGATGTATTGGGTGACTGTATCATACAGGTTTACTAACTTGAATCTCATCTTCTCAAAGTCTTCATTGATGTATTGGCTGACTGTATCATACAGGTTTACTAACTTGAATCTCCTCTTCTCAATGTCTTCATTGATGTAATGGCTTGCTGTATCATGCAGGTTTACTAACTTGAATGTGCTCTTGTCAAGGTCTTCATTGATGTATTGGCTGACTGTAACATACAGGTTTACTAACTTGAATCTCCTCTGCCAAAGTCTTCATTGATGTATTGGCTGACTGTATCATACAGGTTTACTAACTTGAATCTCCTCTTCTCATGGTCTTCATTGATGTATTGGGTAACTGTATCATACAGGTTTACTAACTTGAATCTCCTCTTCTCAAAGTCTTCGTTGATGTATTGGCTGACTGTATCGTACAGGTTTACTAACTTGAATCTCCTCTTCTCAAATTCTTCATTGATGTATTGGCTTGCTGTATCATGCAGATTTACTAACTGGAATGTGCTCTTGTCAACGTCTTCATTGATGTATTGGCTGACTGTATCATACAGGTTTACTAACTTGAATCTCCTCTGCTAATGTCTTCATTGGTGTATTGGCTGACTGTATCATACAGGTTTACTAACTTGAATCTCCTCTTCTCACAGGCTTCATTGATGTATTGGCTGACTGTATCATACAGGTTTACTAACTTGAATCTCCTCTTCTCATGGTTTTTATTGATATATTTGCTTACTGAATCATACAGGTTTACTTACTTGAATCTCCTCATTTAAAGGCATCATTGATGTATTGGCTTGCTGTATCATGCAGATTTACTAACTGGAATGTGCTCTTGTCAACGTCTTCATTGATGTATTGGCTGACTGTATCATACAGGTTTACTAACTTGAATCTCCTCTGCTAATGTCTTCATTGGTGTATTGGCTGACTGTATCATACAGGTTTACTAACTTGAATCTCCTCTTCTCACAGGCTTCATTGATGTATTGGCTGACTGTATCATACAGGTTTACTAACTTGAATCTCCTCTTCTCATGGTTTTTATTGATATATTTGCTTACTGAATCATACAGGTTTACTTACTTGAATCTCCTCATTTAAAGGCATCATTGATGTATTGGCTGATTGTATCATACAGGTTTACTAACTTGAATCTCCTCTTCTCAAAGTCTTCATTGATGAATTGGCTGACTGTATCATCCAGGTTTACTAACGGGAATCTTCTCTTCGCATGGTTTTCATTGATGTATTGGCTGACTGTATCATACAGGTTTACTAACTTGAATCTCCCCTTCTCACGGTTTTGATTGATGTATTGGCTGACTGAATCATACAGGTTTACTAACTTGAATCTCCTCTTCTCATGGTCTTCATTGATGTATTGGGTGACTGTATCATACAGGTTTACTAACTTGAATCTCCTGTTCTCAAACTCTTCATTGATGTATTGGCTGCCTGTATCATGCAGGTTTACTAACTTGAATCTCCTCTTCTCAAATTCTTCATTGATGTATTGGCTGACAGTATCATTCAGGTTTACTAACTTGAACCTCCTCTTCTCAAAGTCTTCATTGATGTATTGGCTTGCTGTATCATGCAGGTTTACTAACTTGAATCTCCTCTTCTCAAAGTCTTCATTGACGTATAGGCTGACTGTATCATACAGGTTTACTAACTTGAATCTTCTCTTCTCAAAGTCTTCATTGATGTATTGGCTGGCTGTATCATGCAGGTTTACTAACTTGAATCTCTTCTCTAAATCTTCATTAATGTATTGGCTGACTATATCCATCAGGTTTACTAAACTGGAATCTCCTCTGCTAAAGTCTTCATTGATGTATTGGCTGACTATATCAATCAGGTTTACTAAGTTGAATCTCCTTTTCTCAAAGTCTTCATTAATGTATTGGCTGACTATATGAATCAGGTTTACTAACTTGAATCTCCTCTGCTAAAGTCTTCATTGGTGTATTGGCTGACTGTATCATACAGGTTTACTAACTTGAATCTCCTCTTCTAAAAGTCTTCATTGATGTATGGCCTGGCTGTATCATGCAGGTTTACTAACTTGAATTTCCTCTTCTCAAAGTCTTCATTGATGTATTGGCCTACTGTATCATACAGGTTTACTAACTTGAATCTCCTCTGCTAAAGTCTTCATTGATGAATTGGCTGACTGTATCATACAGGTTTACTAACTTGAATCTCCTCTTCTCAAAGTCTTCATTGGTGTATTGGCTGACTGTATCATACAGGTTTACTAACTTGAATCTCCTCTGCTAAAGTCTTCATTGATATATTGGCTGACTGCATCATACAGGTTTACTAACTTGAATCTCCTCTGCTGAAGTCTTCATTTATGTATTGTCTGACTGTTTGATACAGGTTTACTAACTTGAATCTCCTCTGCTAAAGTCCTAATTCATGTATTGGCTGACTGTATCATACAGGTTTACTAACTTGAATCTCCTCTTCTCATGGTCTTCATCAATGTATTGGCTGACTGTATCTTACAGGTTTACTAACTTGAATCTCCTCTTCTCAAAGTTTTCATTGATGTATTGGGTGACTGTATCATACAGGTTTACTAACTTGAATCTCATCTTCTCAAAGTCTTCATTGATGTATTGGCTGACTGTATCATACAGGTTTACTAACTTGAATCTCCTCTTCTCAATGTCTTCATTGATGTAATGGCTTGCTGTATCATGCAGGTTTACTAACTTGAATGTGCTCTTGTCAAGGTCTTCATTGATGTATTGGCTGACTGTAACATACAGGTTTACTAACTTGAATCTCCTCTGCCAAAGTCTTCATTGATGTATTGGCTGACTGTATCATACAGGTTTACTAACTTGAATCTCCTCTTCTCATGGTCTTCATTGATGTATTGGGTAACTGTATCATACAGGTTTACTAACTTGAATCTCCTCTTCTCAAAGTCTTCGTTGATGTATTGGCTGACTGTATCGTACAGGTTTACTAACTTGAATCTCCTCTTCTCAAATTCTTCATTGATGTATTGGCTTGCTGTATCATGCAGATTTACTAACTGGAATGTGCTCTTGTCAACGTCTTCATTGATGTATTGGCTGACTGTATCATACAGGTTTACTAACTTGAATCTCCTCTGCTAATGTCTTCATTGGTGTATTGGCTGACTGTATCATACAGGTTTACTAACTTGAATCTCCTCTTCTCACAGGCTTCATTGATGTATTGGCTGACTGTATCATACAGGTTTACTAACTTGAATCTCCTCTTCTCATGGTTTTTATTGATATATTTGCTTACTGAATCATACAGGTTTACTTACTTGAATCTCCTCATTTAAAGGCATCATTGATGTATTGGCTGATTGTATCATACAGGTTTACTAACTTGAATCTCCTCTTCTCAAAGGCTTCATTGATGTATTGCCTGACTGTATCATACAGGTTTACTAACTTGAATCTGCTCTTCTCAAAGGCTTAATTGATGTATTGGCTGACTGTATCATACAGGTTTACTAACTTAAATCTCCTCTTCTCAAAGTCTTCATTGATGTATTCGCTCACTGTATCATACATGTTTACTAACTTGAATCTCCTCTTCTCAAAGTCTTCATTGATGTATTGGCTGACTGTATCATACAGGTTTACTAACTTGAATCTACTCAAAGTCTTCATTGATGTATTGGCTGACTGTGTCATACAGGTTTACTAACTTGAATCTCCTCTTCTCAAAGTCTTCATTGATATATTGGCTGAATGTATCATACAGGTTTTTATAACGGGAATCTCCTTTTCTCAAATTCTTCATTGATGTATTGGCTGACTGTAGCATACAGGTTTCCGAACTTGAATCTCCTCTGCTAAAGTCTTAATTGATGTATTGGCTGACTGTATCATACAGGTTTACTAACTTGAATCTCCTCTTCTCAAAGTCTTCATTGATGTATTGGGTGACTGTATCATACAGGTTTACTAACTTGAATCTCCTCTTCTCATGGTCTTCATTGATGTATTGGCTGACTGTATCATACAGGTATACTAACTTGAATCTCCTCTTCTCATGGTCTTCATTTATGTATTGGGTGACTGTATTATACAGGTTTGCTAACTTGAAACTCCTCTTCTCAAAGTCTTCATTGATGTATTGGCTGACTGTATCATACAGGTTTACTATCTTGAATCTCCTCTACTCAAAGTCTTAATTGATGTATTGGCTGACTGTATCATACAGGTTTACTAACTTGAATCTCCTCTTCTCAAAGTCTTCATTGATGTATTGGCTGACTGTATCATACAGGTTTACTAACTTGAATCTGCTCTTCTCAAAGTCATCATTGATGTATTGGGTGACTGTATCATACAGGTTTACTAACTTGAATCTCCTCTTCTCATGGTCTTAATTGATGTATTGGCTGACTGTATCATACAGGTTTACTAACTTGAATCTCCTCTTCTCAAAGTCTTCGTTGATGTATTGTCTGACTATATCATACAGGTTTACTAACTTGAAACTCCTCTTCTCAATGTCTTCATTGATGTATTGGCTGACTGTATCGTACAGGTTTACTAACTTGAATCTCCTCTTCTCAAAGGCTTTATTGATGTATTGCCTGACTGTATCATACAGGTTTACTAACTTGAATCTCTTCTTGTCAAAGTTTTCATTGATGTATTGGGTGACTGTATCATACAGGTTTACTAACTTGAATCTCCTCTTCTCAAAGTCTTCATTGATGTATTGGCTCACTGTATCATACAGGTTTACTAACTTGAATCTCCTCTTCTCAAAGTCTTCATTGATGTATTGGCTGACTGTATCATACACGTTTACTAACTTGAATCTACTCAAAGTCTTCATTGATGTATTGGCTGACTGTGTCATACAGGTTGCCTAACTTGAATCTCCTTTTCTCAAAGTCTTCATTGATGTATTGGCTGACTGTATCATACAGGTTTCCTAACTTGAATCTCCTCTGCTAAAGTCTTAATTGATGTATTGGCTGACTGTATCATACAGGTTTACTAACTTGAATCTCCTCTTCTCAAAGTCTTCATTGATGTATTGGGTGGCTTTATCATACAGGTTTACTAACTTGAATCTCCTCTACTCAAAGTCTTCATTGATGTATTGGCTGACTGTATCATACAGGTATACTAACTTGAATCTCCTCTTCTCAAAGTCTTCATTGATATATTGGCTGACTGTATCATACAGGTTTTTATAACGGGAATCTCCTCTTCTCAAATTCTTCATTGATGTATTGGCTGGCTGTATCATGTAGGTTTACTAACTTGAATGTGCTCTTTTCAAGGTCTTCATTGATGTTTTGGCTGACTGTATCATACAGGTTTACTAACTTGAATATCCTCTTCTCAAAGTCTTCATTGATGTATTTGCTGACTGTATCATACAGATTTACTAACTTGAATCTCCTCTGCTAAAGTCTTCATTGATGTATTGGCTGACTGTATCATGCAGGTTTACTAACTTGAATCTCCTCTTCTCAAAGTCTTCATTGGTGTATTGGCTGACTGTATCATACAGGTTTACTAACTTGAATCTCCTCTGCTAAAGTCTTCATTGATATATTGGCTGACTGCATCATGCAGGTTTACTAACTTGAATCTCCTCTGCTAAAGTCTTCATTTATGTATTGGCTGACTGTATGATACAGGTTTATTAACTTGAATCTCCTCTGCTAAAGTCCTAATTCATGTATTGGCTGACCGTATCATACAGGTTTACTAACTTGAATCTCCTCTTCTCATGGTCTTTATCAATGTATTGGCTGACTGTATCTTACAGGTTTACTAACTTGAATCTCCTCTTCTCAAATTCTTCATTGATGTATTGGCTGACTGTATCATACAGGTTTACTAACTTGAATCTCCTCTTCTCAAAGGCTTCATTGATGTATTGGCTGACTGTATCATACAGGTTTACTAACTTGAATCTCCTCTTCTCATGGTTTTTATTGATGTATTTGCTTACTGAATCATACAGGTTTACTTACTTGAATCTCCTCATTTTAAAGGCTTCATTGATGTATTGGCTGATTGTATCATACAGGTTTACTAACTTGAATCTCCTCTTCTCAAAGGCTTCATTGATGTATTGCCTGACTGTATCATACAGGTTTACTAACTTGAATCTCCTCTTCTCAAAGTCTTCATTGATGTATTGGCTAGCTGTATCATGCAGGTTTACTAACTTGAATCTCCTCTTCTCAAAGTCTTCATTGACGTATAGGCTGACTGTATCATACAGGTTTACTAACTTGAATCTTCTCTTCTCAAAGTCTTCATTGATGTATTGGCTGACTGTGTCATACAGGTTTACTAACTTGAATCTCCTTTTCTCAAAGTCTTCATTGATGTATTGGCTGACTGTAGCATACAGGTTTCCGAACTTGAATCTCCTCTGCTAAAGTCTTAATTGATGTATTGGCTGACTGTATCATACAGGTTTACTAACTTGAATCTCCTCTTCTCAAAGTCTTCATTGATGTATTGGCTGACTGTATCATACAGGTTTACTAACTTGAATCTGCTCTTCTCAAAGTCATCATTGATGTATTGGGTGACTGTATCATACAGGTTTACTAACTTGAATCTCCTCTTCTCATGGTCTTCATTGATGTATTGGCTGACTGTATCATACAGGTTTATTAACTTGAATCTCCTCTTCTCATGGTCTTCATTGATGTATTGGGTGACTGTATTATACAGGTTTACTAACTTGAAACTCCTCTTCTCAAAGTCTTCATTGATGTATTGGCTGACTGTATCATACAGGTTTACTAACTTGAATCTCCTCTTCTGAAAGTCTTCATTGATATATTGGCTGAATGTATCATACAGGTTTTTATAACGGGAATCTCCTCTTCTCAAATTCTTCATTGATGTATTGGCTGGCTGTATCATGTAGGTTTACTAACTTGAATGTGCTCTTTTCAAGGTCTTCATTGATGTATTGGCTGACTGTTTCATACAGGTTTACTAACTTGAATCTCCTCTTCTCATGGTCTTCATTGATGTATTGGGTGACTGTATCATACAGGTTTACTAACTTGAATCTCCTCTTCTCAAAGTCTTCGTTGATGTATTGGCTGACTATATCATACAGGTTTACTAACTTGAATCTCCTCTTCTCAATGTCTTCATTGATGTATTGGCTGACTGTATCGTACAGGTTTACTAACTTGAATCTCCTCTTCTCAAAGGCTTCATTGATGTATTGCCTGACTGTATCATACAGGTTTACTAACTTGAATCTCTTCTCTAAATCTTCATTAATGTATTGGCTGACTATATCCATCAGGTTTACTAAACTGGAATCTCCTCTGCTAAAGTCTTCATTGATGTATTGGCTGACTATATCAATCAGGTTTACTAAGTTGAATCTCCTTTTCTCAAAGTCTTCATTAATGTATTGGCTGACTATATGAATCAGGTTTACTAACTTGAATCTCCTCTGCTAAAGTCTTCATTGGTGTATTGGCTGACTGTATCATACAGGTTTACTAACTTGAATCTCCTCTTCTAAAAGTCTTCATTGATGTATGGCCTGGCTGTATCATGCAGGTTTAGTAACTTGAATTTCCTCTTCTCAAAGTCTTCATTGATGTATTGGCCTACTGTATCATACAGGTTTACTAACTTGAATCTCCTCTGCTAAAGTCTTCATTGATGAATTGGCTGACTGTATCATACAGGTTTACTAACTTGAATCTCCTCTTCTCAAAGTCTTCATTGGTGTATTGGCTGACTGTATCATACAGGTTTACTAACTTGAATCTCCTCTGCTAAAGTCTTCATTGATATATTGGCTGACTGCATCATACAGGTTTACTAACTTGAATCTCCTCTGCTGAAGTCTTCATTTATGTATTGTCTGACTGTTTGATACAGGTTTACTAACTTGAATCTCCTCTGCTAAAGTCCTAATTCATGTATTGGCTGACTGTATCATACAGGTTTACTAACTTGAATCTCCTCTTCTCATGGTCTTCATCAATGTATTGGCTGACTGTATCTTACAGGTTTACTAACTTGAATCTCCTCTTCTCAAAGTTTTCATTGATGTATTGGGTGACTGTATCATACAGGTTTACTAACTTGAATCTCATCTTCTCAAAGTCTTCATTGATGTATTGGCTGACTGTATCATACAGGTTTACTAACTTGAATCTCCTCTTCTCAAAGTCTTCATTGATGTAATGGCTTGCTGTATCATGCAGGTTTACTAACTTGAATGTGCTCTTGTCAAGGTCTTCATTGATGTATTGGCTGACTGTAACATACAGGTTTACTAACTTGAATCTCCTCTGCCAAAGTCTTCATTGATGTATTGGCTGACTGTATCATACAGGTTTACTAACTTGAATCTCCTCTTCTCATGGTCTTCATTGATGTATTGGGTAACTGTATCATACAGGTTTACTAACTTGAATCTCCTCTTCTCAAATTCTTCGTTGATGTATTGGCTGACTGTATCGTACAGGTTTACTAACTTGAATCTCCTCTTCTCAAATTCTTCATTGATGTATTGGCTTGCTGTATCATGCAGATTTACTAACTGGAATGTGCTCTTGTCAACGTCTTCATTGATGTATTGGCTGACTGTATCATACAGGTTTACTAACTTGAATCTCCTCTGCTAATGTCTTCATTGGTGTATTGGCTGACTGTATCATACAGGTTTACTAACTTGAATCTCCTCTTCTCACAGGCTTCATTGATGTATTGGCTGACTGTATCATACAGGTTTACTAACTTGAATCTCCTCTTCTCATGGTTTTTATTGATATATTTGCTTACTGAATCATACAGGTTTACTTACTTGAATCTCCTCATTTAAAGGCATCATTGATGTATTGGCTGATTGTATCATACAGGTTTACTAACTTGAATCTCCTCTTCTCAAAGGCTTCATTGATGTATTGCCTGACTGTATCATACAGGTTTACTAACTTGAATCTGCTCTTCTCAAAGGCTTAATTGATGTATTGGCTGACTGTATCATACAGGTTTACTAACTTAAATCTCCTCTTCTCAAAGTCTTCATTGATGTATTCGCTCACTGTATCATACATGTTTACTAACTTGAATCTCCTCTTCTCAAAGTCTTCATTGATGTATTGGCTGACTGTATCATACAGGTTTACTAACTTGAATCTACTCAAAGTCTTCATTGATGTATTGGCTGACTGTGTCATACAGGTTTACTAACTTGAATCTCCTCTTCTCAAAGTCTTCATTGATATATTGGCTGAATGTATCATACAGGTTTTTATAACGGGAATCTCCTCTTCTCAAATTCTTCATTGATGTATTGGCTGACTGTAGCATACAGGTTTCCGAACTTGAATCTCCTCTGCTAAAGTCTTAATTGATGTATTGGCTGACTGTATCATACAGGTTTACTAACTTGAATCTCCTCTTCTCAAAGTCTTCATTGATGTATTGGGTGACTGTATCATACAGGTTTACTAACTTGAATCTCCTCTTCTCATGGTCTTCATTGATGTATTGGCTGACTGTATCATACAGGTATACTAACTTGAATCTCCTCTTCTCATGGTCTTCATTTATGTATTGGGTGACTGTATTATACAGGTTTGCTAACTTGAAACTCCTCTTCTCAAAGTCTTCATTGATGTATTGGCTGACTGTATCATACAGGTTTACTATCTTGAATCTCCTCTACTCAAAGTCTTCATTGATATATTGGCTGAATGTATCATACAGGTTTTTATAACGGGAATCTCCTCTTCTCAAATTCTTCATTGATGTATTGGCTGGCTGTATCATGTAGGTTTACTAACTTGAATGTGCACTTTTCAAGGTCTTTATTGATGTATTGGCTGACTGTATCATACAGGTTTACTAACTTGAATCTCCTCTTCTCATGGTCTTAATTGATGTATTGGCTGACTGTATCATACAGGTTTACTAACTTGAATCTCCTCTTCTCAAAGTCTTCGTTGATGTATTGTCTGACTATATCATACAGGTTTACTAACTTGAATCTCCTCTTCTCAATGTCTTCATTGATGTATTGGCTGACTGTATCGTACAGGTTTACTAACTTGAATCTCCTCTTCTCAAAGGCTTTATTGATGTATTGCCTGACTGTATCATACAGGTTTACTAACTTGAATCTCTTCTTGTCAAAGTTTTCATTGATGTATTGGGTGACTGTATCATACAGGTTTACTAACTTGAATCTCCTCTTCTCAAAGTCTTCATTGATGTATTGGCTCACTGTATCATACAGGTTTACTAACTTGAATCTCCTCTTCTCAAAGTCTTCATTGATGTATTGGCTGACTGTATCATACACGTTTACTAACTTGAATCTACTCAAAGTCTTCATTGATGTATTGGCTGACTGTGTCATACAGGTTGCCTAACATGAATCTCCTTTTCTCAAAGTCTTCATTGATGTATTGGCTGACTGTATCATACAGGTTTCCTAACTTGAATCTCCTCTGCTAAAGTCTTAATTGATGTATTGGCTGACTGTATCATACAGGTTTACTAACTTGAATCTCCTCTTCTCAAAGTCTTCATTGATGTATTGGGTGGCTTTATCATACAGGTTTACTAACTTGAATCTCCTCTACTCAAAGTCTTCATTGATGTATTGGCTGACTGTATCATACAGGTATACTAACTTGAATCTCCTCTTCTCAAAGTCTTCATTGATATATTGGCTGACTGTATCATACAGGTTTTTATAACGGGAATCTCCTCTTCTCAAATTCTTCATTGATGTATTGGCTGGCTGTATCATGTAGGTTTACTAACTTGAATGTGCTCTTTTCAAGGTCTTCATTGATGTTTTGGCTGACTGTATCATACAGGTTTACTAACTTGAATATCCTCTTCTCAAAGTCTTCATTGATGTATTTGCTGACTGTATCATACAGATTTACTAACTTGAATCTCCTCTGCTAAAGTCTTCATTGATGTATTGGCTGACTGTATCATGCAGGTTTACTAACTTGAATCTCCTCTTCTCAAAGTCTTCATTGGTGTATTGGCTGACTGTATCATACAGGTTTACTAACTTGAATCTCCTCTGCTAAAGTCTTCATTGATATATTGGCTGACTGCATCATGCAGGTTTACTAACTTGAATCTCCTCTGCTAAAGTCTTCATTTATGTATTGGCTGACTGTATGATACAGGTTTACTAACTTGAATCTCCTCTGCTAAAGTCCTAATTCATGTATTGGCTGACTGTATCATACAGGTTTACTAACTTGAATCTCCTCTTCTCATGGTCTTTATCAATGTATTGGCTGACTGTATCTTACAGGTTTACTAACTTGAATCTCCTCTTCTCAAATTCTTCATTGATGTATTGGCTGACTGTATCATACAGGTTTACTAACTTGAATCTCCTCTTCTCAAAGGCTTCATTGATGTATTGGCTGACTGTATCATACAGGTTTACTAACTTGAATCTCCTCTTCTCATGGTTTTTATTGATGTATTTGCTTACTGAATCATACAGGTTTACTTACTTGAATCTCCTCATTTTAAAGGCTTCATTGATGTATTGGCTGATTGTATCATACAGGTTTACTAACTTGAATCTCCTCTTCTCAAAGGCTTCATTGATGTATTGCCTGACTGTATCATACAGGTTTACTAACTTGAATCTCCTCTTCTCAAAGTCTTCATTGATGTATTGGCTTGCTGTATCATGCAGGTTTACTAACTTGAATCTCCTCTTCTCAAAGTCTTCATTGACGTATAGGCTGACTGTATCATACAGGTTTACTAACTTGAATCTTCTCTTCTCAAAGTCTTCATTGATGTATTGGCTGACTGTGTCATACAGGTTTACTAACTTGAATCTCCTTTTCTCAAAGTCTTCATTGATGTATTGGCTGACTGTAGCATACAGGTTTCCGAACTTGAATCTCCTCTGCTAAAGTCTTAATTGATGTATTGGCTGACTGTATCATACAGGTTTACTAACTTGAATCTCCTCTTCTCAAAGTCTTCATTGATGTATTGGCTGATTTATCATACAGGTTTACTAACTTGAATCTGCTCTTCTCAAAGTCATCATTGATGTATTGGGTGACTGTATCATACAGGTTTACTAACTTGAATCTCCTCTTCTCATGGTCTTCAATGATGTATTGGCTGACTGTATCATACAGGTTTACTAACTTGAATCTCCTCTTCTCATGGTCTTCATTGATGTATTGGGTGACTGTATTATACAGGTTTACTAACTTGAAACTCCTCTTCTCAAAGTCTTCATTGATGTATTGGCTGACTGTATCATACAGGTTTACTAACTTGAATCTCCTCTACTCAAAGTCTTCATTGATGTATTGGCTGACTGTATCATACAGGTTTACTAACTTGAATCTCCTCTTCTGAAAGTCTTCATTGATATATTGGCTGAATGTATCATACAGGTTTTTATAACGGGAATCTCCTCTTCTCAAATTCTTCATTGATGTATTGGCTGGCTGTATCATGTAGGTTTACTAACTTGAATGTGCTCTTTTCAAGGTCTTCATTGATGTATTGGCTGACTGTTTCATACAGGTTTACTAACTTGAATCTCCTCTTCTCATGGTCTTCATTGATGTATTGGGTGACTGTATCATACAGGTTTACTAACTTGAATCTCCTCTTCTCAAAGTCTTCGTTGATGTATTGGCTGACTATATCATACAGGTTTACTAACTTGAATCTCCTCTTCTCAATGTCTTCATTGATGTATTGGCTGACTGTATCGTACAGGTTTACTAACTTGAATCTCCTCTTCTCAAAGGCTTCATTGATGTATTGCCTGACTGTATCATACAGGTTTGCTAACTTTAATCTCCTCTTCTCAAAGTTTTCATTGATGTATTAGGTGACTGTATCATACAGGTTTACTAACTTGAATCTCCTCTTCTCAAAGTGTTCATTGATGTATTGGCTCACTGTATCATACAGGTTTACTAACTTGAATCTCCTCTTCTCAAAGTCTTCATTGATGTATTGGCTGACTGTATCATACAGGTTTACTAACTTAAATCTACTCAAAGTCTTCATTGATGTATTGGCTGACTGTGTCATACAGGTTGACTAACTTGAATCTCCTTTTCTCAAAGTCTTCATTGATGTATTGGCTGACTGTATCATAGAGGTTTCCTAACTTGAATCTCCTCTGCTAAAGTCTTAATTGATGTATTGGCTGACTGTATCATACAGGTTTACTAACTTGAATCTCCTCTTCTCAAAGTCTTCATTGATGTATTGGGTGGCTGTATCATACAGGTTTACTAACTTGAATCTCCTCTACTCAAAGTCTTCATTGATGTATTGGCTGACTGTATCATACAGGTTTACTAACTTGAATCTCCTCATCTCAAATTCTTCATTGATGTATTGGCTGGCTGTATCATGTAGGTTTACTAACTTGAATGTGCTCTTTTCAAGGTCTTCATTGATGTATTGGCTGACTGTATCATACAGGTTTACTAACTTGAATCTCCTCTTCTCAAAGTCTTCATTGATGTATTTGCTGACTGTATCATACAGATTTACGAACTTGAATCTCCTCTGCTAAAGTCTTCATTGATGTATTGGCTGACTGTATCATACAGGTTTACTAACTTGAATCTCCTCTTCTCAAAGTCTTTTTTGGTGTATTGGCTGACTGTATCATACAGGTTTACTAACTTGAATCTCCTCTGCTAAAGTCTTCATTGATATATTGGCTGACTGCATCATACAGGTTTACTAACTTGAATCTCCTCTGCTAAAGTCTTCATTTATGTATTGGCTGACTGTATGATACAGGTTTACTAACTTGAATCTCCTCTGCTAAAGTCTTAATTCATGTCATGGCTGACTGTATCATACAGGTTTACTAACTTGAATCTCCTCTTCTCATGGTCTTCATCAATGTATTGGCTGACTGTATCTTACAGGTTTACTAACTTGAATCTCCTCTTCTCAAAGTCTTCATTTTTGTATTGGCTGACTGTATCATACAGGTTTACTAACTTAAATCTCCTCTTCTCAAAGTTTTCATTGATGTATTGGGTGACTGTATCATACAGGTTTACTAACTTGAATCTCATCTTCTCAAAGTCTTCATTGATGTATTGGCTGACTGTAGCATACAGGTTTCCGAAGTTGAATCTCCTCTGCTAAAGTCTTCATTGATGTATTGGCTTGCTGTATCATGCAGATTTACTAACTTGAATGTGCTCTTGTCAACGTCATCATTGATGTATTGGCTGACTGTATCATACAGGTTTACTAACTTGAATCTCCTCTGCTAATGTCTTCATTGGTGTATTGGCTGACTGTATCATACAGGTTTACTAACTTGAATCTCCTCTTCTCAAAGGCTTCATTGATGTATTGGCTGACTGTATCATACAGGTTTACTAACTTGAATCTCCTCTTCTCATGGTTTTTATTGATGTATTGGCTTACTGAATCATACAGGTTTACTTACTTGAATCCCCTCATTTTAAAGGCTTCATTGATGTATTGGCTGATTGTATCATACAGGTTTACTAACTTGAATCTCCTCTTCTCTAAGGCTTCATTGATGTATTGCCTGACTGTATCATACAGGTTTACTAACTTGAATCTGCTCTTCTCAAAGGCTTAATTGATGTATTGGCTGACTGTATCATACAGGTTTACTAACGTGAATCTCCTCTTCTCAAAGTCTTCATTGATGTATTGGCTCACTGTATCATACAGGTTTACTAACTTGAATCTCCTCTTCTCAAAGTCTTCTTTGATGTATTGGCTGACTGTATAATACAGGTTTACTAACTTGAATCTACTCAAAGTCTTCATTGATGTATTGGCTGACTGTGTCATACAGGTTTACTAACTTGAATCTCCTTTTCTCAAAGTCTTCATTGATGTATTGCCTGACTGTAGCATACAGGTTTACTAACTTGAATCTCCTCTTCTCAAAGTCTTCATTGATGTATTGGGTGACTGTATCATACAGGTTTACTAACTTGAATCTCCTCTTCTCAAAGTCTTCATTGATGTATTGGCTGACTGTATCATACAGATTTACTAACTTGAATCTCCTCTGCTAAAGTCTTCATTGATGTATTGCCTGACTGTATCATACAGGTTTACTAACTTCAATCTCCTCTTCTCAAAGTCTTCATTGATGTATTGGCTGACTGTATCATACAGGTTTACTAACGGGAATCTTCTCTTCTCATGGTTTTCATTGATGTATTGGCTGACTGTATCATACAGGTTTACTAACTTGAATCTCCTCTTCTCACGGTTTTCATTGATGTATTGGCTGACTGTATCATACAGGTTTACTAACTTGAATCTCCTCTTCTCATGGTCTTCATTGATGTATTGGGTGAGTAGTATGAAAGGCTCTTGAGTCCGTTCGTTGACCCCTGATGACGTCATCACCGCAGGGCATGTAACATAAACAAAGCCGCGGCCGCCGCCGCCGCCGCTGCTGCTGCTTCCACGTGTTGTCGCGTCGACCTTGGTGTAGCTAGCACGTGATCACCCTAAGGCATGAAGGCCGCTGCGACCACACCTAAACAGGTGTTTATTAGAACCCGGCCTTGGTCTAGCTAGCACTTTCTTGGCATTGAATGTATCATCTAAATAAAATATTGCACTAGCTGATCCTTTTATTTAATTGCTACAGATTTTTCTAGGTATAATTGAGGATGGGAGAGGATTTTCCCTATATTCGGATGTAAAGGAAAAAAGTTGGAAAATAAAAGACGTGAAGGTAAGTTAGTTTTTTTTTATTCATTCTTATAAGATACAAGTGTCGAGTTTATTTCGTCACAAATAACATCGTAAAGGACGAAACATGAAGCATTTTCTTTTGGAAGTACATAAGTGCTACTACCTGAAGCACTGTTAACATAGTCTTTTATATCTGTTGTAGCTAAGACATATTTTGCAAGTTGATGTTGCAACACATTTGCATTGCACAATAGAAAGTTTACATCATCTAAACAAAGGATGACTTGTGAGTTTTCGCATTGTATCCTGGCACGATGCCCATTTATGGATTTGAGGCGAAACTGTTCTTCGATGCATCTGTACGACTGCCCTTTGCAGAGATGTTCGGCAAGTTTAGGTAGGTGATTCAGCAGAGTCGCGAAGTAGTAGGACGAGAGGACGACTCTTCCCTGCTTTACCCCGCCAATTTCCACGTGAGCTTCGTAATTTCTTCTTTTGAAGAAACCCAGGCTGATGTATCTGGAGTGATGTTTGTTGAGAAAGTAGGTCCTGCGATGCAACACGGGTTCCGGAGGAGGAGTCACCCGGCGCAGTGGCATTCTGATCTGTTTACCTCTTGAGCTCATCTCGTCGACTGCTCCACAGCTGAAACAAAAGAAGCATCGTGTCTGTTAGAGCTATCAGCAGGACATCTGGTGTTAAGTTTTTTAAGCTTATGATGCTTCAACCAATTGAACATGGCGTGAGCGTGTTTGCATGCACAGTGAGTGTTTGAGAACTTATGACAAGGAAATCCGCAGTGTAACTGATGATAGAGATTTTCTGGCTTGGGGCAATTAAATTCTTTTCTTAAATTGATAAACGTTCTATCGCAGAGTGCGGAAAGAACTTCACATTTATCCTCGTCATAAGCGAAGAGAGAGATGTGCCCCGCCACCACCTCTTCCAGCACAGTTTTTAGCATGCTATAAGGAACGTAACCATCATTGAAATGCATTCCATTTTTATTTTCTTTGTTAAATGCATCTAATTTACTATTCCAGGGATATGGGCTTGCAAAATGAAAGGTTTGAACAATCCCTTTTCCAATTATCGCCAATTCCTTTATGATTAATTCTTTGCCGTTTCCTCTGAGCGCTGTATAATCTACGACAAGACCTCCTTCCATCTTGGACAAAGACTGGCCGAAAAATAAATGAGCTACTTACCTTTATACCCGGTAGGCATCGCTGTCCCTTGTTGCACCGCCAGACTGGAAACTCTCTGTGGAACATCTCCCTGGCCTGACGATCTGGATTGGCAGAGTTGAACAGGGCTACGAACTCGTTCATGGTGTATCCTCTGGTGCAGACGTAGAGAGTATAGAGGCACGCGTACTGGCCGCAGATGTCGGAGTAGAGGCTTTGAAGTTGGCAATGATTCACAATAAAGTGAAATGGCATAAAGCTTTTCAAGGATTTTATAAAGGGAGGGAGGCCGTACGAATCGAAATACCATGCAAAAGAATTTGAATTTTGAGTTACAGCTATCCAGTGTGAACCAGGTAGGTTGTGAGGATCTAAATTTATTACGAATGTTGACGGTTTAGTAAACTCTGTAGGCAACATGTCCGATGCAAAAACTCCTGCAAAATTTGGAATGCCTCGCAAAGTTTGTTCTATTTGTAAGGTGTTCATAATTAATAATCGGTATGCACTCTCAGATCTTTGTCTATCTGAATAGAATTTTCGTACTCACAGTACATGATACACGTGATGGCTTGTGTTAACTTTGTTTTAAATCTGAGCTCTATTCTTATATTTCCGTTATTTAATAGAGAAGCATGACCTTCTGAAGCGGCACTGTCTGGCGTTAAATCGAAAAGCACTAGGAAGTAACCCATTATATACATATCGTGCGTGATTTGAATTCCGCTGTTGGTGTGATGGATGCCAGAACCGGAAAAGAGCGTTTGGTACGCTAATGTTGAACCTTTTTCGTTAGAGGTATCGATATAAAGACCTTCTGCCGGAATTTGCTGGCCGTTAACGTAAATCGCAAAATATTCCAAATGGAAGTGCTTAAAATTGAAAGGATTTGTGGTGTGAGTTCCGGAAAAATTTGTATTTTCTGTCATACCTACGAGTATCCTTTTAGGGAGCGGACCTAATACAGCATTGTCTATAGAGATGGTACTTTGCCCTGCTGCGAAAGTAAAGGACCTGACATCGACTCGCGTTATATCGTATCTCGCATTTACTTTTTCTAAAGCATTCATATGGGCCATTAAGAGGCTAGGAGCTGGTTTTATCTTTTTCACGTATAGAGTGGCATCTAGGAATTGAAATCTAGCATGTAGATCCGCACTTTCACTCATATAAAACGAGTCCTTCGCTTTAGTCAACTTGATTTGAAGTGTAAGTCCCGGTAGTAACAAAGTGGGTAAATTGAAAATATCCCCATGTAATCTACCAAACATGACTATTTCTTTAGACGCATTGCTCCTATGATGACGTTCTTTCCATCCACGATTAGAATCTCCGGCTTCCAGCGTTTCGTTTTTTGAAGCATCGGCCCCGGAGAGACCGTGGAGAGCCGTGTCGATGTACCAGAAAGCGTTAGTAAGATGGCTTTTCGATGCATCGTGACCGTACGTTAATAAGGTTTCTAAATAGCTACGATAATGATAAAGATCTTCAGACGGAGTGATGGATGTTCCATTTAGCGAAACGCTTAATTGGCTAAACAAGGAGTGGAATAAATTGTTAACACCCGTCGTTTTATCTGTTGCTGCTAAGTTGGAACCATCCGGCTTTACAAATTTTCCTTTTACCATCAAATAAACATTTAAATCGATGTAGTGTTCCTTATCTCCAGGAATAACAAATTCCAATACGGATTGATCTACTGGTGCGATGGGTTTGATTAGGGTAGTGAAGTTTCCTAACACTGCCGACTGAATTGGTTTTTTTGCAAAAATATCAAATTCGGATTTTGTGCAGGCGATCATGTTGCTATCTCGGGAGCATGTGCTGGTGGCATCGTGTTGCACCCTGTATTTAATCAAAAATGTCTCTAGCTTTTTTGGCTTTATATGGAGTTGATCTCCTTCTCTTGCCCTTTCCTTGTTGTAACCTACCAACTAACTTTTTTGTACCTTCCGTGACTCGTTTTGCCACGATATCTTTGACTTTGGTACCTTCCTGTCGTGCAGCAATATCGGTCATGATGTTTGCACCCGTGGTGAGGGCTTCCCTGCCCAAAGTTTTTGCCCCGGATAGGAGGATGGGCTTAACAATTCTGAATAGACTACCCAAAAAGTTACCTATGCCTCTACCTTGCTGTACGTATGGGCTTCCTACGTACAGCGGTCCGATGTACTGACCGAGGCGCCCTCCACTCTGGTTTACATAGTACGCTGTAAGCGGGTCCATTGCCAAATGCATGGATTTTAAATTTAGAGGCCTAATTTATATTGACCCGCTTAAAGAAATCCATTGGTAATGAATTTAAATTTAAATATTAAATTCCCAACGGTTTTCATTCACCCACCTAGCTATACCTAGTGCCTCCGATCTGGCACACCTGACGGTGTTAAACTGATGCCACCGACAGGCAGGTGCAGTAACTAAAAATTCAATATTTAGGTTGCACCCTAGGTTTTCTATATTGTAGACTCTAAAGTCATCTCCTGCTGTGGGTTGCAATACGTTACCAAGCATGCTCCCCTTTACAAACAATATTCCATCTGGAATTTTGGGAGCAAACTCGACGTGGCCTGAACTCCATGGTATGCCGTGAAAATTTTCGGATAACCATGTGTTCGTCCGTCTAAACTTTATTGGCCACGCATTTTGCGGAAGATTTGGTTTACGGATCAGTTTGTGCAATACCACCTGTTCCGTCTCAATTTCCACGACGGCCAATTCTTTTAACATAACTTTTCCCTCTGGATTATAAAATCCTTGAAAGGCTGTAGAGTATTCAACGGCCATCTGAAAAAAACAAAAAACATTATTTAACTTTCTTAAAATGCAGCACAGCAATGGTAGGCATAACGCTACTGCTCAAGCGAGCCAGATCACCAAACTTGTTAACCATTTCAATTGCTACGGTTCGAAAATGATTAAGTTCTACCGGAACGTAAAATATGTTTTCAAACTTGTGATGACTAGTGTACGAGGGAAACTGAATAATTCTTATGCACCTAACGTAGGAGCTACCGAGCAGCTGCGGTTCGATGAGATTGCAGTAAACAAAAATGGGTTCGGTTCCAGAAAGAAACTGAAAAGAGCTTTTTCTGTGCGTTCTAAGGAAAAGGGTTTTCATATCGTTAGTTACTTCTGTGAGCATATTTTGATTAACTATTTTATAGGAATCGAGATTTGGCAGAGAATTTTTTATGGTGTCCACAAGATCGCCTAGACCATAATATATTCTGGTAGGAAAAAATATTTTTCCGTTAAAAATTGTTTCCGTTTTACTTTTAGCAATCTTTAAATGAATACTGTTAGCCTTTCCGCTTGGTTTTTGTGGAATGGAATGTGTTGGGACCCATACTTTCTTAGCATTTTCCAATTCTTTTATCTCTCTTTGATGAGAAATGAGGTAACCCTGCAGCTCCGACAGGAGCAATTCCCGATGTTCATCGTCTGTTACCTGATTCTTTAGCGAAGTGTACAACTCCTTAAAGCCCTTAAACTCCATTTTTTCAAACACAATTCTACCAGCTCTTGTTATGAGGACATTTTTGGTCAGTTCTCCAGCTTCGTTAAGTATGTTCTCATCTATGGACTCGTAACCGTAAGAATACGAAAGCTCTGCGAGACCTACAACCCACTTATCTCTCTGAAGATTGATCGGTTGTGCTAAATCGTTACGAAAACTAGCATGCAAATTCTCGGGATACAAATCGACGCTAGAATCGCTCAACACGGTTACGTAAAACTCATCCATGATGCATCGATCCAGCTGTCGAAGTCGGGACCATATCCTTTCCAGCGGACGAGATGCTGCGTTCTGCCATTCCTCACCCTAGTTTTTAGTATTTTATCTATTTTATACAAAGTGGATTTGTTAATTTTTACCGGAGTTAGTTCGTAACTGTAAAATTGACCTTCTATGGGCGTTCCGTTCAGATCGTGAAGTTCGTACACGGGTTGCGGCGAACGTTTTATAACCTTTACAACTTTGAAAATCTCCGTTGAGAAATTTTTTTCGTAGCCTTTGGCAAATTTCATCTTTTCTTTGCTTATTCTCACGGTTTGTCCTTCGGCGAACTTGACGGGTCTGGGTTTAATGCTACCTCGTTTTCTCTCTAGCCTTTTCCATATTTGTAACACGTTTTTCTCATTTACTTCGGTTGGAGCCACTCCTATTGACGAATGGATGGTGCGATTATATGCGCGAACAAATTTATCGAGATCGTCTATATATCTGTACGAGTTCCTGTATGTAAAATACTTGTATATTTTAGACTTAATGGTACGATTAAATCTCTCGACCATGGCGCACTTTACATCGGGGTTTCTGCAAACTTGATGCTCGATGTCCTTCTCTTTTAAAAGCTTCTGAAATGCAGATCCTAAAAATTCTTTTCCTCTGTCGGATCTGACTGCTAGAGGAACGGAATCTAAGATGGCTTCAAAGGCCTTTGCAGTTTCGGTACTAGATTTTGATCTTATGGGTTTTACACGTGCAAATCTGGAAAAACAATCTACACACGTTAGGAGATACTGAACTCCATCGTTATACTTTCTAATGCTTTTAAAATCGGCCAAGTCGACTTCCCACACATCGTTAACGTTATTCACCGTGTAGTGGTTCCTCTGAAATGTTCTCCTCGCAGGTTTGTGCAAAGTGTAGGCATCTTGTTGGAGAAGCCAATCCTCCGTTTTACGTCTATTTCCCGTAAGAGATGCAAGTTTCTGCACGGTGGAAAAAGCCGAAGGTTGTTCGGGATCGTAAAAATACTTCTTATTCATTGCTAATAATCCATCCACGTCTTGGACGGAAACAACTCGGCAATTATTTCTTTATATTTGCTACCTCTGTTCGATTTTATCTGATTAAAGGCTTCGTTATTCTGCAGGTGGCCGTTGGTTAAAAGAAGAATTTGTCTATATTTACTCTTGTCCGAAGAGGTGACTTTCGAGAGATCTACCTTCTTCCTAGTGAGCAATTCCCAGAGACCCAGAGTTCCCTTAAAGTACCTATCCTTTACATACAAATCGTTGTCTTCTATACGAATAATGGAATCGCCAATTTTAAAGTTGCCGTCCCTATCCTTGTAAATGCCGAATACGGTATCCGTTGCCCTAGGAGTGTGCAAATATGGAGCTAGGTAAGGACCTGCTATGTACCCAAAGCTTCTATTTGTAAACTGTTCTACTTCTTTTTTCTCGTGGGCCGGCAATGGCAGAGGCCTTACTTGTTCTTCGTCAAACTCTTCTTCTTGCTCTTCTTCTTCTTTTTCCTGCTTCTCGTAGACTGTTTCTGGAGGGAAGACGAGCCTCTTTTTGACCCGAGGAGAAGGGGAGGTTCGGGGAGGTGGTAGTGGCGGCGGCGGCAGCGGTTGCGGCGGTAGATACGGTCGGCGGCGGCGGCCACTGGATTTAAATTTGATCAGCTCCTCGTACGCATCCTTCTTTCTCCGCTTCTTCTTCTTCGACGTCGCCTTTTTCTTCAAGCAGTGGGTGTCTATGTAACGCTGAGAAACTAAAAATGATTTTTGCAGCATCTAACGCTGTATTAGAGACGAAAGTCCGGTCAGTACGGCAGTCAGCAGAGGAATCAAAAAACCTCCCTTTTGAATTAAAAACCTTCTCTTATTGTTAACCTTTAGAGATTTATCCACCACTCGCCTCAGACTATTTTTATATCTTCCTAGATTGCGAATGGTGCATTTGCTTAAATTACAATTGCCCCTTAGAACATTTAGAGCGCATTCTGCAATAGTCAACACTAACTCTTTGTCGGACTTCTCCAAAATGGCTTTCCTAAGCTTAGGCTTGGCGCTTTTAAGCACGTGCAGCATGTGATAGTTGGATCTTATCCGCTTGCTCATGCTGATATGCTACGACAGGGAGCTCCGATGGAAAGATGTTGGTTCTAAATCGTAATCTGCTATCGGTCTCCTGGCACAGATCGAAAAGCATATAGCCGTGAGGCTTTTCCGTAGCGTCCAGATACGCCTCGAAAAGCGATTTCCAATTTTCGGGGTATATTTGTCTGGTTAGATGAGCCACTTGATTTTTATCTCTTACGTTTTTAAAAACCACAATGTATTTAGCGTTTAACGAGATGTCTCTGCAATACCTGCCTTGATGAAACAAATTTTGAGTGATTAAAATTACGCTTATGTTTCTATGATGACTTCCCTTCGTGAACAGGTCGCACACCTCTCTGGAATATGCAGAGTTTAAGAGATCGTCTAATATTACTAGTTTTGGATCTCCTTTCTGGTTCTCAAACTCCGGCACACCTACATGAAATTTTACGTGTTTTAACTTTGGCACGGCCGATTTTTCGCTATAACACCACAATATTTCTTTAAATTTTCCAACAGTGCACAAATGCTTCAAATTGTTTACTAAATTTACACAAAATACGGTCTTACCAGAACCCGAACTACCACTAACGATCAGCGTAAAGGGGTGCTGAAATTTTACTACGGGAAACATTACTTCGTCGAAACATCTTTAGTTTTTCCTTCAATTCGTCCGTTAACCTGTACATTACGTAATCTACATCGAAGGGAGGATATTGAGCAAACACTTCTAAGGGAATGAGCGCTATCTCCTCGTTCGTACAATATTTTAAGCCTCTCTGCCTTCTTCGGTTTTCCACGTACTTGGATACTGCTCGTTCCACCTCGGAATCCATAATGAGAGGAGGCGGTCGTTCAGTCAGGCTTTATATATCCGAAAGGGACGGAATCGTTAGAAATTCTTCTTCTCTTGTGAAAACAAATTCTATAGATTTTATCTTCCGGTTCGGAGACGATATACACGCCATGGGATCTTTTGCGCTTTATTTTCTTTTCCGTTCTAACTTCAATGTTTCGATCCACGTTTTCTCCAAGAATTAAATCTTTTATTGAATCAAAATTAACCAACTGTAAAGAAGCGTAATTCAATGTTATCCCTCTCACTTTACAAACAGCTTTGAAATCACCATTTGGTAGGCGTATTTTATACGCGTAATTTTTTGGGCCTCCGGATACAAATTCTGAAATGTAGGAATCCGTTCCATAGTCCGCTAGCTCATCCGTCATGTCTCCCAGGTTATCGCCGCATTCGACGCTACACTTCTCGCCTTCCCTAACCGTAAACAGTATCGAATCCGTATCTGTGTATAATATGTCCCTATTCAGTGCCTCTAGGTAGGTGTATAGCTTAAGCCTTGCACCTGCGGTAACGTAGGCTCCTAACACTTCATTGGTGTGTGCCAGTGGAGGGCACTCGACCTCTTCGGCATATTTCCACGAGAGCCAGACTATCTCGTCGCTCGCAAACATTAGGTTCTGCACCTCTATGCCGGGCGTGGTCAGGAACGTAAACAATTCCGCGGGCTCCCTAATCATTTTCGTGCGCGACCGATTGCTTTGTTCGGTGAGCTTTCCCCAAAAACTGTTTAGACACAATTTTGCTAGAGACCTTGCACCTGGATTTTTTCTAATTTTCGACTTATCCAAAAGAATTCCTTCGCTCTGAAAAAAGCTTCGAACGTATTTCTCCTTATCCTCATCGCTCTTAACCCAAGAGGGATACCCGCTGGCCTCTGCTTTTAATTTTAAAAAACTATTAATGTAATCTACAAAGAGACCTCCTTTATTTTCATTTTTATCATACTGTTCCATTTTATATTCGTAAAATTCAAAAATTTCTCTCACTTCGTAACCCATTTCAACGGCTTTTCGTACCTCGTCTACGATCCAAGTACCATTTAGTTCCCCGTCGTGGCTACATTCACCGTCATTTTCCTCCTTCGCACAGATGTAACAAAGACCAAATATTAACTTTTGTCGGCATCTAAAGGGCAAGACGGGATGATAAAGACTTCTATTTTTTGCCGAAACTCTACATTTTATAACCCCCTCTTTTTTAAGCATTTCGGTAATATTGGCGCAATCTTCGCCAATGTGAATTATGGGATGACCTACGGGAAACTTAAAATATTTACATATATAAGGATACAGAGACATCACGTCGTAATACTTAATGCGAGTTTTTTCGTCGGCTTTGCAATAGGTTTTCAATGCTTCCGTTCTACCTCCGTAGAGGGAATCCCTAAGAATGAGTGGAACATTTTTCACAAAGGGATCGTTGTGTAGAGCCGGATGTTGTTTCAGAATGTCCTCAAATTCACACTCCCACATGACGTGACAGACGTAACCTGCCGACACAATTTTATCTATTCGACTCATGGTGAGCTCGTATCTATCTGCAAGCGTCTCTGTTCGCGTGTCTACGACGGGCACATCTCTATTAGTAAGACACGTGGCCATGATGGTAACACCCCATGAATTCAAACACCTCTCTCGTCTCCTCACAAAAACCATCTAATTTGAAGTTAGGTAATTCGGGTATTCTCACCTCTCTACCATTACCTGCATGTTTAATGCAAATCCCCCTTTTAATTTCTTCATACCTAAGCCACATGAGAGCTTTTATGGATTGTTTATCGGCTTTCCTATAACCTCCACAAGGAATAAGTCCTATAGTTTTCGGTTTCAAATATTTTTTTCTAAATACTTTGTTGCATGCCGAAGCTATCGTAATAGATTCTTGAAATACGTCAATACTTCCGATGTCTAGGAAAGTATTTCTAAATATAGAACACGCTTCTCTCAACACTCCAACATCTGCCATGCAGTAGGCTTCAATCTCTTTTCTAAAATAAAAAATGCCATCTTTTTCCTTCTCGTACCATTCGAAAAATTCTCTGCGTTCGTCTTGCATCATGTAATCGATGCCGTAATGAACGGGGTCGGGATAACAACCTACATAGTTCATATTTTCAGGAGTATTAAAGTAATGCGGAAAGTGGCCTTTTGTCACACAATCTATTCCAAAAGCTTTCGGTAAACTTCTCAATTTCATGGGTAAAAAGTTCAAACTATCCAGGAAGGTTATGTGTTCCATTTTCATGGATAAAATGTTAGCACCATTCATTACTAAATCCGGTACCCATCCCTGTTTTATTGCATAATCTAAGATGAACATGAGATCGTAAGCTCTGGCATTATGTGCAATTGCAATTATCCTTTCACAAAAAGGTCTATTTTGGCGCAAATATTCCATAAATTGTTTGATGCAGCCATTGCCCCAAAATGAATGCCTACGCTTTCCACACTGACTGCACCCTTCGGTCATATCCTTGTTTTTTTCGCAAAGAAAACAATAGTGTTCTAAGCAGAGTAAATTTGGAATATGAAGATATGTATTGTCTCCTATTTGCGTGTTTTGAGTACATTCTATGTCCTAAAATACGAATAAGACCTTTTCCGATGATGGTTTCTTTGCGCTAAGCGTTGGCATATAGCAAAAGTGGCCCGGCATCTCGTTACTTTTACAGCTTCTACAATATGACATATAGCACTGATGATTTGGCTTTAACCGTTGACTACAAATTAAACAATGCCGCTTCCATTCGCAAATTATTTGAGTACCAATTTTATTCTGCACATGATTATTCATGCAGTTTTGGCTTCTAAAGTACCTATTGCATTTATTACAGTATATGTAGTTTCCTTCCAAAATGCAGGGCGGAAGTGAATTACATCCGGAGCATCGATAATTGCATCTATGCGTCTTTGCTCCATCGTAACTCATTCCCTTATTGCATCCTTCGCAAACATATTCTTTAGACATGGCACCCGTGAGACTTACAATCACATTATAGTGTTTTTCCTGTGCATCATACAGGAGATTTAAACGTTTTTGTGAATTTGTGTTCCCATCATATATTATATTTTCGCAACGCAATCCTTCATAAACCACGATTCTGTATTCGGAAAGATGGTCCTGAAATTTTTGCAATTCTGCTATTCCTCCACCATTGCTTAGATCAACATTTGCGGCCTTTAGAATCTCATCGACTTTGGAATAAATTTTTCGACCTTTTCTATAATTGATGTAATTTGGGTCTCTATCGAAATGTGCTATAGCTACCAATAGAGCATGAGCTAAGCATTTTGTTCTGCTTTTAATTCTAACGATGGACCTTTTTATGTGCGTCAATGCGGATAAATGTCTACCTTTTGTTTTGATTCTACCATGTCCTAAAGGCATTTCAACGTGATCTACTTTTATGGATAAAGTATCTGTGGCATAAAAATTAGCGTTAGATTGGCATACTTTCTCTATAACAGCCATTAAAACATCCAAAGATACCTGATCGCTTCTGCGGAAGCTTAGTCCTATCGGTTTATCTTGTACATTCATAGAGTTGCTTATTGACAGACCCACCATATCACTGGCTTTCGTACCATCTAAAACAATATCCAATACAGCTTGCATGCTATTTCTAAAGTAAAGGATAGGATTTTCATTTTTGGAAGCAGGATTTATCTGAATATCGTAATGCCTCCCGTGAGCGTTGAACCTTTTATACTCTCTACGTATTTCATTTAGGACGTTAATATTTTCCATGCTAAAAGAACACACCAAAATAATATAAGCGTGCGTAAAAGCTAATTGAATTTCCAAAGCCTGATAACTTTGTGTTACTTACATTTTCTGTCGTGCGGTAGCAGATTTAACAGCAGCAGGGTTTAACGTGGAACTGTTGGTGGCCGAGGTTGTCTCTCCCGTCTTATATACCTAATAGATGCAGTTTAAAAATGCAACTTTCACTTGTCGTCCTTGTGCTGATGCAATGTGCATCTGTATATAAAGAGGCCATACATTGCATTGAAACATCAGTTTACTCCTAGACCCTGCAGCAATCATCAACAAGGTAAATTATTTTACTCTATTTATTATTCTTAAAAGAAACCTAAAACTATTTCAAATAGTTATTGGTGCATACTTATCTTCTTTACAGAATGGATTTCCTTACAAGATTTAATCAAGAAAAGAATATTAAATTGATGCAAATTAGGGATCTATTAATGAATGTTCCATATAAAGTGATCGGAGCTACAAAAGTCGCCACCAAATATGGACCCTCAATATCTATTAAACTTCAGAAAAGCTCTGAAAATCCATTGGAGGTCTTTCTTCCGAGAAAATATACCAACGTGTTTAAGGAAACGGACATTGATGATATTAATAATGAAAAACTTTCGTTAACGTTTTTATTTTTAGGGTTTACGTCTAATAACGGTTATGATATTTTATTTCAGAGGAACTAAAAGTTCTCTCTATCTTTTCAGATGACCCTTCAGATCAAGTTACTTAGATCTAATATTAAGAGACCCGTAAGATGCACTGAAGAATCCGTTGGTTTAGACATTTTTTCACCTAAAGCGCATGAAATACAACCTCTGCAAACCGCAATGATCCCAACAGGAATTTCTGCAACACCCCCAAAAGACACTTATCTTCGCATTGCTGAAAAGTCTAGCTTAGCGCTTTTAGGTTTATCAATAAGAGGAGGGTGTATAGATAGAGATTTTACAGGGGAAATTTGTGTATTAATGTTAAACAACTCAAATAAGAAACAACATATTCTTAAAAATCAAAAAATTGCTCAATTGATATGTGAAAAAATATGTATACCAAAAATAAAATATGTTAAAAAATTAAGTGTTACCTATAGGGGTAACAATGGGTTTGGCAGTACGGGAAAATTTTAGTAATTTATTTTTATTTTTCATTTTTATAGATGGATACTTTCATCTTTAGTTCTACAAGGGAATTAACAAACAGATATAATTTACTACAAAAAGAAACTGGTTTCAAAACCTTTTTTGAAGAGTTTGTACCTGTCCGTTTTCCAGAATACTGGTCTACTATTGTTTGGATTATGCATTGGCTATCGAAAGAAAATATTTGCTGTGCTCTGGGAGGCACATTTGCGTGCTATATGGCCGGAATAGTGGACATAGAACCTAAATGTATTTGCTTATATGTTGCTATAAACAAAAATCAGAAGGAAGAAGAGATGTTAAGATTCATGTTATGTCCAAATGCTAATTACGTTACAAATAACGTTAATTTTATATTTAGCCATTCAAAAAAATGTAGTCTATTTTATTTGCCTACAAAATCTTTATTTTGGAAAGTGGAATGCGAAACACATGAGTTTATAATTAAGGTAACCTACGTTCATACCAAAGAACCTGTAACCTTGCAAAACAATTGGGTGGATTTCATGTATTTTCTTTTTAGAAGTTTTAGGTTTGACTTTCAAAAACGTGTAATGTTTGGTTCATTTCACAACGATCTGTTTTCTATGCAGTATCTTTGTGATCCCATAGCAAAGTTAAATGGTTGGGGGTCAAACCCAAGCACCACCTTACAAAAATATAAAAACCTGTTTCACTGTAGTAACACAAATACTTGCAATTGCAAAATCTGTATTAAGAGCCCTCCTTCATTAAAAGGTTTAGCATCGAACATTTTATTTGAAAACGCAAAATTAAATTTTTTGCATGCAGACACACATTATAATAATTTTATGTATATAATTTTTAACGCATACGAATTCAATCTTTCAATTGAACAAATAATTCCTATAGATTTTCCTATTGAAATTAAAGCCTTTTATTACCCTATCGACACTAACAAACGATGCCACCTTTTGTGTTACAGAGAAGAACACTATAGAGCTTTTAAACATAGAAAAGTCATTAAATATGAAGATTCATTTATTGACGAAATGCTTTACGCAAAAGATAATTGGTTTTGTTGTATATGCTCTAAACCATTATTTGTACTTATTAATATGTAAAAAAAAATATAAAGTTTTGCTTTATGTACTCAAAGGTATTGTACTTATTAATATGTAAGAAAAAAATATTCATTGTGTATACTCTAAACCATTATTTGTACATATTAAAATATAAATTTTGCTTAGCTAACTATATGTACTCAAAGATATTGTACTTATTAATATGTAAAACAAACATTAATTGGTTTTGTTGTGTATGGTCAAACCATTAATATGTAAAAAGATATAAATCTTTGCCTCAAAGATAATGTACTTATTAATATGTAAAAGAAAATATTATGTTTGCTTATTCTAACAAATGTACATCTTATAAAATATATATGTTAAACTCATAGCTTACCTTATTTATTCCTGTTCCCATCTGTTCCTATTCCCCTTCAAAGACAGTGCAAGCTTTATATACATTGCAACAAGGAAATGAATCTAGCCGTAACAAAGTAAAAACGCGTGACCTTTAATGCAAGTCGTTGCAACTGAAAGAGAAATCTCGTCTTGGCACGTCTTACTTTGTATGCAACGCGGTGCAGCCATGTAGCCAGGTGCAGCACGTTCTAGTCTCTGCACGCGTAACCTTATTTGGAATGCGCCTCAGCCAGGAAGAGAGATATCAGTTGATCTAAACTTGGCAATCATTTACTTGTTGCTTTGTAACATTTTAAGCCTACTTCACGTCAAAACGAAATCGCAAGGCCTTCCCTAAGGCAACGAAAAATTTTGTTAACAAAAAAATTGATATTTCCATTGCAATGGTATCAAATAAACAATATTACTAATATCCAATAAATGCTATTTACTTATTCATTCTTTTTTATCAGTACTTTATAAAAAATAAATTTGTATTGTGTTGCCGCGACCCGAACCAACACATCGGGTTTTAAAAGCACCTGTTTAGGTGTGGTCGCGGCGGCGGACTTGTCTGCGGCCTTAACCAAGGTCGATGCGACAACACGTGGAAGCAGCAGCAGCGGCGGCGGCGGCGGCTTTGTTTATGTTACATGCCCTGCGGTGATGACGTCATCAGGGGTCAACGAACGGACTCAAGAGCCTTTCATACTACTTGGGTGACTGTATCATACAGGTTTACTAACTTGAATCTCCTCTTCTCAAAGTCTTCATTGATGTATTGGCTGACTGAATCATACAGGTTTACTAACTTGAATCTCCTCTTCTCAAAGTCTTCATTGATGTAATGGCTTGCTGTATCATGCAGGTTTACTAACTTGAATGTGCTCTTGTCAAGGTGTTCATTGATGTATTGGCTGACTTTAACATACAGGTTTACTAACTTGAATCTCCTCTGCTAAAGTCTTCATTGATGTATTGGCTGACTGTATCATACAGGTTTACTAACTTGAATCTCATCTTCTAATGGTCTTCATTGATGTATTGGGTGACTGTATCATACAGGTTTACTAACCTGAAACTCCTCTTCTCAAAGTCTTCATTGATGTATTGGCTGACTGTATCATACAGGTTTACTAACTTGAATCTCCTCTTCTCAATGTCTTCATTGATGTATATGCTGACTGTATCGTACAGGTTTACTAACTTGAATCTCCTCTTCTCAAAGGCTTCATTGATGTATTGCCTGACTGTATCATACAGGTTTACTAACTTGAATCTCCTCTTCTCAAAGTTTTCATTGATGTATTAGGTGACTGTATCATACAGGTTTACTAACTTGAATCTCCTCTTCTCAAAGTCTTCATTGATGTATTGGCTCACTGTATCATACAGGTTTACTAACTTGAATCTCCTCTTCTCAAAGTCTTCATTGATGTATTGGCTGACTGTATCATACAGGTTTACTAACTTGAATCTACTCAAAGTCTTCATTGATGTATTGGCTGACTGTGTCATACAGGTTGACTAACTTGAATCTCCTTTTCTCAAAGTCTTCATTGATGTATTGGCTGACTGTATCATACAGGTTTCCTAACTTGAATCTCCTCTGCTAAAGTCTTAATTGATGTATTGGCTGACTGTATCATACAGGTTTACTAACTTGAATCTCCTCTTCTCAAAGTCTTCATTGATGTATTGGGTGGCTGTATCATACAGGTTTACTAACTTGAATCTCCTCTACTCAAAGTCTTCATTGATGTATTTGCTGACTGTATCATACAGGTTTACTAACTTGAATCTCCTCTTCTCAAAGTCTTCATTGATATATTGGCTGACTGTATCATACAGGTTTTTATAACGGGAATCTCCTCTTCTCAAATTCTTCATTGATGTATTGGCTGGCTGTATCGTGTAGGTTTACTAACTTGAATGTGCTCTTTTCAAGGTCTTCATTGATGTATTGGCTGACTGTATCATACAGGTTTACTAACTTGAATCTCCTCTTCTCAGAGTCTTCATTGATGTATTTGCTGACTGTATCATACAGATTTACTAACTTGAATCTCCTCTGCTAAAGTCTTCATCGATGTATTGACTGACTGTATCATACAGGTTTACTAACTTGAATCTCCTCTTCTCAAAGTCTTCATTGATGTATTGGCTGACTGTATCATACAGGTTTACTAACGGGAATCTTCTCTTCTCATGGTTTTCATTGATGTATTGGCTGACTGTATCATACAGGTTTACTAACTTGAATCTCCTCTTCTCAAAGTCTTCATTGATGTATTGGTTGACTGTATCATACAGGTTTACTAAGTTGAATCTCCTGTTCTCATGGTTTTCATTGATGTATTGGCTGACTGTATCATACAGGTTTACTAACTTGATTCTCCTCTTCTCAAAGTCTTCATTGATGTGTTGGCTGACTGTATCATACAAGTTTACTAACTTGAATCTCCTCTTCTCACGGTTTTCATTGATGTATTGGCTGACTGTATCATACAGGTTTACTAACTTGAATCTCCTCTTCTCATGGTCTTCATTGATGTATTGGGTGACTGTATCATACAGGTTTACTAACTTGAATCTCCTCTTCTCAAAGTCTTCATTGATGTATAAGCTGACTGTATCATACAGGTTTACTAACTTGAATCTCCTCTTCTCAAAGTCTTCATTGATGTAATGGCTTGCTGTATCATGCAGGTTTACTAACTTGAATGTGCTCTTGTCAAGGTCTTCATTGATGTATTGGCTGACTGTATCATACAGGTTTACTAACTTGAATCTCCTCTGCTAAAGTCTTCATTGATGTATTGGCTGACTGTATCATACAGGTTTACTAACTTGAATCTCCTCTTCACAAAGGGTTCATTGGTGTACAGGCTGAGTGTATCGTACAGAGTTACTAACTCAAATGTCCTGTGCTCACAGTCTTCATCGATATGTTGTCTGACTGGATCATACAAATTTGGTGAATTTGTTTGTAATAAAATACAGTTGTCTTTTAATCTTAGACAAATTTTCTTGAAGAAATAACTTGAAAAGTTAAAGCAATTATGTATCGTGGACATCTTGTAAATGACTTATGTTTATAATATAGGTCATTTGAAGTAAATTGTTTGTTTTATGGAGATCTGCATTAATGCTCAGGGCAGTTTCTTCTATCACTTAATGTTTACCAGTTATTCAAGATTATTTAAAATTCCTTCCGAATGAAGAAGACTTCACAGGTTTTCCAGTATATTCAAGGTATACATTTCATTTGTCATGTAAATTTCTTAATATATGGCATTTTAACGAAAATCATTAAGTATGATTTTTGAGAAAATGGAACATTTCAAAAAGTCTTCCAAGTAAAACGTAGTTCAGAGTGTGAGTAGTTTCTTGAAAATCTTTGTGTCACATCTTTGAAAGATGCTAAACTAAATACCAAGTTTGGTACTTGGATGACAATTCATTTTTGAGTTATGCTATTCACACGCGCACACACACGTGTAGACCTTTTTTATAAACAAACTTTTGTATTCATGGGGTCTCAAAATAAGTATTTCTGGTGAGATTTTGATATTGAATGTTTGGGTGGAATGCAATAGCTACTTCTCTACCTACTAAGTGTCATGGTAGAGAAGCAAGGCAAATTGTGATGTCATTTTGAGGCATGTACATAGCCTGTTTTGTAGGTGGTCACCAGCTGTTTATGGTTGTGAATGACCTCATCTGCTCTAAATGAGTGTATTGTTAACTCCTTGATTTAGACATGTCAGGTGCTAAATGGATTGTTTGTTGCAGTTATGGACGCGTGCTGAGAAATGGGCTTTCTTCAAGTTTCAGAAGAAGTAAAGACTCTGTAGCTCTCATGCAGACTGTAAGATGTAAGTAACAATGTAATAGTACAAACTCATTTTCCTGGCTCCTTCTCATACTGAGAACAGAAAATATTGTAAAAATGTCGTATAATATTCCATCGGAAATGTGTGTTTAGAGGTCCCAAACCCAAAAGCAATTTTAAGTTAAAGAGCTGTGTGTGTGTGTGTGTGTGTGTGTGTGTGTGTGTGTGTGTGCGTGTGCGTGCGTGTGCGTGCGTGCGTGTGCGTTTGTGCGCGTGTGTGCATGTGCGTGCGTGTGCGTGCGTGTGCACGACTACAAACATTGTGTTACATTCACATGATGTTCTTTAGTATTCTTTTAACAAGCTATTCTTGCAAAAGATTAGATGAAATTGCATTCTGTAGGTTTGTTAATGGCCAAATAGGCCTTGAACATAGAACATGTGAAAAGCATACATTACATACAGAAAATATATAGAAGCGTTCAGGTTCTGGTTTTAAAAGTTATGTTGTAAACATAATATAGTTACTAAAAACAATTCAGTTTGCTTGGCGTTTACAACCTGCACCACTGCATGATGCTTACATCCCTACTTACATGCAGAAAGTGTTTTGTGTTAAAATATTGTGACTTTGTCCATTATCACTCTTTTTGCAGTTCTGAGTGTCACTGTTTGGTTTTTTTATGTGGTTCACCGTCACTAGGGTGAACCAGTTCAGTTACTCATCACTCACTTCCTTTGTGACACAGTGTCTTCATGTCAGACGATTCACTCGGGAGTTGAACACAAGACCTTCACAACCGTCACCCCATGTACCTCTCACTGCACATCACCAACTCATTTGGAGAATCACTCTTGATGTCGTATGGAAAACTCAATTGCTAACTGACTGAAACAACTTTCACTCTTGACATGCACTCTGTCACTTTCAACTGGCACTGACTGACTGACTGCCCACGAGAATGCTCACTTATATAGGCAGTGAAGTCTTCCACAGAAGGTTCTCTAATGTGTGTAGTGCTGAGGTCGCACATTCATGCTCGACAGAGGGTGTAAAAATCCTTAGCATGACTTCCTTCGGAAGGGAAGTAAAGCCAGTGGTCCCATGTCGTAGATTTACGGCACATAAAACAACTTCAAGCCTGATAAAGAGGCCTCTGAGCAAAATTAACGATCTTTCATGCCCAATATAGAATGGGATGCTAAGGACTATAGAAGTTAAAGAGTGTCTATAAATAAAACTACAGTTTAATTTTAATTTAACAGAATATTCTCAAACATTCTAGAACTATTTCAACAAACTTTCTGGAGGAGGGAGATAAGGCTTTCAGAAGGTTCCAATTATCTCTGATAGCATGCCTGTTGTTTATGCTGACAAGTGACATCGTTGTTTACACAGACTGCTCGGCGCCAACCTCTGAATAACCACTGGTCACAAGATATCAAATATGTACAATAAAACATGTCCTACAGTCCTACACATTGCATACATAAAGTGCTTCATGGAAATGGAGATAACTATTTATAGAAATGTTTTTACTACACATTTCCTTGTTGTTGGCTTAAGTGATAGTCAAACCTTTTAAGAGTGGATTGCTATGTGATAGCTTGCATGGCCACAACAAAAAATAAAAACAACTTTGTATTTTAAAAAAGTGTAAGTATTTGAAAATTCAAACCAATAACAAGGACTATCTCAGAAATGGTTAACTCCATAAAAATTCTGATGTTATACATTCACATGAATTTCTCTACCCTCTATCGTTTATTAGTAGGTATACAAATTATTCTTACTAAAGCGTATTTTTCTGTCTACTACATTATAATCCAAATAAACCTTCACAGAAACAGCTACATTACACATTTCATTATAGATACAAAGAAAACAGTGATAGTCAAATGTTTAACAACTGGATGCTATATGCTGGCCTTAAAATTCCATACTGTTTCCATTACGTTCCAAGAAACAACTGAATATTGATGACAGGACTTAAAAGACTGACCAAGAAGTGAACAATTTGAATGTTTAATAATGCCTGCCTCAGAAATGGCTTATACTACAGAAAAACTTATAAGTAAATTGTGTGTTTTAAAGAGTATCTACATTTTTTGTGTGGTACATTTTCATCCATCGCTATATATTTCCCAGTTGTGCAAAATTATGCAAAATTTCTTCAAATGAAGCAGACATCACAGACTATTCCCAGAAAATTCAAGATATACATTTTATTTGTCATGTAAATATCTTTAATATGTGGTATTTTAATCACACTCATTAGAGCCATTTTCTAAAAAATCAAACATTTCAAAAATCTTCCGTTTAATTGGTTGTTTGAGGTAGGGGGATTTCTTTAAAATCTTTGTGTTGCATCTTTAGAAGGTATTGAATTTAAATATAAAATTTGGTATTTATCCAACTTTTTGTTTTTGAGTTATACTGTTCACAGAAACATACGCACACACCTTTTCTAAAAAGTTTTTTCAGGATTCAGGGGGCCTCAAAATATGTATTTCTGGTGAAATATCAACATCAAAGTTTTGGATGGAATGCAACACTTCCCCTACTTGCGATATGCAGTAGAGAAAGTAAAAAGTATATTTGACATTCATAGTGTGCTTTAACAAAATCTACATTTTTTTGTGTAATAACCTTTTGTCTGTTACAGTTAATGCTCAATGTTTATTCTTGCTGTGATAACAAGGCTCCAAGCTCAGGGGCCGCACATAACTAGAACTTCATTTTCTAATTGAGTAGAGTGTGATATAATCAAAAGGAGCAAAAACTGTTCATATGCACTTGTAAAGTTACATGAAACATTATAAAATTGAAATAGAGTTTTATTTATGGATGCTCTTGGTGCTTAGCATCTCATTTTATATTGGGCGTGAAAGACCAGAAATTTTGCTCAGAGGCCCCTTTATTAGCCTTTAGGTTCCTTTAAAGTGCCATAAATCTGCGAGAAGGGACCACTGGCCTTACTTTCCTTCTGAAGGAAGCTATGCTAAGGACTTTTACGTGCAAAAAAATCCATTGTCCTTCACCGAGCTTGAACCTGTGACCTTGGGAACTAGAGGCTAGCGTGGTAACCATTACACCACAGAGAATGATATATGAAACATTATGCTAACACGGGTAAAACTCCTTCTCAAGATACCTCAGTTGTTGACTAGGTTGCATAACTGAACATCACACGGACAAACAGGAAATATTACATATCTCAATGTGAAGGCTACAACAGAGCAGCGTATTACTGTAGAAAAAAAACTCTCTAAAGGAGGTGTGAGTATCTTAGTTAAGAAAAACATACAGTTTGACAATATTCATCTGGATAAATACTGTATAGAACAAACATTTGAGTTTAAAATAGAGAGTTGAGGGTTGTTACACTACATCACTATGATATTCTTACTTGAACGCGTTTCGGGAGACGGCTTGTTCCCATCGTCAGCATTTTCTCTCAACTGATTTTTGCCTGTCATCGTCTGGGGGATGTGTGTGGTTTGTGGTGTTCTCTGGTGCTGGGCTGATGAACCTCCAAAGGCTGTTGGGTGGCGGCAGTTCAAAATTCATTAGGTGATTCCTGTGTTTGACAATATGTATTTTTTCCCAGATGTCCAATTCATTGCTGCTGTTGATCGATTTTAAGAGTTTTATGTTTGGAGTGATATCATGGTTTGAAGACCAGAAATGATGTGCTACTGCTGATTTATCTTGCTGCTTTTGGTAAATGCATCTCATATGCTCTTTAAGTCTTATTTCAAGATTTCTTTTTGTTCTTCCTATATATACCAGGTTACATTCATTACAATCAATTTGATATATACCAGCTGATTTATCGTTGGGGATAGGATCTTATATCATGGTCATGGAGTGATATCATGGTCTTCAAACCATGATATCACTCCAAACATAAAACTCTTAAAACCGATCAACAGCAGCAATGAATTGGACATCTGGGAAAAAATACATATTGTCAAACACAGGAATCACCTAATGAATTTTGAACTGCCGCCACCCAACAGCCTTTGGAGGTTCATCAGCCCAGCACCAGAGAACACCACAAACCACACACATCCCCCAGACGATGACAGGCAAAAATCAGTTGAGAGAAAATGCTGACGATGGGAACAAGCCATCTCCCGAAACGCGTTCAAGTAAGAATATCATAGTGATGTAGTGTAACAACCCTCAACTCTCTATTTTAAATTATGACACATCACTGTTACAAGCTTCTAAATCTTCAAAACTTGAGCTTAAACATTTGAGTGTTGTGTGGTTCATATAAAAATGCCAGATAATGAACTAATTATATTAACAGTATACAGAGCCCCAGCTGCCAATTTTAAAAACTTCATATACAATCTGGATGCTACTCTAAAATATCTATTCAAGCCTAAAATTGAATTTATACTTTGTGGTGACTTAAATATAGACTTCATTAAAGACAGCAATGAAAAGGAACAAATTTGTTCATTATTAAGAACATACAACCTTATGCATACAGTCAGCTTTCCAACTAGAATTCAAAAAAATTCCAAAACAGCTATTGATAATATTTTCATAGATATGTCTAAAAATGAGTACCATGAAATTCAACCCTTAAGTAATGGACTTTCAGACCATGATGGACAGTTGCTTAAAATCAATTATAACATTCCCCATTCCAAAATAGCGAATCATGTATCCAACTACCGAGTCATTAACAGTGAGAACATAAAACTCTTTAATTACCAGCTTTCAGAACAAACCTGGGAAGAAATATAAAAAAGGAACAATATGAATGACAAGTTTAACTCCTTTTCTAAATACTTTCATAAGGATTCATAACTCAAGTTTTCCATCTCATGCAAAGAAAATTATTAACACACCTACAAATGGCTGGTTAACACAAGGTATTAAGATAGCCTGCAAACAGAAAAGAGAACTCTACTTGGCTACTAGAGAAAGCAACTGTGAGAAACATAGACAACACTATAAAAATATTGTAAAATTTTAAAAAAAGGTTATAAATGTAGCTAAAAAACTCTGCTATGAAAACCAGATAGAGTTCTCAAATAACAAGCCTAATACAATATGGAAAATTATAAAAAAAGATACTGGTAAACATCACACAAAAAATGAAATAAAAGAAATTACAGTAAATCAAATCACCATAAAAGAACCACAAGAAATAGCAACATTATTTAATGAGTATTATATTCAGTTAGCAGAAAATTTACTGTTACAGTCCAAACAACAAGTGGAGGATCCTATTTCATATTTGAAAAAAAGCAAGCTTAGAACAGCCTATTTGTACAGAAATAGTACCTGCGAGCACGATAGAAGTAAATAAAATGATAAAATCCCTCAAAAGCAAGAATTCATCGGGTTATGACAAAATAACTACTAAGATATTAAAACTATGCGCCGATAAAATTAGCAAACCTTTAAGTCATATATGTAACTTCTCCTTTGTAACAGGAATTTTTCCTGACAGGCTAAAATATTCTATAGTTAAACCACTATACAAGAAAGGGCAAAAGTCACAACTGTCAACTATAGACCAGTATCATTACTAACTGCTTTCTCCAAAGTATTTGAAAAACTTATGTTAAAACGAATATGTCACCACCTAATTAAAAATAATATTTTAGCAAAGGAGCAGTTTGGATTTAGCAAAAACATGTCAACCAATGATGCCACTTTCAACTTAACGAATGAAATTTTGAAATCACTTGATAATAAATGTAATACACTAGGAATATTCCGTGATCTATCAAAAGCATTTGACTGTGTAAATCATAATATACTCTTATCAAAATTATCATATTATGGCATTAAGAATAAAACATATCAATGGATTGCATCTTACCTATCAAACAGACATCAAAAGGTCATAATAAATACTGCAGATAATTCCAAAATATATTCCAAATGGTCAGAAATAAAGCATAGTGAGGTTCGATTTTGGGTCCATTATTGTTTCTAATATATGTCAACGACCTCCCCAGAGTAATAAATGAACATGCCCATGCAGTTCTCTTTGCTGATGATACAAGTATTATAATTAAAGAACACAACATCAGTCGCCTCTCAGAGTTATCCAACGGTATTTTCAGTGTGTTAAATAATTGGTTTGATTGTAACAAAATTCATATAAACTTTGAAAACAAAGTATATCAATTTTCACACAAAAAATAAAAGTATTGTAGACATAAGAATTGAAGATGAAGGCAATGAAATTACTGAAACTTGTAGCATAAAATTTATTTGTCTTATTATAGATTATAATATGAATTGGAAAGACCATATTGACTACATCTACCAGAACTAAGCTCTGCATGTTTTGCAATTAGATCATTAATTCATTTTACAAATAAAAGCATCTTAAAACAGTATATTATGCTTATTTTCATTCAATTATGACTTATGGAATAACATTTTGGGGAAATTCAGTAGACGCAAAAAATATATTTCTTTTACAAAAAAAGATAATAAAAATAATGGCAGGTGTAAAGAAATCAACTCATTGTAAACCACTATTCAAAACATTTGGAATTCTGCCATTAGCCTGTGAGTATATTTTAGCTGTACTTTTAACCGTGGTTGACCACCGAGAAGTGTTCATAAAAACTTCAGACATACACAGCAAACAAACCAGGAATGGGCAGGACTTACATAGGCCAAGCAATAACCTACAAGTATTCCAAAAAGGGGCTTACTACAATGGTATAGTATTATTTAATTCACTTCCATCATATATTAAGGAACTGAAAACTAATAAAAATAAATTCAAGTTAGCATTAGAAAGATATCTCATCACTCACAGTTTCTATACAGAGGAGGATTTCTTTCATTCAAAAAACAACTGACTATAAAATGTTACCAAATTTTATAACTACATTAAGTATAAATAATATCGTTTTAAAAATTTTAGCTCTTACGTACTCTACATAATAACTACAATTTATTTACATACAAGTACACAATGTAATTATGTATTTATGACATAATATACATCCTAGAGTAGACTAGCTTTCTTTAAGGTCTAGCTCACAATAGGGTCTATAGATTGAGATCTTATATTATGTGTTGTTGTTATAGCAGACGCTGTTGTCCATAAATTAACTGCAAAACAATGTTTCGTTTAAATTAACATGGCTGCAATCGTTGGACAGACTAATTTGTCCATAACAGGAGAAGGGAATTTGCATATGGTGGAACAGTTACACACACAACAGGTGAGGGACATCTGCATGTGCTGGAACTGTTCCACCCATAACAGATGAAGGGCATTTGCATATGGTGTAACAGTTACACCCACAACAGGTGAGGGACATCTGCATGTGCTGGAACTGTTCCACCCATAACAGATGAAGGGCATTTGCATATGGTGTAACAGTTACACCCACAACAGGTGAGGGACATCTGCATGTGCTGGAACTGTTCCACCCATAACAGATGAAGGGCATTTGCATATGGTGTAACAGTTACACCCACAACAGGTGAGGGACATCTGCATGTGCTGGAACTGTTCCACCCATAACAGGTGAAGGGAATTTGCATATGGTGGAACAGTTACACACACAACAGGTGAGGGACATCTGCATGTGCTGGAACTGTTCCACCCATAACAGATGAAGGGCATTTGCATATGGTGTAACAGTTACACCCACAACAGGTGAGGGACATCTGCATGTGCTGGAACTGTTCCACCCATAACAGATGAAGGGCATTTGCATATGGTGTAACAGTTACACCCACAACAGGTGAGGGACATCTGCATGTGCTGGAACTGTTCCACCCATAACAGATGAAGGGCATTTGCATATGGTGTAACAGTTACACCCACAACAGGTGAGGGACATCTGCATGTGCTGGAACTGTTCCACCATAACAGATGAAGGGCATTTGCATATGGTGTAACAGTTACACCCACAACAGGTGAGGGACATCTGCATGTGCTGGAACCGTTCCACCATAACAGATGAAGGGCATTTGTGTATGGTGGAACCGTTCCACCATAACAGGTGAAGGGCATTTGTGTATGGTGGAACCGTTCCACCATAACAGGTGAAGGGCATTTGTGTATGGTGGAACCATTCCACCCATAACTGATGAAGGGCATTTGTGTATGGTAGAACCGTTTCCACCATAACAGGTGAAGGGCATATGTGTGTGGTGGAACCGTTCCATCAATAACAAGTGAAGGGCATATGTGCATGGTGGAACCGTTCCACCATAACAAATGAAGGGCATATGTGTATGGTGGAACCGTTACACCCATATCAGGTGAAGGGCATACGTGTGTGATGGAACCGTTCAACCCATAACAGGTGAAGGGCATATGTGTGTGGTGGAACCGTTCCACCCATAACAGGTGAAGGAAATATGTGTGTGGTGGAACCGTTCCACCCATAACAGGTGAAGGACATATGTGTGTGGTGGAACCATTCCACCCATAACAGGTGAAGGGCATATGTGTGTGGTGGAACCGTTCCACCCATAACAAGTGAAGGGCATATGTGTGTAGTGGAAGCGTTCCACCATAACAGGTGAAGGGCATATGCATGGTGGAACCATTCCAACCATAACAGGTAAAAGGCATTTGCATGTGGTAGAACCACATAACAGATGAAGGGTATTTGTATGTGGTAGAACAATTCCATTCATAACAGGTGAAGGGTATTTAAGTGTGGTGCATCTGCATGTAATGGAACTGTACATCCATAACAGGTGAAGTACATGTGGTGCAACTGTTTTGCCTATAGCAGGTGAAGAGGGTTTGCATATAGTGCAACTGTACTGTTTATAGCCGGTGAAGGGCATTTGCTTCTGGAGGAACTGTTCTGTTCATAAGAGGTGAAGAGCATTTGCTTGTAGTGGAACTGTTCTGTCTATAACAGGTGAAGGGCATTTGCTTGTAGTGGAACTGTTCTGTCTATAACAGGTGAAGGACATTTGCTTGTGGAGCTGTTCTGTCTATAACAGGTGAAGGACATTTGCTTGTGCTGGAACTCTTCTGTCTATAACAGGTGAAGGGCATTTGCTTGTAGTGGAACTGTTCTGTCTATAACAGGTGAAGGGCATTTGCTTGTAGTGGAACTGTTCTGTCTATAACAGGTGAAGGACATTTGCTTGTAGTGGAACTGTTCTGTCTATAACAGGTGAAGGACATTTGCTTGTGCTGGAACTCTTCTATCTATAACAGGTGAAGGGCATTTGCTTGTAGTGGAACTGTTCTGTCTATAACAGGTGAAGGGCATTTGCTTGTAGTGGAACTGTTCTGTCTATAACAGGTGAAGGACATTTGCTTGTAGTGGAACTGTTCTGTCTATAACAGGTGAAGGACATTTGCTTGTAGTGGAACTGTTCTGTCTATAACAGGTGAAGGGCATTTGCTTGTAGTGGAACTGTTCTGTCTATAACAGGTGAAGGACATTTGCTTGTGGAACTGTTCTGTCTATAACAGGTGAAGGACATTTGCTTGTGCTGGAACTCTTCTGTCTATAACAGGTGAAGGGCATTTGCTTGTAGTGGAACTGTTCTGTCTATAACAGGTGAAGGGCATTTGCTTGTAGTGGAACTGTTCTGTCTATAACAGGTGAAGGACATTTGCTTGTAGTGGAACTGTTCTGTCTATAACAGGTGAAGGACATTTGCCTGTAGTGGAACTGTTCTGTCTATAACAGGTGAAGGGCATTTGCTTGTAGTGGAACTGTTCTGTCTATAACAGGTGAAGGGCATTTGCTTGTAGTGGAACTGTTCTGTCTATAACAGGTGAAGGACATTTGCTTGTAGTGGAACTCTTCTGTCTATAACAGGTGAAGGGCATTTGCTTGTAGTGGAACTGTTCTGTCTATAACAGGTGAAGGGCATTTGCTTGTAGTGGAACTGTTCTGTCTATAACAGGTGAAGGGCATTTGCTTGTAGTGGAACTGTTCTGTCTATAACAGGTGAAGGACATTTGCTTGTGGAACTGTTCTGTCTATAACAGGTGAAGGACATTTGCTTGTAGTGGAACTGTTCTGTCTATAACAGGTGAAGGACATTTGCTTGTGGAACTGTTCTGTCTATAACAGGTGAAGGACATTTGCTTGTAGTGGAACTGTTCTGTCTATAACAGGTGAAGGACATTTGCTTGTGGAACTGTTCTGTCTATAACAGGTGAAGGACATTTGCTTGTAGTGGAACTGTTCTGTCTATAACAGGTGAAGAGCATTTGCTTGTAGTGGAACTGTTCTGTCTATAACAGGTGAAGGGCATTTGCTTGTAGTGGAACTGTTCTGTCTATAACAGGTGAAGGACATTTGCTTGTGGAACTGTTCTGTCTATAACAGGTGAAGGACATTTGCTTGTAGTGGAACTGTTCTGTCTATAACAGGTGAAGGACATTTGCTTGTGGAACTGTTCTGTCTATAACAGGTGAAGGACATTTGCTTGTAGTGGAACTGTTCTGTCTATAACAGGTGAAGAGCATTTGCTTGTAGTGGAACTGTTCTGTCTATAACAGGTGAAGGGCATTTGCTTGTAGTGGAACTGTTCTGTCTATAACAGGTGAAGGACATTTTCTTGTGCTGGAACTGTTCTGTGTATAACAGGTGAAGGACATTTTCTTGTGCTGGAACTGTTCTGTCTATAACAGGTGAAGGACATTTTCTTGTGCTGGAACTGTTCTGTCTATAACAGGTGAAGGACATTTGCTTGTAGTGGAACTGTTCTGTCTATAACAGGTGAAGGGCATTTGCTTGTAGTGGAACTGTTCTGTCTATAACAGGTGAAGGACGTTTTCTTGTAGTGGAACTGTTCTGTCTATAACAGGTGAAGGGCATTTTCTTGTGCTGGAACTGTTCTGTCTATAACAGGTGAAGGACATTTGCTTGTAGTGGAACTGTTCTGTCTATAACAGGTGAAGGGCATTTGCTTGTAGTGGAACTGTTCTGTCTATAACAGGTGAAGGACATTTGCTTGTAGTGGAACTGTTCTGTCTATAACAGGTGAAGGACATTTGCTTGTAGTGGAACTGTTCTGTCTATAACAGGTGAAGGGCATTTGCTTGTAGTGGAACTGTTCTGTCTATAACAGGTGAAGGGCATTTGCTTGTAGTGGAACTGTTCTGTCTATAGCAGGTGAAGGACATTTGCTTGTGGAACTGTTCTGTCTATAACAGGTGAAGGACATTTGCTTGTAGTGGAACTGTTCTGTCTATAACAGGTGAAGGACATTTGCTTGTAGTGGAACTGTTCTGTCTATAACAGGTGAAGGACATTTGCTTGTGGAGCTGTTCTGTCTATAACAGGTGAAGGACATTTGCTTGTGCTGGAACTCTTCTGTCTATAACAGGTGAAGGACATTTGCTTGTAGTGGAACTGTTCTGTCTATAACAGGTGAAGGACATTTGCTTGTAGTGGAACTGTTCTGTCTATAACAGGTGAAGGACATTTGCTTGTAGTGGAACTGTTCTGTCTATAACAGGTGAAGGACATTTGCTTGTAGTGGAACTGTTCTGTCTATAACAGGTGAAGGACATTTGCTTGTGGAACTGTTCTGTCTATAACAGGTGAAGGGCATTTGCTTGTAGTGGAACTGTTCTGTCTATAACAGGTGAAGGACATTTTCTTGTAGTGGAACTGTTCTGTCTATAACAGGTGAAGGACATTTGCTTGTAGTGGAACTGTTCTGTCTATAACAGGTGAAGGACATTTGCTTGTAGTGGAACTGTTCTGTCTATAACAGGTGAAGGACATTTGCTTGTAGTGGAACTGTTCTGTCTATAACAGGTGAAGGACATTTTCTTGTAGTGGAACTGTTCTGTCTATAACAGGTGAAGGACATTTGCTTGTAGTGGAACTGTTCTGTCTATAACAGGTGAAGGACATTTGCTTGTAGTGGAACTGTTCTGTCTATAACAGGTGAAGGGCATTTGCTTGTAGTGGAACTGTTCTGTCTATAACAGGTGAAGGACATTTTCTTGTAGTGGAACTGTTCTGTCTATAACAGGTGAAGGACATTTGCTTGTAGTGGAACTGTTCTGTCTATAACAGGTGAAGGGCATTTGCTTGTAGTGGAACTGTTCTGTCTATAACAGGTGAAGGACATTTTCTTGTAGTGGAACTGTTCTGTCTATAACAGGTGAAGGACATTTTCTTGTAGTGGAACTGTTCTGTCTATAACAGGTGAAGGACATTTTCTTGTAGTGGAACTGTTCTGTCTATAACAGGTGAAGGACATTTGCTTGTAGTGGAACTGTTCTGTCTATAACAGGTGAAGGGCATTTGCTTGTAGTGGAACTGTTCTGTCTATAACAGGTGAAGGACATTTGCTTGTAGTGGAACTGTTCTGTCTATAACAGGTGAAGGACATTTGCTTATGCTGGAACTCTTCTGTCTATAACAGGTGAAGGGCATTTGCTTGTAGTGGAACTGTTCTGTCTATAACAGGTGAAGGACATTTGCTTGTAGTGGAACTGTTCTGTCTATAACAGGTGAAGGGCATTTGCTTGTAGTGGAACTGTTCTGTCTATAACAGGTGAAGGGCATTTGCTTGTAGTGGAACTGTTCTGTCTATAACAGGTGAAGGACATTTGCTTGTGGAACTGTTCTGTCTATAACAGGTGAAGGGCATTTGCTTGTAGTGGAACTGTTCTGTCTATAACAGGTGAAGGACATTTGCTTGTAGTGGAACTGTTCTGTCTATAACAGGTGAAGGGCATTTGCTTGTAGTGGAACTGTTCTGTCTATAACAGGTGAAGGACATTTGCTTGTGCTGGAACTGTTCTGTCTATAACAGGTGAAGGGCATTTGCTTGTAGTGGAACTGTTCTGTCTATAACAGGTGAAGGACATTTGCTTGTGCTGGAACTCTTCTGTCTATAACAGGTGAAGGGCATTTGCTTGTAGTGGAACTGATCTGTCTATAACAGGTGAAGGGCATTTGCTTGTAGTGGAACTGTTCTGTCTATAACAGGTGAAGGGCATTTGCTTGTAGTGGAACTGTTCTGTCTATAACAGGTGAAGGGCATTTGCTTGTAGTGGAACTGTTCTGTCTATAACAGGTGAAGGACATTTGCTTGTGGAACTGTTCTGTCTATAACAGGTGAAGGACATTTGCTTATGCTGGAACTCTTCTGTCTATAACAGGTGAAGGGCATTTGCTTGTAGTGGAACTGTTCTGTCTATAACAGGTGAAGGGCATTTGCTTGTAGTGGAACTGTTCTGTCTATAACAGGTGAAGGGCATTTGCTTGTAGTGGAACTGTTCTGTCTATAACAGGTGAAGGACATTTGCTTGTGGAACTGTTCTGTCTATAACAGGTGAAGGACATTTGCTTGTAGTGGAACTGTTCTGTCTATAACAGGTGAAGAGCATTTGCTTGTAGTGGAACTGTTCTGTCTATAACAGGTGAAGGGCATTTGCTTGTAGTGGAACTGTTCTGTCTATAACAGGTGAAGAGCATTTGCTTGTAGTGGAACTGTTCTGTCTATAACAGGTGAAGAGCATTTGCTTGTAGTGGAACTGTTCTGTCTATAACAGGTGAAGGGCATTTGCTTGTAGTGGAACTGTTCTGTCTATAACAGGTGAAGGACATTTGCTTGTAGTGGAACTGTTCTGTCTATAACAGGTGAAGGACATTTGCTTGTGGAACTGTTCTGTCTATAACAGGTGAAGGACATTTGCTAGTAGTGGAACTGTTCTGTCTATAACAGGTGAAGAGCATTTGCTTGTAGTGGAACTGTTCTGTCTATAACAGGTGAAGAGCATTTGCTTGTAGTGGAACTGTTCTGTCTATAACAGGTGAAGGGCATTTGCTTGTAGTGGAACTGTTCTGTCTATAACAGGTGAAGGACATTTGCTTGTAGTGGAACTGTTCTGTCTATAACAGGTGAAGGGCATTTGCTTGTAGTGGAACTGTTCTGTCTATAACAGGTGAAGGACATTTGCTTGTGGAACTGTTCTGTCTATAACAGGTGAAGGACATTTGCTTATGCTGGAACTCTTCTGTCTAAAAAAGGTGAAGGGCATTTGCTTGTAGTGGAACTGTTCTGTCTATAACAGGTGAAGGGCATTTGCTTGTAGTGGAACTGTTCTGTCTATAACAGGTGAAGGGCATTTGCTTGTAGTGGAACTGTTCTGTCTATAACAGGTGAAGGGCATTTGCTTGTAGTGGAACTGTTCTGTCTATAACAGGTGAAGGACATTTGCTTGTGGAACTGTTCTGTCTATAACAGGTGAAGGACATTTGCTTGTAGTGGAACTGTTCTGTCTATAACAGGTGAAGGACATTTGCTTGTAGTGGAACTGTTCTGTCTATAACAGGTGAAGGACATTTGCTTGTAGTGGAACTGTTCTGTCTATAACAGGTGAAGGACATTTTCTTGTAGTGGAACTGTTCTGTCTATAACAGGTGAAGGACATTTGCTTGTAGTGGAACTGTTCTGTCTATAACAGGTGAAGGACATTTGCTTGTAGTGGAACTGTTCTGTCTATAACAGGTGAAGGGCATTTGCTTGTAGTGGAACTGTTCTGTCTATAACAGGTGAAGGACATTTTCTTGTAGTGGAACTGTTCTGTCTATAACAGGTGAAGGACATTTGCTTGTAGTGGAACTGTTCTGTCTATAACAGGTGAAGGGCATTTGCTTGTAGTGGAACTGTTCTGTCTATAACAGGTGAAGGACATTTTCTTGTAGTGGAACTGTTCTGTCTATAACAGGTGAAGGACATTTTCTTGTAGTGGAACTGTTCTGTCTATAACAGGTGAAGGACATTTTCTTGTAGTGGAACTGTTCTGTCTATAACAGGTGAAGGACATTTTCTTGTAGTGGAACTGTTCTGTCTATAACAGGTGAAGGGCATTTGCTTGTAGTGGAACTGTTCTGTCTATAACAGGTGAAGGACATTTGCTTGTAGTGGAACTGTTCTGTCTATAACAGGTGAAGGACATTTGCTTATGCTGGAACTCTTCTGTCTATAACAGGTGAAGGGCATTTGCTTGTAGTGGAACTGTTCTGTCTATAACAGGTGAAGGACATTTGCTTGTAGTGGAACTGTTCTGTCTATAACAGGTGAAGGGCATTTGCTTGTAGTGGAACTGTTCTGTCTATAACAGGTGAAGGGCATTTGCTTGTAGTGGAACTGTTCTGTCTATAACAGGTGAAGGACATTTGCTTGTGGAACTGTTCTGTCTATAACAGGTGAAGGGCATTTGCTTGTAGTGGAACTGTTCTGTCTATAACAGGTGAAGGACATTTGCTTGTAGTGGAACTGTTCTGTCTATAACAGGTGAAGGGCATTTGCTTGTAGTGGAACTGTTCTGTCTATAACAGGTGAAGGACATTTGCTTGTGCTGGAACTGTTCTGTCTATAACAGGTGAAGGGCATTTGCTTGTAGTGGAACTGTTCTGTCTATAACAGGTGAAGGACATTTGCTTGTGCTGGAACTCTTCTGTCTATAACAGGTGAAGGGCATTTGCTTGTAGTGGAACTGTTCTGTCTATAACAGGTGAAGGGCATTTGCTTGTAGTGGAACTGTTCTGTCTATAACAGGTGAAGGGCATTTGCTTGTAGTGGAACTGTTCTGTCTATAACAGGTGAAGGGCATTTGCTTGTAGTGGAACTGTTCTGTCTATAACAGGTGAAGGACATTTGCTTGTGGAACTGTTCTGTCTATAACAGGTGAAGGACATTTGCTTATGCTGGAACTCTTCTGTCTATAACAGGTGAAGGGCATTTGCTTGTAGTGGAACTGTTCTGTCTATAACAGGTGAAGGGCATTTGCTTGTAGTGGAACTGTTCTGTCTATAACAGGTGAAGGGCATTTGCTTGTAGTGGAACTGTTCTGTCTATAACAGGTGAAGGACATTTGCTTGTGGAACTGTTCTGTCTATAACAGGTGAAGGACATTTGCTTGTAGTGGAACTGTTCTGTCTATAACAGGTGAAGAGCATTTGCTTGTAGTGGAACTGTTCTGTCTATAACAGGTGAAGGGCATTTGCTTGTAGTGGAACTGTTCTGTCTATAACAGGTGAAGAGCATTTGCTTGTAGTGGAACTGTTCTGTCTATAACAGGTGAAGAGCATTTGCTTGTAGTGGAACTGTTCTGTCTATAACAGGTGAAGGGCATTTGCTTGTAGTGGAACTGTTCTGTCTATAACAGGTGAAGGACATTTGCTTGTAGTGGAACTGTTCTGTCTATAACAGGTGAAGGACATTTGCTTGTGGAACTGTTCTGTCTATAACAGGTGAAGGACATTTGCTTGTAGTGGAACTGTTCTGTCTATAACAGGTGAAGAGCATTTGCTTGTAGTGGAACTGTTCTGTCTATAACAGGTGAAGAGCATTTGCTTGTAGTGGAACTGTTCTGTCTATAACAGGTGAAGGGCATTTGCTTGTAGTGGAACTGTTCTGTCTATAACAGGTGAAGGACATTTGCTTGTAGTGGAACTGTTCTGTCTATAACAGGTGAAGGGCATTTGCTTGTAGTGGAACTGTTCTGTCTATAACAGGTGAAGGACATTTGCTTGTGGAACTGTTCTGTCTATAACAGGTGAAGGACATTTGCTTATGCTGGAACTCTTCTGTCTAAAAAAGGTGAAGGGCATTTGCTTGTAGTGGAACTGTTCTGTCTATAACAGGTGAAGGGCATTTGCTTGTAGTGGAACTGTTCTGTCTATAACAGGTGAAGGGCATTTGCTTGTAGTGGAACTGTTCTGTCTATAACAGGTGAAGGGCATTTGCTTGTAGTGGAACTGTTCTGTCTATAACAGGTGAAGGACATTTGCTTGTGGAACTGTTCTGTCTATAACAGGTGAAGGACATTTGCTTGTAGTGGAACTGTTCTGTCTATAACAGGTGAACAGCATTTGCTTGTAGTGGAACTGTTCTGTCTATAACAGGTGAAGGACATTTGCTTGTAGTGGAACTGTTCTGTCTATAACAGGTGAAGAGCATTTGCTTGTAGTGGAACTGTTCTGTCTATAACAGGTGAAGGACATTTGCTTGTAGTGGAACTGTTCTGTCTATAACAGGTGAAGGGCATTTGCTTGTAGTGGAACTGTTCTGTCTATAACAGGTGAAGGACATTTGCTTGTGGAACTGTTCTGTCTATAACAGGTGAAGGACATTTGCTTGTAGTGGAACTGTTCTGTCTATAACAGGTGAAGAGCATTTGCTTGTAGTGGAACTGTTCTGTCTATAACAGGTGAAGGGCATTTGCTTGTAGTGGAACTGTTCTGTCTATAACAGGTGAAGAGCATTTGCTTGTAGTGGAACTGTTCTGTCTATAACAGGTGAAGAGCATTTGCTTGTAGTGGAACTGTTCTGTCTATAACAGGTGAAGGGCATTTGCTTGTAGTGGAACTGTTCTGTCTATAACAGGTGAAGGACATTTGCTTGTAGTGGAACTGTTCTGTCTATAACAGGTGAAGGACATTTGCTTGTGGAACTGTTCTGTCTATAACAGGTGAAGGACATTTGCTTGTGGAACTGTTCTGTCTATAACAGGTGAAGAGCATTTGCTTGTAGTGGAACTGTTCTGTCTATAACAGGTGAAGAGCATTTGCTTGTAGTGGAACTGTTCTGTCTATAACAGGTGAAGGGCATTTGCTTGTAGTGGAACTGTTCTGTCTATAACAGGTGAAGGACATTTGCTTGTAGTGGAACTGTTCTGTCTATAACAGGTGAAGGGCATTTGCTTGTAGTGGAACTGTTCTGTCTATAACAGGTGAAGGACATTTGCTTGTGGAACTGTTCTGTCTATAACAGGTGAAGGACATTTTCTTATGCTGGAACTCTTCTGTCTAAAAAAGGTGAAGGGCATTTGCTTGTAGTGGAACTGTTCTGTCTATAACAGGTGAAGGGCATTTGCTTGTAGTGGAACTGTTCTGTCTATAACAGGTGAAGGGCATTTGCTTGTAGTGGAACTGTTCTGTCTATAACAGGTGAAGGGCATTTGCTTGTAGTGGAACTGTTCTGTCTATAACAGGTGAAGGACATTTGCTTGTGGAACTGTTCTGTCTATAACAGGTGAAGGACATTTGCTTGTAGTGGAACTGTTCTGTCTATAACAGGTGAAGGACATTTGCTTGTAGTGGAACTGTTCTGTCTATAACAGGTGAAGGACATTTGCTTGTAGTGGAACTGTTCTGTCTATAACAGGTGAAGGACATTTTCTTGTAGTGGAACTGTTCTGTCTATAACAGGTGAAGGACATTTGCTTGTAGTGGAACTGTTCTGTCTATAACAGGTGAAGGACATTTGCTTGTAGTGGAACTGTTCTGTCTATAACAGGTGAAGGGCATTTGCTTGTAGTGGAACTGTTCTGTCTATAACAGGTGAAGGACATTTTCTTGTAGTGGAACTGTTCTGTCTATAACAGGTGAAGGACATTTGCTTGTAGTGGAACTGTTCTGTCTATAACAGGTGAAGGGCATTTGCTTGTAGTGGAACTGTTCTGTCTATAACAGGTGAAGGACATTTTCTTGTAGTGGAACTGTTCTGTCTATAACAGGTGAAGGACATTTTCTTGTAGTGGAACTGTTCTGTCTATAACAGGTGAAGGACATTTTCTTGTAGTGGAACTGTTCTGTCTATAACAGGTGAAGGACATTTGCTTGTAGTGGAACTGTTCTGTCTATAACAGGTGAAGGGCATTTGCTTGTAGTGGAACTGTTCTGTCTATAACAGGTGAAGGACATTTGCTTGTAGTGGAACTGTTCTGTCTATAACAGGTGAAGGACATTTGCTTATGTTGGAACTCTTCTGTCTATAACAGGTGAAGGGCATTTGCTTGTAGTGGAACTGTTCTGTCTATAACAGGTGAAGGACATTTGCTTGTAGTGGAACTGTTCTGTCTATAACAGGTGAAGGGCATTTGCTTGTAGTGGAACTGTTCTGTCTATAACAGGTGAAGGGCATTTGCTTGTAGTGGAACTGTTCTGTCTATAACAGGTGAAGGACATTTGCTTGTGGAACTGTTCTGTCTATAACAGGTGAAGGGCATTTGCTTGTAGTGGAACTGTTCTGTCTATAACAGGTGAAGGACATTTGCTTGTAGTGGAACTGTTCTGTCTATAACAGGTGAAGGGCATTTGCTTGTAGTGGAACTGTTCTGTCTATAACAGGTGAAGGACATTTGCTTGTGCTGGAACTGTTCTGTCTATAACAGGTGAAGGGCATTTGCTTGTAGTGGAACTGTTCTGTCTATAACAGGTGAAGGACATTTGCTTGTGCTGGAACTCTTCTGTCTATAACAGGTGAAGGGCATTTGCTTGTAGTGGAACTGTTCTGTCTATAACAGGTGAAGGGCATTTGCTTGTAGTGGAACTGTTCTGTCTATAACAGGTGAAGGGCATTTGCTTGTAGTGGAACTGTTCTGTCTATAACAGGTGAAGGGCATTTGCTTGTAGTGGAACTGTTCTGTCTATAACAGGTGAAGGACATTTGCTTGTGGAACTGTTCTGTCTATAACAGGTGAAGGACATTTGCTTATGCTGGAACTCTTCTGTCTATAACAGGTGAAGGGCATTTGCTTGTAGTGGAACTGTTCTGTCTATAACAGGTGAAGGGCATTTGCTTGTAGTGGAACTGTTCTGTCTATAACAGGTGAAGGGCATTTGCTTGTAGTGGAACTGTTCTGTCTATAACAGGTGAAGGACATTTGCTTGTGGAACTGTTCTGTCTATAACAGGTGAAGGACATTTGCTTGTAGTGGAACTGTTCTGTCTATAACAGGTGAAGAGCATTTGCTTGTAGTGGAACTGTTCTGTCTATAACAGGTGAAGGGCATTTGCTTGTAGTGGAACTGTTCTGTCTATAACAGGTGAAGAGCATTTGCTTGTAGTGGAACTGTTCTGTCTATAACAGGTGAAGAGCATTTGCTTGTAGTGGAACTGTTCTGTCTATAACAGGTGAAGGGCATTTGCTTGTAGTGGAACTGTTCTGTCTATAACAGGTGAAGGACATTTGCTTGTAGTGGAACTGTTCTGTCTATAACAGGTGAAGGACATTTGCTTGTGGAACTGTTCTGTCTATAACAGGTGAAGGACATTTGCTTGTAGTGGAACTGTTCTGTCTATAACAGGTGAAGAGCATTTGCTTGTAGTGGAACTGTTCTGTCTATAACAGGTGAAGAGCATTTGCTTGTAGTGGAACTGTTCTGTCTATAACAGGTGAAGGGCATTTGCTTGTAGTGGAACTGTTCTGTCTATAACAGGTGAAGGACATTTGCTTGTAGTGGAACTGTTCTGTCTATAACAGGTGAAGGGCATTTGCTTGTAGTGGAACTGTTCTGTCTATAACAGGTGAAGGACATTTGCTTGTGGAACTGTTCTGTCTATAACAGGCGAAGGACATTTGCTTATGCTGGAACTCTTCTGTCTAAAAAAGGTGAAGGGCATTTGCTTGTAGTGGAACTGTTCTGTCTATAACAGGTGAAGGGCATTTGCTTGTAGTGGAACTGTTCTGTCTATAACAGGTGAAGGGCATTTGCTTGTAGTGGAACTGTTCTGTCTATAACAGGTGAAGGGCATTTGCTTGTAGTGGAACTGTTCTGTCTATAACAGGTGAAGGACATTTGCTTGTGGAACTGTTCTGTCTATAACAGGTGAAGGACATTTGCTTGTAGTGGAACTGTTCTGTCTATAACAGGTGAACAGCATTTGCTTGTAGTGGAACTGTTCTGTCTATAACAGGTGAAGGACATTTGCTTGTAGTGGAACTGTTCTGTCTATAACAGGTGAAGAGCATTTGCTTGTAGTGGAACTGTTCTGTCTATAACAGGTGAAGGACATTTTCTTGTGCTGGAACTGTTCTGTCTATAACAGGTGAAGGACATTTTCTTGTGCTGGAACTGTTCTGTCTATAACAGTTGAAGGACATTTGCTTGTGCTGGAACTGTTCTGTCTATAACAGGTGAAGGACATTTGCTTGTAGTGGAACTGTTCTGTCTATAACAGGTGAAGGGCATTTGCTTGTAGTGGAACTGTTCTGTCTATAACAGGTGAAGGGCATTTGCTTGTAGTGGAACTGTTCTGTCTATAACAGGTGAAGGACATTTGCTTGTAGTGGAACTGTTCTGTCTATAACAGGTGAAGGACATTTGCTTGTAGTGGAACTGTTCTGTCTATAACAGGTGAAGGACATTTTCTTGTGCTGGAACTGTTCTGTCTATAACAGGTGAAGGACATTTGCTTGTGCTGGAACTGTTCTGTCTATAACAGGTGAAGGACATTTCCTTGTAGTGGAACTGTTCTGTCTATAACAGGTGAAGGACATTTTCTTGTGCTGGAACTGTTCTGTCTATAACAGGTGAAGGACATTTGCTTGTGCTGGAACTGTTCTGTCTATAACAGGTGAAGGACATTTTCTTGTGCTGGAACTGTTCTGTCTATAACAGGTAAAGGACATTTGCTTGTAGTGGAACTGTTCTGTCTATAACAGGTGAAGGACATTTTCTTGTGCTGGAACTGTTCTGTCTATAACAGGTGAAGGGCATTTGCTTGTAGTGGAACTGTTCTGTCTATAACAGGTGAAGGGCATTTGCTTGTAGTGGAACTGTTCTGTCTATAACAGGTGAAGGACATTTTCTTGTGCTGGAACTGTTCTGTCTATAACAGGTGAAGGGCATTTGCTTGTAGTGGAACTGTTCTGTCTATAACAGGTGAAGGACATTTGCTTGTAGTGGAACTGTTCTGTCTATAACAGGTGAAGGACATTTTCTTGTGCTGGAACTGTTCTGTCTATAACAGGTGAAGGGCATTTGCTTGTAGTGGAACTGTTCTGTCTATAACAGGTGAAGGACATTTGCTTGTAGTGGAACTGTTCTGTCTATAACAGGTGAAGGGCATTTGCTTGTAGTGGAACTGTTCTGTCTATAACAGGTGAAGGGCATTTGCTTGTAGTGGAACTGTTCTGTCTATAACAGGTGAAGGGCATTTGCTTGTAGTGGAACTGTTCTGTCTATAACAGGTGAAGGACATTTGCTTGTGGAACTGTTCTGTCTATAACAGGTGAAGGACATTTGCTTGTGGAACTGTTCTGTCTATAACAGGTGAAGGACATTTGCTTATGCTGGAACTCTTCTGTCTATAACAGGTGAAGGGCATTTGCTTGTAGTGGAACTGTTCTGTCTATAACAGGTGAAGGGCATTTGCTTGTAGTGGAACTGTTCTGTCTATAACAGGTGAAGGGCATTTGCTTGTAGTGGAACTGTTCTGTCTATAACAGGTGAAGGACATTTGCTTGTGGAACTGTTCTGTCTATAACAGGTGAAGGACATTTGCTTGTAGTGGAACTGTTCTGTCTATAACAGGTGAAGAACATTTGCTTGTAGTGGAACTGTTCTGTCTATAACAGGTGAAGGGCATTTGCTTGTAGTGGAACTGTTCTGTCTATAACAGGTGAAGAGCATTTGCTTGTAGTGGAACTGTTCTGTCTATAACAGGTGAAGAGCATTTGCTTGTAGTGGAACTGTTCTGTCTATAACAGGTGAAGGGCATTTGCTTGTAGTGGAACTGTTCTGTCTATAACAGGTGAAGGACATTTGCTTGTAGTGGAACTGTTCTGTCTATAACAGGTGAAGGACATTTGCTTGTGGAACTCTTCTGTCTATAACAGGTGAAGGACATTTGCTTGTAGTGGAACTGTTCTGTCTATAACAGGTGAAGAGCATTTGCTTGTAGTGGAACTGTTCTGTCTATAACAGGTGAAGAGCATTTGCTTGTAGTGGAACTGTTCTGTCTATAACAGGTGAAGGGCATTTGCTTGTAGTGGAACTGTTCTGTCTATAACAGGTGAAGGACATTTGCTTGTAGTGGAACTGTTCTGTCTATAACAGGTGAGGGCATTTGCTTGTAGTGGAACTGTTCTGTCTATAACAGGTGAAGGACATTTGCTTGTGGAACTGTTCTGTCTATAACAGGTGAAGGACATTTGCTTATGCTGGAACTCTTCTGTCTATAACAGGTGAAGGGCATTTGCTTGTAGTGGAACTGTTCTGTCTATAACAGGTGAAGGGCATTTGCTTGTAATGGAACTGTTCTGTCTATAACAGGTGAGGGGCATTTGCTTGTAGTGGAACTGTTCTGTCTATAACAGGTGAAGGGCATTTGCTTGTAGTGGAACTGTTCTGTCTATAACAGGTGAAGGACATTTGCTTGTGGAACTGTTCTGTCTATAACAGGTGAAGGACATTTGCTTGTAGTGGAACTGTTCTGTCTATAACAGGTGAAGAGCATTTGCTTGTAGTGGAACTGTTCTGTCTATAACAGGTGAAGGACATTTGCTTGTAGTGGAACTGTTCTGTCTATAACAGGTGAAGAGCATTTGCTTGTAGTGGAACTGTTCTGTCTATAACAGGTGAAGGACATTTTCTTGTGCTGGAACTGTTCTGTCTATAACAGGTGAAGGACATTTTCTTGTGCTGGAACTGTTCTGTCTATAAAAAGGTGAAGGACATTTGCTTGTGCTGGAACTGTTTTTTCTATAACAGGTGAAGGACATTTGCTTGTAGTGGAACTGTTCTGTCTATAACAGGTGAAGGGCATTTGCTTGTAGTGGAACTGTTCTGTCTATAACAGGTGAAGGGCATTTGCTTGTAGTGGAACTGTTCTGTCTATAACAGGTGAAGGACATTTGCTTGTAGTGGAACTGTTCTGTCTATAACAGGTGAAGGACATTTGCTTGTAGTGGAACTGTTCTGTCTATAACAGGTGAAGGACATTTTCTTGTGCTGGAACTGTTCTGTCTATAACAGGTGAAGGACATTTGCTTGTGCTGGAACTGTTCTGTCTATAACAGGTGAAGGACATTTTCTTGTAGTGGAACTGTTCTGTCTATAACAGGTGAAGGACATTTTCTTGTGCTGGAACTGTTCTGTCTATAACAGGTGAAGGACATTTGCTTGTGCTGGAACTGTTCTGTCTATAACAGGTGAAGGACATTTTCTTGTGCTGGAACTGTTCTGTCTATAACAGGTGAAGGACATTTGCTTGTAGTGGAACTGTTCTGTCTATAACAGGTGAAGGACATTTTCTTGTGCTGGAACTGTTCTGTCTATAACAGGTGAAGGGCATTTGCTTGTAGTGGAACTGTTCTGTCTATAACAGGTGAAGGGCATTTGCTTGTAGTGGAACTGTTCTGTCTATAACAGGTGAAGGGCATTTGCTTGTAGTGGAACTGTTCTGTCTATAACAGGTGAAGGACATTTGCTTGTGGAACTGTTCTGTCTATAACAGGTGAAGGACATTTGCTTGTAGTGGAACTGTTCTGTCTATAACAGGTGAAGAGCATTTGCTTGTAGTGGAACTGTTCTGTCTATAACAGGTGAAGGGCATTTGCTTGTAGTGGAACTGTTCTGTCTATAACAGGTGAAGAGCATTTGCTTGTAGTGGAACTGTTCTGTCTATAACAGGTGAAGAGCATTTGCTTGTAGTGGAACTGCTCTGTCTATAACAGGTGAAGGGCATTTGCTTGTAGTGGAACTGTTCTGTCTATAACAGGTGAAGGACATTTGCTTGTAGTGGAACTGTTCTGTCTATAACAGGTGAAGGACATTTGCTTGTGGAACTGTTCTGTCTATAACAGGTGAAGGACATTTGCTTGTAGTGGAACTGTTCTGTCTATAACAGGTGAAGAGCATTTGCTTGTAGTGGAACTGTTCTGTCTATAACAGGTGAAGAGCATTTGCTTGTAGTGGAACTGTTCTAACTATAACAGGTGAAGGGCATTTGCTTGTAGTGGAACTGTTCTGTCTATAACAGGTGAAGGACATTTGCTTGTAGTGGAACTGTTCTGTCTATAACAGGTGAAGGGCATTTGCTTGTAGTGGAACTGTTCTGTCTATAACAGGTGAAGGACATTTGCTTGTGGAACTGTTCTGTCTATAACAGGTGAAGGACATTTGCTTATGCTGGAACTCTTCTGTCTAAAAAAGGTGAAGGGCATTTGCTTGTAGTGGAACTGTTCTGTCTATAACAGGTGAAGGGCATTTGCTTGTAGTGGAACTGTTCTGTCTATAACAGGTGAAGGACATTTGCTTGTGGAACTGTTCTGTCTATAACAGGTGAAGGACATTTTCTTATGCTGGAACTCTTCTGTCTAAAAAAGGTGAAGGGCATTTGCTTGTAGTGGAACTGTTCTGTCTATAACAGGTGAAGGGCATTTGCTTGTAGTGGAACTGTTCTGTCTATAACAGGTGAAGGGCATTTGCTTGTAGTGGAACTGTTCTGTCTATAACAGGTGAAGGGCATTTGCTTGTAGTGGAACTGTTCTGTCTATAACAGGTGAAGGACATTTGCTTGTGGAACTGTTCTGTCTATAACAGGTGAAGGACATTTGCTTGTAGTGGAACTGTTCTGTCTATAACAGGTGAAGGACATTTGCTTGTAGTGGAACTGTTCTGTCTATAACAGGTGAAGGACATTTGCTTGTAGTGGAACTGTTCTGTCTATAACAGGTGAAGGACATTTTCTTGTAGTGGAACTGTTCTGTCTATAACAGGTGAAGGACATTTGCTTGTAGTGGAACTGTTCTGTCTATAACAGGTGAAGGACATTTGCTTGTAGTGGAACTGTTCTGTCTATAACAGGTGAAGGGCATTTGCTTGTAGTGGAACTGTTCTGTCTATAACAGGTGAAGGACATTTTCTTGTAGTGGAACTGTTCTGTCTATAACAGGTGAAGGACATTTGCTTGTAGTGGAACTGTTCTGTCTATAACAGGTGAAGGGCATTTGCTTGTAGTGGAACTGTTCTGTCTATAACAGGTGAAGGACATTTTCTTGTAGTGGAACTGTTCTGTCTATAACAGGTGAAGGACATTTTCTTGTAGTGGAACTGTTCTGTCTATAACAGGTGAAGGACATTTTCTTGTAGTGGAACTGTTCTGTCTATAACAGGTGAAGGACATTTGCTTGTAGTGGAACTGTTCTGTCTATAACAGGTGAAGGGCATTTGCTTGTAGTGGAACTGTTCTGTCTATAACAGGTGAAGGACATTTGCTTGTAGTGGAACTGTTCTGTCTATAACAGGTGAAGGACATTTGCTTATGTTGGAACTCTTCTGTCTATAACAGGTGAAGGGCATTTGCTTGTAGTGGAACTGTTCTGTCTATAACAGGTGAAGGACATTTGCTTGTAGTGGAACTGTTCTGTCTATAACAGGTGAAGGGCATTTGCTTGTAGTGGAACTGTTCTGTCTATAACAGGTGAAGGGCATTTGCTTGTAGTGGAACTGTTCTGTCTATAACAGGTGAAGGACATTTGCTTGTGGAACTGTTCTGTCTATAACAGGTGAAGGGCATTTGCTTGTAGTGGAACTGTTCTGTCTATAACAGGTGAAGGACATTTGCTTGTAGTGGAACTGTTCTGTCTATAACAGGTGAAGGGCATTTGCTTGTAGTGGAACTGTTCTGTCTATAACAGGTGAAGGACATTTGCTTGTGCTGGAACTGTTCTGTCTATAACAGGTGAAGGGCATTTGCTTGTAGTGGAACTGTTCTGTCTATAACAGGTGAAGGACATTTGCTTGTGCTGGAACTCTTCTGTCTATAACAGGTGAAGGGCATTTGCTTGTAGTGGAACTGTTCTGTCTATAACAGGTGAAGGGCATTTGCTTGTAGTGGAACTGTTCTGTCTATAACAGGTGAAGGGCATTTGCTTGTAGTGGAACTGTTCTGTCTATAACAGGTGAAGGGCATTTGCTTGTAGTGGAACTGTTCTGTCTATAACAGGTGAAGGACATTTGCTTGTGGAACTGTTCTGTCTATAACAGGTGAAGGACATTTGCTTATGCTGGAACTCTTCTGTCTATAACAGGTGAAGGGCATTTGCTTGTAGTGGAACTGTTCTGTCTATAACAGGTGAAGGGCATTTGCTTGTAGTGGAACTGTTCTGTCTATAACAGGTGAAGGGCATTTGCTTGTAGTGGAACTGTTCTGTCTATAACAGGTGAAGGACATTTGCTTGTGGAACTGTTCTGTCTATAACAGGTGAAGGACATTTGCTTGTAGTGGAACTGTTCTGTCTATAACAGGTGAAGAGCATTTGCTTGTAGTGGAACTGTTCTGTCTATAACAGGTGAAGGGCATTTGCTTGTAGTGGAACTGTTCTGTCTATAACAGGTGAAGAGCATTTGCTTGTAGTGGAACTGTTCTGTCTATAACAGGTGAAGAGCATTTGCTTGTAGTGGAACTGTTCTGTCTATAACAGGTGAAGGGCATTTGCTTGTAGTGGAACTGTTCTGTCTATAACAGGTGAAGGACATTTGCTTGTAGTGGAACTGTTCTGTCTATAACAGGTGAAGGACATTTGCTTGTGGAACTGTTCTGTCTATAACAGGTGAAGGACATTTGCTTGTAGTGGAACTGTTCTGTCTATAACAGGTGAAGAGCATTTGCTTGTAGTGGAACTGTTCTGTCTATAACAGGTGAAGAGCATTTGCTTGTAGTGGAACTGTTCTGTCTATAACAGGTGAAGGGCATTTGCTTGTAGTGGAACTGTTCTGTCTATAACAGGTGAAGGACATTTGCTTGTAGTGGAACTGTTCTGTCTATAACAGGTGAAGGGCATTTGCTTGTAGTGGAACTGTTCTGTCTATAACAGGTGAAGGACATTTGCTTGTGGAACTGTTCTGTCTATAACAGGCGAAGGACATTTGCTTATGCTGGAACTCTTCTGTCTAAAAAAGGTGAAGGGCATTTGCTTGTAGTGGAACTGTTCTGTCTATAACAGGTGAAGGGCATTTGCTTGTAGTGGAACTGTTCTGTCTATAACAGGTGAAGGGCATTTGCTTGTAGTGGAACTGTTCTGTCTATAACAGGTGAAGGGCATTTGCTTGTAGTGGAACTGTTCTGTCTATAACAGGTGAAGGACATTTGCTTGTGGAACTGTTCTGTCTATAACAGGTGAAGGACATTTGCTTGTAGTGGAACTGTTCTGTCTATAACAGGTGAACAGCATTTGCTTGTAGTGGAACTGTTCTGTCTATAACAGGTGAAGGACATTTGCTTGTAGTGGAACTGTTCTGTCTATAACAGGTGAAGAGCATTTGCTTGTAGTGGAACTGTTCTGTCTATAACAGGTGAAGGACATTTTCTTGTGCTGGAACTGTTCTGTCTATAACAGGTGAAGGACATTTTCTTGTGCTGGAACTGTTCTGTCTATAACAGTTGAAGGACATTTGCTTGTGCTGGAACTGTTCTGTCTATAACAGGTGAAGGACATTTGCTTGTAGTGGAACTGTTCTGTCTATAACAGGTGAAGGGCATTTGCTTGTAGTGGAACTGTTCTGTCTATAACAGGTGAAGGGCATTTGCTTGTAGTGGAACTGTTCTGTCTATAACAGGTGAAGGACATTTGCTTGTAGTGGAACTGTTCTGTCTATAACAGGTGAAGGACATTTGCTTGTAGTGGAACTGTTCTGTCTATAACAGGTGAAGGACATTTTCTTGTGCTGGAACTGTTCTGTCTATAACAGGTGAAGGACATTTGCTTGTGCTGGAACTGTTCTGTCTATAACAGGTGAAGGACATTTCCTTGTAGTGGAACTGTTCTGTCTATAACAGGTGAAGGACATTTTCTTGTGCTGGAACTGTTCTGTCTATAACAGGTGAAGGACATTTGCTTGTGCTGGAACTGTTCTGTCTATAACAGGTGAAGGACATTTTCTTGTGCTGGAACTGTTCTGTCTATAACAGGTAAAGGACATTTGCTTGTAGTGGAACTGTTCTGTCTATAACAGGTGAAGGACATTTTCTTGTGCTGGAACTGTTCTGTCTATAACAGGTGAAGGGCATTTGCTTGTAGTGGAACTGTTCTGTCTATAACAGGTGAAGGGCATTTGCTTGTAGTGGAACTGTTCTGTCTATAACAGGTGAAGGACATTTTCTTGTGCTGGAACTGTTCTGTCTATAACAGGTGAAGGGCATTTGCTTGTAGTGGAACTGTTCTGTCTATAACAGGTGAAGGACATTTGCTTGTAGTGGAACTGTTCTGTCTATAACAGGTGAAGGACATTTTCTTGTGCTGGAACTGTTCTGTCTATAACAGGTGAAGGGCATTTGCTTGTAGTGGAACTGTTCTGTCTATAACAGGTGAAGGACATTTGCTTGTAGTGGAACTGTTCTGTCTATAACAGGTGAAGGGCATTTGCTTGTAGTGGAACTGTTCTGTCTATAACAGGTGAAGGGCATTTGCTTGTAGTGGAACTGTTCTGTCTATAACAGGTGAAGGGCATTTGCTTGTAGTGGAACTGTTCTGTCTATAACAGGTGAAGGACATTTGCTTGTGGAACTGTTCTGTCTATAACAGGTGAAGGACATTTGCTTGTGGAACTGTTCTGTCTATAACAGGTGAAGGACATTTGCTTATGCTGGAACTCTTCTGTCTATAACAGGTGAAGGGCATTTGCTTGTAGTGGAACTGTTCTGTCTATAACAGGTGAAGGGCATTTGCTTGTAGTGGAACTGTTCTGTCTATAACAGGTGAAGGGCATTTGCTTGTAGTGGAACTGTTCTGTCTATAACAGGTGAAGGACATTTGCTTGTGGAACTGTTCTGTCTATAACAGGTGAAGGACATTTGCTTGTAGTGGAACTGTTCTGTCTATAACAGGTGAAGAACATTTGCTTGTAGTGGAACTGTTCTGTCTATAACAGGTGAAGGGCATTTGCTTGTAGTGGAACTGTTCTGTCTATAACAGGTGAAGAGCATTTGCTTGTAGTGGAACTGTTCTGTCTATAACAGGTGAAGAGCATTTGCTTGTAGTGGAACTGTTCTGTCTATAACAGGTGAAGGGCATTTGCTTGTAGTGGAACTGTTCTGTCTATAACAGGTGAAGGACATTTGCTTGTAGTGGAACTGTTCTGTCTATAACAGGTGAAGGACATTTGCTTGTGGAACTCTTCTGTCTATAACAGGTGAAGGACATTTGCTTGTAGTGGAACTGTTCTGTCTATAACAGGTGAAGAGCATTTGCTTGTAGTGGAACTGTTCTGTCTATAACAGGTGAAGAGCATTTGCTTGTAGTGGAACTGTTCTGTCTATAACAGGTGAAGGGCATTTGCTTGTAGTGGAACTGTTCTGTCTATAACAGGTGAAGGACATTTGCTTGTAGTGGAACTGTTCTGTCTATAACAGGTGAGGGCATTTGCTTGTAGTGGAACTGTTCTGTCTATAACAGGTGAAGGACATTTGCTTGTGGAACTGTTCTGTCTATAACAGGTGAAGGACATTTGCTTATGCTGGAACTCTTCTGTCTATAACAGGTGAAGGGCATTTGCTTGTAGTGGAACTGTTCTGTCTATAACAGGTGAAGGGCATTTGCTTGTAATGGAACTGTTCTGTCTATAACAGGTGAGGGGCATTTGCTTGTAGTGGAACTGTTCTGTCTATAACAGGTGAAGGGCATTTGCTTGTAGTGGAACTGTTCTGTCTATAACAGGTGAAGGACATTTGCTTGTGGAACTGTTCTGTCTATAACAGGTGAAGGACATTTGCTTGTAGTGGAACTGTTCTGTCTATAACAGGTGAAGAGCATTTGCTTGTAGTGGAACTGTTCTGTCTATAACAGGTGAAGGACATTTGCTTGTAGTGGAACTGTTCTGTCTATAACAGGTGAAGAGCATTTGCTTGTAGTGGAACTGTTCTGTCTATAACAGGTGAAGGACATTTTCTTGTGCTGGAACTGTTCTGTCTATAACAGGTGAAGGACATTTTCTTGTGCTGGAACTGTTCTGTCTATAAAAAGGTGAAGGACATTTGCTTGTGCTGGAACTGTTTTTTCTATAACAGGTGAAGGACATTTGCTTGTAGTGGAACTGTTCTGTCTATAACAGGTGAAGGGCATTTGCTTGTAGTGGAACTGTTCTGTCTATAACAGGTGAAGGGCATTTGCTTGTAGTGGAACTGTTCTGTCTATAACAGGTGAAGGACATTTGCTTGTAGTGGAACTGTTCTGTCTATAACAGGTGAAGGACATTTGCTTGTAGTGGAACTGTTCTGTCTATAACAGGTGAAGGACATTTTCTTGTGCTGGAACTGTTCTGTCTATAACAGGTGAAGGACATTTGCTTGTGCTGGAACTGTTCTGTCTATAACAGGTGAAGGACATTTTCTTGTAGTGGAACTGTTCTGTCTATAACAGGTGAAGGACATTTTCTTGTGCTGGAACTGTTCTGTCTATAACAGGTGAAGGACATTTGCTTGTGCTGGAACTGTTCTGTCTATAACAGGTGAAGGACATTTTCTTGTGCTGGAACTGTTCTGTCTATAACAGGTGAAGGACATTTGCTTGTAGTGGAACTGTTCTGTCTATAACAGGTGAAGGACATTTTCTTGTGCTGGAACTGTTCTGTCTATAACAGGTGAAGGGCATTTGCTTGTAGTGGAACTGTTCTGTCTATAACAGGTGAAGGGCATTTGCTTGTAGTGGAACTGTTCTGTCTATAACAGGTGAAGGGCATTTGCTTGTAGTGGAACTGTTCTGTCTATAACAGGTGAAGGACATTTGCTTGTGGAACTGTTCTGTCTATAACAGGTGAAGGACATTTGCTTGTAGTGGAACTGTTCTGTCTATAACAGGTGAAGAGCATTTGCTTGTAGTGGAACTGTTCTGTCTATAACAGGTGAAGGGCATTTGCTTGTAGTGGAACTGTTCTGTCTATAACAGGTGAAGAGCATTTGCTTGTAGTGGAACTGTTCTGTCTATAACAGGTGAAGAGCATTTGCTTGTAGTGGAACTGCTCTGTCTATAACAGGTGAAGGGCATTTGCTTGTAGTGGAACTGTTCTGTCTATAACAGGTGAAGGACATTTGCTTGTAGTGGAACTGTTCTGTCTATAACAGGTGAAGGACATTTGCTTGTGGAACTGTTCTGTCTATAACAGGTGAAGGACATTTGCTTGTAGTGGAACTGTTCTGTCTATAACAGGTGAAGAGCATTTGCTTGTAGTGGAACTGTTCTGTCTATAACAGGTGAAGAGCATTTGCTTGTAGTGGAACTGTTCTAACTATAACAGGTGAAGGGCATTTGCTTGTAGTGGAACTGTTCTGTCTATAACAGGTGAAGGACATTTGCTTGTAGTGGAACTGTTCTGTCTATAACAGGTGAAGGGCATTTGCTTGTAGTGGAACTGTTCTGTCTATAACAGGTGAAGGACATTTGCTTGTGGAACTGTTCTGTCTATAACAGGTGAAGGACATTTGCTTATGCTGGAACTCTTCTGTCTAAAAAAGGTGAAGGGCATTTGCTTGTAGTGGAACTGTTCTGTCTATAACAGGTGAAGGGCATTTGCTTGTAGTGGAACTGTTCTGTCTATAACAGGTGAAGGGCATTTGCTTGTAGTGGAACTGTTCTGTCTATAACAGGTGAAGGGCATTTGCTTGTAGTGGAACTGTTCTGTCTATAACAGGTGAAGGACATTTGCTTGTGGAACTGTTCTGTCTATAACAGGTGAAGGACATTTGCTTGTAGTGGAACTGTTCTGTCTATAACAGGTGAACAGCATTTGCTTGTAGTGGAACTGTTCTGTCTATAACAGGTGAAGGACATTTGCTTGTAGTGGAACTGTTCTGTCTATAACAGGTGAAGAGCATTTGCTTGTAGTGGAACTGTTCTGTCTATAACAGGTGAAGGACATTTTCTTGTGCTGGAACTGTTCTGTCTATAACAGGTGAAGGACATTTTCTTGTGCTGGAACTGTTCTGTCTATAACAGTTGAAGGACATTTGCTTGTGCTGGAACTGTTCTGTCTATAACAGGTGAAGGACATTTGCTTGTAGTGGAACTGTTCTGTCTATAACAGGTGAAGGGCATTTGCTTGTAGTGGAACTGTTCTGTCTATAACAGGTGAAGGGCATTTGCTTGTAGTGGAACTGTTCTGTCTATAACAGGTGAAGGACATTTGCTTGTAGTGGAACTGTTCTGTCTATAACAGGTGAAGGACATTTGCTTGTAGTGGAACTGTTCTGTCTATAACAGGTGAAGGACATTTTCTTGTGCTGGAACTGTTCTGTCTATAACAGGTGAAGGACATTTGCTTGTGCTGGAACTGTTCTGTCTATAACAGGTGAAGGACATTTCCTTGTAGTGGAACTGTTCTGTCTATAACAGGTGAAGGACATTTTCTTGTGCTGGAACTGTTCTGTCTATAACAGGTGAAGGACATTTGCTTGTGCTGGAACTGTTCTGTCTATAACAGGTGAAGGACATTTTCTTGTGCTGGAACTGTTCTGTCTATAACAGGTAAAGGACATTTGCTTGTAGTGGAACTGTTCTGTCTATAACAGGTGAAGGACATTTTCTTGTGCTGGAACTGTTCTGTCTATAACAGGTGAAGGGCATTTGCTTGTAGTGGAACTGTTCTGTCTATAACAGGTGAAGGGCATTTGCTTGTAGTGGAACTGTTCTGTCTATAACAGGTGAAGGACATTTTCTTGTGCTGGAACTGTTCTGTCTATAACAGGTGAAGGGCATTTGCTTGTAGTGGAACTGTTCTGTCTATAACAGGTGAAGGACATTTGCTTGTAGTGGAACTGTTCTGTCTATAACAGGTGAAGGACATTTTCTTGTGCTGGAACTGTTCTGTCTATAACAGGTGAAGGGCATTTGCTTGTAGTGGAACTGTTCTGTCTATAACAGGTGAAGGACATTTGCTTGTAGTGGAACTGTTCTGTCTATAACAGGTGAAGGGCATTTGCTTGTAGTGGAACTGTTCTGTCTATAACAGGTGAAGGGCATTTGCTTGTAGTGGAAATGTTCTGTCTATAACAGGTGAAGGGCATTTGCTTGTAGTGGAACTGTTCTGTCTATAACAGGTGAAGGACATTTGCTTGTGGAACTGTTCTGTCTATAACAGGTGAAGGACATTTGCTTGTGGAACTGTTCTGTCTATAACAGGTGAAGGACATTTGCTTATGCTGGAACTCTTCTGTCTATAACAGGTGAAGGGCATTTGCTTGTAGTGGAACTGTTCTGTCTATAACAGGTGAAGGGCATTTGCTTGTAGTGGAACTGTTCTGTCTATAACAGGTGAAGGGCATTTGCTTGTAGTGGAACTGTTCTGTCTATAACAGGTGAAGGACATTTGCTTGTGGAACTGTTCTGTCTATAACAGGTGAAGGACATTTGCTTGTAGTGGAACTGTTCTGTCTATAACAGGTGAAGAACATTTGCTTGTAGTGGAACTGTTCTGTCTATAACAGGTGAAGGGCATTTGCTTGTAGTGGAACTGTTCTGTCTATAACAGGTGAAGAGCATTTGCTTGTAGTGGAACTGTTCTGTCTATAACAGGTGAAGAGCATTTGCTTGTAGTGGAACTGTTCTGTCTATAACAGGTGAAGGGCATTTGCTTGTAGTGGAACTGTTCTGTCTATAACAGGTGAAGGACATTTGCTTGTAGTGGAACTGTTCTGTCTATAACAGGTGAAGGACATTTGCTTGTGGAACTGTTCTGTCTATAACAGGTGAAGGACATTTGCTTGTAGTGGAACTGTTCTGTCTATAACAGGTGAAGAGCATTTGCTTGTAGTGGAACTGTTCTGTCTATAACAGGTGAAGAGCATTTGCTTGTAGTGGAACTGTTCTGTCTATAACAGGTGAAGGGCATTTGCTTGTAGTGGAACTGTTCTGTCTATAACAGGTGAAGGACATTTGCTTGTAGTGGAACTGTTCTGTCTATAACAGGTGAGGGCATTTGCTTGTAGTGGAACTGTTCTGTCTATAACAGGTGAAGGACATTTGCTTGTGGAACTGTTCTGTCTATAACAGGTGAAGGACATTTGCTTATGCTGGAACTCTTCTGTCTATAACAGGTGAAGGGCATTTGCTTGTAGTGGAACTGTTCTGTCTATAACAGGTGAAGGGCATTTGCTTGTAGTGGAACTGTTCTGTCTATAACAGGTGAAGGGCATTTGCTTGTAGTGGAACTGTTCTGTCTATAACAGGTGAAGGGCATTTGCTTGTAGTGGAACTGTTCTGTCTATAACAGGTGAAGGACATTTGCTTGTGGAACTGTTCTGTCTATAACAGGTGAAGGACATTTGCTTGTAGTGGAACTGTTCTGTCTATAACAGGTGAAGAGCATTTGCTTGTAGTGGAACTGTTCTGTCTATAACAGGTGAAGGAAATTTGCTTGTAGTGGAACTGTTCTGTCTATAACAGGTGAAGAGCATTTGCTTGTAGTGGAACTGTTCTGTCTATAACAGGTGAAGGACATTTTCTTGTGCTGGAACTGTTCTGTCTATAACAGGTGAAGGACATTTTCTTGTGCTGGAACTGTTCTGTCTATAAAAAGGTGAAGGACATTTGCTTGTGCTGGAACTGTTTTTTCTATAACAGGTGAAGGACATTTGCTTGTAGTGGAACTGTTCTGTCTATAACAGGTGAAGGGCATTTGCTTGTAGTGGAACTGTTCTGTCTATAACAGGTGAAGGGCATTTGCTTGTAGTGGAACTGTTCTGTCTATAACAGGTGAAGGACATTTGCTTGTAGTGGAACTGTTCTGTCTATAACAGGTGAAGGACATTTGCTTGTAGTGGAACTGTTCTGTCTATAACAGGTGAAGGACATTTTCTTGTGCTGGAACTGTTCTGTCTATAACAGGTGAAGGACATTTGCTTGTGCTGGAACTGTTCTGTCTATAACAGGTGAAGGACATTTTCTTGTAGTGGAACTGTTCTGTCTATAACAGGTGAAGGACATTTTCTTGTGCTGGAACTGTTCTGTCTATAACAGGTGAAGGACATTTGCTTGTGCTGGAACTGTTCTGTCTATAACAGGTGAAGGACATTTTCTTGTGCTGGAACTGTTCTGTCTATAACAGGTGAAGGACATTTGCTTGTAGTGGAACTGTTCTGTCTATAACAGGTGAAGGACATTTTCTTGTGCTGGAACTGTTCTGTCTATAACAGGTGAAGGGCATTTGCTTGTAGTGGAACTGTTCTGTCTATAACAGGTGAAGGGCATTTGCTTGTAGTGGAACTGTTCTGTCTATAACAGGTGAAGGACATTTTCTTGTGCTGGAACTGTTCTGTCTATAACAGGTGAAGGGCATTTGCTTGTAGTGGAACTGTTCTGTCTATAACAGGTGAAGAGCATTTGCTTGTAGTGGAACTGTTCTGTCTATAACAGGTGAAGGGCATTTGCTTGTAGTGGAACTGTTCTGTCTATAACAGGTGAAGGACATTTGCTTGTAGTGGAACTGTTCTGTCTATAACAGGTGAAGGACATTTGCTTGTGGAACTGTTCTGTCTATAACAGGTGAAGGACATTTGCTTGTAGTGGAACTGTTCTGTCTATAACAGGTGAAGAGCATTTGCTTGTAGTGGAACTGTTCTGTCTATAACAGGTGAAGAGCATTTGCTTGTAGTGGAACTGTTCTGTCTATAACAGGTGAAGGGCATTTGCTTGTAGTGGAACTGTTCTGTCTATAACAGGTGAAGGACATTTGCTTGTAGTGGAACTGTTCTGTCTATAACAGGTGAAGGACATTTGCTTGTAGTTGAACTGTTCTGTCTATAACAGGTGAAGGGCATTTGCTTGTAGTGGAACTGTTCTGTCTATAACAGGTGAAGGGCATTTGCTTGTAGTGGAACTGTTCTGTCTATAACAGGTGAAGGACATTTGCTTGTAGTGGAACTGTTCTGTCTATAACAGGTGAAGGGCATTTGCTTGTAGTGGAACTGTTCTGTCTATAACAGGTGAAGGACATTTGCTTGTAGTGGAACTGTTCTGTCTATAACACGTGAAGGACATTTTCTTGTGCTGGAACTGTTCTGTATATAACAGGTGAAGGACATTTGCTTGTATTGGAACTGTTCTGTCTATAACAGGTGAAGGGCATTTGCTTGTAGTGGAACTGTTCTGTCTATAACAGGTGAAGGACATTTGCTTGTGGAACTGTTCTGTCTATAACAGGTGAAGGACATTTGCTTGTGCTGGAACTCTTCTGTCTATAACAGGTGAAGGACATTTGCTTGTAGTGGAACTGTTCTGTCTATAACAGGTGAAGGACATTTGCTTGTGGAACTCTTCTGTCTATAACAGGTGAAGGACATTTGCTTGTAGTGGAACTGTTCTGTCTATAACAGGTGAAGGGCATTTGCTTGTGGAACTCTTCTGTCTATAACAGGTGAAGGACATTTGCTTGTAGTGGAACTGTTCTGTCTATAACAGGTGAAGGACATTTGCTTGTAGTGGAACTGTTCTGTCTATAACAGGTGAAGGGCATTTGCTTGTAGTGGAACTGTTCTGTCTATAACAGGTGAAGGACATTTTCTTGTGCTGGAACTGTTCTGTCTATAACAGGTGAAGGACATTTGCTTGTAGTGGAACTGTTCTGTCTATAACAGGTGAAGGACATTTTCTTGTGCTGGAACTGTTCTGTCTATAACAGGTGAAGGACATTTGCTTGTAGTGGAACTGTTCTGTCTATAACAGGTGAAGGGCATTTGCTTGTGGAACTGTTCTGTCTATAACAGGTGAAGGACATTTTCTTATGCTGGAACTGTTCTGTCTATAACAGGTGAAGGGCATTTGCTTGTGGAACTGTTCTGTCTATAACAGGTGAAGGGCATTTGCTTGTGGAACTGTTCTGTCTATAACAGGTGAAGGACATTTTCTTATGCTGGAACTGTTCTGTCTATAACAGGTGAAGGGCATTTGCTTGTGGAACTGTTCTGTCTATAACAGGTGAAGGGCATTTGCTTGTGGAACTGTTCTGTCTATAACAGGTGAAGAGCATTTGCTTGTAGTGGAACTGTTCTGTCTATAACAGGTGAAGGACATTTTCTTGTGCTGGAACTGTTCTGTCTATAACAGGTGAAGGACATTTGCTTGTGGAACTGTTCTGTCTATAACAGGTGAAGGACATTTGCTTGTGGAACTGTTCTGTCTATAACAGGTGAAGGGCATTTTCTTGTGCTGGAACTGTTCTGTCTATAACAGGTGAAGGACATTTGCTTGTGGAACTGTTCTGTCTATAACAGGTGAAGGACATTTGCTTGTGCTGGAACTGTTCTGTCTATAACAGGTGAAGGACATTTTCTTGTGCTGGAACTGTTCTGTCTATAACAGGTGAAGGACATTTTCTTGTGCTGGAACGGTTCTGTCTATAACAGGTGAAGGACATTTGCTTGTAGTGGAACTGTTCTGTCTATAACAGGTGAAGGACATTTGCTTGTAGTGGAACTGTTCTGTCTATAACAGGTGAAGGACATTTTCTTGTGCTGGAACTGTTCTGTCTATAACAGGTGAAGGACATTTGCTTGTGCTGGAAATGTTCTGTCTATAACAGGTGAAGGACATTTTCTTGTAGTGGAACTGTTCTGTCTCTAACAGGTGAAGGACATTTTCTTGTGCTGGAACTGTTCTGTCTATAACAGGTGAAGGACATTTGCTTGTGCTGGAACTGTTCTGTCTATAACAGGTGAAGGACATTTTCTTGTGCTGGAACTGTTCTGTCTATAACAGGTGAAGGACATTTGCTTGTAGTGGAACTGTTCTGTCTATAACAGGTGAAGGACATTTTCTTGTGCTGGAACTGTTCTGTCTATAACAGGTGAAGGGCATTTGCTTGTAGTGGAACTGTTCTGTCTATAACAGGTGAAGGGCATTTGCTTGTAGTGGAACTGTTCTGTCTATAACAGGTGAAGGACATTTTCTTGTGCTGGAACTGTTCTGTCTATAACAGGTGAAGGGCATTTGCTTGTAGTGGAACTGTTCTGTCTATAACAGGTGAAGGACATTTGCTTGTAGTGGAACTGTTCTGTCTATAACAGGTGAAGGACATTTTCTTGTGCTGGAACTGTTCTGTCTATAACAGGTGAAGGGCATTTGCTTGTAGTGGAACTGTTCTGTCTATAACAGGTGAAGGACATTTGCTTGTAGTGGAACTGTTCTGTCTATAACAGGTGAAGGACATTTTCTTGTGCTGGAACTGTTCTGTCTATAACAGGTGAAGGACATTTGCTTGTAGTGGATCTGTTCTGTCTATAACAGGTGAAGGACATTTGCTTGTGCTGGAACTGTTCTGTCTATAAGAGGTGAAGGACATTTTCTTGTGCTGGAACTGTTCTGTCTATAACAGGTGAAGGGCATTTGCTTGTAGTGGAACTGTTCTGTCTATAACAGGTGAAGGGCATTTGCTTGTAGTGGAACTGTTCTGTCTATAACAGGTGAAGGACATTTGCTTGTAGTGGAACTGTTCTGTCTATAACAGGTGAAGGGCATTTGCTTGTAGTGGAACTGTTCTGTCTATAACAGGTGAAGGACATTTGCTTGTAGTGGAACTGTTCTGTCTATAACAGGTGAAGGGCATTTGCTTGTAGTGGAACTGTTCTGTCTATAACAGGTGAAGGACATTTGTTTGTAGTGGAACTGTTCTGTCTATAACAGGTGAAGGGCATTTGCTTGTAGTGGAACTGTTCTGTCTATAACAGGTGAAGGGCATTTGCTTGTAGTGGAACTGTTCTGTCTATAACAGGTGAAGGACATTTGCTTGTAGTGGAACTGTTCTGTCTATAACAGGTGAAGGGCATTTGCTTGTAGTGGAACTGTTCTGTCTATAACAGGTGAAGGACATTTGCTTGTAGTGGAACTGTTCTGTCTATAACAGGTGAAGGACATTTTCTTGTGCTGGAACTGTTCTGTATATAACAGGTGAAGGACATTTGCTTGTATTGGAACTGTTCTGTCTATAACAGGTGAAGGGCATTTGCTTGTAGTGGAACTGTTCTGTCTATAACAGGTGAAGGACATTTGCTTGTGGAACTGTTCTGTCTATAACAGGTGAAGGACATTTGCTTGTGCTGGAACTCTTCTGTCTATAACAGGTGAAGGACATTTGCTTGTAGTGGAACTGTTCTGTCTATAACAGGTGAAGGACATTTGCTTGTGGAACTCTTCTGTCTATAACAGGTGAAGGACATTTGCTTGTAGTGGAACTGTTCTGTCTATAACAGGTGAAGGGCATTTGCTTGTGGAACTCTTCTGTCTATAACAGGTGAAGGACATTTGCTTGTAGTGGAACTGTTCTGTCTATAACAGGTGAAGGACATTTGCTTGTAGTGGAACTGTTCTGTCTATAACAGGTGAAGGGCATTTGCTTGTAGTGGAACTGTTCTGTCTATAACAGGTGAAGGACATTTTCTTGTGCTGGAACTGTTCTGTCTATAACAGGTGAAGGACATTTGCTTGTAGTGGAACTGTTCTGTCTATAACAGGTGAAGGACATTTTCTTGTGCTGGAACTGTTCTGTCTATAACAGGTGAAGGACATTTGCTTGTAGTGGAACTGTTCTGTCTATAACAGGTGAAGGGCATTTGCTTGTGGAACTGTTCAGTCTATAACAGGTGAAGGACATTTTCTTATGCTGGAACTGTTCTGTCTATAACAGGTGAAGGGCATTTGCTTGTGGAACTGTTCTGTCTATAACAGGTGAAGGGCATTTGCTTGTGGAACTGTTCTGTCTATAACAGGTGAAGAGCATTTGCTTGTAGTGGAACTGTTCTGTCTATAACAGGTGAAGGACATTTTCTTGTGCTGGAACTGTTCTGTCTATAACAGGTGAAGGACATTTGCTTGTGGAACTGTTCTGTCTATAACAGGTGAAGGACATTTGCTTGTGGAACTGTTCTGTCTATAACAGGTGAAGGGCATTTTCTTGTGCTGGAACTGTTCGGTCTATAACAGGTGAAGGACATTTGCTTGTGGAACTGTTCTGTCTATAACAGGTGAAGGACATTTGCTTGTGCTGGAACTGTTCTGTCTATAACAGGTGAAGGACATTTTCTTGTGCTGGAACTGTTCTGTCTATAACAGGTGAAGGACATTTTCTTGTGCTGGAACGGTTCTGTCTATAACAGGTGAAGGACATTTGCTTGTAGTGGAACTGTTCTGTCTATAACAGGTGAAGGACATTTTCTTGTGCTGGAACTGTTCTGTCTATAACAGGTGAAGGACATTTTCTTGTAGTGGAACTGTTCTGTCTATAACAGGTGAAGGGCATTTTCTTGTGCTGGAACTGTTCTGTCTATAACAGGTGAAGGACATTTTCTTGTGCTGGAACTGTTCTGTCTATAACAGGTGAAGGACATTTTCTTGTAGTGGAACTGTTCTGTCTATAACAGGTGAAGGACATTTTCTTGTAGTGGAACTGTTCTGTCTATAACAGGTGAAGGACATTTTCTTGTGCTGGAACTGTTCTGTCTATAACAGGTGAAGGACATTTTCTTGTGCTGGAACTGTTCTGTCTATAACAGGTGAAGGACATTTTCTTGTAGTGGAACTGTTCTGTCTATAACAGGTGAAGGACATTTTCTTGTAGTGGAACTGTTCTGTCTATAACAGGTGAAGGACATTTTCTTGTGCTGGAACTGTTCTGTCTATAACAGGTGAAGGACATTTTCTTGTGCTGGAACTGTTCTGTCTATAACAGGTGAAGGACATTTGCTTGTAGTGGAACTGTTCTGTCTATAACAGGTGAAGGGCATTTTCTTGTGCTGGAACTGTTCTGTCTATAACAGGTGAAGGACATTTTCTTGTGCTGGAACTGTTCTGTCTATAACAGGTGAAGGACATTTGCTTGTAGTGGAACTGTTCTGCCTATAACCCCACCAGGGGCCTACAATGGTAGGTACGGGATTAGCGCCCCGGGTCTCGTGCAGTTCAGTGCCCTTAAACACAAATCATCATCTCTGTATAACAGATGAAGGGCATTTGCTTGTGGTAGAAGAGCAAATAAATCACTGTATCACGTACTATTTGCTGCCCAAGCTGTATATATTTGAATCTTCTGTGGAGTCCTCATTCTGATTCAGGTTTTTTGTTTTTCTATTATGTACCTAGTATTTAGAGGAAGTATTGAAGCCCACCCAAGAATTTGATGTTGAGGTTTCACTGTTTTGAGGACCTCTAAGTTCAAATAAGGCTTTGTTATATAAGGATCTGTTTGTGTATCAGTGTACAGCAAACTCAAAAACAGTTGGCTGGATAAATACCAAACTCGGTATTCAAGTTCAGTATCAAGATGTGACACAAAATTCAGCAAAATGCCCCCACCTCAAGCTACTCTTTATCTGGAAAAATGCTTTTATTTTCTCAAAAATGGCTCTTAACAATTTTGGTTAAAGTATCATATATTTACATGATAAACAAAATGTAAATCTTGATTTATCTGTGAAGTCCTCTTCATGTTAAATGATTTTTGTGATCATGAATGATCGATAAATCAAAACACATAAGACAAATACTTCACAAAATTGTGGTTATGTATGTAATGCTGAGGATTTGCTAATGAATTTGTTTTCCTTTTAGCTTCCAGAAGTGATATATTGTTGGTTTTATCAGTTGTTCAGAGCACAAGAAACAACTCCAGTTTTATGAAGTCACTTCCAATGATTAGTGGAAACATAGCAACAGCAGCATTGTGAGGTAATTCAGGAATTAAGGTACAGTCTTCCATAACGTTTTTAATTTACGGTTTTCATTAGTTTCTATTAAATCTAAATTATAGGTTTGGTCAAATTTGTACTTTATAATCCTTTGGATTAATTCACAGTAGATGTTATTTATTTTTTTCTGCTGAATCTAGGCCCCCTTTTGGCCAACATGCCACAAAAATGTAGATATCTTTAAAAAACACAATTTATTTAAAAATTGTTTATTTTGGCATCAGCCATTTCTAAGATATCGGTTATTATTGGTTTGAATTTTCCAATACTTTGTAGTTTCTTTAAAGTGCTGTCGCTATTCAGTTGTTTCTCATGATATCATGGAAAAAGTATGTAATTTTAAGGCCAGTATATAGCACCCCACTTTTAACATCTGATCAGTTTACTGTATGCAATGGAATGTGTAATAAAACTATTTCTGTAAGCATTGATCTTGATTAACAGGAAGTGTATAAAAAAACCTGATGTGTTAAATTTACATGACTTTCTCTACCCTCTGTCATTAATGGATATACAAATTATCTAATGAAAGTTTATTTTTCTATCTACTTCATTTTAATCCAAATAAATGTTCGTTATAGATACAAAGAGAACAGCGATAGTCAAATGTTTAACAACTGGATGCTATATGCTGACCTTAAAATTCCATATTGTTTCCATGACATCACAAGAAACAAGTGAATATCGACAGCACTTTAAGAGAATGACAAAATATTGAACAATTCAAATCATTAAAGTGTATATGTCAGAAATGGTTTTGGCACAAAAAAGTTACTTAAAATAAATTGTGTTTTAAAGAAATCTACATTTTTTGTGTACCAAGTTTTCATCTGTCACTTAATATTTACCAGGTACATAAGATTATACAAAATTCCTTCCAAGTGAAGAGGGCTTCAGAGACTATTCCCAGAAAATTCAAGATATACATTTTATTTGTCATGTAAATATATTTAATATATGGAATTTTAATCAAAATTATTAAGAGCTGGTTTCAAAACTTCATGTTGAATCTTTGGAAGATATTGTAAATACCACGTTTGGCTTTTAACCAACTTTTCACTTTTGAGTTATGCTGTTCACAGACATGAAACTTTTTGTAAAACTTCTTTGTTTGGATTCAGGGAGTCTCAAACGGTGAAATGTTGGTAGAGTACAACTTCCTGTACTTACTACAGATAACCACTACAGAAAGTCACAATAGTTTGCACAAGATACGTAAAAATAAATAAAAGTGGGTGGAGAGACTCATGTGAATGTAAGAGACAAAAGTTTCATTGTCTGTGTTAAATAATATTTTCTTTTAGTATTATTTGTTACACTAGTACAGTAATCTTCAGTGTGACGAACTTTGGTTTCAAACCCAATCACATGGCAATTACCCTTTGTATTTGCACGTGTTAATATGATTTGATTAGGTTTTATTTTCATTATGTCTTTTTACATGGTTCATTGTAGAGTTAACCTGTACGTTTGATATAAAACATTCTTTTCTCTACTATAACGTACATGAAGATTAAATAGCAGAAATTATGAATTCAGAAGAAACTGAAATGCAAGAGCAGCAGAAAAAATAACACTACAAGTGCTTACCTACAAAATGCAGAAAGCAATATGATATAGCTTCATTGCTTGGTGTAAGGCAAAACATGTTGAAAATAATTTCAGTGAAAATGAATCAACAAAACATTTGACATCACTTCTCTTAGTTTCAGGAAGCAGTATAATATTACTGATATTTTACCAATTCAGTGCTGTCTAAAAAATAGTATATGCCACACATGTTAAAAGGGGTTTTATTTTGCTCATGGCCTTTGTTCTGCAAACATTCCTACTTGCAAAATAAAACCCTACTTTTAACCCTTGTATCATAATCTACTATTCTACACAGTTTTTCCCAATCATGTTAGTGGGGCCCTTCTCATAGAAGTTCACCGCCAGCCCATAATAACCTTCATGTACTATTTTTGTATTTAAAATGTCATGTCAGCGGAAGAAAATGCGTTATTGGTATCATTGGTCTCGGGGGAGATTGAAACTTGTGGTATGGAAGTGCAATCTTCATCACAATCTGATGTCCACCAAAACAGGCGGTTCATTATTTATGTCCTTCAAGGTTCCAGACAAATATTCCCTAAGAGATTATTGAAGCTCATTTTCAATACAGAAAGTTTTATCTCTGATGGCAGCGGAAGTCTGTGACAAGGTTCTAAAAAACTTGTTACACTAAGACAAGTGTTCAAAATAATTGATAACTGGCAGAAAGGTAGTGTAAGGTTCAAAGAATTGGCCAGAAATAAACCATCAAAAGGTATTTAGTACTTCGTACTTTTTTAGAAAACAGTCCTTGCTTTAAAAATATCCCAGTATCCATCAGAGTTTATTAAATAGCTGTGAGTATTGACACAGTTGTTTTGTTGCTAGGTGTGATAGTACTCAAACGACGACTTCGTAAGAGACATCAGCAGCAAGACTCTCCAGTTACCACTTGACGCTGTAAATGTGAATATTCTGCTTATAACATGGAAGCTCTCAAATACTGTAAGTAAATAAAAAGTTATGTACATGTTTGTCTTACACACCAATGCAAACTGTGTTGTGATGAAAATAAAGTTTATAATTCTTCCTGTTGTGTGGTTTCATTGGGCAATAAATCCCAGTACACCTTATAGACAACATTATACGGAGGCATGCCTAGCCTAACAGGCATGCTGTTTTGCTGGCAGAATTGGATATTAAATTCAAGTGCATACCTTTGTCATACATCTCTCACATTCCATGTGGCCATCAATACTTTGTAGTTTGATGTGTCGCTTATTCTCTGGGTGAGACCATGACTCATAAGTCTTCTCCAACAACATATTGTGACTTAGCTGTGCACCTCAGTTATTGACTGGGTCATGATGGTGAGCCCATGACTCGTAAGTCACCTCCCACAGCATATTGTGACCCAGCTATGGGCCTGTCATTGACTGGCTGAATGAAGAGATAAGTCAATGAGATAGCACTCACACACAGTAAACATCAGAAGCCTTATTGAGAGATAACAGGATTGTTCTGGAACCTTCTTTCTCCCCGCCTCCTGAACATTCTAGAACTCTCAAAAAATTCAGCAGCTATGAATGTGTCTGCTCATGAGTGAGATAGTGAGTTAATTTCTGATGTGACAGAAAGTCCTGTTCTATGAGTGAGTTTGTGACGTGCAGTGTGCTCCTACCTCAGGAGATTACAGAGGTCTTCTGTTCAACTCCCTAGTGGGTGCACTTCTGATGTGACAAAAGTGTGTTCAGCAAGTGAGTTTGTGACATACAGTGAGTGCTACTACTACAGGAGATTAGGGAGGTCTTTCGTTCAGCTCCCTAGCGAGTGAACTAGTTAATGAGCATGTTTCTGATGCGGCAGAAAGCGCTGTTCTATGAGCAAGTTTGTGACATACAGTGAGTACTACTACTGCAGGAGATTAAAGAGGTCTTGTGCTCAATTCCCTAGCAAATGAATCGGTTAATGAGTGCATTTCTGATGTGACAGAAAATGCTGTTCTTTGAGTGAGTTTGTGACATACAGTGAGTGCTACTACTGCAGGAGATTAGAGAGGTCTTATGCTCAACTCCCTAGTGAGTAAACCAATTAATGAGTGCATTTCTGATGTGACAGAAAGTGCTGTTCTATGAGTGAGTTTGTGACATACAAGTGAGTGCTACTGCAAGAGATTAGAAAGGTCTTATGCTCAACTCCCTAGCAAGTTAGTGAGATAGTGTGTTTCTGATGTGACAGAAAGTGCTGCTACTGCAGATTAGAGAGGTCTTATGTTTGACTCCCTACCAATGAACCAGTTAGTGAATGCATTTTTTATTTGACAGAAAATGCTACTACTGCAGGAGATTAGAGAAGTCTTGTGTTTGACTCCCCAGTGAATGAACTAGCTAGTGAGATAAAGAGTGCATTTCTTATGTGACAGAAAATGCTGTTCTACAAGTGAGTTTGTGACATACAATGAGTGCTGCTACTGCAGGAGATTAGAGAGGTCTTATGCTCGACTCCCTAGGAAATGAACCAAGTGAGTGCAGTACTTATGTGAAAGAAAATGGTATCCTACATATAGTGAGTGCTGTTACTGCAGTAGATTACAGAGGTCTTGCATTCAACTCCCTAGTGAGTGAATCAGTTAGTGAGACAGTGAGAGTGTTTCTGATGCAACAGAAAGCACTGTTCTATGTACAGTAGCTGCTGCTACTGCAGATTAGAGAGGTCTTGTGTTCAATACCCCAGTGATTGAAGTGGGGGAAAGAAAGGTGAAGTGACAGTGAAAACTGGACAATGTCACAATATCTTGAAACCTATCGTTGTGTATCACAGTAAACTCCAGTTGCTATGGAGATGTGTCACCTCTGGACTTGTCGACTCCACACAATCCTCCACCAATAACACTTCGCATGTCAACAGTTCACCAGAAATGGGAAAAAGTTACTAACGTGAGCACATATGGGTTCCATAGTTCAGGAACTTCGAGGGGATCATAATATATTGCTCCAGTTCAGTCGCTGAGAGAGATGACTCCAAGGTAATGCGAGAGGCTCGCATTCAGAAGGTCCTGGGTTTGATTCCCATCACGCCAGTCACTGGCCATGGGTTTTTCTTGGTTTACCCAGGTCGGTAGGCAAATGCTGGGGTGATTCCTCTTCTACCATGAATTTCCTTTCATCTGTGTCAAGGTTGAAGGTCCAGGGTGACGGCATTTGGTGTGTTGCAACAGGACAGCAGATTATGCCCTTTGGAAAGGTTTCTCCCTGACATTTGGCAGGTGATGTAAGGGCTCTCGGAACCCCTTGGGAGAATAAGGCTAATGCGTGTCTAGTTGGCACAAGGATATACACCATCTTGCCAGTGAATATCGTCATATGGATCTGATCGCCCTCCCAGGGGTCACGTTTTGGCCCTCTGTAGTGTACTCCTACTCCTCCTCCAGTCCAATCTGTTGTTGGCAGCCCGAGAGAGTATTGTAGGCATACCTACCCATCATGGTTTAACTGCTTATTAGATAGGTGAGATTGAGGTTGTGGAAGTGAAAGAGGTAGCAACTTTGCTAGTTGGGTGCAATAACTTCTCCAAAACTTATGTTTATTTATGGAATGGCTATTGTAAATTTTGATGTCCAAAAATCTCTTGGAAGGATTATATAGCTCAGCTATAGCTACAGGTGGAATTGCTCCTTATCTACCAGTCACCTTAAGCAGTGCCTAGTTTTATCTTCCACAAATGGAAGAAATGAGGTTTTGTGAAGTGAAGGAATGCCATACAGAATAAATGTACTTTAATATGCACCCTTTGCAACCATGCCCGATCTTGCACACATATAGAAGGGGATTATCAGAGCCTTAAAAATGTATAACTTTAGACCTGAACATGGGATGGCCCGGTGTGATGTGTTCCTGAAAATCTAGACCTAGCTTTACTGCCAAGAAGGTTATAGCATTTGTACACTCAATCCTTCAACAGGGATAAGTAAATGTGGGGCAGTTCAAAGGGAAGCAGGCTTCCATTAGCAGAATGCCATGGATTTTGTCCTAGTTAATAGACATATGCCAACATTGCTACTGTATGGGGTTGAAAATTCTGTGGATGTTTCTATCAGTGCAGTATAACAGCACATTGTCAGCATACTAAGCAATATTGCTGTGCTGCTCTGTAGGCCAGTATGGGTGATGATAAGGGACAGAAATTAAGGAGCGTTTTTGCAAAAGTCAATTGATACAAAAATTTCCGAAAAATATATTTTTTAGTATCTGAATTGATCTATGAAATCAGATTTAGCGAAACTCAATTCTTGCCATATTAGAGACAACCAAACGTTCCAGGGTTTTTCAAAACTTGATACATGCTGAACTCCTTATTTGAAATATACACAAAGCCAAGTAAAAGGTTTTCAACCATAGTATAAGGTGTTGTCTAATGTCATAATATTCCAACTACTGCATTCCCAAGAGGTTCTGGTGGCAGGGAGTGAAATATGAGTCCTTGGGCATACATTGGCCGCTTAAAGTCATATTTAAAGCTTTCAATGTAAGGCATGTGCCAATTTTTTCCACCTAACTTGTATTGCACTGACATGGCATTCATATCTAAATCATGCAGATTCCTCTCATGACGTTTAACGTATGAAGATATTAGTATTGTATTTCAGACATTGTGCAAAATAGATCAGGACAAATGTTCATGACCAACCAAGCGGGATGGTTCAGGCAGCAGGATCAATCCCCAGCAACCACCCTCTCTGACCCATGGGTTTTCCTGGATCGTCAGGCGAATCTGGAGTGGTTTCTTTCATCCCGTTTCTCTTTCAGGGTGGGAAGTGTCAGTGATGGTGTTTCAGTGCAACATGACAGAGAAAAAGGATGCTCTTTGTGACTCTCTCCCTCCCTCGGCTAGCTGCTGGAGTAATGGAAACTGCTTGAGGGGCATTGGACTCCCTCTGTGTGAGGTGGGGTCCCATCTGTCAGGATGGCTATTTGGAAACTTAGACAGTAGTCATTGCTGTACCGCCACTCCTGATTCCGGCCTAAGTGGGGATGCCCCCTCGTGGGACGTAAGTACAATATCCACTCAGGATCTGTGCTGAGTCAATCCTATTTTATCCTCACAGCGTAAGGGGGTGGATACAGATTATTCAAAAATTAAAAACAGTAATTACTCATAAAAAAATTCAACCAAACTTCGCACTGTATCTGTAGAAGTGCAGAACACACACTATAGCGTGTCCAGTGGCAGTATGTGTACTATAACCATGTGTTCTTCCAGAAATTAACATGGTGTCTAAAGAAATATAGAATGGCCTTAAGAAACTTGTGTAGTATTCTGAAATAGGCAAAAGACTTCTACGCAACTGTTCTAGCAGAGGTGTCCCATTAGATTTTTATAATAATTACAGTTTTGAGCTAACATTATTAACTTTGTTCAGTTTTATTAGTGCTGTAAATGAGACAAAAAAGAAACACTGCATCTATCGAGTTTTGAAGCAGACCTCACTTTTTTGGGAGTGAAACAGATATCGTTTAAAAAGTGTACACGTTTTTCTTTAACCCACTTTCACTGCCTCTGAAAAAGGATGCTTCATTCCAAAAGCTTTTGTTATAAAATATATGCTTGTGTGTTTAAAATAAAAAAAAATTGATTTCTGCATCTATCAACTTTTGCAAAAACGTTCGTCAATTTTGTGTGCTAAGAAATCCCTTTAAGATACACATAAATATGTCCATATAAAAAGTATTAAGGCATCATATTGATATAAAATAAAAATGTAAGGCAATTTTGTGTAATCTCTCCATGAATAAAACTATTACGGGAACCATATAAATTAGTGCATCAAAATTTATCTTTAATATTGAAGACTTAGGATATACTAGAAAGCAAGCCCTTGTGGTGAGTGTATGTATACCACGTGGTCAGGCAAAGACAAAATTCTTGAAAGAGAAAGCAATCCGGAAAACCGGTTGAACCTTGCTCCCTCCGCAGCAAATATAAACCAGGAAACAATCAGCAGAATAACAACAATGGAGAGCACACTACACGTTGAGACCTGGCTGAACTTCAACATCACCACTACTTCAATCTGTGCCAGCTCTTTCAAGAAGCTGGGCTGTTCATCAAGTGCTTCAGCTACAAGATCTTGTCGATACTTGCCTAGGAGATTGGTAACATGCCAGTTGAAACTTTATTTAAGGGAGTAATATTTATGAGTTATTTTCTTTTTGCAATTTCATGTAAAGCAAGCCAATTAGTTCTAACATGAAAAGGAAGGCTGTGAATGTTGTATAAAGTTAAGTTATTTAAAAGTGAGTCTTGCAATTTTAATGTTGTTCATATTGAAGTGACTGTCAAGAGAGACATACTAGTTGTATGTGGCTAATATGCCAAAGAGTATTCACAGCCACATCAATATTATAGAATGTTAAATTGAATTTACTATATTTTCAAAAATTGTGAAACATCCAACCATAAAATAATTACCTAGCCAAAATTTCATTACTCTTTAAAATTGTCTTTTGTAAATTATTTCTTAGTTACTATTGGAACTCATTTAGACTTTCTGCCAAAGAAGTACACAATTATGATTTAGATTGAGTCACACTTTTTTACACTCACCTTCACTAATTAAAGTTACATAAAACAGGAAACATTTTCGAGGGCATTCGTCCTCATTGTCAGCGACTGGGTGACTAAGGGTCGCTTTCTCCCATGTCCTCTTCTTCCTCATCCTGCGAATTCTGATCCTGTTGCCATCTGGTGTTGGGGGCACAAAGTTTCAACACATTGCTTACAGGCGGGATTTCAAAATTAATGACGTTGCTGTTTTTGACGATGTGTATTTTTTCCCAGATGTTCAATTCTATTGGTGTGGTGAGGGGTTTTAACAACTTTATACTTTGGCCAATGTTGTGTTTAATCTTTAAAGTACACAATTGTTAAGAGTTAATGAACAATGCTCGTGGACATTATGTACACTGCATTATTTCAAAATCATTTACATCGAGAATGATGAGCTCAAGACAGTGGCCGTTGTCCTCTGTGGTGTAGTGGTTACCATGCTAGCCTCTAGTTCCCGAGGTTGCGGGTTCAAACACGGTGGAGAGCGATGGATTTTTTCGGGCATAAAAATCCTTAGCATGGCTTCCTTCAGAAGGGAAGTAAAGCCGGTGGTACCATGTCATAGATTTACGGCACGTAAAAGAACCTCAAGCCTGAAAAGAGGCCTCTGAGCATAATTACCGGTCTTTCACGCCCAGTATAGAATGGGATCCTAAGGACCATAGTATTTAAAGTGCGTCCATAAATAACATTCAAAACAAGACAGTGGCATGATACCTCCTGGTTGACTGATGGGCCAATATTGCTTAATCAAACATAAAATGATAAAAATTTGGAATCTATGATCAGAGAATGCAGAATGAAAAAGAAAGTCAAATTAAAGATACTGTCTGGGCCTAAAATTGCATTCAAGATGATATTTTACAAACATAAATATTAAGGTGTAGATTATCTTCATATTCTTGGATAACATTTCTTTTTCAGAGCAAATGCAATGATACAAATTGTGCATTTTCAAACTATACAAAGAGTAAACCTCTGTTCATTAATGTCACACTTGTATGCTTTTATATATAATAAAAGTATGCCTTTTAAAAGTGAAACTGATTAAAGCTCTTATCACAAGTTTCACATTTGCATGGCTTTTTACCCGATGGATAGAATTATATCTTTTCAAATCAGATCACAATTTTCATACTAGGTGAATTTTCATTCCCATGAATCAATTTGTGGATTTTGAAATGTTACAAGTGATTAAATGTTACACTCGTATGGCTTTTTATCTTCATTAATCAAATTATACCTTTTCAAATCTAAGATCTCCGTATAGCTATTATCATAAGATTCACACTTGTATGTCTTTTTACCCGTATGAACACTTGTATGTCTTTTTACCCGTATGAATAATCAAATTATGCTTTTTCAAATCTGACCTCTTCTCGCAAGTTTCATACCTGTATAGCTTCTTACTTTCATGAATCAAATTATGCCTTTTCAAATGTGACATCTGTATAAACCTCTTATCACAAGTTTCACACATGTGTGACTTTTTATACTCCTGAATCAAAATGTGCTCTTTCAAAGATGACGAGGTAGTAAACCTTTTCTCACAAGTTTCACGCTATATGGCTATATTGGCTTTCGCTAATCAAAATATGTACTTTCAAATTTGACAAGTTAATAAATCCCTTCTCACAATTACTCTTTACCCTCATGAATTAAAATATGCACTTTCAAAGTTGAGAAGTTACAGCTGGATTCATCATCCTTGGCCTCTGGAGGAAGTATGTGCAAAGCTTCAGAGCGAGTTTACTTACTGAGCCAGATGACTGCAGAAACCAAGCAAATTGGTGTATCAGCTTCATATGCTGCTCAGATAATGTTCTTGTTAGTAATGCAGTACATGCTATGCTGAAAAATTTCTGTGCAAATGTGTTCGTGTTAATACATGCATCACTGAAGAAATTGTAAATAAGTTGTTCAATAGCCGATAGTGTCTTCTTCACTGGATACCACCTCAGTCGAGCTATCTGCAACACCCTCAATTAAAAACTGTTAAATTGTATTCTCTACTACAATATCTTTTCTGTAGTATGATCTTCTATTTTGCTTATATGCCTGCACACATTTTGCCACTTTTCTATGCTTATTTCTTCGAACTATGTCTAACACATATGCTCAACATCCTGGAGTTTGAAATGTTAAATTAAATTGAGTTTTATTTATGGATGCTCTTTAATTGCTATTGTCCTTAGCATCCCATTCTATATTGGGCGTGAAAGACCAGTAATTTTGCTCAGAGGCCTCTTTATCAGGCTTGAGGTTCTTTTATGTGCCATAAATCTATGACACAGGACCAGCAGCTTTACTTCCCTTCCGAAAGAAGCCATACTAAGGATTTTGATCCCCGAAAAAATCCATCACCCTCCTCCGGATTTGAACCCAAGACCTCAGGAACTAGAGGCTAGCATGTTAACCACTACATTACAGAGTTTGAATGTGGTGTTATGGCAACTGACCCACTGTTTAACACCTGCCCAGATTAGTTCAATAGGATTTAGATGTGGGTGATATGGTGGCAGTTTTAATGCAATGTGGCCATTTTCCTCCAGAATTCTGTCACTATATACTTTATGTATTTAGATTAGTGCACTTTTATTATGTCATAAAGCTTGGTTTTACTCATGTTTTATCACAACTATGTTTTCATGGTTCCCTTCAAGGAATTTTAAGTTTGACACATTACTTCTTGAGTGTTATGAAATGGTGCATTATCAAAAACAACTGAGTTCGGAGACAGATTTGAAATGAGTTTGGTTTTTAACCATTTAATGTAATTGGTGGTGTCCATTTCCTTATGATAATCTACTGATTTCTGGTTTGCTTTATATATGAGCAAGCCATTGGAGACAAAACCTTGTTCACCCCAGCATGAGCAATGATCAGCCTCTCGCCATTGGAGACAAAACCTTGTTCACCCCAGCATGAGCAATGATCAGCCTCTCGCCATTGGAGACAAAACCTTGTTTACCCCAGCATGAGCAATGATCAGCCTCTCGCCATTGGAGACAAAACCTTGTTCACCCCAGCATGAGCAATGATCAGCCTCTCGCCATTGGAGACAAAACCTTGTTTACCCCAGCATGAGCAATGATCAGCCTCTCGCCATTGGAGACAAAACCTTGTTTACCCCAGCATGAGCAATGATCAGCCTCTCGCCATTGGAGACAAAACCTTGTTCACCCCAGCATGAGCAATGATCAGCCTCTCGCCATTGGAGACAAAACCTTGTTCACCCCAGCATGAGCAATGATCAGCCTCTCGCCATTGGAGACAAAACCTTGTTTACCCCAGCATGAGCAATGATCAGCCTCTCGCCATTGGAGACAAAACCTTGTTCACCCCAGCATGAGCAATGATCAGCCTCTCACCATTGGAGACAAAACCTTGTTCACCCCAGCATGAGCAATGATCAGCCTCTCGCCATTGGAGACAAAACCTTGTTTACCCCAGCATGAGCAATGATCAGCCTCTCGCCATTGGAGACAAAACCTTGTTTACCCCAGCATGAGCAATGATCAGCCTCTCGCCATTGGAGACAAAACCTTGTTTACCCCAGCATGAGCAATGATCAGCCTCTCGCCATTGGAGACAAAACCTTGTTCACCCCAGCATGAGCAATGATCAGCCTCTCGCCATTGGAGACAAAACCTTGTTTACCCCAGCATGAGCAATGATCAGCCTCTCGCCTTTGGATACCGGAACTATGGAACCTGTAGTACTGTCATCAGTCTACCCTTTTAGGTTGGTGTGGCTACTGTGTATATGTTTCATCTGGGCCTCCCCTGTGACATACTTTTGTATGGCTTTCAGATAGTCTTCTCATTAGGAACAAATGTCATGTTTTGGTCTTTTGGTCTTTTTCCATTTAAAACTCAGTTCTTTCGCTATTCTGTTTAAGGATGCCTTATTGCCACGAAAGCTTAAAATAATAAGTAGTTAAGCTATTGTAGAAGCACTTTTTTTCTTAACATAATTCTGAATCAGTCTTCTAACGATACATTTGCCAAAGTCATCTAGATCTGTTATTCATTTTGGAACATTGTGTTTTCTGCCTGGTGTTCCAAAATATGTGTTTTGATTTTCGTTTTGTTTGCATTCTTGAATAATTCTTTTCACCAATCTTTCTGGCACTTCTGTGACATCTGATACTCACTTTTGAACTTTAAATTTTTTTGAAAAAAGAGATATGAGCTAGTGAAAGACACAAGACCAGGGGCTAAGAATGATGAGTCCAGTTGTAGTAAACCTCTTCTCACAAGTTACCACCACTTATATGTTTTTTCCAGTTTATTAATAGCACGTTTTTTCTGTTTACCGCAATTACTGTTACACATATATAACACACACACCCATGCCCGCAACCCTCAGCTTGGAGCACTGAAGCTATATGTTCCAGTGTTCATGGCTACGAGGGCCAAAGCTTTTCACCCTCATGATTCAAAATATGCACTTTCAAAGATAACAAGGCAGTAAACCTCTACTCACAAGTTTTACATTTGTGTGGCTCTTTACCCTCGTGAATCAAATTATGCCTTTTTAAAGATGACGAGATAGTAAAGCTCTTATCACAAATCTCACACTTGTATGGCTTTATACTCTCCTGAATCAAATTATGGCTTTGCAAATGTGACAGCTGAGTAAAGCTCTTATTACAAATTTCACACTTATATGGCTTTATAAGCTCATGAATCAAATTATGGCTTTTCAAATGTGAGAAGCAAGTAAAGCACCTATCACAAATTTCACACTTGTATGGCTTTGTACGCTCATGAATCAAATTATGCCTTTTCAAAAGAGACAGGTGGGTAAAGCTTTTATCACAAATTTCACACTTGTATGGCTATATACCCTCGTGAATCACATTATGGCTTTTCAAATTTGAGAACTGAGTAAAGCTCCTATCTTAAATTTCACACTTGTATGACTTTGTACCATCATGAATCAAATTATGTCTTTTCAAATCTGACAAGTTGGTATAGCTCTTATCACAAATTTCACACTTGTATTGCTTTATACCCTCATGAATAAATTTATGGCTTTTCAAATGCGAGAACCGAGTAAAGCTCTTATCACAAATTTCCCACTTGTATGGCTTTATATTCTCATGAATCAAATTATGCCTGTTCAAATGTGAGAACCGAGTAAAGCTCTTATCACAAATTTTACACTTATATGGCTTTATACTGTCATGAATCAAATTATGTCTTTTCAAATGTGACAACCACTTAAAACACTTATCACAAGTTTTGCACCTATGTAGCCTTTCATCCCTGTGAATAAATTTGTGACTTTTCAAATGTGACACTTGAGTAAAGTTTTTCTCATGTATGTTACATCTAAATGTCCTTTCACCCTTATGAATAAAATTTGTTTGTTTCAAGTAAGTCTCCCCACCAGATTGCTCTGAGTGAACACATTCTACAGTTGGTATTTCTGTGATATCACACTCAGGATGATGCTTACAGTTGTAGAAGCTTATGTCTTTTCCTGAGACTTCAGCAGTGGGCAATGGTGATTTATCACTGCTATTGCCAGAAACTGCTTTGGTGCATAATCTGAAATGTTGGGAGGATTAAGTACAATAATCAGATAATTAAATCTGAATACAGAATCTGTTTGTCAACTGTATTGTTAAATAACAGCTGAAGCTTTCCTGGTACGGACATTCTTGGGCTTCAAGCCAGGTGTGGTGAGGTCATGGACAATTCAGGAATATGCATCTCTCCCATCTTCAGGATGCTGAAACTTCATCCTGAAGATGGGAGAGATGCATGCTCTCGAAACGTTGAATGACTTATACCTCACCCGGCTTGAAGCCAGAGAACATCTAGAGTAGCTATGTTGTTCATTACGATTGTATTAACTTTGTTATTCTGGAATATAATTAGATAATCAATCAAATCTTACAAATGAATATGTAAATGGTAAAACCAGTCTAAAGTTTGTGGCAATTTAAGGAATGTGTGTTACATCACTTAGAATTACATCTGCTTCCAGTTTCTTTAACAGCAACTATTCAAAGTAGTTTTGCAAGCAACTCTTGTGTTGATTACATTTGGAAAGAAAATATGTTCATAACAATGCTGTTATCAACAATAAACAGTCAGCAGCCAATACAATGGATGGAATTTCATACACATATGTCATCAATGTATTCCTGCTGAGAGACATTTTAATATCGCTTATAACACAGGTTAGTGTTCCATTATTATTATCATTATTTTATTGTGTTCAGTAAACAGTTTACATCCAACAATTCAGTCTCTCTTTCTTGCCTAACCTAGTGTGCTCTGCTGGCCACTAGTTGTATTAACAACCCTGTAATAATTATATAATAGAATTATTATAAACTACCATATAGATACACAGCTTTTCAGAATATAAACTCCATGTAACACTATTAATAATAAACATAATAAATTACAGAGCTCTTGAAATAATGCAATTTTGTTGATTCTACACACACCTTTTATTCTTTTCCCCATCTATCATGACCTGCGCTTATTGGCACTCACTACAGTTTCCTCCATTTTTTGTATTTCATGCTACAAGGAAAAGTGTCGAAATATTCCAACAACTTATATTGAAAGCCGTGGATAGAAGGAAGTCCCATGTAGGGTAGGGGTTGTTTTCTGAGACCTTCCAATGTTAAAGGGCTCAAAAGATTCATACAGTGCAAACCTAAAGGATGAGAAGGCATTCCTAGAGCACCTTCAGATGTTAATCGTTATTTACACAATAGCAGTATTTGGTTCTCAAAATATGAAGTGTAAGGTACTTGTTTCATTATCATTGAAACACAGTATAATGAATACCATACACACAAGACTTAATTTGTATTGTATGGAAAGGAATGTGATCATTTAATTCAAAGTTTCTTCTGGACTTGTTCCATTTTGACTGAAAGCCTCACTTTAAGCTGCAGCTTGTTCTGATTTTGTTGAAAATCATGGTAGATATTATTATGTATTATAACAAAAACATCACAAACTGCATTTTTTTTTCAATGGTGGAATTGCCTTGTTTTGGAGCAAGCTCCAGATAAACACCAAACAATGTATGTGAGTTTCACCTTTTTCAGGATTGCTAGTCAAAATATGTTCACAACCTTTAGACGAAAAGCATTTACTTTTTCAAAAAGTTTCTACTGTTTTGAATAAAATACTCTATGAGTTATCTGCATTATGAATTTACTCTGTAAGTCAGCAACCATAAGAGATAGACAAAATTTACTGCAGAAACAATGTACAACCTGTTAAAATACGATTTTTGTGTTTTTGTTTCCAAAATATATGCTTTTTATAAATGTATGTAAGCCAAAGCTTGTTGTTCAGTAACATGATTAAAAATGTATGATCCTTATTTTATTTTTCCTTTGCAGCAGCTCTTTACTGTCAAAATCACCTCGTGATATTAACAAGTGAGCATTGCTTCCACTTTTGAAACATTTCTATGCAAAAATTAAAGTGTGGATAGAAGAAGCTCTTATCATATGAATATAAATTAAGTAATAACGCATGTGAATTGCTAATGAGCTGACAAAGTTGTGTGAGTGTTACATATCAACATATGTGTGGTTGTTTTAAAGTGAGGCCACAAACTGGCTATATGTGTGCAATGTTGTACTATAGTGACCTCAGTACTTTTCCGATGTGCAACTGGCAGGGCATGGTGCATTAAGGTTATCTTTATCAGCTGTGCTTCAGTTGCTGCTTTGTGTTTGTGCTTTAAACAGATTTGTGCATCTCAAAGGTGAAGGTTTACTCAAGACATCTGTGTTGTGTGTGATTTTCTTAAGTGTCAATGTCTTGTTAGTGCCTGCCAGGCAAATTCACACTTGAAAAACAAATTTTTATGTACAATACATATGTAAAAACCAAATCATGTAGACAGGTATATATACAATTTCAGGAGAAATTTGCTGTCATTCCAGTTCCAGGTACAGAAATTGTTATAAAACTGGTTAATAAGTTTAGGAAATGCAATCACTAAATGATAAACCTAAGAAGTGAAAATGAGAAATTCTGATGGAGGAAAAAAATTTACAAAATTGGTGCGATTTGTGGGGAACCCTGAAAAATAAAGTTTATAGGAACCATCCCCACATCATAGATGAACTTAAGGACAATATAAAAACAGAAATTATGAACATTACACAAGAAGAACTTATGCGACTGAATGGAAAGTTTTTCCAAAGATGCCAGGAATATCTTTACACAGATGGACACCACTTCCAACAAGGTTAGTACTCATTATAGTGCATGTTACCATCACTTTAAGTAAGGAATGTGGGAATTACGGAACGAAAAATCCCACTGTATCATTCTGAAAAACAAAACTTCCTGAAAATCACAAACTATTCTCTTAACGAGAGAATATGTTGCATTCCAGTATGCATAAACACTAACATTAGTTCTGTTTAAGAAAACACAATTTACCCTCTGAGTAACTTATTCTGATGAACTACTACAACACACACTACCGAGAAACCAAGCTCCAAATCACATTGTGTCAAAAGTCTATGCTAGACTAGTAGTAAGACATGGATAAAGCTGAATGAGAAATACCCCGGAACATTTTACTAGCAGTTTAGTCAATTAACTGTGTGTGATTAAATTGAGTTTTATTTATACACGCTCTTTAACTACTATGGTCCTTAGCGTCCCATTTTATATTGGGCATGAAATACCGGTAATTTTTCTCAGAGGCCTCTTTATCAGGCTTGAGGTTCTTTTATGTGCCGTAAATCTACGACACGGGACCACCAACTTTACTTCCCTTCCGAAGGAAGTCATGCTAAGGATTTTTATAGCCGAAAAAATCCACCACCCTCCTCCAGGTTTAAACCCGTGACCTTGGGAACTAGAGGCTAGCACAGTATCACAATTCCACGGAAGACGACACTCGATTGTTATCTTGTATGGGCAGTGGTGTTCATTTCTGGAAGCATACCTTGGTTTGTCACATATAGCAGTAGCACAATGAGAAGGCAGAAGGTAAACACATCCATTGAGCAACACATTCTCATTAGGCCTTTCAACAAAAAAAAATGTACTTAGAGTATTCCAGACACAATTCGAAACAAAATCCTTGAAAGACACAACTGAATGAGTGGAACAAGAAACGTTCAGTATACCAGAAAGCTCTGGAAAACAAGCCACACCAACAACAAATGCTGAAAACATTGCAGTGTCTGTGATCTATTGAGTTGGACAGATACCTAACAATCTCTGAAGTTACATCAGCAGTGTGAACCACATACAACAGTGATCTGTGTCTGTGATCTTATTGAGTTGGACAAGATACATAACAATCTCTGAAGTTACATCAGCAGTGTGAACCACATACAACAGTGATCAGTGTCTGTGATCTATTGAGTTGGACAGATACATAACAATCTCTGAAGTTACATCAGCAGTGTGAACCACATACAACAGTGATCAGTGTCTGTGATCTATTGAGTTGGACAGATACATAACAATCTCTGAAGTTACATCAGCAGTGTGAACCACATACAACAGTGATCAGTGTCTGTGATCTATTGAGTTGGACAGATACCTAACAATCTCTGAAGTTACATCAGCAGTGTGAACCACATACAACAGTGATCTGTGTCTGTGATCTTATTGAGTTGGACAAGATACATAACAATCTCTGAAGTTACATCAGCAGTGTGAACCACATACAACAGTGATCAGTGTCTGTGATCCTATTGAGTTGGACAAGATACCTAACAATCTCTGAAGTTACATCAGCAGTGTGAACCACTTACAACAGTGATCAGTGTCTGTGATCATATTGAGTTGGACAGGCACATAACAATCTCTGAAGTTACATCAGCAGTGTGAACCACTTACAACAGTGATCAGTGTCTGTGATCATATTGAGTTGGACAGGCACATAACAATCTCTGAAGTTACATCAGCAGTGTGAACCACTTACAACAGTGATCAGTGTCTGTGATCATATTGAGTTGGACAGATACATAACAATCTCTGAAGTTAATCACCTGTGTGAACCACTTACAACAGTGATCAGTGTCTGTGATCATATTGAGTTGGACAAGCACACAGCAATCTCTGAACTTACATCAGCAGTGTGAACCACTTACAACAGTGATCAGTGTCTGTGTTCATATTGAGTTGGACAGATACCTAACAATCTCTGAAGTTACATCAGCAGTGTGAACCACTTACAACAGTGATCAGTGTCTGTGATCATATTGAGTTGGACAGGCACATAACAATCTCTGAAGTTACATCAGCAGTGTGAACCACTTACAACAGTGATCAGTGTCTGTGATCTTATTGAGTTGGACAGGCACATAACAATCTCTGAAGTTAATCACCTGTGTGAACCACTTACAACAGTGATCAGTGTCTGTGATCATATTGAGTTGGACAGGCACATAACAATCTCTGAAGTTACATCAGCAGTGTGAACCACTTACAACAGTGATCAGTGTCTGTGATCATATTGAGTTGGACAGATACCTAACAATCTCTGAAGTTAATCACCTGTGTGAACCACTTACAACAGTGATCAGTGTCTGTGATCATATTGAGTTGGACAAGCACACAGCAATCTCTGAACTTACATCAGCAGTGTGAACCACTTACAACAGTGATCAGTGTCTGTGTTCATATTGAGTTGGACAGATACCTAACAATCTCTGAAGTTACATCAGCAGTGTGAACCACTTACAACAGTGATCAGTGTCTGTGATCATATTGAGTTGGACAGGCACATAACAATCTCTGAAGTTACATCAGCAGTGTGAACCACTTACAACAGTGATCAGTGTCTGTGATCTTATTGAGTTGGACAGGCACATAACAATCTCTGAAGTTACATCAGCAGTGTGAACCACTTACAACAGTGATCAGTGTCTGTGTTCATATTGAGTTGGACAGATACCTAACAATCTGAAGTTAATCAGCAGTGTGAACCACTTACAACAGTGATCAGTGTCTGTGATCATATTGAGTTGGACAGATACATAAGAATCTGAAGTTAATCAGCAGTGTGAACCACTTACAACAGTGATCAGTGTCTGTGATCATATTGAGTTGGACAGATACCTAACAATCTCTGAAGTTAATCAGCAGTGTGAACCACTTACAACAGTGATCAGTGTCTGTGATCATATTGAGTTGGACAGATACCTAACAATCTCTGAAGTTAATCAGCAGTGTGAACCACTTACAACAGTGATCAGTGTCTGTGATCATATTGAGTTGGACAGATACATAACAATCTCTGAAGTTAATCACCTGTGTGAACCACTTACAACAGTGATCATGTTTGTGATCTATTGAGTTGGACACATACCTAAAAATCTCTGAAGTTAATCATCTGTGTGAACCACTTACAACAGTGATCATGTTTGTGATCTATTGAGTTGGACACATACCTAAAAATCTCTGAAGTTAATCTGCAGTATGAACCACTTACAACAGTTATGAGTGTCTGTGATCTATTGAGTTGGACAGATACCTAACAATCTCTGAAGTTAATCACCTGTGTGAACCACTTACAACAGTGGTCAGTGTCTGTGATCTATTGAGTTGGACAGTTACCAAACAATCTCTGAAGTTAATCAGCAGTATGAACCACTTACAACAGTGATCTTATTGAGTTGGACAGGCACATAATATTCTCTAAAGTTACATCAGCAGTATGAACCACTTACAACAGTGGTCAGTGTCTGTGATCTATTGAGTTGGACAGTTACCAAACAATCTCTGAAGTTAATCAGCAGTATGAACCACTTACAACAGTGATCTTATTGACTTGGACAGGCACATAATATTCTCTAAAGTTACATCAGCAGTATGAACCACTTACAACAGTGATCTGTGTCTTTGATCATATTGAGTTGGACAGGCACATAACAATTTCTGAAGTTACATCAGCAGTGTGAACGACATACAACAGTGATCAGTGTCTGTGATCTTATTGAGTTGCACAGATGCACAACAATCTCTGAAGTTACATTAGATGTGTGAACCACTTACAACAGTGATCTGTGTCTGTGATCATATTGAGTTGAACAGATGCACAACAATCTCTGAAGTTACATTAGATGTGTGAACCACTTACAACAGTGATCTGTGTCTGTGATATTATTGAGTTGAACAGATGCACAACAATCTCTGAAGTTATATCAGCAGTGTGAACCACTTACAACAGTGATCAGTGTCTGTGATCATATTGAGTTGGAAAGGCACATAACAATCTGAAGTTACTTCAGCAGTGTGAACCACATACAACAGTGATCAGTGTCTGTGATCTATTGAGTTAGACAGGCACATAACAATCTCTGAAGTTAATCAGCAGTGTGAACCAGTTACAACAGTGATCAGTGTCTGTGATGTTATTGAGTTGGAAAGATACCTAACAATCTCTGAAGTTAATCAGCAGTGTGAACCAGTTACAACAGTGATCAGTGTCTGTGATGTTATTGAGTTGGAAAGATACCTAACAATCTCTGAAGTTAATCAGCAGTGTGAACCACTTACAACAGTGATCAGTGTCTGTGATGTTATTGAGTTGGAAAGATACATAACAATCTCTGAAGTTACTTCAGCAGTGTGAACCACTTACAACAGTGATCAGTGTCTGTGATCATATTGAGTTGGACACTCACATAACAATCTCTGAAGTTACATCAGCAGTGTGAACAACTTACAACAGTGACCAGTGTCTGTGATCATATTGAGTTGGACAGATACCTAACAATCTCTGAAGTTAATCAGCAGTGTGAACCACTTACAACAGTGATCAGTGTCTGTGATCATATTGAGTTGGACAGGCACATAACAATCTCTGAAGTTACATCAGCAGTGTGAACAACTTACAACAGTGACCAGTGTCTGTGATCATATTGAGTTGGACAGATACCTAACAATCTCTGAAGTTAATCAGCAGTGTGAACCACTTACAACAGTGATCAGTGTCTGTGATCATATTGAGTTAGACAGGCACATAACAATCTCTGAAGTTACATCAGCAGTGTGAACAACTTACAACAGTGACCAGTGTCTGTGATCATATTGAGTTGGACAGATACCTATCAATCTCTGAAGTTAATCAGCAGTGTGAACCACTTACAACAGTGATCAGTGTCTGTGATCATATTGAGTTGGACAGATACCTAACAATCTCTGAAGTTAATCAGCAGTGTGAACAACTTACAACAGTGACCAGTGTCTGTGATCATATTGAGTTGGACAGATACCTAACAATCTCTGAAGTTAATCAGCAGTGTGAACAACTTACAACAGTGACCAGTGTCTGTGATCATATTGAGTTGGACAGATACCTAACAATCTCTGAAGTTAATCAGCATTGTGAACCACTTACAACAGTGATCAGTGTCTGTGATCATATTGAGTTGGACAGATACCTAACAATCTCTGAAGTTAATCAGCAGTGTGAACAACTTACAACAGTGACCAGTGTCTGTGATCATATTGAGTGGGACAGATACATAACAATCTCTGAAGTTAATCAGCAGTGTGAACAACTTACAACAGTGATCAGTGTCTGTGATCATATTGAGTTGGACAGATACCTAACAATCTCTGAAGTTAATCAGCAGTGTGAACCACTTACAACAGTGACCAGTGTCTGTGATCATATTGAGTGGGACAGATACATAACAATCTCTGAAGTTAATCACCTTTGTGAACCACTTACAACAGTGATCATGTTTGTGATCTATTGAGTTGGACAGATACCAAAAATCTCTGAAGTTAATCACCTGTGTGAACCACTTACAACAGTGATCATGTTTGTGATCTATTGAGTTGGACAGATACATAACAATCTCTGAAGTTAATCACCTTTGTGAACCACTTACAACAGTGATCATGTTTGTGATCTATTGAGTTGGACAGATACATAACAATCTCTGAGGTTAATCACCTTTGTGAACCACTTACAACAGTGATCATGTTTGTGATCTATTGAGTTGGACAGATACCTAACAATCTCTGAAGTTAATCACCTGTGTGAACCACTTACAACAGTGATCATGTTTGTGATCTATTGAGTTGGACAGATACCTAAAAATCTCTGAAGTTAATCACCTGTGTGAACCACTTACAACAGTGATCATGTTTGTCATCTATTGAGTTGGACAGATACCTAAAAATCTCTGAAGTTAATCACCTGTGTGAACCACTTAGAACAGTGATCATGTTTGTGATCTATTGAGTTGGACACATACCTAAAAATCTCTGAAGTTAATCACCTGTGTGAACCACTTACAACAGTGATCATGTTTGTGATCTATTGAGTTGGACACATACCTAAAAATCTCTGAAGTTAATCACCTGTGTGAACCACTTACAACAGTGATCATGTTTGTGGTCTATTGAGTTGGACACATACCTAAAAATCTCTGAAGTTAATCACCTGTGTGAACCACTTACAACAGTGATCATGTTTGTGATCTATTGAGTTGGACACATTCCTAAAAATCTCTGAAGTTAATCACCTGTGTGAACCACTTACAACAGTGATCATGTTTGTGATCTATTGAGTTGGACAGATACCTAAAAATCTCTGAAGTTAATCACCTGTGTGAACCACTTACAACAGTGATCATGTTTGTGATCTATTGAGTTGGACAGATACCTAAAAATCTCTGAAGTTAATCACCTGTGTGAACCACTTACAACAGTGATCAGTGTCTGTGATCTATTGAGTTGGACAGGCACATAACAATCTCTGAAGTTAATCACGTGTGTGAACCACTTACAACAGTGGTCAGTGTCTGTGATCTATTGAGTTGGACAGATACCATCAATCTCTGAAGTTAATCAGCAGTATGAACCACTTACAACAGTGATCTTATTGAGTTGGACAGGCACATAACAATCTCTGAAGTTAACCACCTGTGTGAACCACTTACAACAGTGATCATGCTTGTGATGTATTCAGTTGGACAGATACCTAAAAATCTCTGAAGTTAATCACCTGGGTGAACCACTTACAACAGTGATCAGTGTCTGTGATCATATTGAGTTGGACAGGCACATAACAATCTCTGAAGTTACATCAGCAGTGTGAACCACTTACAACAGTGATCAGTGTCTGTGATCTTATTGAGTGGGACAGATACATAACAATCTCTGAAGTTAATCAGCAGTGTGAACCACTTGCAACAGTGATCAGTGTCTGTGATCATATTGAGTTGGACAGGCACATAACAATCTCTGAAGTTACATCAGCAGTGTGAACCACTTACAACAGTGATCAGTGTCTGTGATCTTATTGAGTGGGACAGATACATAACAATCTCTGAAGTTAATCACCTTTGTGAACCACTTACAACAGTGATCATGTTTGTGATCATATTGAGTTGTACAGATACCTAAAAATCTCTGAAGTTAATTTGCAGTATGAACCACTTACAACAGTGATCAGTGTCTGTGATCTATTGAGTTGGACACATACCTAACAATCTCTGAAGTTAATCAGCAGTATGAACCACTTACAACAGTGATCTTATTGAGTTGGACAGGCACATAACAATCTCTGAAGTTACATCAGCAGTGTGAACCACTTACAACAGTGATCAGTGTCTGTGATCTTATTGAGTGGGACAGATACATAACAATCTCTGAAGTTAATCACCTTTGTGAACCACTTACAACAGTGATCAGTGTCTGTGATCATATTGAGTTGGACACGCACATAACAATCACTGAAGTTACATCAGCAGTGTGAACCACTTACAACAGTGACCAGTGTCTGTGATCATATTGAGTTGAACAGATACCTAAAAATCTCTGAAGTTAATCACCTGTGTGAACCACTTACAACAGTGATCAGTGTCTGTGATCATATTGAGTTGGACAGGCACATAACAATCACTGAAGTTACATCAGCAGTGTGAACCACTTACAACAGTGATCAGTGTCTGTGATCATATTGAGTTGAACAGATACCTTAAAATCTCTGAAGTTAATCACCTGTGTGAACCACTTACAACAGTGATTAGTGTCTGTGATCATATTGAGTTGGACAGGCACATAACAATCACTGAAGTTACATCAGCAGTGTGAACCACTTACAACAGTGATCAGTGTCTGTGATCATATTGAGTTGAACAGATGCACAACAATCTCTGAAGTTACATTAGATGTGTGAACCACTTACAACAGTGATCTGTGTCTGTGATCTTATTGAGTTGAACAGATGCACAACAATCTCTGAAGTTACATTAGATGTGTGAACCACTTACAACAGTGATCTGTGTCTGTGATCATATTGAGTTGAACAGATGCACAACAATCTCTGAAGTTATATCAGCAGTGTGAACCACTTACAACAGTGAACAGTGTCTGTGATCATATTGAGTTGGACAGGCACATAATAATCTGTGATTACAATAGCAGTGTGAACCTATTAAACTGTGATCTGTGTCTGTGATCTTATTGAGTTGAACAGATGCACAACAATCTCTGAAGTTACATCAGCAGTGTGAACCACTTACAACTGTTATGTGTGTCTTTGATCATATTGAGTTGCGCAGATACCTAACAATCTCTGAAGTTACATCAGCAGTGTGAACCACTTACAACTGTTATGTGTGTCTTTGATCATATTGAGTTGCGCAGATACCTAACAATCTCTGAAGTTACATCAGCAGTGTGAACCACTTACAACTGTTATGTGTGTCTTTGATCATATTGAGTTGCACAGAAACCTAACAATCTCTGAAGTTACATCAGCAGTGTGAACCACTTACAACAGTGCTCTGTGTCTGTGATCTTTTTGAGCTGGACAAGCACACAACAATCTCTGAAGTTACATCAGCAGTGTGAACCACTTACAACAGTGATCCGTGTCTGTGATCTAATTGAGTTGGACAGGCACACAACAATCTCTGAAGTTACATCAGCAGTGTGAACCACTTTCAACAGTGATCTGTGTCTGTGATCATATTGAGTTGGACAGGCACACAACAATCTGAAGTTACATCAGCAGTGTGAACCACTTTCAACAGTGATCTGTGTCTGTGATCATATTGAGTTGGACAGGCACATAACAAGCTCTAAAGTTACATCAGCAGTATGAACCACTTACAACAGTGATCTGTGTCTGCGGTCATATTGTGTTGGACAGGCACATAACATTCTCTGAAGTTACATCAGCAGTGTGTACCACTTGCAACAGTGATCTGTGTCTGTGATCTTATTTCGTTGAACAGATTCACAACAATCTCTGAAGTTACATTAGCAGTGTGAACCACTTACAACAGTGATATGTGTCTGTGATCTTATTTCGTTGAACAGATACACAACAATCTTGAAGTTATATCAGCAGTGTGAACCACTTACAACAGTGATCTGTGTCTGTGATATTATTGTGTTGAACAGATACATCACAATCTCTGTAGTTACATTAGCAGAGGGAACCACTTACAACTGTGATCTGTGTCTGTGATATTATTGTGTTGAACAGATACGTCACAATCTCTCTCGTTACATCAGCAGGGTGAACCACTTACAACAGTGATCTGTGTCTTTGATATTATTGTGTTTAACAGATACGTCACAATCTCTGTAGTTGCATCAGCAGGGTGAACCACTTACAACAGTGATCTGTGTCTTTGATAATATTGTGTTAAACAGATACGTCACAATCTCTGTAGTTACATCAGCAATGTGAACCACTTACAACAGTGATGTGTGTCTTTGATATTATTGTGTTTAACAGATAATTCACAATCTCTGTAGTTACATCAGCAATGTGAACCACTTACAACAGTGATCTGTGTCTTTGATAATATTGTGTTAAACAGATACGTCACAATCTCTGTAGTTACATCAGCAATGTGAACCACTTACAACAGTGATCTGTGTCTTTGATATTATTGTGTTAAACAGATACGTCACAATCTCTGTAGTTACATCAGCAATGTGAACCACTTACAACAGTGATCTGTGTCTTTGATAATATTGTGTTAAACATATACGTCACAATCTCTGTAGTTACATCAGCAATGTGAACCACTTACAACAGTGATGTGTGTCTTTGATATTATTGTGTTTAACAGATAATTCACAATCTCTGTAGTTACATCAGCAATGTGAACCACTTACAACAGTGATCTGTGTCTTTGATAATATTGTGTTTAACAGATACGTCACAGTCTCTGTAGTTACATAAGCAGGGTGAACCACTGACAATAGTGATCTGTGTCTTAGATAATATTGTGTTTAACAGATACGTCACAATCTCTGTAATTACATCAGCAGGGTGAACCACTTACAAAAGTTATCTGTGTCTTTGATATTATTGTGTTTAACAGATACGTCACAATCTCTGTAGTTACATCAGCAGAGTGAACCACTTACAACAGTGATCTGTGTCTTTGATATTACTGTGTTTAGCAGATACGTCACAATCTATGTAGTTACATCAGCAGGGTGAACCACTTACAACAATGATCTGTGTCTTTGATATTATTGTTTAACAGATACGTCACAATCTCTGTAGTTACATCAGCAGGTTGAACCACTTACAACAGTGATCTGTGTCTTTGATATTATTGTGTTTAACAGATACGTCAGAATCTCTGTAGTACATTAGCAGTGTGAACCACTTACAACAGCGATCTGTGTCTTTGATATTATTGTGTTGAACAGATACGTCACAACCTCTGTAATTACATCAGCAGAGTGAACCACTTACAACAGTGATCTATGTCTGTGATATTATTGTGCTTAACAGATACGTCACAATCTCTGTAGTTACTACAGCAGAGTGAACCACTTACAACAGTGATCTGTGTCTTTGATATTATTGTGTTTAACAGATAATTCACAATCTCTGTAGTTTCATCAGCAGAGTGAACCACTTACAACAGTGATCTGTGTCTGTGATATTATTGTGTTGAACATTTACATCGGAATCTCTGTAGTTGCATCAGCAGAGTGAACCACTCACAACAGTGATCTGTGTCTTTGATATTATTGTTTAACAGATACGTCACAATCTCTGTAGTTACATCAGCAGGGTGAACCACTTACAACAGTGATCTGTGTCTATGATATTATTGTGTTGAACAGATACGTCACAACCTCTGTAATTACATCAGCAGAGTGAACCACTTACAACAGTGATCTGTGTCTGTGATATTATTGTGTTGAACAGATACGTCACAATCTCTGCAGTTACATCAGTAGGTTGAACAACTTACAACAGTGACCTGTGTCTTTGATATTATTGCGTTGAACAGATACGTCACAATCTCTGTAGTTACATCAGCAGAGTGAACCACTTACAACAGTGTTCTCTGTCTGTGATATTATTGTGTTTAACAGATACGTCACAATCTCTGTAGTTACATCAGCAGGGTGAACCACTTACAACAGTGATCTGTGTCTTTGATATTATTGTTTAACAGATACGTCACAATCACTATGGTTACATCAGCAGAGTGAAGCACTTACAACAGTGATCTGTGTCTTTGATATTATTGTGTTTAACGGATACGGCACAATCTCTGTGGTTAAATTAACAGTGTGAACCACTTACAACACTGATCTGTGTCTTTGATATTATTGTGTTTAACAGATACGCCACAATCTCTATAGTTACATCAGCAGTGTGAACAACTTACAACAGTGATCTGTCTTTGATATTATTGTCTTTAACAGATACGTCACAATCTCTGTAGCTACATTAACAGTGTGAACCACTAACAACAGTGATCTGTGTTTTTGATATTATTGTGTTTAACGGATACGTCACAATCTCTGTAGTTACATCAGAAAGCTGAACCACTTACAACAGTGATCTGTGTCTTTGACATTATTGTGTTTAACAGATAATTCACAATCTCTGTAGTTACATCAGCAGGGTGAACCACTTACGACAGTGATCTGTGTCTGTGATATTATTGTGTTGAACATATACGTCGTAATCTCTGTAGTTGCATCAGCAGAGTGAACCACTTACAACAGTGATCTGTGTCTTTGATATTATTGTTTAACAGATACGTCACAATCTCTGTAGTTACATCAGCAGGTTGAACCACTTACAACAGTGATCTGTGTCTTTGATATTATTGTGTTTAACAGATACGTCAGAATCTCTGTAGTACATTAGCAGTGTGAACCACTTACAACAGCGATCTGTGTCTTTGATATTATTGTGTTGAACAGATACGTCACAACCTCTGTAATTACATCAGCAGAGTGAACCACTTACAACAGTGATCTATGTCTGTGATATTATTGTGCTTAACAGATACGTCACAATCTCTGTAGTTACTACTGCAGAGTGAACCACTTACAACAGTGATCTGTGTCTGTGATATTATTGTGTTGAACAGATACGTCACAATCTCTGCAGATACATCAGCAGGTTGAACGACTTACAACAGTGATATGTGTCTTTGATATTATTGTGTTGAACTGATACGTCACAATCTCTGTAGTTACATCAGCAGATGAACCACTTATAACAGTGATCTGTGTCTGTGATATTATTGTGTTCAACAGATACGTCACAATCTCTGTAGTTACATTAGCAGTGTGAACCACTTACAACAGTGATCTGTGTCTTTGATATTATTGTGTTTAACAGATACGTCACACTCTGTAGTTACATTAGCAGTGTGAACAACTTACAACAGTGATCTGTGTCTGTGATATTATTGTGTTTAACAGATACGTCACAATCTATGTAGTTACATCAGCAGAGGGAACCACTTACAACAGTGATCTGTGTCTGTGATATATTGTGTTGAACAGATACATCACAATCTCTGTAGTTACATCAGCAGTGTGAACAATATACAACAGTGATCTGTGTGTGATATTATTGTGTTGAACAGATACGTCACAACCTCTGTAGTTACATCAGCAGGGTGAACCACTTACAACAGTGATTTGTGTCTTTGATATTAATGTGTTTAACAGATACGTCACAATCTCTGTAGTTACATGAGCAGGGTAAACCACTTACAACAGTGATCTGTGTCTTTGATATTATTGCGTTTAACAGATAATTCACAATCTCTGTAATTACATCAGCAGAGTGAACCACTTACAACAGTGATCTGTGTCTTTGATATTATTGTGTTGAGCATATACGTCACAATCTCTGTAGTTACATCAGCAGTGTGAACCACTTACAACAGTGATCTGTGTCTTTGATATTATTGTGTTTAACAGATACGTCACAATCTCTGTAGTTACATCAGCAGGGTGAACCACTTACAACAGTGATCTGTGTCTTTGATATTATTGTGTTTAACAGATATGCCAGAATCTCTGTAGTTACATCAGCAGGGTGAACCACTTACAATAGTGATCTGTGTCTTTGATATTATTGTGTTTAACAGATATGTCATAATCTCTTTAGTTACATCAGCAGAGTGAACCACTTACAACAGTGACCTGTGTCTGTGATATTGTGTTTATCACATACGTCACAATCTCTGTAGTTACATCAGCAGGGTGAACAACTTACAACAGTGATCTGTGTCTGTGATATTATTGTGTTTAACAGATATGTCACAATCTCTGTAGTTACATCAGCAGGGAGAACCACTTACAACAGTGATCTGTGTCTTTGATATTATTGTGTTTAACAGATATGTCACAGTCTCTGTAGTTACATCAGCGGGGTGAACCACTTACAACAGTGATCTGTGTCTGTGATATTATTGTGTTTAACAGATACATCACAATCTCTGTGGTTACATCAGCAGAGTGAACCACTTACAACAGTAATCTGTCTTTGATATTACTGTGTTTAACAGATACGTCACAATCTCTGTAGTTACATCAGCAGGGTGAACCACTTACAACAGTGATCTGTGTCTTTGATATTATTGAGTTGAACAGATGCATCGCAAGCTATGTAGTTACATCAGCAGAGTGAACCACTTACAACGGTGATCTGTGTCTTTGATATTATTGTGTTTAACAGATATGTCACATTCTCTGTAGTTATATCAGCAGAGTGAACCACTTACAACAGTGATCGGTGTCTGTGATATTATTATGTTGAACAGATGTCACAATCTCTGTAGTTACATCAGCAGGGTGAACCACTTACAACAGTGATCTGTGTCTTTGATATTATTGTGTTGAAAAAATATGTCACAATCGCTGTAGTTACATCAGCAGGGTGAACCACTTACAACAGTGATCTGTGTCTTTGATATTTATGTGTTTAACACATACGTCACAATCTCTGTATTTACATCAGTAGGGTGAACCACTTACAACAGTGATCTGTGTCTTTGATATTATTGTGTTGAACACATACGTCACAATCTCTGTAGTTACATCAGCAGGGTGAACCACTTACAACAGTGATCTGTGTCTTTGATATTATTGTGTTGAACACATACGTCACAATCTCTGTGGTTACATCAGCAGAGTGAACCACTTACAACAGTGATCTGTGTGTTTGATATCATTGTGTTTAAGAGATACGTCACAATCTCTGTAGTTACATCAGCAGGGTGAACAACTTACAACAGTGCTCTGTGTCTGTGATATTATTGTGTTTAACAGATATGTCACAATCTCTGCAGTTACATCAGCAGGGTGAACCACTTACAACAGTGATCTGTGTCTTTGATTGAACCCCTCAGGGGCTCACCTTATGTGAGTACGGGTTTTTGGCGCACCCGGGGTTTCCCGAGCCAATCATCGCCACATTCATCCCCTCACCCCCATCCGGTCGAGGTGGGTTCTTCTCGTGACCGGTGGACGCAAGCTAGGCTCTCGTGCGTTCTTTGCATCACATTCATACCGCAGCTCACTATCGTTTCTTTCTTCTCCTCTATTTCTACGCATTTTGCCCCACGTTCACTCATTTACGTCTCTATTTTTCTTCTTCGCCGGCCTACCTTGCGTGCAAAACGCCCACACAGTTTTAGTTTCTTTTATCTTTCTTTTAATCCTCCGTGGACACAGCCTGACGGATACCCGCGCACTGGGTGCGCAGCTGGATGTGTGGGTAATGGCGTCATCCCCACCACCCGGGGTCCTCATGTAGGGTTTGTGTTCAACTGCAGTCCCGCGGGGGGCCATTGCATGAGCTGCTGACTTCCGACGGCGATTGGGTCCCTCTGTCTATGTTCTGGGAGGTGTGACGCTGGGGTGAGCTAGGTATAGATAGGCCACTCACCCAAGCCGGGGTAACGCCCGGGAAGTCAGAGCCCGAGGTCGGAGACGGTTGCAATGGTGGAGGATTTTTTTCGCAATGGAGCACCCTTTCTCCATTATAAACAACAAGCGCCGAAAAACTTTAGTAACAGAAGTAGCACCGCCAACAGCTGGTTGTTACTTAGTGATACCCGTACAGAGGAAGGACATTCATTCGAGAAGGTGAACCCTTTTATCATCCAGAAGGGCATTGATGCTATTGCTGGTGCGGTTCAGTCCTGCACTCGTCTACGGAATGGTTCCTTATTAGCCCAAACGAAATCCGATCAGCAAAGTAAGACCTTGTTGCGCGCTACGCTTCTCCACGGCTATCCCATCCGTGTGGAGAAGCACCGCACATTGAATTCCTGTCGGGGCGTCAGTAGTAATAGTCCCGGATGAGTCAATTGGATTAACGATAATCCTGCCGCTAGGGGCGCTAGTGTCGCTGCGTGCGACGGCGGCGGCAAGTTTGAAAAGCGCCCTGAGCGGAAGGATTATCGTTATTGCAATTGGTTCATCCGGGACGAGTTAAAAGAATTGAGGATTAGGGTAAGGTGAAGGAAAAAGAGGAAGTGACGTGGAGTGTTTTGATTGGTTCGTTAATTCGGGTGGAAGATGAAGGAAGGAAGATGAAAGAGTATGGATGTCACGTGATGGAGAGGAGCGGGGTGGCGAGGTGTTGTCTGTGCGGAGGTCGGGACTGAAAGAGGGAAAAGATGGGGAGCGAGGGATAAAAAGTATAACAGAAAGTGACGTGTGAAGTTGTGATTGGTGGGAATAAGAAGTGATGTTATTGGTGGAAAGGAACAAATGAAAGTTGTTGATTGGTAAGAATAAGAGAGATTATGATTGGTGGAAAGAAAAAGGTGTGGGAGTGGGGTATGTTGGAGGTGATGGGAAAGGTAAGTTTTGCTAGCAACAAGATTTGCAAAAGCCTGTCGAGAACTGATCAGCAATTTTTTGAACGTTGGTTGGTAGTTTTCTTGAGTGGATAGAGAGATGGGGCGATATGAGATGCGGTGGCGAAAATGGGAACTAAAGAAGATGGTTGAGACAAGAGGTTTAAGGACGAGGAAATTTGGAGGTTAGTGGTGAACATGGCGGTCGCAAGAGGTGGGGGCAAGGAGACGCGGTGGTGAGAATGGGAACTAAAAGAAGATGGCGGTAGCAAGAGCTTAGAAGAGCAGATTTTGAGGTTAAAATAGTGGGAACTAAAAATGGCGGAGGGTCTGCGACAAGGAGATGCGGTGAGAACTAAACAAGATGGCGGACGCAAGAGGAGGGTAAGGAGATTTGAGGTTACAGTACCAAAACACGAAAGGATGTATTCCTACGCCAAGCAGGTCCGAAAAATAATTATGCGTGTGGTACTTACCTGTTACTGGTGTGAATGCGTCACCAAAAGCGCAGCAGCTTCACGCGACGCGAAAAAATAAAAGCAAACTGTTTTTGAAAATGCTTAACCAGCTTTAAGATCAACCAACATCACTACGCACTGATATACCTAGGTTTTTTAAAGCGGTACACACGCCCTTTGCAGAGACGTAATTTAACTATACCAAAAACCTGGTACTGGACCATCGTGATGGTCGCTAGCGTACGTAGGAGCAGGGTTCTCATAGCCGGTCGAAAGCGGTCAAAAAAGTGTACGACGTAGGTGTTCACAGTAGCTGCTGTCGAGTCAACCGTCGAGGTGTGAATGAACGAGATCTGTTCTTGCCGGGCAATCTGGTTGGGAGATGAGAGGCGCGGTGGTAAAAATGGGAACTAAATAAGATGGCGGAGGCATGAAGTTGAGGTTAAGGAGCGGTGAGGTGTTGTCTGTGCGGAGGTTGGGACTGAAAGAGGGGAAAGATGGCGAACGAGGGATAAAAAGTATAACAGAAAGTGACGTGTGAAGTTGTGATTGGTGGGAATAAGTGATGTTATTGGTGGAAAGGAACAAATGAAAGTTGTTGATTGGTAAGAATAAGAGAGATTATGATTGGTGGAAAGAAAAAAGGTGTGGGAGTGGGGTATGTTGGAGGTGATGGAAAAGGTAAGTTTTGCTACCAACAAGATTTGCAAAAGCCTATCCAGAACTCATCAGCAATTTTAAATAACTAGTGTTTCGGGGTTTTCTCTGGTTGGTAGACGAATGCAAGCTGTTTCTGCTTTTTCATAGGTTTTCCCAAAATTGAAAATGCATATATATTGTAACACAAATGTGTGCAGTGCAAAAGAAAATAAAAATTAAATAGGCACACACACACACACACACCCTTGCAGTTGCCATACTTATATTATTCGTCTTTTCCTTTTTTTCTTTTTTTTTCTTTTTGTTTTTTCGTTTTTTTAAAAAATAACTAGTTTTTGGGGGTTTTCTGTGGTTGGTAAACGAATGCAAGCTCTTTCTGCTTTTTCATTAGTTTTCCCTGGTTGGTAGGCGTTTTCTGTAGTGGTTGACGAAGCCGTTTCTAATTTTCGAGGTTTTCTCTGGTTTTTAGTGGTTGTCCCTGCCCGGTAGGCAAATGATGAAGTTTTTCTATAATGTCGTCGTTTTGGCTTGTGGCGCACGGATACTAGGCACATACTCGCACACACACACACCCTTGCAGTTGCCATACTTATATTATTCGTCTTTTCCTTTTTTTCTTTTTTTTCTTTTTGTTTTTTCTAAAAATAACTAGTTTTTGGGGGTTTTCTGTGGTTGGTAAACGAATGCAAGCTCTTTCTGCTTTTTCATAGGTTTTCCCTGGTTGGTAGGCGTTTTCTGTAGTGGTTGACGAAGCCGTTTCTAATTTTCGAGGTTTTCTCAGGTTTTTAGTGGTTGTCCCTGCCCGGTAGGCAAATTATGAAGTTTTACCTTGTCGGCGCACGGATACTAGGCACATACTCGCGCACACGCACACACACACACATTTAATAGTAGCGTGTAGCAAACTGTTTTTGAAAAATGCTTAACCAGCTTTAAGATCAACCAACATCACTACGCACTGATATACCTAGGTTTTTTAAAGCGGTACAGACGCCCTTTGCACAGACGTAATTTAACTATACCAAAAACCTGGTCGCTAGCGTACGTAGGAGCAGGGTTCTCATTGCCGGTCAAAAGCGGGCAAAAAAGTGTACTATCTTGTTTTCATGGGTTTTCCAGATCGGTAGGCGTTAGAATACTCTTAGAGCTTTTTTCAGGTTTTTCGCGGTTGTCCCTGTCCGGTAGGCAAATGATGAAGTTTTTCTATAATGTCGTCGTTTTTGGCTTGTGGCGCACGGATACTAGGCACATACTCGCACACACACACACACTATAATAGTAGCGTATATAAAAAAAATTTAACAAACCGTAGATTTACAAGAAAATTCCCACACCGCAAACTACCCGTTTAGTGGAAGAAAGTGCGTTATTTTTATTGTCTTAAAAATGGCTCTAACCCTTTTGATTACGGTACGGTATGTTTAAGATATCTGCATGACAAATAAAACGTATAACTTCAATTTTCTGGGAATAGCTGTGAAGTAGTCTCATTGTGAATGTCTTTTGTACAACTGTTAAACCGTAGGAAACGAAGCCTTACTGTACAAGAACGTTAAAGCACACAATTTATGTGTATTATTATTATTATTATTATTATTATTACTTTGTGGCGTTGTCTATTTACAAAGTTTCCATGTTGATTTTAATGTTTAAAAGCTTTAGATCTTTCTCACTAAAACTCGTCATTCTTTTAACTTTTCTTTTTTCATTTTCATACAAAGAGAACGGAATTTCATAAGTGAAACAGTACTGTGATAACGATACCAACAAACTAATTGTTATTCACCCACTGAAACACATAAAAACAATAAGTAATAATCACAGGCCCAGTTTGTGGGTATTTAAATGAAACATCATGCACAATACAAGCCAATTATCTAATGAGTTGAAATGTGCAAATCTATAGATGTATTTCTGGTGAAATCCCGGTATGGAATTTTTTAGTGTAATGCAATTCCTCCTGTATCCGCTATGTACGTGGTAGAGAAAGTAAAAATAGTTACAGTGACTATACAAATGTAACAATAGAGAAACCCACTTGAAGGAAAAACGGAATAAAAATAACAAGGCGTCAGACTCAACTTTCGCGCCATTCTCCGAATATCTGAGAATATTCTTAATATGAGACAAGCATTTTACCTTAAGCAAGTAGTTTTAATCTTACTTTTATGAAAATCAGAGTTTTCTCTATATCCTTTATTTGTGACAACAACGCTAAGTTTCGAGCTAGCTATACTCACTTTTCTTGCAACTATATACGTTTAAACTAATATTAACAAATTTCTCGTAATCCCAGAATTTATTAATCATAGCTGTAATATTTTTCACAACTGCATGTAATAATATTGATTTAGGGGCTTTTAGTAATTTGCTATTCGTTCTAAAACCTTTTATATTGTCAAGCTGGACAACTGTGGACCTGTGCATCCTATAAACATTCACAACATTAGTATAAACTTCCCTACAGAGTTTTATATACAATTTTACAAGTTGTTTTAAGAAATTGTTAAATTTCGGTACCGAAAAAAAAAATAAAGATACGGTTTTCCAAAGATTTCGAAAGAACTAAGTTGTTGTATCAAAATTTCCTTGTTACAAATTGTGCATTTATTTTTTAAGGAAACCAGGAATACAGATTTTTTATAAATTTAGCGTGCACCGATCTATATTTTTAACTTTTACGCCTACGTTTCTCGTCAATAAACACCATTGCTGAAGAGGTTGGTATTTCTACTCTCTCTACCACGTAAAATAGTAGGTAGAGGAGGTATGCATTGCATCCAAATATTCAATATTGAGATTTCACTGGAAAACTAAATACTTGTTTTGAGGTCCCCTGAATAAAAAACATTTTTAGAAAATTCTGTGTGTATGTGTCAGAGCAGCATAACTCAAAAACGAAAAGTCGGATAAATACTAAACTTGGTATTTAGGTTGAGTACCTTCCAAAGATACGACACAGAGATTTTCAAGAAAGTCCCTCCACCCCAAACTACCCTTTACATGAACTATTTTCCGAAATGTTTTATTTTCTAAAACTGTCTCTGACGATTTTAATTACAACACCATATATTAAAGACATTTATATGATAAAATGTATATCTTGAATTTTGTGGAAATAGCCTGTGAAGTCCTCTTGATTCGGAAGAAATTTTCTATGATCTTGTATAACTGCTAAGGTTTGAGGAAAACATACAATACAAAAAATTTAGATCTCTTTAAAAACACACACAATTTATTTGAAGTAACTTTTTTGTGACGTCAGCCATTTCCGAGATATCTGTTATAAATGGTTCGAATTGTACAATGCTTAGCCATTCTTTTTTAAAGGCATGTCGCTTTTCAGTTCTTGCTCGCCATGTTGATGGAAAGAATTTAGAATTTTAAGGCCAGTGCATAGCGTCCCTTTGGATGTATAACGGATGTGTAATGCAGCCATTCCCCGAAAAGTTTATCTGGATTAAAATTAAGTGGATATGAAAATAAACTTTCGTACTCACCTATAAGAGATAGAGGGCAGAGGTCATACGAGGTCTACACTTTAGAATTTTTTATTCTACAGTTGGTGTTACTCCTTAGAAAGGAAGTATCTGTTGATTCTATTTAATCCTTACATTTTACATAACACGTATGCACAGCACAACACAAAAACACTACACACGACACTGATAGTTTTAAATATTTGACACCGATGTCGAAGTTGGGGCAGGGTACTGTTTTTAACTCCACACGCACTTAATAAATCACATAACCGTGCGGAAATACTTAACCTTCCGCGAAAAGCACTAGTGGGGGTGCAAGCTGAACCACTATTAGCAAGTTCTGCTCCCGTTAGGCTCGGAGAAAACATAAAAAGAATCATTCTCATGTGCAGCACTGTATGCAAAGACCGTGTGCTGATGTGTGTGTAAAATGAGCGTGAGAAACGGATGTTCGTCAGCGATAAAATCTTTTAAATGCAGTTTTATTGTCGATGGTAGGGATCGTGCAGTGGTGGATCGTGACAGGAAATGCACTGCAAATGACTGCGTTTTACAATTTGTGGCGAAATAAGGCATTTAACTCGACGCGTATGCTGAAACTGCGGTTGCGATAAGCGAGCTTATAAAAACCCGGTGCCAAGAGCAACCGGCCGTAGTGAGAAACGGGAGCGATAGTGGATTTTTCTATAAAATCGTTCTATTTGACGAAAAATAGTTTAAAATAAAAACAAAATAGCAGCAGCACTTTGCAGGGAAAGAGCGATCGGTGCATTCGGACGATAAGATGGAGCCGCAACCCGGGGGAAGTCGCGATGGCACCTTGCAGCCTACGTTCGAAATTATAGGGCACAAGCAGAGAACGCTGCCAAGGCTTTTTCCGGCTTTACAGAGTCGCAAATTACCGTAAACCCGGTCCCCAGAGATGTTAACCCGGAGCAATGGGTATCGCATTTGTTTAACGATATTCTAAACTTTGCGAAAGAGAACCTGTTAGAAAACGAACCCGGATATTTAGGCATATCCATAACAGACGAAAAGGAGGCGTCTAAAGCCTTCAACATAAGCGTGAGGCGCGTAGACCAATTGAATGCGGATGTCATTGTTGGAAGCATCGAAAAAGTAATGCAAAGTAACCAACAATTCTTGCTAAGCGGGCCTCTTCATGTAACGTTTGTGTGGACCAAGGAGGTCTCGGGTTCGTGCCACCAACCTTGCGATGCCTGTAGTGACAATAAAGGCATTGTCGAAATAGCCAACAAAGACAACTTGTGTTTAGCAAGAGCCATTGTTGTAGTTAAAGCCAAAGTGGATCGCGACGTCAACTATAAAACGATGACGCGCTCCGACTATCTGCAAAAATCGAAGGCCGTAGCCTTGTGTGCGAGCATCGGTCAAGGCCACGACAGCTGCACGATAGATGACGTCAGACGCTTTGACGCTGCGTTAAAGGGGCTACGCTGTGACGGTGTTTGGCGATCATACGGGGAAGCACGTGCTGTACGCGTCGGATAAGAAATGCGATAAATACATCGACGTCATGCTCCACGCCGGGCACTTTAATGCTATCGTGAACCTTCACAAGTGCTTTAAATGCAAATGGTATTGCCGCCAGTGTCATCATCCCTCGGCACACAAAAAAGAATTTCATAGGTGCGACGCCAGGTGTGCTAAATGCCATCAGCAGTGCGATGCGCGATTTCACGCCTACATACGCTGCGCCGAGTGCAACAGAGATTTTAAGGGACCGACATGCTTTGCAAACCACGCAAAGAAAGGCGTTTTTTACCCAAAGGCGCTGTCGGTGTGCGATGTAGAAAAGGTGTGCACGTCTTGCAATAAGCTCGTGAATGCGAGGTACAGAAAAACCGCGCACGAGTGCGGGGAAAAGTACTGCTATCATTGCAAGTTACACGTGAATTCTAGCCACATGTGCTATATGCAGCCGTATGCCACAAATAACAAAAGAAACCGGTACGTGTTTATGTTTATCGACTTTGAATGCACGCAAAACATTCCATATACCGGCAAAAAGGACACATACGAGCATGTACCTAACTTGTGCGTGTTGTACCAAGCCTGTCCGCTCTGCATCGACGAACTCCACAAGACGGCATACTGTACCGAATGCGGTTGCAAAGAATGGGTGTTTATGGACGAGCCCGTGAAGCAGCTTTTCGAACACATCGCGCAGGCGAGGTTCGAAGCCTGGGACGTCTACGTCGTGGCGCATAACCTCAGAGCTTACGACGGGCAGTTTTTATTAAAGTACATGGTGGTGCACTTAGACTGGGTGCCGGAGCTCATCATGAACGGGAGCAAGCTCTACAGGATGAGGTACGGTGACGTCACATTTCTAGACTCGCTCAACTTCATACCCATGCCACTCTCCCGCTTTTCCAAGACCTTCGGATTGAAGGAATGCAAAGGTTATTTCCCGTACCTGTTTAACACGAAGGAAAACGAGCAGTACGTGGGTTCGATTCCCGACAAAAGGCTTTACTGTCCGGAGGGCATGTCGGCGGAGGGTCGGAAAGCCTTCGAGCAGTGGCACAAAGAAAAGGCGTCCTCCGGGTACGTCTTCGACATGAGGGCGGAAATGGTGGCGTATTGCAAGATGGACGTATTTCTACTCAGTCAGGGAGTTTCCAAATTCAGAAGGGAATTCTTGGACGAGAACGGAATAGACCCGTTCAGAGAATGCGTCACCATCGCGCAGGCGTGCATGTGCGTGTATAGAAAGCGCTTCATGCCGCTTAAAAAAATTGCCCTCTTGCCAGCGGGCGGGTATCGACTAGCGGACCGGCAGTCTCGCGCCGCATGCATATGGCTAACTTGGCTAGAGATGCAAAACCGCATCGTCATCCAGCACGCCATGCGAGGACGCGAAGTTAAAATCGTGGGGCACAAGGTGGACGGGTACAGAGAGGCTGAAAAAACCGCATACTTTTTCCACGGCTGCTTTTACCACGGCTGCAGGCGGTGCTTTCACAATCGCCATGCGGTGATATACAACTCGGGACACGAAACCATGGCCTCCAGGTTAGAGAGCACCGAGAAGGTCACGGCCAAGATCAAGGCCGTCGGCTACGCCGTGGTGGAAATGTGGGAGTGCGAGTTCAACGCCGCGATGAGGGCCAACCAGGACCTCGCGCGCCACGCAAGGGACTTTCCGGTACCCGAACCCCTGAACCCCAGAGACGCCTTCTACGGAGGTCGCACCAACTGCACCAAGACGTACTGCGAGGCGAAGGGGGATAGCAAGATCTACTACTACGACGTATGCAGCCTGTACCCTACGTGAACAAGACGAAACCCTACCCCGCGGGCCACCCCAAGATCCACGTGGATCGATTCCCGCGCTTGGAAGACGTGGGGGGCGGGTTGGTGAAGTGCGAGGTTCTACCGCCGCAACACCTGTACCACCCGGTGCTACCGGCGCGCATCGGCGGCAAGCTCATGTTCCCGCTATGCCGCGCTTGTGCGGAGGCGGAGAACCAAGACGAGTGCCACCACGGAGAGCGCGAGAGGGCGTTGTCGGGTACCTGGGTGATCGACGAGATGAAGGTCGCCCTGGAGGAGGGGTACCGCCTCCTCCGGGTCCACGAGATGTGGGAGTACGACGTGGTGCGGCACGAACCGACCACCGGAGCAAAAGGTCTCTTCGAGGACTACGTGAATCAGTTCTTGAAGATCAAGACCGAAGCCTCCGGCTGGCCCTCGGATTGCGACGAACCTGCCGCAAAGCAGCAGTACGTGGAGCAATTCTTCGAGCACGAAGGCGTCGCCCTGGATCCCCAGGCCGTCGCCACCAACCCCGGCAGGCGGGAGCTGGCCAAGCTGATGCTCAACAGCTTCTGGGGCAAACTGGGGCAGAAGGACAACCTCCCCACGTGCGAGCTGGTGGAGCGGTACGACCGCCTCCTGGAGCTGCTCAACGACCCGGGCGTGGAAGTGCAGACCTACGTGCCCGTCACCGACCGGATCATGTACGCGGTGTGGAGGTACTGCGAGCAGTGCCGCAAGGTTAACCCCGCCGCCAACGCCGTCCTGGCGGCCTACACCACGGCTCACGCGCGCCTGGTGCTCTACTCCTACCTCAAGAGGCTGGGAGAACGGGTCTGCTACTTCGACACCGATTCCGTCGTCGTCGCCGCCGCTCCGGGTGACTGGACGCCGTCCGTTGGACGCCTCCTGGGGGACATGACGGACGAGCTGGAGAAGTACGGGAGGGGCTCTTACATCGCCCGGTTCGCCTCCACGGGGCCCAAGAGCTACTGCATGGAGATAGTTTGCCCCGAGACGGGCAAGACCTTCTCGGTGTGCAAGGTGAAGGGGATCACGCTCAATTCGGGCAATCTGGAGCTGGTGAACGCCGAGGTGATTCGCGACGTGGTGCTCAGGGACAACGACCGTGCGGTGAAGCTGGCGGGCACGCAGATTTCGCGGAAACCGTCTTGGACGGTCGTCACCGAACCCAGCTCGAAGACGTTTAGGATGGTGGTCAACAAGCGCGCGTTCTCGGCGGCGATCACGATTCCTATCCCTACGGGTTCAAGAGGAACGCATAAATGAGAAGTCTACAGCCGCGCCAAAGTCATTTCGAACCGGGCGCCCCTGAGGAGACGATGCCCGGTCCCCGAGACCTGGGGCGATTCGAGTTTCCCAGCACGATGCTCGTGGCGGGGCCGTAGCGCTGCGGCAAGTCGACCTTCGTGAAAAACCTGTTACGCCACGCGCACCGGATGTTCGACGTGCGCCCCAGGAGGGTGCTGTGGTGCCACCCTCCGGAGTATTCGCCGAGACTCGAACCCTCGGCTCTGCGTTGCGAGACCCACGCGGGCATACCCGAACTTGCTTCGGTGGGCGAGAACGACCTCGTCGTCCTCGACGATCTGATGCTGGAGGGTGGCGGGAAGGACGTGTCCAATTTTTTCACCAGAGACTCCCATCACAAGCGCTTCGGCATCGTCTACATCCTGCAGAACGTGTTTCCGCAGGGTCAGAAATATCGCAACATCTCTCTGAATGCAAACTACGTCGTGGTCTTCAAGAACAACCGGGACAAGATGCAGATCGAGAGACTGTGCCAGCAGATCGAACCCAGGAACTCTAGGTTTCTCTTGGAGGCCTTCGAGAAGGCCACCGAACGCCCTCACGGGTATCTCGTGTTGGACTGCACTCAGTACACGCCCGCCCGATACAGGTATCGAACCGGCGTGCTGCCGGGGGAAAACCTCTCTTATTTCGTACCCAACTGAGACCGCCGAGAGGACTCGGGTTCGTTTCGTTCTATATTATCCCGGCAGAGTCTTACCCAACTGAGGCCATTGAGTCTAAATAAAAAGTACCGCTTTCGGAGCGAACGTCATTATCGCGCAAGCATGGCTAGAGGTAGGTTAAGGCTTGCGACGCTGACCAGTCCTCGCATAGCGAGACAGCACGGTAATTTGACGGCTCTGGCCAAGGCGAAGGCCCCTCTGCGGAAAAAGTTGTTAAAAAATGCCGATGGCGATCTGATCAAGCCATTAGCGAATGTATGCTCAACGTGTGCAGAGGTCACGTGCAACTTCCCGCAAAGTGCTTGGGTCGCCTAAAGAAGCACAAGGCTTCTTGGAGGAAGTTGACGGATAAACGGGTTCCTCTGAAGAAGAAGAAGAGCATCTTGGTTCAAAAAGGAGGTTTTTTGCCGGCATTTCTCCTACCCGTCTTGGCTTCGCTTGGCGGCGCGCTAGTGTCGAAATTAACAGGATGAAGTACGGCAAGCAGATCCTGGTTGCACCGCAACCGAAGACCGTCGATACGCTTCACGCTATACACCGCACCATATCCAAATTGGCTAAAGAAATTCAGAACCTGCAGAGCGTAAAGCTCTCTGCCGACGAAAAGTGGCGGCTCGTAAAACATAAATTGGACAACTACCTCGATCTCGTGGCACAAGTCAGAAAGCCCTTCCTCGGCGACGACGACGACGACGATTACGAAGACGTGCACGAACGCGTGCCGGTGAAGCAGGAGGTCGAACCCCGAACCATAAAGGTCAACCTCCTCTCGCATCGCAAAAAGAAGAGGGCAAACCCTGCCACTCCGAAAAAGAAATCGAAATCGCCTTCCGCGTCGTACCATTTTCGCAAACGCGTCTGGCAACCCCTGTACAAGTAAAGCATGAAGGAATGGAAGGCGCTAAGGCGATACTATGCCAAACCGGAACACTATGCCGGTTTGGGTACGGTCAAGCCCCTTCGAAAGGCCACGGGTGCGTCTAAGGCGAACATCGAGTCCTTCCTTCAAATCCAGGACAGTTACACTCTGCACAAACCGGTCAGAAAGCGGTTCCCCACCAGATGTTATCACGTGACGAATATGGACGATCTTTGGGAGGCCGTTCTAAACGTCATGAACAGCGTGAGGGAACATAACAAACCTTACGTGTACATTCTGACCGTTATCGACGTATTTTCCAAATATGCTTGGGCCGTACCCCTGAAATCGAAGCTGGGTACCGAGGTCGCGCAAGCGTTTCGCTCCATATTCTCCCAACGCGTCCCCAGGGTCCTCCAAACGGACAAGGGAACCGAGTTTACCAACAAAACTTTTCGCGACTTTCTGAAGAAACACGACGTGAAACATTACACAACCAAAAATAACGTTAAAGCCAGCGTCGTGGAGCGCTTCAACCGCACCTTAAAAACCAAGATGTGGAGGTATTTCACGCACAAAAACAGTTACAGATACCTAGAAGTCCTTCCGGCCTTACTCGAGTCGTACAATAGCTCGCATCACAGGTCCATAAAAATGGCTCCGAAGGACGTGAACGAATCTAACATTTTACGAGTGTACCGCAATCTCTACGGAAATAGGACCCTACCTCGCGCAGGGAAACCCACATTTTCCGTGGGCGATCACGTGCGCATCTCTAAAGAAAAAATGAAATTCGACAAGGGCTACGAGCAGAATTGGACGGACGAAATATTTCGGATAGCCGAGGTGGTGCGTGGTCGGCCAGTGGTATATAAGTTGAAGGATCTGGCCGGAGAAGCCATAGACGGCACATTTTATACCGAGGAGCTACAAAAGGTCGCGCTACCTCGGACGTTTAAGATCGAACGCGTTTTACAGACCAAGGGCCGAGGGCGCCACAAGCAGGTCTTGGTAAAGTGGAAGGGGTATCCGGCAAAGTTTAACTCGTGGGTTCTGGCTTCGACCATCGATTCGACATGATTAAGACCAAGCCCTTCTCCATCACTCTCGTGAGCAACGCTTCCATGGAACACTTTACCGACAACACCACGGCCAGATTTTCTAACATCTTGCCCGAGAGAATCGTTCTGCAGGGAGAATGGGAGGTCGCCCTGCAAAAGGTCAGGTATCCGGTGAAATTTTATAACCTTTCGCCAGACGATGCCCGTCTGGTGGGCACCAAGTACACCATGACGCTCCTCCCCACGCATTCCAAATTCAGCCTGCAAATGCCGCAAGGCATCGTGCACAATCCCAAAGACTTGGTGAACCTCGTCAACGCCGTTCTACTCGAACACTTGCACGTGGAAAACTTCTTCCTCTTCGACGAGCGCAAGCAGACGGTGGGCGTGAATGCCGCCGTCGCCCATCCCGAACCACTACCCGACATTCCGTTCGACGGGTTTGTGGAAAATGTCGCGCACACGGCCGTACCGTACGCGGTCGGCGAATACGAAGCTCTCAACGATGCGCCCCACCAGAGATCCAAGCCGAAACCGAAGCCCTTGGCTTCGGGGCAGCAGAAACCCGCGGCGGCTCGTTCCGTCAGACCCAAACGAGACGTTTCAAAATCGCAGGACCCTGCGGGACCTCTACACCGCATCCACAGTTTGCTCTTAACGCCCGCTATGGCAAAAATGTTGGGTTTCGAGCCCTACGTCAACGTCATTCTCGAAAAAGCTGGTAAACACCCCGTAGATCCTTATATGGGGTTTCCTTACGAAATGTTCATCTATTGTAATCTAGTGACCCCGCAAGTCGTGGGCGACACCTTCGCCCAAGTCATACAGAGCGCGGCCGTGGAATACGAAAGAAGCAAAAACACTTACATGAGCGACGAAAAGACGTTTTTTCCCCAAAATTGGGTACCCTTGATTCAGCAAGACTTCAAGACGGTCAACATAGATTTAAGGAACGGTTACGGCGATCTCTTGCCATTCGCCGACGGATTTTCCTCTACTATAGTTCTCGCTTTTCGTCCGAAACAGGCGTAATGGACGTGCACGCCGTAACGCGGTACTACCTCAATCAGACCGGCGGCGGGTTCCACAATCGCGATTTCATTCTCTACAGGGGCAAGCGCTACCAAAGAGGCAGCGGTCTCTTTTCAGCCCTCGGAGGACTCTTCAGAAGGTTGCTACCGTTTTTAAAGAGCGGAGCAAAAGCAGTCGGAAAGGAGGCCTTAAAGGCGGGCGCTCACGTTCTGTCCGATGTGACTGTGGCGGAAGCAGCGCCAAAGCAAGCGCTCCAACGGAGGCTGAAGGAGTCCGCATACAATTTAAAGCGAAAAGCCGACGAAAAGCTCGATGCCATGCTCGGTTCCGGCGCCAGGCGCCTCAAGAGAATAAAACCGAGCAAATCCAAAAAGAGTAAGCAGTCGAAGCTGAAACGCGGTAGGCGTAAGGTGCAAGACATATTTTCGTAATGGCAGACGCGGCCGTCCACATGAGTTCCGAACTGGACCTCTTTACAGAGGTGCCGGTTCAGATGAGCATCGAGGAGTCACGGTTCCTATACCTAAACCCTCAAAACACTTTAATGAAAAATGCCCCCATCACCTTTCATTATTCCGGAAATGCGGACGATTACCTAGACTTGACCTACGTCGTACTCGAACTCATGGTGCGCATTGTAGATGACAAAGGAGAGGCCTTAAACGCTGACGCTAACGCCACTCTGGTCAACAACGCCTTAAATTCCCTGTTTCAACAGATGGAGGTAACCCTCAATAACTCATCGTCTCCATGCCGCAAGCCGGTTACCCCTATAGAACCTACCTCGAGACGCTTCTCAATTACTCCGAAGATGCCATGAACACCAAACTAGAATCCACCCTCTGGAGAAAGGACACGGCAGGCATCATGGACACTTTTATCGCCAATGCGGGTTTTCAGTGGCGTCAGGGGTTTACCAAAGGGAGCAACGTCGTACAGCTCATCGGTCCTCTGTCCAACGCTCTGTTTAGACAGGATAAGCTGCTTTTAAACAACGTTAGCATGACCGTCAAGCTCACTCCCGCCTCTCCCCAGTTTTATCTGTTTTCCGACGTAGATACCTTTAAGGGGTACGCCGACATCGTGTCTGCCACGCTGCGCTTAAAATCGGTGCGGCCCTCGCCGACCATAAAGCTCGCGCACCAGGCCGTGCTCGCAAAGGGCAACGCAAAGTACCATCTCAAGGACGTCAGCTTTCACGCTCTCAGCATCCCCAAGGAGTCCAGGGCAATGACGTTTAGCGACGTGTGCGTAGGGCAAGTTCCCAGGAGAGTGGTAGTAGCCATGGTCACCTACAAGGCCTATTCCGGCCATTTTAACTCAAATCCGTACAACTTGAAACATTTTAAAATGAACTTCTTTCAGCTCTACGTGAACGGGCAACCCGTTCCCTCCCAACCTCTGCAACCCGACTTTACAAAGGGACACTATTTGCAATGCTTTCAAACCCTGCAGGACGGCCTAGGCATTCATTTCAAGGACGAGGGACACTCCATCTCCAGAGAAACCTACCCGCAAGGGTATACGATAATGGTTTTCGATCTCACTGCAGACATGAGCGCTAACGAGTCTCACATCTCGGGTCAGCGCCACGGAACCGTCTCTATAAGCATCGGTTTTGCCGATAAATTGACAGAACCGGTCATTCTTCTGCTGCTAGCGGAAATACATCGCACGGTCGAAATCGACGCCAACCGATCCATTCTGGTATCATGAACACCTTTCAAATTCAACGGTTTCTATCGACATGCCCCTCTACGCGCTCTCACTTTTTAGGCGTCTACCCCTGCGATAAACTACCCGTACTTCACGGCATTCGAACGCCTCCCTTGGCGCTAGTGGCTAACACCGACCCCAGCACCAAATCCGGGCAACACTGGGTTTGCATCTTTGTGGACAAAAACTCGCATGGAGAATATTTTGACAGTTACGGCATAGGACCGCTTTCGCCCCATTTTCTCCGGTTCTTAAATTCGGTCTGCGGGACGCGTTGGTCCACCAACGCCAGAAGGCTGCAAGGTTTCGACAGCACCACTTGCTGTCATTACGTCATCGCCTACCTCACCCACCGCTGCTCCGGCTTACCTAAGCATAAATTCTTCTCAAAATTTCACGTCAGCAATCACGCGCATAATGATGTCGTCATTCGCAAAACGTACAAAGACGCATGCCGCGCAAAGTGCTCTGACGCTCAGCAAACTTGTCAACCCTTGAAGGTGAGTACGTGTGTGTGTGTCACTATTCATCACATCTAACCTAATCCATCCTCTTGCACGTGCTTTCAGAAGACGCTCCTGCTCATATAAAAAGCAACGTCACGGTGCCGCTCGCCTCATTCAGAGTGTACCATGCAGCACGCGGATACAGTCATGCTGCCATGCAGCACGCCCACCAGGTAGGTCCGCACCTATGTATTAGCTTGCTTTTTTCTATCCCGTTTATCTCTCTATCCCTCACATTATTATTATTATTATTATTATTATTATTATTATTATTATTATTATTATTATTGTTTTGTGTGTTCCAGTATAACCGGATGTCAAACCCCGACCACCTCGAAACCCGGGGAAAAAAGGAAACTACCCATCTTCGACCTCCAACAGCATCCCGACAGCCCTGCTCCGCCAGCACAGTTCCAACACAGTGCAGTTGTGGGTCCTCTGGCGGATATCTACTTCCTCAACCCGCAACAAACTAAATTCGTCAGTGTGGGATTCTCCCCCCACCCGCCGCACCATCTTGTCGTCACCATTGCCAAATGTGGACAGCACAACGCAGTCGTCATGAGTTCCTCGCAGTGGCACAAACTCGTCGAAGCCATCCCCATCATTCACAAACGCTTGAATGACCCACAGGGACGTCTACAGCAATTTCAATTCAGCGACGGCGTCACCATCGTGTTTAAGTTTGTGTTCGGAAAGCTAAATCTCGTTTTCAAAGACCCGTAAGGCGCATCCGTTACGCTCAACCAACAAGAATGGCACGTGTTGCATGCCCTGCAGCGCATCATTACCGACATCATGTATCACAAAAAGAAGGAAGAGACGGACGTGCAAAATCAAATCATGGCATACCACAAGTACATGCTTCACAACCATGCCTCCAACGTTCCCTTACATAACATGAATTTCACGCAGTTCACCAAGTACATACGGTGCGCCAATTTTAGAACATTCCTCGAGGTTCTTCATTTCCTCAACACCCATTTTGCACTGCGCATCTCACAAAATAGTCCTTAGTGCGCATGTATTTCTACCAGCGTTCCAACCGCACCTCACCCAAACATCTCGCGCCCTTCGCTCCCGCATCATGGGGTACAGAAATTACCTGTCGGTGTACTACCATGACAGTAAGGTGTTTAAAAACTACGAGGTGGACGGTCACCCCCATAAAAATACACCTTATGCACTTCGCTTCGTCGACAGCACCTACGACGGAAAATCCGTCTCCACCAGAGTTCACAGCTGCGAAACCAAAATTCATTTTGTGCTATCTAACATGTACTTCAACGATATCCATTTCAAAGCAGATAAAGAAGACGCACAACATCAGTGGTTCCAATTTGTGCCCGCAAGAGGTTTATACATCGTTTTCTACGAACAGCAATACATTTCCACAGACAAAATGCAGCAAATGTTAAACGAAAACCCCATGTGCTACGGCACGTGCTTAGCGGCGCATTTGGGTCGCGAATCACCCTATATCATACCCGATCACATTCACGGCGTTTGCATGTTCAGCACCGTTCAAAACAGAGTTCTCCTCCAAGACCAAAACCGTTAAATCAACGGACACAGTGTTTTTCCTGCGGATGTTGTGCAATAATCGATAAGCGCTTCCGGCGGATGTAGTGAACCTCCAACGAACGTTTCCCCCACCAGTGCTTCCCCTGATATGGTAATTCTCCAACGAACTTTTCCCCCACCAGTGCTTCCCCTAATGTGGTCGTTTGCATGTTCAGCACCGTTCAAAACAGAGTTCTCCTCCAAGACGAAAACCGTTAAATCAACGGACACAGTGTTTTTCCTGCGGATGTTGTGCAATAATCGCTAAGCGCTTCCGGCGGATGTAGTCAACCTCCAACGAACGTTTCCCCCACCACTGCTTTCCCCTGATGTGGTAATTCTCCAACGAACTTTTCCCCCACCAGTGCTTCCCCTAATGTGGTCGTTTGCATGTTCAGCACCGTTCAAAACAGAGTTCTCCTCCAAGAGGAAAACCGTTAAATCAACGGACACAGTGTTTTTCCTGCGGATGTTGGGCAATAATCGCTAAGCGCTTCCGGCGGATGTAGTCAACCTCCAACGAATGTTTCCCCCACCACTGCTTCCCCTGATATGGTAATTCTCCAACCAACTTTTCTCCACCAGTGCTTCCCCTGATGTGGTAAATCTCCAACGAACTTTTCCCCCACCAGTGATTTCCTGCTTCCGGCAGTTGGGTTATATTTATGCACGCGCATTCTTTTCCCCTTCATTCGGTGCTAGCCAGCCGTGGGGGAATGCCAGGACCGACGTGTAAAGACTTCCACTGCTCGTTTTGCTTTCACCAAACGTGCAGCTGCGAACTTAGGCACCGTCTCACCCGCCTGTGCACGCAGTGTCAACTCGGTTTCTACGAAGACCTCGATCATCTCAACAAGCAAATTCAACAATTCCTTCGAAGGTACTCCGCTAGAAACACCACATGAACTGCTTCATCGTGCTCTTTCGGTATCTCGATAACGGACGAAGAATCCACCTGCTACTGCCCAGGGAACGCCAAGTGCTGCTGCAGAACGGCATATACATCTTTGAACGCTATCCCCCAAGCGACGTCGACCTTGTGTGGAACCAACTTCCCACAGACGCACAGGTAGTTTGCGCACCTTATCGCAGGTGTAAACAACACTACAACCTTCCTCATCAAACCACTCATATAGACGGTCCTCCCCCGTTTATCAAAAACTGCCATCTGTGCCGTCATAATGTCACAGGACGCCCTTAAAGAGCTAGAAGAACTTTCCCGCAGCGCCGACACTCTCAGCGTATCTACGCTTGAACAGCACGTACCGTATCGTGTCGTCGGCGTCAAAACAATCGACACCGTTCACGGTACAAAGCTCGTCGCCAAACTCGACAACGACACAGAGGTTTTCCTACCAACAAGATTTGCAAAAGCCTCCCCAGAACTCATCAACAAACTCAACTCTACCTCATTCTGCATCATATACGCAGGCGAGGAAAAACTACGCAGCGGTTTCAAACGTCACATCGTCACGTTCTCCCCATATAACCCTAAATAATGTCCGACGAAACCTATCCCGTCCCCGTGGGGAACAATCTTAACCTACAACTCATTCTCAACGCAGCTTCACCTATCCGTATCCTCTGCATCTCCAACTCCTATTTCCGCAGCAGCAGAGTTGTCACCATCACACTCGACGTCCAAGGGGCTCACGCCGTCCAAGTCAAATGCGTACCTACCAAAGTGCACCAGCATCAACAAGACGCACTATGCATCATATACCTCGGCAACAGCAACATTCCTGCTCTAACCAACAAAGTCACATCCACAGGATGCATCTCAACCAGCCATTACAACGAATTTACCATCCCCATCTATATACCAACCTTCACCGAGTTCGTCAACGAAAGTTTCTCTCACCTGCTCGTCACCTGCATCACCAAACCTATCCACCAATTTACCGTCGATAGCAGCAGCAGCGATGACGAGGACTCAAAGTGCACCACGTACTTTAAAATCATTGTTGTGCGCGAAATCTGTGTGTCCTAGTGCCTCAACAAACTATGAATTTTAATGTGCTTTTTTTTTCTCCTAATATTTCTTATATTGTCCATTTATTGTAGTCATATGTTAATCTCCTGTAATCAAATAATCCATTATGTTATTCTCAAACTATGTATTCATATGTTAAGCAAATAATACATCATGTTAATCTAAACTATGTATACATATCTTTATCCAATGTACTGTATTCAAATTATAAATAAAGAAAACAGTCCCGGATGAGCCAATTGCAATAACGATAATCCTTCCGCTCATGGCGCTTTTCAAACTTGCCGCTGTCGCTCGCAGCGAAACTAGCGACACTAGCGCCCCTAGCGGCAGGATTATCGTTAATCCAATTGGCTCATCCGGGACTATTACTACTGGCGTCATTACTACCCATAGCCTCGATGGTATATCGGACGAGGACCTGGTAGAATAGCTTGCAGACCAGAAGGTGACAGCGGTCCATCGTGTGCAGGCCAAACGCGACGGCGTATTGGTACCCACTCGTACCCTGTTTATTACATTTGATGTTGTCGATCTTGCCCACGAGCATTACCGCAGGGTACGAACGGATTTCTGTGAGGCGTTATATTCCTAGACCTCTGCGTTGTTTTAAATGCCAACGTTTTGGGCATACGCAAGTATCATGTAAGAGTGCCGTTAACATCTGTGCAACATGTAGCCAGCCCTCACACGAAGGTACCTGTTCAACAGCCCCCGTCTGCGTTAATTGTAAAGGGTCACATTCTGCTTCGTTTGCCGACTGTCCGCGGTACTTGGACGAGAAGGCGATTCAGGAGATCCGGGTAAAGGAAAAACTCTCCTTCGCTGAAGCCCGGAGGCGTTACCATGCGCGCCAACCTTCACTCCTGCGATCTGGTACTTAGTTCTGTTGTTGCCTCGCCAGTACCACGAGTAGATGCCGAAACTCAGACCTGGACCATGACTGGATTAACCGCCACTACCATCCGGCCGTCCATTAAGGCTACAGTTACCAAGCCGTATAAACCTGGTCCCAAGTCAATGAAGTCGCAAGCCGCTGAAAAGAAACCCAAGCAGAAACTTCGTAGGGAAGATTTTCTAACGGACCCTCCGCGTGCGCGCGGTAACAAAAGTTCACCTTCTCCTCCTCGGAGGTCGCTGTCCCAGGAAGGTCCTGGGACAAGCCGCGCTCAGCGGCACCCCTCACCCATCGCCACCCAGAACCGATTCACGGTGCTTAAATCGGTTTCTGGCACTGAGCGCGTGGGCCCTCCCTCCGAGGAAGCTATGGAGTCTGACCAACTCCATACCAAAAGCCCGAGCCCAAAGGTTAAGCAAAAGATTCTTTTAAGCCGCCCTTCTAAGTAGACCGTTTATCCCTTTTATTCATGGCTATCCTGACCTGGAATGTACGTGGTGTACGATCGCATAGGGCGGAACTGCAACTTTTATTGCGTTCCCATTCACCTATGGTAGTATGTTTGCAGGAGACTAAGCTTCGCCCTCACGATCCTTTTGTTCTCCGAGGATATACTCCGGTTCGCTACGACCTTGAACCGGAGGAGGGTGCTCCTGCTCATGGAGGTGTCATGTTGTTAGTGCGTAACGACGTTCATTTTACACCTGTCACACTTACATCCGACTGTCAAGCTGTTGCCGTTCGCCTTCACTTACCCGGCTTTTTGTTTTCTGTTTGCTCTGTGTAATCACCTCCATCGTCTCCCCCGGCTCCCGCGGACATTCGAGCTCTCCTGTCCGCTCTCCCAACACCATTTCTTCTGTTGGGAGATTTTAATGCCCATCACCCACTGTGGGTTTCGCCAAGGGCTTGTGCGAGGGGAACCCTTCTTTCCGACATTTTTTACCAGTTCAATCTTTCCATCCTCAATACAGGTGCACCTACTTTTATTTCTGATTCTTCTGGTACATTCTCTCACCTGGACCTTGCCATTTGCTCCCTCCAGCTTGCTCATCGTCTTCAGTGGAACGTCGTCGCTGACACCTACTCCAGCGACCATTACCCCTGCATCGTTTCTCTTCTGTCGCACCACGTACAGCATTCCAGAGTACCTACCTGGATATTCCCAAAAGCCGACTGGAGCTTCTATTCCAGCCTCGTGCATTTTTACGATCAGCCCTTCGCCGACATTAACCAACTAGTGCTGCACCTTACGTCTACAATTTTCTCTGCCGCCGAACGCGCAATTCCCCGTTCATCCTCTCAACCTCGGCGGCCACCTGTTCCGTGGTGAAACGAGGATTGTCGGGACGCCGTTCGTGCCCGTAGGACTGCACTTAGGGTGTTTCGGCTACATCCTACTCTTGATAATTTGGTGACTTTTAAACAATCGCGCGCCAGGGCTCGTCGCATTATTCAGGATAGCAAGAAGGCGTCGTGGACTCGTTTTGTCGAGTCTTATAATCGCTTTACGCCTTCATCCGTTGTTTGGGATAAACGTCGTCGCTTCTCAGGTAAAGTGTCGCATTGTACTGTTTCTGGCCTTCAGGTTCCCAATGCCATCATAGTAGATCCGGCTGCCATCGCTAACACCCTAGGATCTGCCTTTGAGGCGGTTTCCTGTTCAGACCATTATTCCGCCGGTTTTCGCTGTATTAAGGACCGGCTGGATTCCGCACCATATACTTTTCGGTCTGCTAACACTGAATGTTATAACGAACTTTTTACAATGAGGGAGCTGGAGCACGCTCTTCATTGCTGTAGGCACTCCGCTCCTGGGCCGGACGGCATTCATATCCTGATATTAAAGCACCTTTCAGCCGACAGTAAACTCTTTCTCTTACAGGTCTATAACCGTATTTGGCATGACGGCATTTTTCCTTCCGTTTGGCGCGAAGCCACCATTGTCCCTATTCTTAAGCCTGGGAAGGATCGCCAACTACCTTCCAGCTACCGCCCTATCTCCCTGACCAGTTGCATTTGCAAGGTGATGGAGCGCATGATCAACGGGCGGTTGACATGGTGGCTTGAGTCTCAGAAACTTTTAGCGAACGCTCAGTGTGGATTTCGTCGCTATCGCTCTACCGTCGACCATCTGGTGTCGATTCGTGTGTTCTTTTACGTCGCCGCATCCTCTCGCGCTGGCGCGATGAGTGGACGGCCCTCCGGGGGAACAAGTTGCGGGAGGTTAAGCCTTTCTCGTTGATCTGGGGTACCTCTTCTCGTTCGTGTCGTCGCGAAGAGGTAATTTTAGCTCGTTTACGGATTGGACATTGTGTTTTTAGTCATAGGTATTTGCTCAGTGGTGACCCCGCACCACTCTGTGGGCAGTGTGACGTGCCCTTAACGGTGCGTCATATTTTAACAGAGTGTCAGGTTTTAGCTGCATTGCGTGCTCGTGTGGGTCTGCCTGTTGGCCTAGCCAACGTTTTGGCAGACAACACGCGTGCGGTAGAATGTGTTTTACGTTTTATTCATGACAGTGATTTTAATCTGCGCATTTAATGCGTTGAGCGTCTTTTAGCTTAGTAATTTTATTCTGTCTGCTTTTATGGGGACTCTAATCCCCAGTGGACATATGGCGCTCATGTCCCTCGCATTCTACAGTTCTTGACACGTTTTAATCTTTTATTGGCTATGCTTTTAGTGTGTTGGTTTTTCAGATATTTGTATTGTTATTATTGTTGTTATTGTTATTATTGTTATTGTTATATTATTGTTATTTTTAACTTTTTGGACATCGCGGGTTTGTGTCCCGTTTTTTAATTATGCGGTTCTTTTACCTGTCTTTTATATTTTGACCTTATATTTTACACATTGTAAGGGCGCTGATGACCTTAGCAGTTTAGCGCCCTTAAACCGCATATCATCATCTGTGTCTTTGATATTATGTTTAACAGATAGGTCGCAATCTCTGTAGTTACATCAGCGGAGTGAACCACTTACAACAGTGATCTGTGTCTGTGATATTATTGTGTTTAACAGATACGTCACAATCTCTGTGGTTACATCAGCAGAGTGAACCACTTACAACAGTGATCTGTGTCTTTGATATTACTGTGTTTAACAGATACGTCACAATCTCTGTAGTTACATCAGCAGGGTGAACCACTTACAACAGTGATCTGCGTCTTTGATATTATTGAGTTGAACAGATGCATTGCAATCTATGTAGTTACATCAGCAGGGTGAACCACTTACAACAGTGATCTGTGTCTTTGATATTATTGTGTTTAACAGATACATCACAATCTCTGTAGTTACATCAGCAGGGTGAACCACTTACAACAGTGATCTGTGTCTGTGATATTATTGTGTTTAACAGATACATCACAATCTCTGTAGTTACATCAGCAGTGTGAACAATATACAACAGTGATCTGTGTCTGTGATATTATTGTGTTGAACAGATACATCACAATCTGTGTAGTTACATCAGCAGAGGGAACCACTTACAACAGTGATCTGTGTCTGTGATATTATTGTGTTGAACAGATACATCACAATCTGTGTAGTTACATCAGCAGAGGTACCACTTACAACAGTGATCTGTGTCTGTGATATTATTGTGTTGAACAGATACGTCACAATCTCTGTAGTTACATCAGCAGGGTGAACCACTTACAACAGTGATCTGTGTCTTTGATATTATTGTGTTTACGTCACAAACTCTGTAGTTACATCAGCAGGGTGAACCACTTACAGCAGTGATCTGTGTCTTTGATATTATTGTGTTTAACAGATAATTCACAATCTCTGTAGTTACATAAGCAGGGTGAACCACTTACAACAGTGATCTGTGTCTTTGATATTATTGTGTTGAACAGATACGTCACAATCTCTGTAGTTACATCAGCAATGTGAACCACTTACAACAGTGATCTGTGTCTTTGATATTATTGTGCTTAACAGATAATTCGCAATCTCTGTAGTTACATCAGCAGGGTGAACCACTTACAACAGTGATCTGTGTCTTTGATATTATTGTGTTTAACAGATACGTCACAGTCTCTGTAGTTACATCAGCAGGGTGAACTACTGACAACAGTGATCTGTGTCTTTGATAATATTGTTTTTAATAGATACGTCACAATCTCTGTAATTACATCAGCAGGGTGAACCACTTACAAAAGTTATCTGTGTCTTTGATATTGTTGTGTTTAACAGATACGCCACAATCTCTGTAGTTACATCAGCACGGTGAACCACTTACAACACTGATCTGTGTCTTTGATATTATTGTTTAGCAGATACGTCACAATCTCTGTAGTTACATCAGCAGGGTGAACCACTTACAACAGTGATCTGTGTCTGTGATATTATTGTGTTTAACACATACATCACAATCTCTGTAGTTACATCAGCAGTGTGAACAATATACAACAGTGATTTGTGTCTGTGATATTATTGTGTTGAACAGATACATCACAATCTCTGTAGTTACATCAGCAGAGGGAACCACTTACAACAGTGATCTGTGTCTGTGTTATTATTGTGTTGAACAGATACGTCACAATCTCTGTAGTTACATCAGCAGGGTGAACCACTTACAACAGTGATCTGTGTCTTTGATATTATTGTGTTTAACAGATACGTCACAATCTCTGTAGTTACATCAGCAGAGTGAATCACTTACAACAGTGATCTGTGTCTGTGATATTATTGTGTTTAACAGATACGTCACAATCTCTGTAGTTACATAAGCAGGGTGAACCACTTACAACAGTGATCTGTGTCTTTGATATTATTGAGTTGAACAGATGCACAACAATCTCTGAATTTACATCAGCAATGTGAATCAGTTACAGGAGTTATCTTACTGGTGTGGACAGATTCATAAAGCTACGACAGCAATTGAATCAGTTACAGGAGTAAGCTTACTGGTGTGGACACATTCATAAAGTTACGTCAGCAATTGAATCAGTTACAGGAGTAATCTTACTGGTGTGGACGGATACATAAAGTTACGTCAGCAATTGCATCAGTTACAGGAGTAATCTTACTGGTGTGGACAGATACATATCTATCTATAAAGTTACGTCAGCAATTGAATCAGTTACAGGAGTAATCTTACTGGTGTGGACAGATACATATCTATCTATAAAGTTGCGTCAGCAATTGAATCAGTTACAGGAGTAATCTTACTGGTGTGGACAGATTTATAAAGTTTCTTCACCAATTGAATCAGTTACAGGAGTAATCTTACTGGTGTGGACAGATACATATCTATCTATAAAGTTACGTCAGCAATTGAATCAGTTACAGGAGTAATCTTACTGGTGTAGACAGATGCTTATCTATCTATAAAGTTACGTCAGCAATTGGATCAGTTACAGGAGTAATCTTACTGGTGTGGACAGATACATATCTATCTATAAAGTTACGTCAGCAATTGAATCAGTTACGGGAGTAATTTTACTGGTGTAGACGGATACACAACTATCTATAAAGTTACGTCAGCAATTGAATCAGTTACGGGAGTAATTTTACTGTTGTAGACGGATACACAACTATCTATAAAATTACGTCAGCAATTGAATCAGTTACGGGAGTAATTTTACTGGTGTAGACGGATACACAGCTATCTATAAAATTACGTCAGCAATTGAATCAGTTACGGGAGTAATTTTACTGGTGTAGACGGATACACAACTATCTATAAAGTTACGTCAGCAATTGAATCAGTTACGGGAGTAATTTTACTGGTGTAGACGGATACACAACTATCTATAAAGTTACGTCAGCAATTGAATCAGTTACGGGAGTAATTTTACTGGTGTAGACGGATACACAACTATCTATAAAGTTACGTCAGCAATTGGATCAGTTACAGGAGTAATCTTACTGGTGTGGACAGATACATATCTATCTATAAAGTTACGTCAGCAATTGAATCAGTTACGGGAGTAATTTTGCTGCTGTAGACGGATACACAACTATCTATAAAATTACGTCAGAAATTGAATCAGTTACAGGAGTAATCTTACTGGTGTGGACAGATACATATCTATCTATAAAGTTACGTCAGCAATTGAATCAGTTACGGGAGTAATCTTACTGGTGTAGACAGATGCTTATCTATCTCTAAAATTACGTCAGCAATTGAATCAGTTACAGGAGTAATCTTACTGGTGTAGACAGATGCTTATCTATCTATAAAGTTACGTCAGCAATTGGATCAGTTACAGGAGTAATCTTACTGGTGTGGACAGATACATATCTATCTATAAAGTTACGTCAGCAATTGAATCAGTTACGGGAGTAATTTTACTGGTGTACACGGATACACAGCTATCTATAAAGTTACGTCAGCAATTGAATCAGTTACGGGAGTAATTTTACTGGTGTAGACGGATACACAACTATCTATAAAATTACGTCAGCAATTGAATCAGTTACAGGAGTAATCTTACTGGTGTGGACAGATTCATAAAATTACGTCAGCAATTGAATCAGTTACAGGAGTAATCTTACTGGTGTGGACGGATGCATATCTATCTATAAAGTTACATCAGAAATTGGATCAGTTACAGGAGTAATCTTACTGGTGTAGACGGATACACAACTATCTATAAAATTACGTCAGCAATTGAATCAGTTACAGGAGTAATCTTACTGGTGTAGACGGATACATAACTATCTATAAAATTACGTCAGCAATTGAATCAGTTACAGGAGTAATCTTACTGGTGTAGACGGATACATAACTATCTATAAAATTACGTCAGCAATTGAATCAGTTACAGGAGTAATCTTACTGGTGTAGACGGATACATAACTATCTATAAAATTACGTAGCAATTGAATCAGTTACAGGAGTAATCTTACTCGTGTGGACGGATACATATCTATCTATAAAGTTACGTCAGCAATTGAATCAGTTATAGGAGTAATCTTACTGGTGTGGACGAATACATAACTATCTATAAAATTACGTAGCAATTGAGTCAGTTACAGGAGTAATCTTACTCGTGTGGTCGGATACATAACTATCTATAAAATTACGTCAGCAATTGAGTCAATTACAGGAGTAATCTTACTCGTGTGGACGGATACATAACTATCTATAAAATTACGTCAGCAATTGAATCAGTTACAGGAGTAATCTTACTCGTGTGGACGGATACATAACTATCTATAAAATTACGTCAGCAATTGAGTCAGTTACAGGAGTAATCTTACTCGTGTGGTCGGATACATAACTATCTATAAAATTACGTCAGCAATTGAGTCAGTTACAGGAGTAATCTTACTCGTGTGGACGGATACATAACTATCTATAAAATTACGTCAGCAATTGAATCAGTTACAGGAGTAATCTTACTCGTGTGGTCGGATACATAACTATCTATAAAATTACGTCAGCAATTGAATCAGTTACAGGAGTAATCTTACTCGTGTGGTCGGATACATAACTATCTATAAAATTACGTCAGCAATTGAATCAGTTACAGGAGTAATCTTACTCGTGTGGACGGATACATAACTATCTATAAAATTACGTCAGCAATTGAGTCAGTTACAGGAGTAATCTTACTCGTGTGGTCGGATACATAACTATCTATAAAATTACGTCAGCAATTGAATCAGTTACAGGAGTAATCTTACTCGTGTGGACGGATACATAACTATCTATAAAATTACGTAGCAATTGAATCAGTTACAGGAGTAATCTTACTGGTGTGGACGGATACACAACTATCTATAAAATTATGTCAGCAATTGAATCAGTTACAGGAGTAATCTTACTGGTGTGGACGGATACACAACTATCTATAAAATTATGTCAGCAATTGAATCAGTTACAGGAGTAATCTTACTGATGTAGACGGATACACAACTATCTATAAAATTATGTCAGCAATTGAATCAGTTACAGGAGTAATCTTACTGGTGTGGACGGATACACAACTATCTATAAAATTACGTAGCAATTGAGTCAGTTACAGGAGTAATCTTACTCGTGTGGACGGATACATAACTATCTATAAAATTACGTAGCAATTGAATCAGTTACAGGAGTAATCTTACTGGTGTGGACGGATACACAACTATCTATAAAATTACGTAGCAATTGAGTCAGTTACAGGAGTAATCTTACTCGTGTGGACGGATACATAACTATCTATAAAATTACGTAGCAATTGAATCAGTTACAGGAGTAATCTTACTGGTGTGGACAGATACATATCTATCTATAAAGTTACGTCAGCAATTGAATCAGTTACAGGAGTAATCTTACTGGTGTGGACGGATACACAACTATCTATAAAATTACGTAGCAATTGAGTCAGTTACAGGAGTAATCTTACTGGTGTGGACGGATACATAACTATCTATAAAATTACGTCAGCAATTGAATCAGTTACAGGAGTAATCTTACTGGTGTGGACGGATACATAACTATCTATAAAATTACGTAGCAATTGAATCAGTTACAGGAGTAATCTTACTGGTGTGGACGGATACACAACTATCTATAAAATTACGTAGCAATTGAGTCAGTTACAGGAGTAATCTTACTCGTGTGGACGGATACATAACTATCTATAAAATTACGTCAGCAATTGAATCAGTTACAGGAGTAATCTTACTGGTGTGGACGGATACATAACTATCTATAAAATTACGTAGCAATTGAATCAGTTATAGGAGTAATCTTACTGGTGTGGACGGATACACAACTATCTATAAAATTATGTCAGCAATTGAATCAGTTACAGGAGTAATCTTACTGGCGTGGACGGATACACAACTATCTATAAAATTACGTAGCAATTGAATCAGTTATAGGAGTAATCTTACTGGTGTGGACGGATACACAACTATCTATAAAATTATGTCAGCAATTGAATCAGTTACAGGAGTAATCTTACTGATGTAGACGGATACACAACTATCTATAAAATTATGTCAGTAATTGAATCAGTTACAGGAGTAATCTTACTGGTGTGGACGGATACACAACTATCTATAAAATTACGTCAGCAATTGAATCAGTTACAGGAGTAATCTTACTGATGTAGACGGATACACAACTATCTATAAAATTATGTCAGCAATTGAATCAGTTACAGGAGTAATCTTACTGATGTAGACGGATACACAACTATCTATAAAATTATGTCAGCAATTGAATCAGTTACAGGAGTAATCTTACTGGTGTGGACGGATACACAACTATCTATAAAATTACGTCAGCAATTGAATCAGTTACAGGAGTAATCTTACTGGTGTGGACGGATATACAACTATCTATAAAATTATGTCAGCAATTGAATCAGTTACAGGAGTAATCTTACTGATGTAGACGGATACACAACTATCTATAAAATTACGTCAGCAATTGAATCAGTTACAGGAGTAATCTTACTGGTGTGGACGGATATACAACTATCTATAAAATTATGTCAGCAATTGAATCAGTTACAGGAGTAATCTTACTGGTGTGGACGGATACTTGACTATCTATAAAATTACGTCAGCAATTGAATCAGTTACAGGAGTAATCTTACTGGTGTGGACGGATACTTGACTATCTATAAAATTATGTCAGCAATTGAATCAGTTACAGGAGTAATCTTACTGGTGTGGACGGATACACAACTATCTATAAAATTATGTCAGCAATTGAATCAGTTACATGAGTAATCTTACTGGCGTGGACGGATACTTGACTATCTATAAAATTACGTCAGCAATTGAATCAGTTACAGGAGTAATCTTACTGATGTAGACGGATACAAAACTATCTATTAAATTACGTCATCAATTGAATCAGTTACAGGAGTAATCTTACTCGGTGGACGGATACATAACTATCTATAAAATTACGTCAGCAATTGAATCAGTTACAGGAGTAATCTTACTGGTGTGGACGGATACATAACTATCTATAAAATTACGTCAGCAATTGAATCAGTTACGGGAGTAATGTTACTGGTGTGGACGGATACATAACTATCTATAAAATTACGTCAGCAATTGAATCAGTTACAGGAGTAATGTTACTGGTGTGGACGGATGCATAACTATCTATAAAATTACGTCAGCAATTGAATCAGTTACAGGAGTAATGTTACTGGTGTGGACGGATGCATAACTATCTATAAAATTACGTCAGCAATTGAGTCAGTTACAGGAGTAATCTTACTCGGTGGACGGATACATAACTATCTATAAAATTACGTCAGCAATTGAATCAGTTACAGGAGTAATCTTACTCGGTGGACGGATACATAACTATCTATAAAATTACGTAGCAATTGAATCAGTTACAGGAGTAATCTTACTCGGTGAACGGATACATAACTATCTATAAAATTACGTCAGCAATTGAATCAGTTACAGGAGTAATCTTACTGGTGTGGACGGATACATATCTATCTATAAAATTACGTAGCAATTGAATCAGTTACAGGAGTAATCTTACTCGGTGGACGGATACATATCTATCTATAAAATTAGGTCAGCAATTGAATCAGTTACAGGAGTAATCTTACTCGGTGGACGGATACATAGCTATCTATAAAATTATGTCAGCAATTGAATCAGTTACAGGAGTAATCTTACTGGTGTGGACGGATACATAACTATCTATAAAATTACGTCAGCAATTGAATCAGTTACAGGAGTAATCTTACTGGTGTGGACGGATACACAACTATCTATAAAATTACGTCAGCAATTGAATCAGTTACAGGAGTAATCTTACTGGCGTGGAGGGATACATAACTATCTATAAAATTACGTCACCAATTGAATCAGTTACAGGAGTAATCTTACTGGTGTGGACGGATGCATAACTATCTATAAAATTACGTAGCAATTGAATCAGTTACAGGAGTAATCTTACTGGTGTGGACGGATACACATCTATAAAATTACGTCAGCAATTGAATCAGTTACAGGAGTAATCTTACTGGTGTGGACGGATACTTGACTATCTATAAAGTTACTTCAGCAATTGAATCAGTTACAGGAGTAATTTTACTGTTGTGGACGGATACTTGACTATCTATAAAGTTACTTCAGCCATTGAATCAGTTACAGGAGCCATCTTACTGATGTGGACAGATACACAACAATCTCTGAAGTGACATCATCAATGTGAGTCAGTTATGGGAAATATCAGCATATCATTCATGATTAACATTAGATCAGGTAAGTTTCTACCACATGGATTCTTTCTGGCTCTTTACTGGCTACCAGTAGGAGGGAGGGAACATTTGTGAAGTAAATGGAGTCCATCATTACACTTCAGAGTCTCATTAAACAAGCAGGGGTGAAGAAAAGGTGAAGCTGCAATGAAAAAATACAAACAGAACCTGTCACCTGGAAAGATGCTTCCCACTGTTTGTTGGATTCCAGGGGCATTTTGATTTGAAACTTTATTCCAATGAAGAAGAATACGTGTTACTGGAGGCATATGGTTGACGCAAAAGCTGTTTATCAGAGAAATGACATTAACAACAGCGAGCTATGTTCATGTATCAATAGTTTCACTGGAAGTCTGCTTATAGTTTAGATTTATCATTTGTTTGGCACAACTGGCTGCTCAGACCATCTTCATTTTTCGAGGAAGAAATAAAAATAAAGTGTACTTTGAAATCGGAAGACTATGTAGAAAATGATTAACTACTTTTGTATCTTTTCAGTGGTTCAATAAAAAAAAGGACATTTTACATTCACATTACTTTCTGTAGGTCCTACTGCTTTCTGTTCCTACAAAAGCTTATTTTCTATAGTTTATGTTAATGCTGACAAATGCTAAGGTTTCATTACACATTATGTCGTAGCTAAAGGAGGCTGAAACCTTAGTTAAATCTGAGTCGCTGCATGCAGGCTTTAAAATTCACTTATTACAAGAAACAAAACCAATTAATTGGGAATGGCTCAGGCCACAAAGGGAATTAACATAAATTGTGCGTTAAGTTTTTGTCTACCTCTTATGGTTTACCAGTAGCAAAATAATATATAATACTGTGATCACGTGTGCTGTGCTAGTGAGAGAATGCCAGCCCCTTTACCCAGCTGCCTGGATTGTTAGCTCCTTTCGCCAATCCCGCACAACAAACTCTTTATGTGCGCTCCCTGCCCTTCTGGAAATTTGCTTAGTGGCAGGTTTGAGAAGCCAACCTATAGAGAACATCCCGCTTTGTTGCCGCCCTATATAAAGGTACTGCTGGCATAAAGTTGTTGTTAAGTTTAGTCAAAGAGAGAGGGAGTCAGGTGCAGCAAAAGAGTGGGCTACACTGAGCATGTAAGTAATGAATAAAGTTGTTCGGCAATGATTGGAGTCAACATTTGTTATAATATTGATTCACAATGAAGAGGACTACATACGTTTTATTAGGATGCAATTATCTTCAACCTGTGGCATTTTGATCAAAACTGTCAAGAGCCAATTTAGTCAAAATGAAGAATAATCAATGTAAAGGTCAGTTTGTTGTAGGAGCATTATCTTGAAAAACTTGCAGTATTTTGATGATGGTATTTATGACATATTTAGTTTTCATGTCATAGACTCTCTCTCCCTCTGTCATATGCACATATACCCTTATCCTGGTTTCAGGGTAATTTAAAACACACTGAAACATCAAAATTTTGATACTGAATATTTGGGTGAATATAATATCCTCCACTTACTCTCAAGGCATGTAGTAATAATTTGGTTTGTATTTATGCACCCTCTTATGAGGGTATAAAACCCTCAACAATTTTACAATCATACTAGAATGAGGCATAGAACAAATTTCAATGTATAATTTGATGGATTGATTATTTCCCATTATATCAGTTCAAGAGCACAATGAATCATGTACTAAAACATAATGTGACATAGATTTCTTTTGGAAGTTGCAATTGTAACATTAAAAACATCACAAGGTGATCATTTTTTCCTGAACATGTTTTGAGGTTTGTTCACCTCATTGCCAGCATTCTCAATTCTGATGTGTCACAATTCTAATTCACAAAAGAAATCTAATTCTAATACAGATTCTATAAATGTGAGGATTATATGTAATACAAGAAGAATAGGAATTCTAATTGGAATATTAGCCAAGTCTTACCTTGGAGATTTTACTGGAGGTAAGTCCCCGTCCTGTAACACAATGTCATCTTTACATTAGTTAAATGTCCTGCATAAAATTACTGTTTTGAAGTACCAGATTTGATTTATTTATAAATTGGTCTGTAGTATTAGGAGATATGAGGAAAGAAACATTTTATTATGTAATAAACGGGTAGAAAGAACTTCAAGCAATGGAGATAGTATTTAGATATAAATAAATTATTTGGTTTAGAGAACACAGAATTGGCAAAAGCAATGTTTACTAAATCAGAATATGAGATTCGCATAGTCAAGTATTTAAGAAAATTAAGACAGAAACACTTGAGGAGTTGTAAAAGTGACAATATTCATAAGTACTGAGATATTTGTACATAATAATGAGAGAAAGTGTATTCAACTCAGGACACACAAGCATTTAAAAAATATGTTGTTAGGGATATTTGCATCATCCAATTTCATCTGAAATATTAATATTACAGTATTTTTTTATCCTTTACCACAAATAACAGATTTTTTTTTAGAGAGAGAGAGAGGGGGGCATTAAGCTTTATAACACAGTTTGTTCATTTGACACCATTGTGAGCAATGCTAAGGGACACTGAATTATGAAATATTCAGCATAGTTAATAATGTGCTCTTTACCAGGATCAACTTTTTGTTTCCCCATCATGCATTATCAAAGAGATGATGACAGTTTGTAAACCATCACCATTTCAAGAGTCAACTTCTTAACAGTAGGACAACAATAACAAATCACCATCACATGCAATCTGCCCAATGTATTGAATATTTATCTGTCACACGACATATTAAGAAATTTCTATACAGTATATAAGAAAGACTTCAAGAGCTGTATTCATAGATTTCACATCAGTCTGGACTATCTTCACTCTCATTTGGTTTGGATGAAAGGCCAACCAAGATTTTTGACATTCATAGACAATAAACAGCCTGGGATGAAGAAAGTGTTACATGGCAAAAAAGACAGTTCTCTTCCATAGAACAGTAAAGTAACCACTGTTACTCCTGGGTTTATATCTTGCTATGTTAGTTTAACAGCTGTTTTTTCATCAGTTCAGTTCTTTCTCTCAGCAAAAAAATGCACTTAATCAAGAAGTATGCACTAAACTGGGCAGAGAAGGGAAATGGCCATTTTCCTTAATACGAAGACAATGGATAGTATTGAAAACAAGTCAGTTTTGACAAATGCAAATGCCCCCCACCCTAAAAAGAAAAAGGCAGCATGGAGGGAGATAACATATAGGCAGTTTTGTGCATGATTCTAACCTATGTCACCCCTCCCTATTTGGAAACATTCTTATCCACCAGTTACACAGTTTCATGGCATTGTTAATCACTTCAATAAGAAGTTAACTTGCTGGAATATAACTTTTAATCTTAAAATTGCATAATGAAATAGCGTGCAACATTTTCTGTCATATACTAAAGTGCATCTCACCCTGGATCTTAAGCAAATAATTACCTGAAGAAATCCTGATATATCATAAAGCTTCCGGGCAGTTGTAATCCTCCTCTCCTCACTGGGAAAATGTTAGTAAAGTCAGAATTACAATGAACACAACATAAGTGACGTAACATTAAGGTCTTACACATTGTATTAAATGGAGCTATTTAAGATTGACTTAATTTAACATGACATAAATTAAGAGTTTGGCAGTGACAAACTTTTCTTTCTCGTTAAGTCAAGTTTAATCCACATGGTAATTAGAACCAAGCGGTGTGAAGCAGTAGCATTAAGTAATAAAAGAACAACCATTCAAGAGTCATTCCCGTTATGTTAAGTTCATTGTAGTCTTGGATCATCCTCCATGATGTAGCGGTTAGCATGCTAGCCTGTAGGCCCAAAGTCATGGGTTCAAACCCATCGGAGGGCATTGGGTTTTTTCGGGCATAAAAGTTCTTAGCATGGCTTCCTTTGGAAGGGAAGTAAAGCCGGTGGTCCTGTGTCATAGATTTATGGCATGTAGATGAACCTCAAGCCTGATAAATAAGCCTATGAGCAAAATTCCCAGTCTTTCATACCCAATATGTAATGGGACACTAAGAGCCATAGTAGTTAAAGAGCATCCATTAATTTAAAAAAGACAAAAAAAAACAGAAACTGTAGATTCAGCTTAACAAGGTGCAAGTGTAGCAATTGCACCTGAGACATCAATTATAATGTGGCTTACTGATGTTTGACAAGGACAACAGTGTTGGCTTGATACCCTCCTCTTGCATAATACGAAAGTGCTTTAGAATTTGTGTTTCAGTTGAGATACTGAAGCCTCAGTTATCGTCGCTGTCATATAGGTTAGGATGAACTGGTTTTATCGCCTTCTGACTTTTGTTTTACGAAATCTGTATCTGTTTCTGAAGTTTAGATCCTCATACCTTCCAGTTATGTCTAATCCTGGTAGCTAGTTTTCCTCTGTGTCTCATTTCGCATATTCTACGCTCATCACTCCAGTCATCCATTTTGCAAAGGTGATATCTTTAATTTACCCTTCTGAGGTAGACCAAAATTTCATTCACTATCTTTGTATTACGTTATTAAAATATTTTATCAACTGTACAATAAACAAAAATTGCAGTAGATTTTTACAAAACTTACCTTACAAACAGATAAACTTTGTGTTTCCAGCCACCAAGGTTCTTCTTTAATTTCTATTCCATAATCACTGTTGTATTTCTCAATCTTTATTAAAGGATGTTCTGGAAGAAATTCGGAACCAAAGTTTGAAACCACAGCGTCTTCCTCAATTTCTGTTTTCATATCCATCTTGCAGTTGTTGCTGCATGTAACAGTTTCAGACTTGATCTGCCTTACAGGATGTTTCATAAAACACACTCTCTCCATCTGTGAACAAGAGTGTGGAAAAGGAGTCTCTGGTTTAATTTCTGTTTTGATTGCCATGTCACAATCATCGTTGAGAAGCACAGCAGCACTGTTTGTCTTCGACGTAACATCTTTGAGAAAGAACTCTGTCTCACTCTGTGACTCTACATCATCTGGGAGAGGATCCTCTTCTTTGACTTCTATTTTGGTATCCATTTTATAACTGCTGCTGCTGTTCTTAATTTTGTTAATAAGTCTGTGGAGAAAGAAATATATAATGTATACCATAAAACATGTGGAGTGAAAGGGCTGTATTCTCTCTCCAATTATATTTTTGATTATTATGAACGACATTATGGTAGAAGATGGGGACTGAATGACACCCTGGAAGACTTAGACTTCACAGATGATCTTTGCCTGCTATCCCATAATTTTGATGATATACAAAGTGAATACTCTATTAGAATTAATAAACAAAACCAAAGAAATGAGACTAAATAGTAAGAAAAAAAATTATAATAGATAATAAAACTACTGACACTGCTCAGGAATTCAAATACCTAGGTAGTATAATTGATAAGGATGGTGGAGCCCTTGAGGATGTTAAGAAAGCAAATGGTGCTTTTGTCCTATTATATACAGTCGAAAATCTAATGTTATGTCAACATATTGAAATTAGCATTTTCAATAGTAATGTGAAATAAGTTTTATTATATGGTTGAGAAACTTGGAAAACAAGTAAAAATCGTTGAAAGCAAATTACAAACATTTGTCAATAGATGTTTAAGAAGAATTATAAGAATAAGATGGCCAGATATCTATTTCAAATTTAGAATAATATGGAAAATAACATACCAAAAAATTACAATAGAAATTAAAAGAAAAGTGGAAGTGGATAGTACCACACTAAGAAAAAAGGATAAAATATGAAGAAGTTGATGTTGTTTATGTAATAGTTATTTAGCTTCTTTTTTGGGAAACCAATTTGAAGAAGTATTGTTCTTGGAGTTGCTTTGTTTAGGAAGTTTGCAACATGCTTTGGGCGTCTGTTTTAAGTTGTTGATTACATAATAGTTACTATCGTTATGCAATATGCTGCTACATATGAGAAGCTGATTTTAAGATATAATTTTTTAGTTACACTCCAAGTTTTACACTATAATATTTAACTTTGTTATTAAAAACTGTTTCTATATATTATTTATGTTTGAATTTGCCTCAGCTGCTTCAGTAATGTTTGTAGAGTCATGTATCTCTTAGGCAAGGTGCGGTACAGCAATAATTGTAGACATACACAGATTAAAAAATTCACTTCTTTATTTTATCCTTTGCACATTTTTAATAAAGCACTACACTTTTTAAGAGCTGTGAGATTCTTTATTACTTTCACTTAGCTAACGCGTAAACATATTTTACAATTCACACGTAACATTTCTGTAGAGAACACATCTTCCATCTGGTCACTACCAAGGTTTGCCAGCAACTGAACATTATTTCAACCATTAAACCCGTAAGCTTCAGTATTTCAAGTCTCTGATTGGCTCATTCTAGTCCAATAGAATATCTGCATTTTACTTAAAGCTTTTCTTTGCTGTTGATTGGCTAATTTTAAACTGTTACTGAATTTACATTATCGTTGCTTTAATCATGACTAGTAACATTCAAACTCACTAATTATTGCTACAAGGTTACCTCATTATTAGCAACTTAAAACTTATTCTCACAGCTCTTGCATTATTAGAGTATGTAATGTATTCACATAACATTATTAAAACATGTTTACAATAAAAATAAGCATTTGCCATGACTGTTACATACAATTTAAATAATTATTACATATATATTGTTTCAAGGTGGGCTGTTATTGAATTTACTTATTATAAAATACAACTTAAATTATTCAGGTATTAAAATACTGCCTCAAATAGTGGAAACAATGGCTTTGGGTAGTAGAGGAAGAGGAAGATCAAGAGAACAGTTATTGAAGAAGTTGCTAAAAAAGAGAAAACGTGGAATGAAGTAAAGAAATAGAGTCTGGTGGAAATACTTTGTGAATGTCCTATGCTCCTCATACGGAGATTGATTGATACCATAAGTATCTATAATTTTAACCATCTTTAATTCCATCAGCATTGTTCAAGCTATGCCACACACTTCTACTGTTCACTCACCAATAAACGCTACTTGGCCATGTCCAGGAATCAAAGCATGGATCTTTGGCTCCTCATTTCAATTTTGTTACCACTCCAGCTACCATGTTGAGATACCAAACTTCTCATATCAGAGTTAACCTTAATATTACATGTAGCAATGTTACAGGTGCATTGATAATTGTCATCATTCCACTCTAGTCATGTGAAGTGAATAACCTGCAACATTACGAGAAAACCTTAGTTGGGTGTGATCCCAGAAATATTTAAGCCAAATCAATCTATATACAATCAACAATCATGAAATTCACTGAGTGCAAGGAAACATCTGTCTACAGCAACACAAGCATTGATTCCATTTGCATTGGAGGGCCTATATATGGCAAAGGATCTATTTAAAGGGCGTAGAGGCTTTCTAGAAAAAATGTAATGGTGGATTCATGATTTGTATGTTGGTAATAATACCTGCATTTGCAAAGTGGCCCATGTACTCATTAAAGACTAAGTAACTTTTCTTTTATATCATGTTCTTATTTTGCCATCATGAGTTTGATGAATTGGCTGAAGAAAAGACCCAAACACAGAAGAGAGAGGTGAAACTATACATAAAACGCAGTGTAACAGCGCATGTGTTATTGAAAATCACTGTTCAATCCATGTGACTAACGATATGAAAGTGATACAAATGTGGTGACTTGTGAAACTTCAGATTTTCCTGATTGTTGGAACGAAGAACAGTGCAAATATTTCACTTCTGAAAATTCATGGCTTGAAGTGAAAAACAAATATCCAGGATGTTGTGTTTGGTATGGGAACACAAAGGGGCACAGGAATTAAGTTTTCAAAGGAGTGGGTGGAATGTAAAGTTAACAGCAGTGGTGACAACAAAGTGAAAGAACAATCTAGTTTGAGAAAAAAATGCATATACACAAGACTTCGGTTTCCCATAAAGCTTATGAGTCAATAAAAACTGAAGGTAGGAAAAATTATCTTGAAAACACTGTAGACAACATGAATGCTAAACATTTAGAAACCATGGTTAGGATATTCTGCACTGCATATAAAATAGCCAAGCAGGAAGACCATTCACTAACTTGCCTTATGAAGTCCAACTACAATAACTGAATGGTTTAAATATGGGTAGGGTATTGCATTCCAATTTCAGGCATGCTAATATTCTTAACCATATTACAAAAGAAATGACGGGAAAAATTGATGAAACTGTAGTACAGAACAATACTAAAATAAGTGTTATGAATGATCAATACACAATTCAGTCAAAAATCAATGTTAGTCATATGTTTAAGGTACACTCTTTATGAAGACGTTAAGCCCACTTTTTTGGGGGAGGGGATTTAGTTGAACTTCATGACAAGAGAGCAAAGAGTGCTTATTTAAATAATTTGAGAAATCTTGGTATGAATGACAAGTTCTTAAGAAAGTGCTTAATTTTAATAGTTTGCGATGGTGCATCTGTCATGCTGGGAAGAAAGGCACGAGTTGCAACTGGGCTGAAGAAACAAGTTTGGTAATATGACATTGCTATAATCATTGGTTAGAGCTAGCAGTTAGAGATACAAGGCATTAATCACTTCCAAACATTTTTTGATAAATTGTATTCCTTATGCAGTCTCGCCAAAAAACCAAAGAGAGCTAATGGAACATTCAGCTACATTAGACAAGAAAATGACAAATATTCACTATGAGGTGCGTTTCACCTAGCCTAAGGGCTGAATGGGGTAATTACTCAGCATTGGCGACTCATTTTATTTTTGCACAGCCTGATAAAGCAAGAGATTCAAAGGAAATGGAAAAGTATGAAGGATTATTCAGGCTTCTTACATCATTTTAGTTTGTAATGAACCTGGGTATCTTGTGTGGTGCACTAACAATTAAGTGAACTTTCTTTACACCTACAGAAATGGGATACAACATAACCTGATGGTAACAGTGCCATCCAAAGAAAAATACGAGTGTTTGAGTCTATGGGCAGTTTACCAGGAGAATATACACAAAGATTCATCACAAGCTATCAGTCAACAAAAACTTCAAAGTATTACCCTAAAATTTCAGAAATAAACCGACCACAGTTCTTCAGAACTCTTGCAACAAATCTCCACAATAGCAGATTGTCAATGAAACAATGAAGATGTCATACAACAAAAAATGATCTCATGAGGCATGTTAAAGTGTTATTTATTGGCCAACAGATCTAAACATTAGATACAGTGAAGAAAACATTACAAACCTGTGCGAGTTGTTTCAGTTTCCAGAAAAAAGAAGTTAAATAAACACCTTTTGAAAATACGTTCACACAGGAAAAGCACCCAGAGTTGAATCTCCTCTTCTTCAAGCTGTTAAGCCTATGCAAGAAAGAGAGAGAGAGAGAGAGAGAGAGAGAGAGAGAGAGAGAGCTCTACCACTTCAACTTCTGTGAAATGTTTCATACCTAAACATTTTCATATTAAACATGTCATTACTAGTTACTTATTTCATTAAAAAATGCAGTTAATATCTTCACCTTCTGTGACATCACAATCCTTTGTTGAGCTTCACTTGTAAACATGTGGTGACATGGACACCAGCAAGATGTTGGAGATAGTGTGCTTGTGTCATTTCTTGAAAGTTCTGATCATGTGGCTATCTTCAACAACACAATCTTCTGTTGAACTTCACTTGTAAACATGTGCTGACATGGACACCAGCAAGATCTTGGAGATAGTGTGCTTGTGTCATTTCTTGAAAGTTCTGATCATGTGGCTATCTTCAACAACACAATCTTCTGTTGAACTTCACTTGTAAACATGTGGTGACATGGACACCAGCAAGATCTTGGAGATAGTGTGCTTGTGTCATTTCTTGAAAGTTCTGATCATGTGGCTATCTTCAACAACACAATCTTCTGTTGAACTTCACTTGTAAACATGTGCTGACATGGGCACCAGCAAGATCTTGGACATAGTGTGCTTGTGTCATTTCTTGAAAGTTCTGATCATGTGGCTATCTTCAACAACACAATCTTCTGTTGAACTTCACTTGTAAACATGTGGTGACATGGGCACCAGCAAGATGTTGGAGATAGTGTGCTTGTGTCATTTCTTGAAAGTTCTGATCATGTGGCTATCTTCAACACAATCTTTTGTTGAGCTTCACTTGTAAACATGTGGTGACATGGACACCAAAAAGATGTTTCAGATGCTGTGCTTGTGTCATTTCTTGAAAGTTTTGATCATATGGCTATCTTCAACACAATCTTTTGTTGAGCTTCACTTGTAAACATGTGGTGACATGGACACCAAAAAGATGTTTCAGATGCTGTGCTTGTGTCATTTCTTGAAAGCTTTGATCATGTGGCTATCTTCAACAACACAATCTTTTGTTGAGCTTCACTTGTAAACATGTGGTGACATGGACACCAAAAATATGTTTCAGATGCTGTGCTTGTGTCATTTCTTGAAAGTTCTGATCATGTGGCTATCTTCAACAAAACAATCTTTTGTTGAGCTTCACTTGTAAACATGTGGTGACATGGACACCAAAAAGATGTTTCAGATGCTGTGCTTGTGTCATTTCTTGAAAGTTTTGATCATGTGGCTATCTTCAACACAATCTTTCGTTGAGCCTCACTTGAAAACACTTGGTGACATGGACACCAACAATATCTTGGAGATAGTGTGCTTGTGTCATTTCTTAAAAGTACTGATCATGTAGCTATCTTCAACTACACAATCTTTTGTTGAGCCTCACTTATAAACACTTGGTGACATGGACACCAACAAGATATTGGAGGTAGTGTGCTTGCGTCATTTCTTGAAAGTTCTGATCATGTGAGTATCTTCAACAACATAATCTATTGTTGAGCCTCACTTGTAAACATGTGGTGACATGGACACCAACAAGATGTTGGAGATAGTGTGCTTGTGTCATTTCTTTAAGTTTTGATCATGTGGCTATCTTCAACAACACAATCTTCTGTTGAACTTCACTTGTAAACATGTGGTGACATGGACACCAGCAAGATCTTGGAGATAGTGTGCTTGTGTCATTTCTTGAAAGTTCTGATCATGTGGCTATCTTCAACAACACAATCTTTTGTTGAGCTTCACTTGTAAACATGTGGTGACATGGACACCAAAAAGATGTTTCAGATGCTGTGCTTGTGTCATTTCTTGAAAGTTTTGATCATGTGGCTATCTTCAACACAATCTTTCGTTGAGCCTCACTTGAAAACACTTGGTGACATGGACACCAACAAGATATTGGAGGTAGTGTGCTTGCGTCATTTCTTGAAAGTTCTGATCATGTGAATATCTTCAACAACATAATCTATTGTTGAGCCTCACTTGTAAACATGTGGTGACATGGACACCAATAAGATGTTGGAGATAGTGTGATGTGTTATTTCTTAAAAGTTCTGATCAGGTGGCTATCTTCAACAACATAATATTTTGTTGAGCCTCACTTGAAAACACTTGGTGACATGGACACCAACAAGATTTTGGAGATAATGTGCTTGTGTCATTTCTTGAAATTCTGACCATGTAGCTATCTTCAACATCACAATCATTTGTTGAGCCTCACTTGTAAACACTTGGTGACATGTACACCAACAAGATGTTGGAGATAGTGTGCTTGTGTCATTTCTTGAAAATTCTGATCATGTGGCTATCTTTAACAACACAACCTTTTTTTGAGGTTCACTTTAAACACATGATGACATGGACACCAACAAGCTGTTGGAGATAGTGTGCTTGTGTGACTTCCTGAAAGTTCTGATCATGTGGCTATCTTCAACAACACAATCTTTTGTTGAACCTCACTTGTAAACTCTTGGTGACATGGACACCAACAAGCTGTTGGAGATAGTGTGCTTGTGTGACTTCCTGAAAGTTCTGATCATGTGGCTATCTTCAACAACACAATCTTTTGTTGAGCCTCACTTGTAAACACTTGGTGACATGGACATCAGCAAGATGTTGGAGATAGTGTGCTTGTGTCATTTCCTGGAAGTTCTGATCATTTGGCTATCTTCAACAACATAATCTATTGTTTAACTTCACTTGTAAACATGTGGTGACATGGACACCAACAAGATGTTGGAGATAGTGTGCTTGTGTGACTTCCTGAAAATTCTGATCATGTGGCTAGCTTCAACAACACAATCTTTTTTTGAGCTTCACTTTAAACACATGATGACATGGACACCAACAAGCTGTTGGAGTTAGTGTGCTTGTGTGACTTCCTGAAAGTTCTGATCATGTGGCTATCTTCAACAACACAATCTTTTGTTGAGCCTCACTTGTAAACACTTGGTGACATGGACATCAGCAAGATGTTGGAGATAGCGTGCTTGTGTCATTTCTTGGAAGTTCTGATCATCAGGCTATCTTTAACAACATAATGTATTGTTGAACTTCACTTGTACACGTGTGGTGACATGGACACCAACAAGATGTTGAAGATTCGTGCTTTTGTCATTTCCTGAAAGTTCTGATCATGTGGCTATCTTCATCATAACAATCTTTTGTTGAGCTTCACTTGTAAACACATGATGACATGGACACCAACAACATGTTGTAGATAGTGTGCTTGTGTCATTTCTTGAAAGTTCTGTCCATGTGGCTATCTTCAACAACACAATCTTTTGTTGAGCTTCACTTGTAAACATGTGGTGACATGGACACCAAAAAGATGTTTCAGATGCTGTGCTTGTGTCATTTCTTGAACGTTTTGATCATGTGGCTATCTTCAAAGCAATCTTTCGTTGAGCCTCACTTGTAAACACTTGGTGACATGGACACATACAAGATGTTGGAGATAGTGTGCTTATGTCATTTCTTGAAACTTCTGATCATGTGGCTATCTTCAACAACACAATCTTTTGTTGAGCCTCACTTGTAAACATGTGGTGACATGGACACCAGCAAGATGTTGGAGATAGTGTGCTTGTGCCATTTCTTGGAAGTTCTGATCATCTGGCTATCTTGCACAACATAATCTATTGTTGAGCTTCACTTGTACACATGTGGTTACATGGACACCAACAAGATCTTGGAGATACTGTGCTTGTGTCATTTCCTGAAAGTTCTGATCATGCATATCTTCAACATCACAATCTATTGTTTAACTTCTCTTGTAAACACATGATGACATGGACACCAACAAGATGTTGGAGATAGTGTGCTTGTGTCATTTCCTGAAAGTTCTGATCATGTATATCTTCAACATCACAATCTACTGTTGAACTTCACTTGTAAACACATGATGACATGGACACCAACAAGATGTTGGAGATAGTGTGCTTGTGTCATTTCTTGAAAGTTCTGATGATGTGACTATCTTCAACAACATAATCTATTGAGCTTCACTTGTAAACATGTGATGACATGGACACCAACAAGATGTTGGACATAGTGTGCTAGTGTTATTTCTTAAAAGTTCTGATCAGGTGGCTATCTTCAACAACATAATATTTTGTTGAGCCTCACTTGAAAACACTTGGTGACATGGACACCAACAAGATGAGGGAGATAGTGTGCTTGTGTCATTTCTTGAAAGTTCAGACCATGTAGCTATCTTCAACATCACAATCTTTTGTTGAACCTTACTTGTAAACTCTTGGTGACATGGACACCAACAAGCTGTTGGAGATAGTGTGCTTGTGTCACTTCTTGAAAGTTCTGATCATGTGGCTATCTTCAACAACACAATCTTTTGTTGAACCTCACTTGTAAACTCTTGGTGACATGGACACCAACAAGCTGTTGGAGATAGTGTGCTTGTGTCCCTTCTTGAAAGTTCTGATCATGTGGCTATCTTCAACAACACAATTTTTGTTGAACCTCACTTGTAAACTCTTGGTGACATGGACACCAACAAGCTGTTGGAGATAGTGTGCCTGTGTCACTTCTTGAAAGTTCTGATCATGTGGCTATCTTCAACACAATCTTTTGTTGAGCCTCACTTGTAAACACTTGGTGACATGGACATCAGCAAGATGTTGGAGATAGTGTGCTTGTGTCATTTCTTGGAAGATCTGATCATCTGGCTATCTTCAACAACATAATCTATTGTTTAACTTCACTTGTAAACATGTGGTGACATGGACACCAACAAGATGTTGGAGATAGTGTGCTTGTGTGACTTCCTGAAAATTCTGATCATGTGGCTAGCTTCAACAACACAATCTTTTTTTGAGCTTCACTTTAAACACATGATGACATGGACACCAACAAGCTGTTGGAGTTAGTGTGCTTGTGTGACTTCCTGAAAGTTCTGATCATGTGGCTATCTTCAACAACACAATCTTTTGTTGAGCCTCACTTGTAAACACTTGGTGACATGGACATCAGCAAGATGTTGGAGATAGCGTGCTTGTGTCATTTCTTGGAAGTTCTGATCATCAGGCTATCTTTAACAACATAATGTATTGTTGAACTTCACTTGTACACGTGTGGTGACATGGACACCAACAAGATGTTGAAGATTCGTGCTTTTGTCATTTCCTGAAAGTTCTGATCATGTGGCTATCTTCATCATAACAATCTTTTGTTGAGCTTCACTTGTAAACACATGATGACATGGACACCAACAACATGTTGTAGATAGTGTGCTTGTGTCATTTCTTGAAAGTTCTGTCCATGTGGCTATCTTCAACAACACAATCTTTTGTTGAGCTTCACTTGTAAACATGTGGTGACATGGACACCAAAAAGATGTTTCAGATGCTGTGCTTGTGTCATTTCTTGAACGTTTTGATCATGTGGCTATCTTCAAAGCAATCTTTCGTTGAGCCTCACTTGTAAACACTTGGTGACATGGACACATACAAGATGTTGGAGATAGTGTGCTTATGTCATTTCTTGAAACTTCTGATCATGTGGCTATCTTCAACAACACAATCTTTTGTTGAGCCTCACTTGTAAACATGTGGTGACATGGACACCAGCAAGATGTTGGAGATAGTGTGCTTGTGCCATTTCTTGGAAGTTCTGATCATCTGGCTATCTTGCACAACATAATCTATTGTTGAGCTTCACTTGTACACATGTGGTTACATGGACACCAACAAGATCTTGGAGATACTGTGCTTGTGTCATTTCCTGAAAGTTCTGATCATGCATATCTTCAACATCACAATCTATTGTTTAACTTCTCTTGTAAACACATGATGACATGGACACCAACAAGATGTTGGAGATAGTGTGCTTGTGTCATTTCCTGAAAGTTCTGATCATGTATATCTTCAACATCACAATCTACTGTTGAACTTCACTTGTAAACACATGATGACATGGACACCAACAAGATGTTGGAGATAGTGTGCTTGTGTCATTTCTTGAAAGTTCTGATGATGTGACTATCTTCAACAACATAATCTATTGAGCTTCACTTGTAAACATGTGATGACATGGACACCAACAAGATGTTGGACATAGTGTGCTAGTGTTATTTCTTAAAAGTTCTGATCAGGTGGCTATCTTCAACAACATAATATTTTGTTGAGCCTCACTTGAAAACACTTGGTGACATGGACACCAACAAGATGAGGGAGATAGTGTGCTTGTGTCATTTCTTGAAAGTTCAGACCATGTAGCTATCTTCAACATCACAATCTTTTGTTGAACCTTACTTGTAAACTCTTGGTGACATGGACACCAACAAGCTGTTGGAGATAGTGTGCTTGTGTCACTTCTTGAAAGTTCTGATCATGTGGCTATCTTCAACAACACAATCTTTTGTTGAACCTCACTTGTAAACTCTTGGTGACATGGACACCAACAAGCTGTTGGAGATAGTGTGCTTGTGTCCCTTCTTGAAAGTTCTGATCATGTGGCTATCTTCAACAACACAATTTTTGTTGAACCTCACTTGTAAACTCTTGGTGACATGGACACCAACAAGCTGTTGGAGATAGTGTGCCTGTGTCACTTCTTGAAAGTTCTGATCATGTGGCTATCTTCAACACAATCTTTTGTTGAGCCTCACTTGTAAACACTTGGTGACATGGACATCAGCAAGATGTTGGAGATAGTGTGCTTGTGTCATTTCTTGGAAGATCTGATCATCTGGCTATCTTCAACAACATAATCTATTGTTTAACTTCACTTGTAAACATGTGGTGACATGGACACCAACAAGATGTTGGAGATAGTGTGCTTGTGTCATTTCTTGAAAGTTCTGATCATGTGGCTATCTTTAACAACACAATCTTTTTTTGAGCTTCACTTTAAACACATGATGACATGGACACCAACAAGCTGTTGGAGATAGTGTGCTTGTGTGACTTCCTGAAAGTTCTGATCATGTGGCTATCTTCAACAACACAATCTTTTGTTGAACCTCACTTGTAAACACTTGGTGACATGGACACCAACAAGCTGTTGGAGATAGTGTGCTTGTGTGACTTCCTGAAAGTTCTGATCATGTGACTATCTTCAACAACACAATCTTTTGTTGAGCCTCACTTGTAAACTCTTGGTGACATGGACACCAACAAGCTGTTGGAGATAGTGTGCTTGTGTGACTTCCTGAAAGTTCTGATCATGTGGCTATCTTCAACAACACAATCTTTTGTTGAGCCTCACTTGTAAACACTTGGTGACATCGACATCAGCAAGATGTTGGAGATAGTGTGCTTGTGTCATTTCTTGGAAGTTCTGATCATGTGGCTATCTTAAACAACATAATCTATTGTTTAACTTCACTTGTAAACATGTGGTGACATGGACACCAACAAGATGTTGGAGATAGTGTGCTTGTGTGACTTCCTGAAAATTCTGATCATGTGGCTATCTTCAACAACACAATCTTTTTTTGAGCTTCACTTTAAACACATGATGACATGGACACCAACAAGCTGTTGGAGTTAGTGTGCTTGTGTAAATTCCTGAAAGTTCTGATCATGTGGCTATCTTCAACAACACAATCTTTTGTTGAGCCTCACTTGTAAACACTTGGTGACATGGACATCAGCAAGATGTTGGAGATAGTGTGCTTGTGTCATTTCTTGGAAGTTCTGATCATCAGGCTATCTTCAACAACATAATGTATTGTTGAACTTCACTTGTACACGTGTGGTGACATGGACACCAACAAGATGTTGAAGATTCGTGCTTTTGTCATTTCCTGAAAGTTCTGATCATGTGACTATCTTCATCATATCAATCTTTTGTTGAGCTTCACTTGTAAACACATGATGACATGGACACCAACAACATGTTGTAGATAGTGTGCTTGTGTCATTTCTTGAAAGTTCTGATCATGTGGCTATCTTCAACAACACAATCTTTTGTTGAGCTTCACTTGTAAACATGTGGTGACATGGACACCAAAAAGATGTTTCAGATGCTGTGCTTGTGTCATTTCTTGAACGTTTTGATCATGTGGCTATCTTCAAAGCAATCTTTCGTTGAGCCTCACTTGTAAACACTTGGTAACATGGACACATACAAGATGTTGGAGTTAGTGTGCTTATGCCATTTCTTGAAACTTCTGATCATGTGGCTATCTTCAACAACACAATCTTTTGTTGAGCCTCACTTGTAAACATGTGGTGCCATGGACACCAGCAGGATGTTGGAGATAGTGTGCTTGTGCCATTTCTTGGAAGTTCTGATCATCTGGCTATCTTCCACAACATAATCTATTGTTGAGCTTCACTTGTACACATGTGGTGACATGGACACCAACAAGATCTTGGAGATACTGTGCTTGTGTCATTTCCTGAAAGTTCTGATCATGCATATCTTCAACATCACAATCTATTGTTGAACTTCACTTGTTAACACATGATGACATAGACACCAACAAGGATGTTGGAGATAGTGTGCTTGTGTCATTTCCTGAAAGTTCTGATCATGTATATCTTTAACATCACAATCTATTGTTGAACTTCACTTGTAAACACATGATGACATGGACACCAACAAGATGTTGGAGATAGTGTGCTTGTGTCATTTCTTGAAAGTTCTGATGATGTGACTATCTTCAACAACATAATCTATTGAGCTTCACTTGTAAACATGTGATGACATGGACACCAACAAGATGTTGGACATAGTGTGCTAGTGTTATTTCTTAAAAGTTCTGATCAGGTGGCTATCTTCAGCAACATAATATTTTGTTGAGCCTCACTTGAAAACACTTGGTGACATGGACACCAACAAGATGTTGGAGATAGTGTGCTTGTGTCATTTCTTGAAAGTTCAGACCATGTAGCTATCTTCAACATCACAATCTTTTGTTGAACCTCACTTGTAAACTCTTGGTGACATGGACACCAACAAGCTGTTGGAGATAGTGTGCTTGTGTCACTTCTTGAAAGTTCTGATCATGTGGCTATCTTCAACAACACAATCTTTTGTTGAACCTCATTTGTAAACTCTTGGTGACATGGACACCAACAAGCTGTTGGATATAGTGTGCTTGTGTCACTTCTTGAAAGTTCTGATCATGTGGCTATCTTCAACAACACAATCTTTTGTTGCACCTCACTTGTAAACTCTTGGTGACATGGACACCAACAAGCTGATGGAGATAGTGTGCTTGTGTCACTTCTTGAAAGTTCTGATCATGTGGCTATCTTCAACAACACAATCTTTTGTTAAACCTCACTTGTAAACTCTTGGTGACATGGACACCAACAAGCTTTTGGAGATAGTGTGCTTGTGTCACTTCTTGAAAGTTCTGATCATGTGGCTATCTTCAACAACACAATCTTTTGTTGAACCTCACTTGTAAACTCTTGGTGACATAGACACCAACAAGCTGTTGGAGATAGTGTGCTTGTGTCACTTCTTGAAAGTTCTGATAATGTGGCTATCTTCAACACAATCTTTTGTGGAGCCTCACTTGTAAACACTTGGTGACATGGACATCAGCAAGATGTTGGAGATAGTGTGCTTGTGTCATTTCTTGGAAGTTCTGATCATCTGGCTATCTTCAACAACATAATCTATTGTTTAACTTCACTTGTAAACATGTGGTGACATGGACACCAACAAGATGTTGGAGATAGTGTGCTTGTGTCATTTCTTGAAAGTTCTGATCATGTGGCTATCTTCAACATCACAATCTTTTGCGGAGCTTCATTTGTAAACACATGATGATATGGACACCAACAACATGTTGGAGATATTGTGTTTGGGTCATTTCCTGAAAGTTCTGATAATGTGGCTATCTTCAACATCACACTCTTTTGTTGAGCTTCACTTGTAAACACTTCTCGACACGGACACCAACAGGATGTTGGAGATAGTGTGGTGGTGTCATCTCTTGAAGCTTCTGATCATGTGGCTATCTTCAACAACAGAATCTTTTGTTGAACTTCACTTGTAGACATGTGACATGGACACCAGCAAGATGTTGGAGATAGTGTGCTTGTAAGTTCTGATCATGTGGCTATCTTCAACATCGCAATCTTTTGTTGAGCTTCACTTGTAAACACATGATGATATGGACAACAGCAAGATGTTGGAGATATTGTGCCTGTGTCATTTCTCAAAAGTTCTAATCATGTGGCTATCTTCAATAACACAATCTTTTGTTGAGCTTCACTTGTAAACACATCATGACATGGACACCAACAAGATGTTGGAGATAGTGTGCTTGTGTCATTTCTTGAAATTTCTGATCATGTGGCTATCTTCAACAACACAATCTTTTGTTGAGCTTCACTTGTAAACACTTGGTGACATGGACATCAGCAAGATGTTGGAGATAGTATGCTTGTGTTATTTCTTGGAAGTTCTGATCATCTGGCTATCTTCCACAACATAATCTATTGTTGAGCTTCACTTGTACACATGTGGTGACATGCATACCAACAAGATGTTGAAGATTTGTGCTTTTGTCATTTCCTGAAAGTTCTGATCACGTGGCTATCTTCATCATTGCAATCATTTGTTGAGCTTGATATGTAAACACATGATGACATGGACAGCAACAAGATGTAGATAGTGTGCTTGTGTCATTTCTTGAAAGTTCTGATCATGTGGCTATCTTCAAAAACACAATTTTTTTTGTTGAGCTTCACTTGTAAACATGTGGTAACATGGACACCAGCTAAATGTTGGAGATAGTGTGGTGTTGTCATTTCTTGAAAGTTCTGATCATGTAGCTATCTTCAGCAACACAATCTTTTGTTGAACCTCACTTGAAAACACTTGGTGACATGGACACAAACAATATGTTGGAGATAGTGTGCTTTGGTCATTTCTTAAAAGTACTAATCATGTAGCTATCTTCAACATCACAATCTTTTGTTGAGCCTCACTTGCAAACACTTGGTGACATGGACACCATCAAGATGCTGGAGATTGTGCTTGTTTCATTTCTTGAAAGTTCTGATCATCTGGCTATCTTCAACAACATAATCTATTGTTTAACTTCACTTGTAAACATGTGGTGACATGGACACCAACAAGATGTTGGAGATAGTGTGCTTGTGTCATTTCTTGAAAGTTCTGATCATGTGGCTATCTTCAACAACACAATCTTTTGTTGAGCCTCACTTGTAAACACTTGGTGACATGGACATCAGCAAGATTTTGGAGATAGTGTGCTTGTGTCATTTCTTGGAAGTTCTGATCATGTGTCTATCTTCAACAACACAATCTTTTGTTGAGCCTCACTTGTAAACACTTGGTGACATGGACATCAGCAAGATGTTGGAGATAGTGTGCGTGTGTCATTTCTTGGAAGTTCTGATCATCTGGCTATCTTCAACAACATAATCTATTGTTTAACTTCACTTGTAAACATGTAGTGACATGGACACCAACAAGATGTTGGAGATAGTGTGCTTGTGTCATTTCTTGAAAGTTCTGATCATGTGGCTATCTTCAACATCACAATCTTTTGCGGAGCTTCATTTGTAAACACATGATGATATGGACACCAACAACATGTTGGAGATATTGTGTTTGAGTCATATCCTGAAAGTTCTGATAATGTGGCTATCTTCAACATCACACTCTTTTGTTGAGCATCACTTGTAAACACTTGGTGACACGGACACCAAAGGATGTTGGAGATAGTGTGGTGGTGTCATCTCTTGAAGCTTCTGATCATGTGGCTATCTTCAACAACAGAATCTTTTGTTGAACTTCACTTGTAAACATGTGGTGACATGGACACCAGCAAGATGTTGGAGATAGTGTGCTTGTAAGTTCTGATCATGTGGCTATCTTCAACATCACAATCTTTAGTTGAGCTTCACTTGTAAACACATGATGTTATGGACAACAGCAAGATGTTGGAGATAGTGTGCCTGTGTCATTTCTTAAAAGTTCTAATCATGTGGCTATCTTCAATAACACAATCTTTTGTTGAGCTTCACTTGTAAACATGTGGTGACATGGACAACAGCAAGATGTTGGAGATAGTGTGCCTGTGTCATTTCTTAAAAGTTCTAATCATGTGGTTATCTTCAATAACACAACCTTTTGTTGAGCTTCACTTGTAAACACATGATTCAATGGACAACAGCAGGATGTTGGAGATAGTGTGCCTGTGTCATTTCTTAAAAGTTCTAATCATGTGGCTATCTTCAATAACACAATCTTTTGTTGAGCTTCACTTGTAAACATGTGGTGACATGGACACCAACAGGATGTTGGAGATATTGTGATTCTGTCATTTCTTGAAAGTTCTGATTATGTGGCTATCTTTAACATCACAATCCTTTGTTGAGCTTCACTGGTAAACACTTGGTGACATGGACACCAACAAGATGTTGGAGATAGTGTGCTTGTCATTTCTTGAAAGTTCTGATCATGTGGCTATCTTCAATATCACAATCTATTGTTGAGCTTCACTTGTAAACACTTGGTGACATGGACAAAAACAAGATGTTGGAGATAGTGTTTGTGTCATCTCTTGAAAGTTCTGATCATGTGGCTATCTTCAACCACACAGTCTTTTGTTGAGCCTCACGTGTAAACACGTGGTGACATGGACACCAACACGATGTTGGAGATAGTGTACTTGTGTCATTTCTTGAAAGTACTGATCATGTAGCAATCTTCAACATCACAATCTTTTGTTGAGCCTTACTTGTAAACACTTGGTGACATGGACAACAACAAGATGTTGGAGATAGTGTGCTTGCGTCATTTCTTGAAAGTTCTGATCATGTGGCTATCTTCAACAACACAATCATTTGTTGAGCTTCACTTTAAACACATGATAACATGGACACCAGCAAGATGTTGGAGATAGTGTGCTTGTGTCAGTTCTGTAAAGTGCTGTTCATGTGGCTATCTTCAACAACACAATCTTTTGTTGAGCCTCACTTGTAAACACTTGGTGAGATGGACATCAGCAAGATGTTGGAGATAGTGTGCTTGTGTCATTTCTTGGAAGTTCTGATCATCTGGCTATCTTCCACAACATAATCTATTGTTGAGCTTCACTTGTACATATGTGGTCACATGGACACCAACAAGATGTTGAGGATTTGTACTTTTGTCATTTCCTGATAGTTCTGATCATTTGGCTATGTTCATCATCATAATCTTTTGTTGAGCTTTACTTTTAAACACATCATGACTTTGACACCAACAAGATGTAGTAGATAGTGTGCTTGTGTCATTTCTTGAAAGTTCTGATCATGTGGCTATCTTCAACATCACCATCTTTTGCTGAGCTTCACTTGTAAACATATGATGACATGGACACCAACGAGATGTTGGAAATATTGTGTTTGTGTCATTTCCTGAAATTTCTGATGATGTGGCTATCTTCAACAGCACAATCTTTTGTTGAGCTTCATTTGTAAACACATGATGACATGGACACCAACAAGATGTTGGAGATAGTGTGCTTATGTCGTTCCTTGGAAGTTCTGATCTTAGTGGCTATCTTCAACATCACAATCCTTTGCTGAGCTTCATTTGTAAACACATGTTGACATGGACACCAACATGTTGGAGATATTGTGTTTGTGTCATTTCCTGAAAGTTTTGATGATGTGGCTATCTTCAACGGCACAATCTTTTGTTGAGCTTCATTTGTAAACACATGATGATATGGACACCAACAAGATGTTGGAGATAGTGTGGTTGGGTCATCTCTTGAAGCTTCTGATCATGTGGCTATCTTCAACACAATCTTTTGTTGAACTTCACTTGTAAACATGTGGTGTCATGGACACCAACAAGATGTTGGAGATAGTGTGCTTGTGTTATTTCTTGAAAATTCTGATCAGGTGGTTATCTTCAACAACATAATAATTTGTTCAGCTTCACTTGTAAACACATGATGAGATGGACACCAACAAGATGTTGGAGATATTGTACTTGTGTCATTTCCTGAAAGTTTTGATCATGTCTATCTTCAACATCACAATCTTTTGTTGAGCTTCACTTGTAAACATTTGGTGACATGGACACCAACAGGATGTTTGAGATAGTGTGGTTGTGTCATTTTCTTGAAGCTTCAGGTCATGTGGCTATCTTCAACATCATAATCTTTTTTGAGCTTCAGTTGTAAACACTTGGTGACATGGACACCAACAGGATGTTGGAGATAGTGTGGTTGTGTCATCTCTTGAAGGTTCTGATCATGTGGCTATCTTCAACATCACAATCTTTTGCCTAGCTTCACTTGTAAACACATGATGACATGGACATCAGCAAGACGAATCTTGGTTTTGCGTGTTAGTGGAAGACAGTGATAAGAAACAAAGTGACAGTGAGTGTCCTGAGATACAGGTAGTAGAACAGAGGGCTAAAGCTGGTGAAAGACAAATTAAAACTGAAGCAATACCGGCACAGTTGATCTCCAATTTGACTTTCAATAGGTTAGAAACATTTCCATCCCTATACAGGTGCATATAATGCTATTCCTACAGGAAGTCCAGAAATAGAATATCTTGAACTTTTTATAGATTCCAATTTTTGCGGAAAAATCGCGGATTAAACCAACAGATATTTGCAGCTCAGATTCAAGCTAAAATGGCGGATCCAAAATGGGAAGTTACAAATTTAAGGGAGATACAAGCCTATTTAGGCATTTTGATATATATGGGGATGATGGATTTACCTGACACCAGAGATTACTTTTGGGGGGATTTTTGTATTTGTCCAATTGTAAGTCAAGTATTGACGTTGCTGCACTTTCAAAAGATATTGCAGTACCTTCACCTGAATGACGGATCTGCAAAGCCACGATTAGGGGTAGATTCTTACGATTATCTGTATAAAGTACGACCTGCATTAGACATAATCAAAAAGTTTGCGAGTGTCTACAGACCAAATCGTGAAGTTTCTGTTGACCAAGCAATGATAGGCTTCAAAGGACGCTTCTTTCTAAAACAATATATGCCTGCTAAACCAACAAAATGGGGGATAAAGGCATGGGGTATTGCAGATAGTAAAAGTGGGTATTTATTGGGATGTAAAAACTATATTGGGAATAAAGGGACGAGAAACAGCGATCTTCTACTTGGGGAACAGGTTGTTTTAGACATGTGTGAAAAATATACGGGGTTTTGGCATCATGCCTATTTTGATAATTGTTTTACTTCTACGCGGCTAATTAAATTACTTTTGGACAGGAAAGTGTATGCGTGTGGTACAACTCGTTCTGGAAGAAAAGACTGGCCAAAACAATTTTCAAAGCAGGCAAAATTTAGTGCAACAGTTAACTCTCCGTCAGTCGCTAGGGGCCAGAGAGACCCCTGGCATTATATAAATGTTATAATTTTCGAACGAACGCACCTATGTAATTGCCTGACTAGGACATCTAACATTACACCTTTGGCGATTATTTGTTTGGCTGGAGGAATGATTAATCAGCAGTTACGTGTCGCACAGGTCAACCAGGCCCCGCGCGCCTGCTCTCGTTACATATTGTTGACGGATTTGTTTCTTATTAGCTTTTGTGCAATATTGCTTTGCTATGCAAGGAACTGTTACTGCTTCGTCATGAATACGAGTAAAAGGTACGATCTACAAAATCCCAAGGATTTGGAAGAAGTACATCGTCTACTTTGCAATGATGATGCCTTGCCCGTGGATGACAACTTATATGAATCAGATGACTCTGACTCAGAAGATAAACTCGAAACGAGATCTTTAGATTCAGAAACTGACCATGAAGATGAAGAGGAAGACGATGAAAGCAGCTTGTGTGATAGCATGTATTTTATAGGTAACATCATATGCGTATCATAGTAATTCTTCTTCTTTTCTTCTTCTTCTTCTTCTTCTTCTTCTTCTTATTATTATTATTATTACTGACAATACATTCTGTTGTTATTTACAGGAAGAGATGGAACAAAATGGAAAAAAACACCTTTGAAAATGACACAGACAAGGGCTCACAATATATTGACCAAACTTCCTGGTGTGGTAGGAGCTGCCAAAAATGCGAAAACGGAAATTGATTGTTGGAAACTTTTTGTTACCGAAGATATAGTTGATTTGATTGTTGAAAGCTCAAATACTTACATTAGTAGTGTGCAGCACAAATTTGATCGTGAAAGAGACAGCAGGCCTACAGATGTAATAGAAATAAGAGCTTTCCTAGGCTTATTGTACCTGGCAGGAATTTTTCGTGGTGGACGCCAGAATATTCACGATTTTTGGAGAACCGATGGCCTTGGAATTCCTCTATTCCGAATGGCTATGTCTGAAAAACGATTCAGTTTTCTAATACGCTGTATTCGCTTTGATGACAAAAGCTCAAGACTGGAACGACGAAGATTGGATAAATTGGCTGCTGTTAGAGAAATGTTTACATTGTTTCTGAACAACTGTCAGAACCATTATTCTCTTGGACAAAATGTAACTGTCGACGAACAGTTGCCGGCATTTCGTGGTCGATATGGTTTTCGACAATATATCCATCCAAGCCAAACAAGTATGGCATAAAGATATTCTGTTTGAGTGATGCAAAACTGTTTTATACAACTAACATGGAGATTTATTGTGGACAGCAGCCGGATGGACCATATTTGCAAACTAACTCGGCAGAGGCTGTAGTGCTGAGACTAACTGAACCAATCTCTGGCACTGGACGAAACGTTACTGCAGATAATTGGTTTACCAGTGTATCGCTGGTGAATGAATTGCGCAAAAGACAACTTTCTTTCGTCGGTACAGTGCGAAAGAACAAAAAAGAGTTACCCACTAATTTTACTTCTCCAAAAGATCGCAGACAGTACGAAAGCATATTTGGCTTCACAAAAAATGAAACGCTCGTTTCATATGTTCCAAAAAAGGGTAAAACAGTAGTTTTGCTCTCAAGTCTACATGTTTCATCCACACAGTTATCAGAAGGTGCTGAGAAAAAGCCTGAAATAATCCTGCATTACAACGACACTAAATCTGGAGTTGATGTAGTAGATAAATTGTGTGCTACATACAATGTAGCCAGAACAACGAGAAGGTGGCCCATGGTAATTTTTTACCATATCTTGAACATTGCGGGTATCAATTCTAGGGTTATCTTCCTTGGAAACCAAAATAAATATTCCACAAGGCAAGAGTATTTGAAAGCACTATCTTTAGCTTTACTGTTGCAACAGCTACAAAGGAGAGCAACAGCATCAAATCTACCCGGTGATTTGAAAGGCCTTTTGACAAAATATAAACCTGAAGAATCCGGCGTAGATGAATTGTCAAATACACCACTATGCACATTGAAAAGGAAACGATGTGAACCTTGCAACAAAGACAAAATGAACTGCAAAACTAAATATGCATGTGGGAAATGCAACATCCCCCTGTGTTTGAGTAAACATGCTAAAATTATTTGCGAAAGTTGCTTAGTCGGGGAAAACACGGGTGAGATAGTAGATGATTCTGAGTAACTGAACATTTGAAATTACAAGTTGTATGTATACCTGGAAATGACAATGTATTTCTTTATACTTACTGTAATACAATTTATAACGTATATGTACTCATATTTTAGCTTGTATTTTTATGTTGTAAGACAATACCTATTAATGAAAGCCTTGTACGCTTAATCTAAATAAAGGTAAAAACAGGGAAAAAAAAGAAAATAAACGAAATAAAACAAAAATACAAACAATAACAACAAAAATATAGCGCGGGTCTACTAGGCCCTGCGCGACTAACGGCGTTCTACCAAAGCGCGCGCCTGACGGAGGGTTAATCACATACTTCACGTCACGTAAGGGAGCGGAATTTGAGCTTAGCCTACCTTCTGCTACTCCTGCACCAAGTTCTCATTACACCCTCGTAAAAATTCAAGGCCGGATGAAATCGTGTGTTCAGTGCATGGTGAAGAACAGGAAAACATCAGGTCGTGGCATACAGTCACAATACAAGTGCAAACAGTGTGACATTGCCTTGTGTAGAATTGGGTGCTTCATTAATTATCATGAGGCAAAGGGGGTGGAAATTCAAAACTAATACAAGGGTGTACATACGAAACCATTAATAATCTTAAGGGTATATATAACATTTTTATTGTGCAAGGGAATAGTCTAGGTAACATTTTATGGACATGCTGCAATAATGGCAGGGATATAAACATGTTAAGGGTGAGTACCATTATAATTTTGCAGAAATTATTGTATTTATTTTACTTAAGTATAGTAAATTTTATTCCGGTTTTTAATATCCTAAAGTAACGAATTCCATTGCCATTAATATTGTGGAGTTATAAAGATGCATTGCAAAGTGGTACATGTATATAAGTGTTGTTTGTCAACAAAGGGGTTGATGATTGCAGTTATAAATTATTGAAATAATATTTAATCTTATTTACTTCAAACGAATTTTAAATGAGTTATCAATTAATCAATTTAATTTAGCTACTAAAAGATGTAATTATGCGTGTATATAGGTCACTTTTAGTTTAACATCTGTAGTAGCAGCTCAGAATTTAAATGGACACAGTTCTGCTTGGAGAACAACTAGCTAATACTCTATGCGCAGCAAAGAGTTAATTAACCTAAGCTTATATAAAAAATAAAATTAAATCTAACCTCCCATGAATCAGAAACCTAAGCTTACAAATGTACCCTTGCATGCTTTGGTATACCCACTGGTTCCTAATTAATCTAAGCTTACATATAGAAAGAACTAAACTTAACCTAATGTCCCATGAATCGGAAACCTAAGCTTAAGAACACACACACATTCTCTGATATGACGTCATTTGTCAGCCATTGCCATTCGACAACAGATGCAGGTATTGAACCTTCTGCAAATTTTCTTCTTCAATTTAGTAAAACTTTTGCATATTAATCATATTCATTTTTTGTTATATCCCTGTATGAGTTAGTATTGTCAATCGCCATAAACATATTTAAGTATCCTTTGTAATAGTTATTTGATTTATTCATCAACATACTTTTAAAATTTATCTCGTATTTGCCATGTTTTATTATTTAGGATTATATTTCAAAATGTTAGTAATTCTTATATGTCCATGTTGAATAGTGAGCTAAGGAATTCTCATTTGTCTTATATAATTTGCATCCTATTAACAAATGACAGCCATAAGCTACATTGTGCAGAAACAAGGCTCATGATCTGTAAACCCTAACAAGCTTACAGCCAATGTTGCACCGTTCCATTCCCTTTATTCTGATATTCATTCTAGCCACATGAGCGCTAGAGTAGTCGTATTCGGACTGCCCACATCAATTCTGTGCTCTCTGCTCACCTTCAATAGGGCCTCCAATTGGTTAAGATTCGATAAATGAGTCCAGGCCGGAGACACTACTGAAGAACCTAAGCTGCAAAGCATAACCGAAGGTTTTTAGGAGTAGAGGAGTGGACGACTGCAACTACGAAGTGACAATAGGGTGTAGTCGTAGGATTTGCCCGCCTAAAACTCAAATTATCCATATTCACATATCGAATCCTTCTACTGAATCAACTCATTAGTTCAGGATTCCTCTACATATTGAATTTCATTGATTCCATAAGTATTATGCATGTTATAGCCTTATTGCCATATACAGGATTTTGTCCCAAAAAAAAAAAAATTATCATAGTGCGTAATGTCAAATCACTTACATATGAGTAGGGCAGAATAGTATTACAGGATATATCGGATTAGTAATATATCCAGTATTCTTATATTTTACTGCCTACATCATTCTGGGACATCTACAATACCCCCCCCCCACTTGCCTTTAGCAGACTTAACCAGGAGAACAAGATATAGAACATATTTTAAAGCCCAACATTTTTACAAAACATTTTATATTTCGTATATATTCATTTTGGAAATTTGGCTTTGTTGCATTACTTTGATCTTCATTGAGAACATTAATAAGACCTAAAGGAAAGTGAATAAATTACCTTAGGAGTGGGTTTTAGGAGTAGTTCTCAGTCCTATAGCTGGTGCCCACCTGCTCGCCATTTTAGATGTTTTACTTTTATAGCAAAATTACGATCTGAAGCCAACAAACGTGGCCATCTTGTTGCTATTGCACGTCTACAATGCGAACTGCCAACCTAAATGAGAAGTAAAATCTGTGGAATACGTGAAGTGTTCTTACTTCTTCATTTGCTTTTGCTGCTGATATAAATCCAATGCATTGTTATTAACAGTGCATTACAGGAAACAAAAGGTGGAGGATGTGACAATACAATATAATCTTAATCTAACCTCCCATGAATCAGTAACCTAAACTTATGTAAAAAAAAAAACAACTACACCTAGCCTAACCTCCCATGAATCAGAAACCTACTTAGGAACGACAGTTGCATGCTTTGGTGTAACTGCTGGTAATTAATTAAAGTAAGCTTATATAAAAACAACTAAGCCTAACCTAACCTCCCGCAAATTAGTAACCTAAGCTTATATATGATGTGTTATAGCGGCTGTCGTCTGCTAGCGAGCGGCCTGGGCGTGGCTTAGGTGGTTGTTGCCAACGGTGAGAATCGAAAACACGCTGTAGGCATAACATGTAGCCAACCCATGCACGCAATGTACAGCGAGCCATTGTAGTTGTATACTTATACGGCCCGCGTGTTGTTATTTATCGTTGTTGATGTATTATATTATTATGAGAATGATTATTATTACTATTATGTATTATTATCATCGGCATCCAAATAAAGCATTTGTGGAAACGTCGTGTGTGTCATAACTCAAAACGAAAAGTCGGATAAATACCTAAACTCCCTTGACATGGAATATTTTTGGGAATTTTTGATGTTCTAAACATGGCTGAAACGATTTTGATTAAAATACCATTCATAAAAATATTTACATGCCAAATGAAATGTATATCTCGGATTTTCGGGAAAGAGCCTATGAAGTCCTTCATTCGGAAGGAATTTTTTATAACCTTGTATAACTGGTAATCCTTAAGTGATAGAGGAAGACGTGCTACACCAAAAATGTAAATCTCTTTAAAGCTACAATATATTTAAAGTAAGCTTTATTGTGGCATGAGCCCTTTCTGAGATATCCGTTATTAAATGTGCGAATTGCTCATTTTTACTTTACTACGTATAGTAAGTAGGGGAAGTATTGTATTCCACCCAAAAATTCGATACCGAGATTTCACCGGAAATACATGTTTTGAGACCCCCTGAATCCAAAAAAAGCATTTTTGGAAACATGTCCGTGTGTGTGTCTGTGTCTGTGAACAGCATAACTCAGAAACGAACAGTCGGATAAACACCAAACTTGGTATTTAAGTTCAGTATCTTCCAAGGATGCGACACGAAGGTTTTCAAGAAAATCCCTTGTATGTGCTTAAAAGCTACTGTTTTTCTATATTGCCCTTACATCTACAAGAAAATTAGCAATAAGATAGAGTCTGCAAATGTTTATCTCGATTAACATGAAGTAGATGGAGAAAAAGCGTTTGTAAAAATAGTTTTTACAAGAGTAGAGAAAGTCATGTGAGTGTAACACATCAAATTGTTTACATTGCATTGAAGCACACCTATTGTACAAAGTTAACCAAACCTGCATGTTGATTCATACCCAAAGAAAATGCTGTTATTTCAGGCCAAACACATTATCGCACATATACGTTATTACACAGAAGCAGTGGTAGCTTTGTTGACATTGTCCTTGAACCACAAACACACATTGTTGTAAATTAGGTGCAATATCAGCAGCATACCTTATTACACAGAAGCAGTGGCAGCATTGTTCTCATTGTCCTTGAGCCACGTACACACATTGTTGTAAATTAGGTGAAATATCAGCAGCATACCGTATAACACAAAAACAGTGGCATCATTGTTGTCAATACCCATGAGTCACAAAATACACATTGTTGTATTAATGTACTGCAATGACGTGGCAATAGGAAAACTGGAGAAGACGTGTAAGTTAGGTGAAATACTAGCAGCATACGTTATTACACAGAAGCGGTGGCAGCATTGTTGTTCACTGTTCTTGAGTCACAAAACACACATTGTTGTATTAATGTACTGCAATGACGTGGCAATAGGAAAACTGGAGAAGACGTGTAAGTTAGGTGATTACCAGCAGCATACGTTATTAGACAGAAATGGTGGCAGCATTGTTCTCATTGTCCTTGAGCCACGTACACACATTGTTGTATTAATGTACTGCAATGAGATGGGAATCGGAAATCTGATGTCATTAAAAGAAATAGAATTTGAAGTATGCGCCTTTGATTAAATTTGACATTGTTGAGTTACACCGGGTAATGCTGCGCTATCACACCCAATATTACGCCAAACATGTCTTGTCCCCGAAAACGATTCCGGAAGATGAATTCGTGGAGATAGGACGTGAAGAGGGCGTCACTGGTACCAAATTGCCGCCGAAGTTTCCTCTTCACCCTCATCCACATGTTTTCGACATTCTGCGTGTGGATGGTGTCGTCCTCGGGGTCTACAAAGTTCTGCTCATGGACAATTACGTCGTGTATATATACGCGATTTCCGATGTTGGCGTAAGAAGCCCATCCATCGGAGATGATGCGGCTTCCAGGCAAAATATGCTGCATGATAAGGGCTTCCAGGGTTTGAATAATGGGTAGAGAAAGTTATGTGAATCCAACATCAGGTTTTGAATTAAACACAACCTTAAGAGCCGAATCTTTGCAGGGTTGCAGTACTTTAGGGACAAACATTTTAAGTGTAACATCTTGTATGAACGTTTCCATTTTTCATAACACTTGTACGTGACTTTTAAGAACCGCAAAGCTCAGACCCTCTCTACCTGCCTGGGACTTTGCAAGGGGTAGTGTTTGAACATTCCGAAAGCAATTCATGTTTATGATGGGCAGTAAATGACTCTCAACCAGGAATACAATACAGCAGCACCACATGTTAAAAGTGGACGGGGGAACATCTGTTCAGCAGAAGGTACAACCTTTGGCTAACAAGAAACTCCAGACCGCACTGCAAACAGTACTCAAGCAATTCGAATTCCAAGAAAAATTCCGCATTCTAGATGAAATAAAGTGAGTAGCATATGCCGCGATTTAAGGAATATAATTGACGAATGCTTTGTGGTAAAGTGTTTCTTTTCCTCCCTGTCGGCCTGCGTTTTATTCCAGTAGCAAGAGCTATTCGGAAAGGCTTTCCCCAGTTTTCGTTTATCCCGTAGAGACAATTTCCAAGAAAGTTTTAAGAAGAAGAATACCGTGCTCATCTATGCCATAATTATCTTTTCCATTCCTTCCATTACTAAGAACAATCAGGCAGAAAGGAAGTTGAAGAATACTCCATAAAATTCTATATTTGCAAAACTTACTTTTAGTCATTGATTTACTTTACACTAAAAACAAAGAAAAAAACGGGGATTCGAGAAAGGAAAGTGCAAGAAAGGATTAAACAATCCTTAGATAATTTATACCTTAAACCGCTGACGGGAATTTACACTGTGTAGTTCAAAATCGCAATTTTATGTTTAAGGATTAGGACTCAATAGGAACCTTCACAGTTAGACGAAGTCCTCTACTGATTAAAAATCAATATTCTTACTGGACAAAAAATACTCATATCGTGGAAAATGTAATGTGAATAGAAGCCTAATTTTGCATGAATGCTATATGGTATTCACGTCAAATTTCCTACGAAAAATATATTTGACCACTATTATTTACATATTTCATTACAATGAACTTAGTTACATCCACCATACGGAAAACTAAAAACGCCACATGTAGCATTTGTGTATATATCTGTCTGTCTGTGTGTGTGTTTTAATGAGAGGTAGTGTCTGAGTGCGTGTATGTGTGTGTGTGTGTGTTTTAATAAGTTGTAATGCATGAGTGTGTGTGTGTGTGTGTTTAATAAGTTGCAATACCTGAGTGTGTGTGTTTTTTAATAAGTTGTAATGCCTGAGTGTGTGTTTTAATGAGTTGTAGTGCCAGAGGCTGTGTGTTTTAATGAGTTGTAGTGCCTGAGTGTGTGTTTGTTTTAATGAGTTGTGGAGCATGAGTGTGTGATTTTGTGTGTATGTGAGCATTGGAGTGTGCTGGACAGAGGGCCAGGCACCAAAACAACCGGAGAAATAGAATTCTTTAAGTAATGACTAAAATCATCCGCAGAAACACAGAGGCTAAAATACGATTAGGATAAAATGGATCTCTTGGCAGCGGCATGCGCACCTTCATTGGATATATGTAACTTCATTATCGCGTATGTCCAAATTGAATTAAAGTTTTTTTTATTTATGGACGCTCTATAACCACTATGGTTCTTAGCGTCCTATTTTACATTGGGCATGAAAGGCCGGAAAGTTTGCTCAGAGGCCTCTTTATCAGGCTTGAGGTTCTTTTACTTGCCGTAAATCTACGACACGGGACCACCGGCTTTACTTCCCTTCCGAAGGAAGCCGTGCTAAAGATTTTTACGCCCGAAAAAATCCATCGCCCTCCGCCGGGTTGTAACGACGCCTCGACAGGAATTCAAGGTGCGGTGCTTCTCAACACGGATGGGATAACCGTGGAGAAGCGTCGCGCGCAACAAAGTCTTACTTTGTTGATCGGATTTACTCTGAACCAACAATGAACCGAAGTGAAAGCGAAGGAATGAACCGGACCAGCCATACAGTCAGTGCCCTTCTGTATTATAAAAGGGTTCACCTTCTCAAACGTTTGTCCTTTCTCTGTTTGCGTAATGACTAAGTAACAACCAGTGTTACTTCTGTTACCAAAACTTTTCGGCGTGTTATTAATAATGGAGAAAGAGGGCTCCATAGCGAAATAAATTCTCCATCACTGCAACCGTCTCCGACTTCAGGCTCTGTCTTCCCAGGCGTTACCCCGGCTTGGGTGAGTGGCCTATCCATACCGGTCTCACCCCAGGGTCACACCTCCCAGAACATAGACAGAGGGACCCAATGGCCGTGGGAAGTCAGCAGCTCATGTAGTGCCCCCCGCGGGACTGTAGTTGAACAGCAGATACGAACACACACCCTACATGACGACCCCGGGTAGTGGGGCTGACGCCATTATCCACTCACCCAGCTGCGCGGGTATCCGTCAAGCTGTGTCCGCGGAGGATTAAAAGAAAATTGGAAAATAAACCAAAAGTGTGTGGGCGTTTCACACGCAAAGTAGGCCGGCGAGGAAGAAAAAGAGATATGTGAATGGTCGTGGTGCGAATTGTTTGTAAATAGATTAGAGAAAAAAGAAGCGTGGCGAGGGGGGTATGGAACGAAATGAAAATAACGCACGAGAGCGCATCTTGTGTCTCCCGGTCAAGAGGACGAACCCACCTCGACCGGATAAGGGTGGAGGGATGACGACGGTGATGAGTGGCTCGGGACCCCGGGTGTGCCAAACCCGTACTCACATAAAGTGAGCCCCTGGGGGGTTGGAAGCTGCGTTGAAACAGTGGGACAGCAACCACGGAAATAGAAAAGATCCCTGTTGGTGAGACAGGTGTTAATAAAACCATAGAACCTGAACCCAGTACAAGAAATAATTGTAGAAAAGGAAGCGTAAAATAAATGAAGATAACGTGGCTAGTCCAGATGAGGGTGAGGACTGGCTCGGGCACTCTGCGTACGTCAAAGCCATACTCACATAGTGAGCCCCTGGGGGGGGGGGTGAACTGTGAGTGTGTTTTGCTGGTGAGTTGTAGTGTTTGATTGCGAGTGTGTGGGCTTTGGAGTTTGAGTGTGTTTTTGCTGGTGAGTTGCAGTTTGTGACTGGGGGTGTGTGAGCTTTGGAGTGTGAGTGTGTTTCTGCTAGTGAGTTGTAGTGTGTGACTGCGGGTGTGTGTGTGAGCTTTGAAAAATGAGTGTGTTTTTGCTAGTGAGTTGTAGTGTGTGACTGTGTGGGTGTAAGCTTTGGTGTTGAGTGTGTTTGTGCTGGTGTATTGTAGTGTTTGATTGCGAGTGTGTTCGCTTAGGAGTGTGAGTGTGTTTTTGCTAGTGATTTGTAGTGTTTGAAGGTGAGTGTGTGAGCTACGGAGTGTTAGTGTGGTTGTGCTGGTGAGTTCAAATAAAGCATGCATTTTGAATTTTCTGGAAATAGCCTGTGAACTCCCGTTCATTCTGATTGAATTTTGTGTATTGCGCTAAGAATCTAGGAAATTATGAAATGCTCTAAAATGCAGTTTGAGGCAAACAAATATTTTCTTGTGTTAGCATTTGGGATAATATTGCAGGAAATGTCATTGCACCTTTTGCGACAGTATTAATGTTATTTATTTGTTAGCCCCACGTTGTGGTAGCCATTTTGCGACGGTATCCTTTGTTAAGTTTGAAAGAATGCTACTGTTTATCTGCCGCACGTATAAAAGACAATTTGTCGCGGTCACCTCGTGTTAGCTTTTACTGAGCGCCTGTTATTTTATTTAATTTTGGTTCACTGTCCTCCGGCTAGCTATGATCTCTCGGTCAAGCAAATCTCTTAATCAAGGTGTGTAAACGGAAAGGAGTCTTTTATCCAAAGATAACACTGATGAAAGAATTTGTTTTATACTTTTATTGTCATAACACATTATGCACTTTTACGTATTAATCTTGACACTCGCCAAACTGAAACTGTTATAATAACTTATTTACTGCACATTATTAATTCGCGTACTTCAACTTTTTGTGTAATTAACTTTACAACACTTGAGATTTTTCATAACTCTGCTACGCGTAACCTGCGAATCGATAAACTGTGCGATGTATTCAGCGACGTGTAATGCACAAATGTTTCCGATGGACTGAAGCCGACGTGTAATGTACAAATATTTCCGATGGACTGAACGAATTTGACTCTGACCTAGCCCTTTTTATACTCCTACACCCCGATATATCTAAAGATTATAACCGAGCTGCTATTGGTTAATAAAACGCGCCAACATTAGCGTCTATTTTTATATCCAATGAAAATTACGAAAACATATGCTCTAGGAAAAATGTTCCAGCAAATTCTAAGAAAATCGCGCCAATATTACGTCATTTGCTCGTCTCTAATAATGATAAACAGCTCACCCCCTCGCTACATTATTGCACGCTATTATTGTCAGTTTCAGTAAGGCCGTATAAACCCACTTCTCAACAATAATTACAATCAACAAACATCGAAAATCATTGTCACACAATAATGCATATTCACACTACAATCACTCTTTACATTTACATAATTTGTGATACAAATTACTGCGTCACTTTGCACCTAAAAGTGTATTATAAATGTATGAAAGTTTGCATAATCTTATAACAGCCTTAGGGGTGTTTTAAGTCTGAAAAATGATTTTATATTACAGCTGCTTTACCCGAAAATTCATTCATTTCATATTTCTTGCTTTGTACAGACTGAAAAAAAGGAATTGCTGAAAAGCATACATTTAGAAGCTCAAAATAATTTAATAATGACATTCTTTGCAGGTTGGTAGCACAGAAAGTTTATTTACTTTCAACTCCTTTTATAAAAAACAATAATAAAATTACAATTGATTCATTCACATGACTTTCTCTATCCTCTATCGTTTATTAGTAGATACATAAATTATTATTCTTAATCAACCTTTTTTTTCTGTCTACTACATTTTAATATAAAAAAAGACTTTGCAGAAATATCTACATTACACATTTCGTTATCGATACAAAGAGAACAGCGATAGTCAAATGTTTAACAACAGGACGCTATATGCTGGCCTTAAAATTCCATTCTGTTTTTATGACATCACGAGAAACAACTCAGTGTTGAAAGGACTTTAAGATAATGACCAAAAAAATGAACAATTGAAACCTTAAAAAAATCTGATGTGTTACACTCACATGACCTTCTCTACTCTTGTACAAAGTATTTTTACAAACGCTTATTCTCCACCTAGTTCATGTTAATCGAGACAAACATTTGCAGACCCTATCTTATTGCTAATTTTCTTGTAGATGTAGGGGAAAATATATTTACAAGGGCAATATAGAAAAACAGTAGCCTTTAAGCACATACATATCTCTTAATACCTGGTTACTAGGTGCAGCACCATTCCCTTTGCCACAGATTATAAATCTTTGCATATCCAAGACAAAAAAATCTGATGTGTTACACTCACATGACTTTCTCTACTCGTGTACAATTTATTTTTACAAACGCCTATTCTCCATATGCTTCATATTAATCGAGATATCGAGATGTCAATCTTATTTGTAATTTTCTTGTAGATGCAAGGGGAATATGGTAGCTTTTAAGCGATAGTCAAATATTTTAACGCTGGTTGCCATGTGGCGCATTCCATTCTCTTTGCATGTCCAGGACATAAAAAAATGAATAACAAAATTGAGAAAAAGTAAGTATTGGAAAATTTAAGGAAATAACAAGCAATATCTCGAAAACGGTTCACTCAACAAAAAAAATGTATATCATATAAGTTGTGTATTTTAACGCGATCTACATTTTTTGTGTAGTAAAATTTTGTCTATCTCTTATGGTTTACCAGTTATGCAAAAGTCGTTCATAATAAAGAATACTTTTGGAGACATTCCCAGAAAATTCGAGATATACATTTCATTTCTCATGACATTATCTTAAACATATGATATTTTCATCAAAATCGTTAGAGCCATTTTTGAGAAAATTAAAATTTTCGAAAAAGGTTCCATGTAAAGGGTAGTCTGGGGTGGGGGTATTTTCTTGAAAATCTTCGTGTCGCAACTCTGGAAGATACTGAACGTAAATACCAAGTTTGGTGTTTATCCGACTGTTAGTTTTTGAGTTATGCTGTTCACAGACACACACACACACAGACACACACACAGACACACACACAGACACACACACGGACATGTTTCCAAAAATGCTTTTTTTGGATTCAGGAGGTCTCAAAACATGTATTTCCGGTGCAATCTCGGTATCGAATTTTTGGGTGGAGTGCAATACTTCCCCTACTTACTATACGTAGTAGAGAAAGTAAAAAAATCTGATGTGTTACACTCACATGACTTTCTCCACTCTTGTACAATCTATTTTTACAACCGCCTATTCTCCATATGCTTTATGTTAATCGAGATATCGAGATGTCAATCTTATTGCTAATTTTCTTGTAGATGCAAGGGGAATATGGTAGCTTTTAAGCGATGGTCAAATATTTTAACCCTGGTTGCTATGCGGCGCATTCCATTCTCTTTGCAAGTCCAGGACAAAAAAATGAATAACGAATTTGAGAAAAAGTATAAGTATTGGAAAATTTAAGGGAATAACAAGCAATATCTCGAAAACGGTTGACTCAACAAAACAAATGTATATGACATAAGTTGTGTATTTTAACGCGATCTACATTTTTTGTGTGGTAAAATTTTGTCTATCTCTTATGGTTTACCTGTTATGCAAAAGTCGTTCACAATGAACAATACTTTTGGAGACATTCCCAGAAAATTCAAGATATACATTTCATTTCTCATGACATTATCTTAAACATATGATATTTTCATCAAAATCGTTAGAGCCATTTTTGAGAAAATTAAAATTTTCGAAAAATCTTCCATGTAAGGGGTAGTCTGGGGTGGGGGGATTTTCTTGAAAACCTTCGTGTCGCATCTCTGGAAGATACTGAGCCTAAATACCAAGTTTGGTGCTTATCCGACTGTTCGTTTTTGAGTTATGCTGTTCACAGACACACACACACACACACACAGACACACACACGGACATGTTTCCAAAAATGCTTTTTTTGGATTCAGGAGGTCTCAAAACATGTATTTCCGGTGAAATCTCGGTATCGAATTTTTGGGTGGAATGCAATACTTCCCCTACTTACTATACATAGTAGAGAAAGTAAAAAATCTGATGTGTTACACTCACATGACTTTCTCTACTCTTGTACAATCTATTTTTACAAACGCCTATTCTCCATATGCTTTATGTTAATCGAGATATCGAGATGTCAATCTTATTGCTACTTTTCTTGTAGATGCAAGGGTAATATGGTAGCTTTTAAGCGATGGTCAAATATTTTAACGCTGGTTGCTATGCGGCGCATTCCATTCTCTTTGCAAGTCCAGGACATAAAAAAATGAATAACGAATTTGAGAAAAAGTATAAGTATTGGAAAATTTAAGGGAATAACAAGCAATATCTCGAAAACGGTTCCTCAACAAAAGAAATGTATATAACATAAGTTGTGTATTTTAACGAGATCTACATTTTTTGTGTAGTAAAATTTTGTCTATCTCTTATGGTTTACCAGTTATGCAAAAGTCGTTCACAATGAAGAATACTTTTGGAGACATTCCCAGAAAATTCGAGATATACATTTCATTTCTCATGACATTATCTTAAACATATGATATTTTAATCAAAATCGTTAGAGCCATTTTTGAGAAAATTAAAATTTTCGAAAAATCTTCCATGTAAAGGGTAGTCTGGGGTGGGGGGATTTTCTTGAAAACCTTCGTGTCGCATCTCTGGAAGATACTGAACCTAAATACCAAGTTTGGTGCTTATCCGACTGTTCGTTTTTGAGTTATGCTGTTCACAGACACACACACAGACACACACACAGACACACACACACACAGACACACACACACAGACACACACACGGACATGTTTCCAAAAATGCTTTTTTTGGATTCAGGAGGTCTCAAAACATGTATTTCCGGTGAAATCTCGGTATCGAATTTTTGGGTGGAATGCAATACTTCCCCTACTTACTATACGTAGTAGAGAAAGTAAAAATGAATAACGAATTCCCATTTGAGAAAATAAGTATTGAAAAATTTAAGGGAATAACAAGCAATATCTCGAAAATGGTTCACTCTACAACAAAAATGTATATGACATAAATTGTGTATTTCAACGCGATCTATATTTTTTGTGTAGTAACATTTTGTCTATCTCTTATGGTTTACCAGTTATGCAAAAGTCGTTCACAATAAAGAATACTTTTGGAGACATTCCCAGAAAATTCAAGATATACATTTTATTTACCATAAAAATATCTTAAACATATGATATTTTAATCAAAATCTTTAGAACCATTTTTGAGAAAATTAAAATTTTCGAAAAAGGTTCCATGTAAAGGGTAGTCTGGGGTGGGGGGATTTTCTTGAAAATCTTTGTGTCGCAACTCTGGAAGATACTGAACGTAAGTACCAAGTTTGGTGTTTATCCGACTGTCAGTTTTTGAGTTATGCTGTTCACAGACACACACACACAGACACACACAGACACACACACACACACACACACACACACAGACACACACGGACATGTTTCCAAAAATGCTTTTTTTGTATTCAGGAGGTCTCAAAACATGTAAGTAGGATATATAGAGGAATTCGAGCACAGTTTTTTGCGTTTATATGGGAAAGGATAGGGAAAACGAAGGTAGATGCTAGGTTGAGAGAGTCTTCAAGGAGGAAAATGCGTTTATATGGGAGAGATAGGGAATACGAGGACTGACGCTAGGCTAGACAGTGGTAGGAGGGGAGTGCGCTTTATATGAGACAGATAGGGAATACGTGGAGGGTGCTAGGCTAGACAGAGGCTGAGTAATGTATGGTTTATATGAGCGGTATAGGAAAACGATGAGAGGTGTTAGACTAGACAGGGCTTGAAACGTAGTGCATGGTTTATATGAGAGATATAGGAAAACGAGGAAAGGTGTTAGGCTAGGCAGAAGTCGAGGAGTAGAGTAAGGTTTATATGAGAAGTATAGGAAAACGAGGAGAGGTATTAGGTTAGGAGAATTGAGTTTGTGTTTATAAGGAGAGACGAGAAAACGGAGAGAGATCCTATGCTAGGATAGACAGGTGTTAAAGTTAGGTTAGATAGGAAACCAAGGAGTGATACTCAGCTAGAGGGGGGGCAGGAGGGAATGAGCTTTTGAGAGGTAGGGGATACGGGGAGTGGTGTTAGACTAGACAGGGCTTGAAACGTAGGCATGGTTTATATGTATGAGAAGTATAGGGACAGGAAGAGGGGTGCTAGGCTAGACAGAGGTTGAGGAGTAGAGTATAGTTTATATGAGAGGTATAGGAAAACGAGGAGAGGAGTTAGACTAGACAGAGGTCGAGGAGCAGAGTATGGTTTATGTGAGAGTCATAGGTAAACGAGAGAGGCGTTAGGCTAGACAGAGCTAGAGGAGTAGAGCATGGTTTATATGAGAGGTATAGGAACAGGAGGAGAGGTGTTAGGCTAGACAGGTAGTGTAGCAGTAGGAATATGGACTTATATACAGGAGAGATAGGGAATAGGAGGTGCTAGACTTGAAAGCGACTTTAGACGTGAACATAGTGGTCAAAGTTCTAGACATGCCCATCACGTAACCTATTCAGGGAAAAGGTGACTCGTTCAGGGGAAAAAGGTGACTGCTCAGGGAAAAAGGAGGCCCACAAAGGGAAAAAGTTGACTAGCAAAGGGAAAAACGTAACCAGCAAAGGGAAAAAGGCGACCAGCAAAGGGAAAAATGTGACCAGCAAAGGGAAAAAGGTGACCAGCAAAGGGAAAAAGGCGACATGCAACGGGAAAAAGGTGACCAGTAAAGGGAAAAATGTCACCAGCAAAGGGAAAAAGGCGACCACCAAAGGGAAAAAGGTGAGCCATAAAGGGAAAAAGGTGACCTGCAACGGGAAAAGCTAACCCACTAACACTAACAGGTAAGTAATTCAGCTAGTATTGCAAGAGGTTGACTGCATCATAGCAGTGTATGATTTCACATGTAATTCAGCTAGTATCGTATGTATTTAGGCTAATTCATCTAGTAACAGAATAGATTCCAGAGGCTAACTGCATCATGGCTCTGCATAATTTCACAGATAATTCAGCTAGTATCGTAGGTATTTAGACTAATTCAGCTAGTATCACAAGAGGCTAGATTCCAGGGTTGGGTATAGCATAGTTTCGTATTTCAGAGGGTATCGTAGGTATTTAGGATAATTCAAGTAACATAGGTGTTTAGAGTAATTAAGCAAGCATTACAGGAGGGTAGGTTCCAGGGGTTGGTTATAACCTAGCTTCGTATTTCACAGATAGTTCAGGTAATATCGTAAGTATTTGAGGTAATCGACAGAGCTTCACAGATATTATTGATAATTTCGATCAGAGATTTGTATCACAGCTATTTAAGGTAAATGCAGATGATTCAGGTTGTATCAATGGTATTTGAGTCATCTTAACAGGTAATTCAGATAGTATCACAGGTGCTCGTGCTAATTTAGAGTAGGAATTCGTATCAGAGCTAGTTAAAGTAATTTCACATGATTCGGATAGTATCACAGGTATTTAAATCATTTTCATAGCCAATTCAGCTAGTATCGTGAGCATTTAAGCTAATTCAGCTAGTATCACAGGAGGCTAGATTCCAGAGGCTAACTGCATCATAGCTATGCATGATTTCACAGCTAATTCAGCTAGTATCGTAGGTATTTAAATCATTTTCATAGCCAATTCAGCTAGTATCGTGAGCATTTAAGCTAATTCAGCTAGTATCACAGGAGGCTAGATTCCAGAGGCTAACTGCATCATAGCTATGCATGATTTTACAGCTAATTCAGCTAGTATCGTAGGTATTTAGGCTAATTCAGGTAGTATCACAGGAGGCTAGATTCCAGGGTTGGGTATAGCATAGTTTCATATTTCAAGGTAATTCAGAGGGTATCGTAGGTATTTAGGATAATTCAAGTAACATAGCTGCTTAGAGTAATTAAGCAAGCATTACAGGAGGGTAGGTTCCAGGGGTTGGTTATAGCCTAGTTTCGTATTTTACAGATAGTTCAGGTAATATCATAAGTATTTGGATAATCAGCATAGTTTCACAGATGCTCGTAATAATTTCTATCAGAGATTTGTATCACGGCTATTTAAGGTAAATGCAGCTGATTCAGGTTGTATCAATGGTATTTGAGTCATTTTAACACATAATTCAGATAGTATCACAGGTGCTCGTACAAATTTAGAGCAGGAATTCGTATCTGAGCTAGTTAATGTAATTTCACACGATTCGGGTAGTATCACAGGTATTTAAGTCATTTTAACAGGCAATTCAACTAGTATCACAGGTACTCGTGGTAATATAGAGAGTAATTCGATTATAAAACTTTTCTCATCCAGCGTTACAACAATTTATATACTTTTTTCTAAATCTTACATATTTTTATATGTTAAACAGTTATTGTACGATGCAGAGAGGGATAAACTGTATATGGTTTACAAACTGAAAAGCTTTGCGTCAACATACCTTTATTTTAGTTCGTTGTAGATGTCTCTCCCCTTTTATCTAGGCTTGAGACTAGCACTAGGATTGCTCCTAATGGCAGGGTTACCACCTTCCCTTCCATCTTCTTTTTTCTTCATCAGGCGTCAGCTATCTGCATATACAGCACACAGATAACCTTCTTTTTAAGATTGTAGACTCACGAGAAAATCTTTATCTTTAACTTACATTCTTTTAAGCACTGTTTGTAATGGCGTAATGTCCATACGCATATGTCGTTATCCCATCCTCAGCAATAATTCTTTTATCATCAAACGGAGTCAATGCAATTTTATTCACTTGCACTGTAGCAAGAGCATGCTTTCGTGATAGGATCAGATTCATAGGTGTTCTGATGATTTCACAGGTTTTAAGACAGTCTGTATAGCTGTCAAACGAAATGTACTGCTTAATAGCGCTACGTTTTATACCTTTAATCTTTTTTATCATTGACCCTTGAATATCTAAGGCATACATCTTAGGACGTAGTCCAACAAAGCGTAGGATGATTTTGCTATTAGCCTCATCTTTAAATTTTCCCAATACCTTCTTGTTCTGAGAAGAGTAACATATATGGTTGGCAGGGTAATCAGATGTATCGAGATGCTCAAGAAAACGTAGCTTGTCCTGGTACACATCTTCAGTTGTTACACGATGAATGAACGAATCAGTGTCCATATACATAAGCTTCAGGTTTTCAGCTCCATAATAAGGCAACAAAACGTCGTAATGATAGTTATACATTAATGTCTTGGAGATGTCCAACACACTCATACCAATGTATATAGGCTTGTTGAATACAATCTGACGAGAGGCCATATGTACAGCAGCTAGATTATCAGCATATATCGTCCTGTCGATAAACGTAGGCTTGGCGATCAGCTTCTCTAGAGTTTTTTCATTGGTCACCAGTCGTATATCCATACGGTTACGCAGGTTCTCCATAGTTTTTCCAAACATAGCGTTGTTAAAGAGCTTGTAGAGATCCTTCTCGAAATCATTTGCAGCTTGTTGTCGTAGCCTGTTGTTAAATTCCACATAAGGTTTCAACCACTGAGACTGTCGGAATTGTAGCACACGATGGATTTTTGTTAGTCGTAGTCCATGACTAAGAGCTTGCTTCAAAGCCATGTAATGCACTACATACTTCTTTCGAGGTCCAAGATGAGGTATCAGTTTCTTTGTAGATGATTCCAATGGTTTCATACACTCTGGCAGGAAAGGTAGATCGTTGTGTAGATCGTGAAGTTCAGCAGGATACTCGATGTCGACTTCTAATATGTACCCATGAGGATCATCTTCTTGTAGTGTTTCTAAGTTGATTTCTTCAGGCGACACCCACTGAAATCCACCAAAAGGAAGGGCGTGACACATTGCCCACCCATATTGGTTATTAGCGTCCTCGTATGTGATAAATTGGGTTGGTCTCGACGGATCAAACTTATCCATATAAGTGTTATTAGCCTCAGCATACCGATGGGAAACTTGGCATAAACCTCCTCTTATACCTGATTCCACCATGAGTAGTTGATCATAATCTTGTAACAGCTCTAACTTAATTCCAGTATACAGTAACATAGCGTCCCATGTTAGACCTGGAGAGGTAAAATAATGGGCGGGATCGACTTTGTGTGTTTTAAGGGTTTGCTCTCTGAACGTCTCAAAGACGTCAGCTAGAAGAAGTACATCCGAAGTTAAGTAGAGATCGCTGTACTCTCCCAGGTTTCTCACATTAAACAGCTCCCATACATTTCTAGCATGATCGTAGTCAGCATCAGTAATTTCTTCTTCATTTAATCTATTGTAGAAGGAGTCCTTAGGAGGCAAGCAGGTCTCGTTCAGGGCATCCCATGACGTAACAAAATCATATGGAAATACACCCTTACGGGTCATCAACTTCAATTTGTCTTCTCCAAAGTACTTTAGCGTTTCAGGATACGAGGTTAGATTTTTTACCAACTTATCCAAGCTTGTACTGAGGAATCGGAAGCTATCCACAAATCGAAGCTTTATATCTCCTACATACTTGGTGAATGAGATATAGCTTTCTTCAGAGTTAGGAATTACCTCCACACGTTCACTTGTACAACCCAGCTCCTTAACAATGAAATGAGAGTCATATCCGCTAAGGTTATGCATGAAGACTGGTATATATTTAGGTGTTTTACAGGCTAAATTACATTCATTATGAAGACTTCCACGATATTCACCGCTGATGTGATCATGGTCGCGTACTTTGTAGTTTTCTCCTGTAAAGCCTTTTCCACACAAGTAGCATGCCGTAGAAGACTCAAAATCCTTTTGCTGTTGTTCCGTAAGTTTCAGGGGCTTAGTAGATTTGTATATGCCATCAATCATTTTTGCAAGATATGTCAGGTACAGCATAAACTTCTGAGCAGCATCTGCACCACGATACACATAGGGCTGCTTAGGAAGACCAGTTTCGAGATGTTCAACACTGGATGTAGGCTTCACGTAAACACAGAAGCTCATTGGTGTGTGCTCTTGATAAGGGGTTGTATAGGAGGTTTCAGGATTGGGTATACACGTATGGCATGGAGTGAGAATACTCTCAAAATCAGCATAGACGACATAAGGTACTTTCAGCATCCTCTCAACATTTTTAAACTGAACAATTGATTTCTCCTTGGTAGGCATAACTACCCTCGCAACACCATGTTGAATACAGACGGCTACATGTTCTTGCAGTTTTTCCTGTCCACTTAGTCCATATCGATCATCAAAATGTGTAAAGCAGCGCTTACAAGTATAAACCCGTCCATTATGGTTAGTTTTCTGGCGTCGAACGAGTTTCTCAAAATTCTTTATATATACGTAGTGATGTTTTCCACTACTATCATTCAATAGTAGCAGGTCGCGATGTTCAGGTAGTTCAATATCAGCAACCTTTATCGGATACACTTCGTGCTTCTCATCCAGCCCAAACACGTTAATAGACATATTGTTAAACTTCTCAAATTTAGGTATTTGAGAAAGTGGAGTAGGGTAGGAAACACAGCTGAAGTCGTACTTATCTTGAAGTTGTTTGTATTTGTTCACACGCTGTGCATCCTTCCCTATGAATTTGGCCAGTATAGAGTACATGAAACATTTCTCGTCGCTAAAGTTCTGGATGTTTATACATGCTTTCCTTGCTTCAACAGCTGACGGTAGTGGTATGTAGCTACTTCCTCGTAACGGGTTGTACTTGTTGATACGAAGTCGAACTCCTTCCACAGCAAGCAAAGCCCAGCTGCTACCCTTAAGCTGAGACTCCTCCATTTCAGTCACCAATTTCTTGAATTTCACTTCCATCGTTGAGTCCAGATCAGTTTCCAGGAAAACAGCTTGATTCCGTGTTTTAAATGTTTTGTCACAGGTTTCTCCAATACTGTTAACAAATCGACACTCAGCCAGCAGATTAATTTTAACACTCTTATGAATGCTAAGCTCTTTATGCACAGCATGGATTATACGTTGTATTGCCTCTTGCAGATACATATTTAGGTCCTTAGCTGATTCGCATCGTATAAAATACGATTTCAATCGTCCTTCGAATGAAGTTTCGTATTCTTTCATATCGCAGTCCTCCACTGTTGACAACAACTGATGTTTAGTTGGCTCCAATCTTCTTTTCTTCTGAGGGCTGCTTATTTCACATATATCTTCGTGTCGCTGTTCCTTATAACAATCTTTGAAGGTTACATTACAATGTTTACATTTGAAGAGCTTCTTGCAGCTCATCTCGTGTCTTCTCTTGTCATAACCTCGGAGGAACTTCTTCCCACATTTTCCGCATGCATATCCAGTAGCGCTTGGAATAATATCCTTATACGCTGAGTTATTCATCTTTATTCTTGATGTAATAACGTATTAATCACTGATCAATGAAATGTAGACCTCTTCACCTTGACACCACTTTAGAAAGCTGATTATTCTTGGAGAGAACACGATGTTAACACCTCAAGACTAATTAGCACAATGAAGTCCAATGCCCTAGATCACCATATTTATAGAGGGAGCACGAACCTTTTAGATCAATCATAAACTCGCTCCATAACCACCTGTATATGATCGCTCAACGTGTACTAACCCCCCAGCCATATAACCTCAAGTCTAGAGACAGGATGTTTATGACGTCACACCCAGAGACAGGATGTCTGGCAGCATCAAACACGTTTAAACTCGTCTCATAACTACCTGCTTATGCTGTCACACCAGCAAGAGAAGTATTCCCACACGCTCATTCAGACATATATTTCAAATTCAAGCCCACCACCACCATCACCACCTATTGTACCAAGGTTAATTCAAGCTGTATTATCACAATACTTAAAAGTAAAAGCTTAAAAGGAAACCTAGAAGATTTCCCCCCCTTATTTACTTAATTATTTCATGTTTTTATTCCCTTTTCAATTCTTCCTTTCCATCTTCTCACAGAAAGACCATTACATTTCACTACAATCATGAGAAAAGCAATTTTTCCAGAGTTACACAGATTCTAAGCTTCTAAATCGAACCCGATAATACTTTTAATAAATGTATTTTAGCTCCCCAATATCAGCATCTACCATTTAATCTTTACTCGAACCTGATATGATCCATAAGCTTGAAGATATATGAAATCACCCTTCGAGATTCGATCTGAGTACTTTAAAGTAATATTTGTCACGATAACGACATTTAAGGACTAGATACTCTGTTTGCGTTTACCTTGACATGTTTATCTAAATTAAATTACGAGTTATTAAATTTTTGCAAGTAAATTTCATTGAATCGGTATTCGAACCCAGAACACCAGGAACAGGATAATTTATAATATTAGTCTGACATGTTAAACAAAGTTGTATGCAGTTACATCATCGATCTAAGTGATATATTCTAGTGTACAGAGGAAAATTAAGAAAGTCATTAAAAGATGGGGAATCGAACCAAGCACAACTGATTGACAATTATATACAGCATTAATCACCCATCATAGAAGCTATCAATCATGCTTTGCTACACTCCTCTACCTCACTTAGTTCCCGAGATAATGAAAATTTAAAAATTAAGGATCGAACCCAGGACGTCAGGTATCTAATTACACATTTACAAGATACTACCTAATATCATAAACGCAATAAAGTTTATTTGGCGTCTTTATCTTAATTGGTTTAGGAGTTATTAAATTTATAAGTAAATTCCATCGAATCAGTATTCGAACCCAGAACACCAAGAACAAAATAATTTATAATATGAGTTTGGTATGCTTAAAGGTGCTGTATGTAGTTACAGCATCAATGTAACTGATATTTTCTAGAGTATAGAGTAAAATTAAGGAAGTCATTAAAAAATCGGGATTCGAACTAGAGACAACTGATTAAACATTATATACAGTATTAATTACACATTATAACAGCTATCAAACATGCTTTGGTCCATTCATCTAGCTTTCTTAGTTTCCGAGATAATGAAGTTTTTAAAATTAAGGATCGAACCCAGGACACCAGGTACCAAAATATACATCCACAAGAAACTAGCTAATGACATTAATGTAATAAAGTTTATTTGGCGTCTTTATCTTAATTAGTCTCTGAGTTATTAGAAGATGAATTTGCATTCACTCCTAGGATTCGAACCCAGGCATCCCGATCAACTTGGAACAAGGTCCTAATGACGCGGCGCATTCCAAAGAATTGATTAGTTTTTATCCCATTGTTCTATCTCTTTTCATTCAGGAGATATAAGCGATTAAACAGTAGAAATAGAATACCGGTTTGAGCGCACAGAGAGATGCCGACATCTGATAAAGTTCTTTGATCTATGCCGGCAAGCTCCGCCCATTCTATTTCTACTGTTTAATCGCTTATATCTCCTGAATGAAAAGAGATAGAACAATGGGATAAAAACTAATCAATTCTTTGGAATGCGCCGCGTCATTAGGACCTTGTTCCAAGTTGACCGGGATGCCTGGGTTCGAATCCTAGGAGTGAATGCAAATTCATCTTCTAATAACTCAGAGACTAATTAAGATAAAGACGCCAAATAAACTTTATTACATTAATGTCATTAGCTAGTTTCTTGTGGATGTATATTTTGGTACCTGGTGTCCTGGGTTCGATCCTTAATTTTAAAAACTTCATTATCTCGGAAACTAAGAAAGCTAGATGAATGGACCAAAGCATGTTTGATAGCTGTTATAATGTGTAATTAATACTGTATATAATGTTTAATCAGTTGTCTCTAGTTCGAATCCCGATTTTTTAATGACTTCCTTAATTTTACTCTATACTCTAGAAAATATCAGTTACATTGATGCTGTAACTACATACAGCACCTTTAAGCATACCAAACTCATATTATAAATTATTTTGTTCTTGGTGTTCTGGGTTCGAATACTGATTCGATGGAATTTACTTATAAATTTAATACCTCCTAAACCAATTAAGATAAAGACGCCAAATAAACTTTATTGCGTTTATGATATTAGGTAGTATCTTGTAAATGTGTAATTAGATACCTGACGTCCTGGGTTCGATCCTTAATTTTTAAATTTTCATTATCTCGGGAACTAAGTGAGGTAGAGGAGTGTAGCAAAGCATGATTGATAGCTTCTATGATGGGTGATTAATTCTGTATATAATTGTCAATCAGTTGTGCTTGGTTCGATTCCCCATCTTTTAATGACTTTCTTAATTTTCCTCTGTACACTAGAATATATCACTTAGATCGATGATGTAACTGCATACAACTTTGTTTAACATGTCAGACTAATATTATAAATTATCCTGTTCCTGGTGTTCTGGGTTCGAATACCGATTCAATGAAATTTACTTGCAAAAATTTAATAACTCGTAATTTAATTTAGATAAACATGTCAAGGTAAACGCAAACAGAGTATCTAGGTTTCCTTTTAAGCTTTTACTTTTAAGTATTGTGATAATACAGCTTGAATTAACCTTGGTACAATAGGTGGTGATGGTGGTGGTGGGCTTGAATTTGAAATATATGTCTGAATGAGCGTGTGGGAATACTTCTCTTGCTGGTGTGACAGCATAAGCAGGTAGTTATGAGACGAGTTTAAACGTGTTTGATGCTGCCAGACATCCTGTCTCTGGGTGTGACGTCATAAACATCCTGTCTCTAGACTTGAGGTTATATGGCTGGGGGGTTAGTACACGTTGAGCGATCATATACAGGTGGTTATGGAGCGAGTTTATGATTGATCTAAAAGGTTCGTGCTCCCTCTATAAATATGGTGATCTAGGGCATTGGACTTCATTGTGCTAATTAGTCTTGAGGTGTTAACATCGTGTTCTCTCCAAGAATAATCAGCTTTCTAAAGTGGTGTCAAGGTGAAGAGGTCTACATTTCATTGATCAGTGATTAATACGTTATTACATCAAGAATAAAGATGAATAACTCAGCGTATAAGGATATTATTCCAAGCGCTACTGGATATGCATGCGGAAAATGTGGGAAGAAGTTCCTCCGAGGTTATGACAAGAGAAGACACGAGATGAGCTGCAAGAAGCTCTTCAAATGTAAACATTGTAATGTAACCTTCAAAGATTGTTATAAGGGACAGCGACACGAAGATATATGTGAAATAAGCAGCCCTCAGAAGAAAAGAAGATTGGAGCCAACTAAACATCAGTTGTTGTCAACAGTGGAGGACTGCGATATGAAAGAATACGAAACTTCATTCGAAGGACGATTGAAATCGTATTTTATACGATGCGAATCAGCTAAGGACCTAAATATGTATCTGCAAGAGGCAAAACAACGTATAATCCATGCTGTGCATAAAGAGCTTAGCATTCATAAGAGTGTTAAAATTAATCTGCTGGCTGAGTGTCGATTTGTTAACAGTATTGGAGAAACCTGTGACAAAACATTTAAAACACGGAATCAAGCTGTTTTCCTGGAAACTGATCTGGACTCAACGATGGAAGTGAAATTCAAGAAATTGGTGACTGAAATGGAGGAGTCTCAGCTTAAGGGTAGCAGCTGGGCTTTGCTTGCTGTGGAAGGAGTTCGACTTCGTATCAACAAGTACAACCCGTTACGAGGAAGTAGCTACATACCACTACCGTCAGCTGTTGAAGCAAGGAAAGCATGTATAAACATCCAGAACTTTAGCGACGAGAAATGTTTCATGTACTCTATACTGGCCAAATTCATAGGGAAGGATGCACAGCGTGTGAACAAATACAAACAACTTCAAGATAAGTACGACTTCAGCTGTGTTTCCTACCCTACTCCACTTTCTCAAATACCTAAATTTGAGAAGTTTAACAATATGTCTATTAACGTGTTTGGGCTGGATGAGAAGCACGAAGTGTATCCGATAAAGGTTGCTGATATTGAACTACCTGAACATCGCGACCTGCTACTATTGAATGATAGTAGTGGAAAACATCACTACGTATATATAAAGAATTTTGAGAAACTCGTTCGACGCCAGAAAACTAACCATAATGGACGGGTTTATACTTGTAAGCGCTGCTTTACACATTTTGATGATCGATATGGACTAAGTGGACAGGAAAAACTGCAAGAACATGTAGCCGTCTGTATTCAACATGGTGTTGCGAGGGTAGTTATGCCTACCAAGGAGAAATCAATTGTTCAGTTTAAAAATGTTGAGAGGATGCTGAAAGTACCTTATGTCGTCTATGCTGATTTTGAGAGTATTCTCACTCCATGCCATACGTGTATACCCAATCCTGAAACCTCCTATACAACCCCTTATCAAGAGCACACACCAATGAGCTTCTGTGTTTACGTGAAGCCTACATCCAGTGTTGAACATCTCGAAACTGGTCTTCCTAAGCAGCCCTATGTGTATCGTGGTGCAGATGCTGCTCAGAAGTTTATGCTGTACCTGACATATCTTGCAAAAATGATTGATGGCATATACAAATATACTAAGCCTCTGAAACTTACGGAACAACAGCAAAAGGATTTTGAGTCTTCTACGGCATGCTACTTGTGTGGAAAAGGCTTTACAGGAGAAAACTACAAAGTACGCGACCATGATCACATCAGCGGTGAATATCGTGGAAGTCTTCATAATGAATGTAATTTAGCCTGTAAAACACCTAAATATATACCAGTCTTCATGCATAACCTTAGCGGATATGACTCTCATTTCATTGTTAAGGAGCTGGGTTGTACAAGTGAACGTGTGGAGGTAATTCCTAACTCTGAAGAAAGCTATATCTCATTCACCAAGTATGTAGGAGATATAAAGCTTCGATTTGTGGATAGCTTCCGATTCCTCAGTACAAGCTTGGATAAGTTGGTAAAAAATCTAACCTCGTATCCTGAAACGCTAAAGTACTTTGGAGAAGACAAATTGAAGTTGATGACCCGTAAGGGTGTATTTCCATATGATTTTGTTACGTCATGGGATGCCCTGAACGAGACCTGCTTGCCTCCTAAGGACTCCTTCTACAATAGATTAAATGAAGAAGAAATTACTGATGCTGACTACGATCATGCTAGAAATGTATGGGAGCTGTTTAATGTGAGAAACCTGGGAGAGTACAGCGATCTCTACTTAACTTCGGATGTACTTCTTCTAGCTGACGTCTTTGAGACGTTCAGAGAGCAAACCCTTAAAACACACAAAGTCGATCCCGCCCATTATTTTACCTCTCCAGGTCTAACATGGGACGCTATGTTACTGTATACTGGAATTAAGTTAGAGCTGTTACAAGATTATGATCAACTACTCATGGTGGAATCAGGTATAAGAGGAGGTTTATGCCAAGTTTCCCATCGGTATGCTGAGGCTAATAACACTTATATGGATAAGTTTGATCCGTCGAGACCAACCCAATTTATCACATACGAGGACGCTAATAACCAATATGGGTGGGCAATGTGTCACGCCCTTCCTTTTGGTGGATTTCAGTGGGTGTCGCCTGAAGAAATCAACTTAGAAACACTACAAGAAGATGATCCTCATGGGTACATATTAGAAGTCGACATCGAGTATCCTGCTGAACTTCACGATCTACACAACGATCTACCTTTCCTGCCAGAGTGTATGAAACCATTGGAATCATCTACAAAGAAACTGATACCTCATCTTGGACCTCGAAAGAAGTATGTAGTGCATTACATGGCTTTGAAGCAAGCTCTTAGTCATGGACTACGACTAACAAAAATCCATCGTGTGCTACAATTCCGACAGTCTCAGTGGTTGAAACCTTATGTGGAATTTAACAACAGGCTACGACAACAAGCTGCAAATGATTTCGAGAAGGATCTCTACAAGCTCTTTAACAACGCTATGTTTGGAAAAACTATGGAGAACCTGCGTAACCGTATGGATATACGACTGGTGACCAATGAAAAAACTCTAGAGAAGCTGATCGCCAAGCCTACGTTTATCGACAGGACGATATATGCTGATAATCTAGCTGCTGTACATATGGCCTCTCGTCAGATTGTATTCAACAAGCCTATATACATTGGTATGAGTGTGTTGGACATCTCCAAGACATTAATGTATAACTATCATTACGACGTTTTGTTGCCTTATTATGGAGCTGAAAACCTGAAGCTTATGTATATGGACACTGATTCGTTCATTCATCGTGTAACAACTGAAGATGTGTACCAGGACAAGCTACGTTTTCTTGAGCATCTCGATACATCTGATTACCCTGCCAACCATATATGTTACTCTTCTCAGAACAAGAAGGTATTGGGAAAATTTAAAGATGAGGCTAATAGCAAAATCATCCTACGCTTTGTTGGACTACGTCCTAAGATGTATGCCTTAGATATTCAAGGGTCAATGATAAAAAAGATTAAAGGTATAAAACGTAGCGCTATTAAGCAGTACATTTCGTTTGACAGCTATACAGACTGTCTTAAAACCTGTGAAATCATCAGAACACCTATGAATCTGATCCTATCACGAAAGCATGCTCTTGCTACAGTGCAAGTGAATAAAATTGCATTGACTCCGTTTGATGATAAAAGAATTATTGCTGAGGATGGGATAACGACATATGCGTATGGACATTACGCCATTACAAACAGTGCTTAAAAGAATGTAAGTTAAAGATAAAGATTTTCTCGTGAGTCTACAATCTTAAAAAGAAGGTTATCTGTGTGCTGTATATGCAGATAGCTGACGCCTGATGAAGAAAAAAGAAGATGGAAGGGAAGGTGGTAACCCTGCCATTAGGAGCAATCCTAGTGCTAGTCTCAAGCCTAGATAAAAGGGGAGAGACATCTACAACGAACTAAAATAAAGGTATGTTGACGCAAAGCTTTTCAGTTTGTAAACCATATACAGTTTATCCCTCTCTGCATCGTACAATAACTGTTTAACATATAAAAATATGTAAGATTTAGAAAAAAGTATATAAATTGTTGTAACGCTGGATGAGAAAAGTTTTATAATCGAATTACTCTCTATATTACCACGAGTACCTGTGATACTAGTTGAATTGCCTGTTAAAATGACTTAAATACCTGTGATACTACCCGAATCGTGTGAAATTACATTAACTAGCTCAGATACGAATTCCTGCTCTAAATTTGTACGAGCACCTGTGATACTATCTGAATTATGTGTTAAAATGACTCAAATACCATTGATACAACCTGAATCAGCTGCATTTACCTTAAATAGCCGTGATACAAATCTCTGATAGAAATTATTACGAGCATCTGTGAAACTATGCTGATTATCCAAATACTTATGATATTACCTGAACTATCTGTAAAATACGAAACTAGGCTATAACCAACCCCTGGAACCTACCCTCCTGTAATGCTTGCTTAATTACTCTAAGCAGCTATGTTACTTGAATTATCCTAAATACCTACGATACCCTCTGAATTACCTTGAAATATGAAACTATGCTATACCCAACCCTGGAATCTAGCCTCCTGTGATACTACCTGAATTAGCCTAAATACCTACGATACTAGCTGAATTAGCTGTAAAATCATGCATAGCTATGATGCAGTTAGCCTCTGGAATCTAGCCTCCTGTGATACTAGCTGAATTAGCTTAAATGCTCACGATACTAGCTGAATTGGCTATGAAAATGATTTAAATACCTACGATACTAGCTGAATTAGCTGTGAAATCATGCATAGCTATGATGCAGTTAGCCTCTGGAATCTAGCCTCCTGTGATACTAGCTGAATTAGCTTAAATGCTCACGATACTAGCTGAATTGGCTATGAAAATGATTTAAATACCTGTGATACTATCCGAATCATGTGAAATTACTTTAACTAGCTCTGATACGAATTCCTGCTCTAAATTAGCACGAGCACCTGTGATACTATCTGAATTACCTGTTAAGATGACTCAAATACCATTGATACAACCTGAATCATCTGCATTTACCTTAAATAGCTGTGATACAAATCTCTGATCGAAATTATCAATAATATCTGTGAAGCTCTGTCGATTACCTCAAATACTTACGATATTACCTGAACTATCTGTGAAATACGAAGCTAGGTTATAACCAACCCCTGGAACCTACCCTCCTGTAATGCTTGCTTAATTACTCTAAACACCTATGTTACTTGAATTATCCTAAATACCTACGATACCCTCTGAAATACGAAACTATGCTATACCCAACCCTGGAATCTAGCCTCTTGTGATACTAGCTGAATTAGTCTAAATACCTACGATACTAGCTGAATTATCTGTGAAATTATGCAGAGCCATGATGCAGTTAGCCTCTGGAATCTATTCTGTTACTAGATGAATTAGCCTAAATACATACGATACTAGCTGAATTACATGTGAAATCATACACTGCTATGATGCAGTCAACCTCTTGCAATACTAGCTGAATTACTTACCTGTTAGTGTTAGTGGGTTAGCTTTTCCCGTTGCAGGTCACCTTTTTCCCTTTATGGCTCACCTTTTTCCCTTTGGTGGTCGCCTTTTTCCCTTTGCTGGTGACATTTTTCCCTTTACTGGTCACCTTTTTCCCGTTGCATGTCGCCTTTTTCCCTTTGCTGGTCACCTTTTTCCCTTTGCTGGTCACATTTTTCCCTTTGCTGGTCGCCTTTTTCCCTTTGCTGGTTACGTTTTTCCCTTTGCTAGTCAACTTTTTCCCTTTGTGGGCCTCCTTTTTCCCTGAGCAGTCACCTTTTTCCCCTGAACGAGTCACCTTTTCCCTGAATAGGTTACGTGATGGGCATGTCTAGAACTTTGACCACTATGTTCACGTCTAAAGTCGCTTTCAAGTCTAGCACCTCCTATTCCCTATCTCTCCTGTATATAAGTCCATATTCCTACTGCTACACTACCTGTCTAGCCTAACACCTCTCCTCCTGTTCCTATACCTCTCATATAAACCATGCTCTACTCCTCTAGCTCTGTCTAGCCTAACGCCTCTCTCGTTTACCTATGACTCTCACATAAACCATACTCTGCTCCTCGACCTCTGTCTAGTCTAACTCCTCTCCTCGTTTTCCTATACCTCTCATATAAACTATACTCTACTCCTCAACCTCTGTCTAGCCTAGCACCCCTCTTCCTGTCCCTATACTTCTCATACATATAAACCATGCCTACGTTTCAAGCCCTGTCTAGTCTAACACCACTCCCCGTATCCCCTACCTCTCAAAAGCTCATTCCCTCCTGCCCCCCCTCTAGCTGAGTATCACTCCTTGGTTTCCTATCTAACCTAACTTTAACACCTGTCTATCCTAGCATAGGATCTCTCTCCGTTTTCTCGTCTCTCCTTATAAACACAAACTCAATTCTCCTAACCTAATACCTCTCCTCGTTTTCCTATACTTCTCATATATACCTTACTCTACTCCTCGACTTCTGCCTAGCCTAACACCTTTCCTCGTTTTCCTATATCTCTCATATAAACCATGCACTACGTTTCAAGCCCTGTCTAGTCTAACACCTCTCATCGTTTTCCTATACCGCTCATATAAACCATACATTACTCAGCCTCTGTCTAGCCTAGCACCCTCCACGTATTCCCTATCTGTCTCATATAAAGCGCACTCCCCTCCTACCACTGTCTAGCCTAGCGTCAGTCCTCGTATTCCCTATCTCTCCCATATAAACGCATTTTCCTCCTTGAAGACTCTCTCAACCTAGCATCTACCTTCGTTTTCCCTATCCTTTCCCATATAAACGCAAAAAACTGTGCTCGAATTCCTCTATATATCCTACTCATGTATTTCCGGTGCAATCTCGGTATCGAATTTTTGGGTGGAGTGCAATACTTCCCCTACTTACTATACGTAGTAGAGAAAGTAAAAAAATCTGATGTGTTACACTCACATGACTTTCTCCACTCTTGTACAATCTATTTTTACAACCGCCTATTCTCCATATGCTTTATGTTAATCGAGATATCGAGATGTCAATCTTATTGCTAATTTTCTTGTAGATGCAAGGGGAATATGGTAGCTTTTAAGCGATGGTCAAATATTTTAACGCTGGTTGCTATGCGGCGCATTCCATTCTCTTTGCAAGTCCAGGACATAAAAAAATCTGATGTGTTACACTCACATGACTTTCTCTACTCTTGTACAATCTATTTTTACAAACGCCCATTCTCCATAAGCTTCATATTAATCGAGATATCGAGATGTCAATCTTATTTGTAATTTTCTTGTAGATGCAAGGGGAATATGGTAGCTTTCAAGCGATAGTCAAATATTTTAACGCTGGTTGCTATGTGGCGCATTCCATTCTCTTTGCATGTCCAGGACATAAAAAAATGAATAACGAATTTGAGAAAAAGTATAAGTATTGGATAATTTAAGGAAATAACAAGCAATATCTCGAAAACGGTTCACTCAACAAAAAAAATGTATATGATATAAGTTGTGTATTTTAACGCGATCTACATTTTTTGTGTAGTACAATTTTGTCTATCTCTTACGGTTTACCAGTTATGCAAAAGTCGTTCATAATGAAGAATACTTTTGGAGACATTCCCAGAAATTTCGAGATATACATTTCATTTCTCATGACATTATCTTAAACATATGATATTTTCATCAAAATCGTTAGAGCCATTTTTGAGAAAATTAAAATTTTCGAAAAAGGTTCCATGTAAAGGGTAGTCTGGGGTGGGGGTATTTTCTTGAAAATCTTCGTGTCGCAACTCTGGAAGATACTGAACGTAAATACCAAGTTTGGTGTTTATCCGACTGTTAGTTTTTGAGTTATGCTGTTCACAGACACACACACACACAGACACACACACAGACACACACACGGACATGTTTCCAAAAATGCTTTTTTTGGATTCAGGAGGTCTCAAAACATGTATTTCCGGTGAAATCTCGGTATCGAATTTTTGGGTGGAATGCAATACTTCCCCTACTTACTATACGTAGTAGAGAAAGTAAAAAAATCTGATGTGTTACACTCACATGACTTTCTCCACTCTTGTACAATCTATTTTTACAACCGCCTATTCTCCATATGCTTTATGTTAATCGAGATATCGAGATGTCAATCTTATTGCTAATTTTCTTGTAGATGCAAGGGGAATATGGTAGCTTTTAAGCGATGGTCAAATATTTTAACGCTGGTTGCTATGCGGCGCATTCCATTCTCTTTGCAAGTCCAGGACAAAAAAATGAATAACGAATTTGAGAAAAAGTATAAGTATTGGAAAATTTAAGGGAATAACAAGCAATATCTCGAAAACGGTTGACTCAACAAAAGAAATGTATATGACATAAGTTGTGTATTTTAACGCGATCTACATTTTTTGTGTGGTAAAATTTTGTCTATCTCTTATGGTTTACCTGTTATGCAAAAGTCGTTCACAATGAACAATACTTTTGGAGACATTCCCAGAAAATTCAAGATATACATTTCATTTCTCATGATATTATCTTAAACATATGATATTTTCATCAAAATCGTTAGAGCCATTTTTGAGAAAATTAAAATTTTCGAAAAATCTTCCATGTAAGGGGTAGTCTGGGGTGGGGGGATTTTCTTGAAAACCTTCGTGTCGCATCTCTGGAAGATACTGAGTCTAAATACCAAGTTTGGTGCTTATCCGACTGTTCGTTTTTGAGTTATGCTGTTCACAGACACACACACACACACACACACACACACACACACACACACACACACACACATACAGACACACACACGGACATGTTTCCAAAAATGCTTTTTTTGGATTCAGGAGGTCTCAAAACATGTATTTCCGGTGAAATCTCGGTATCGAATTTTTGGGTGGAATGCAATACTTCCCCTACTTACTATACATAGTAGAGAAAGTAAAAAATGAATAACGAATTCCCATTTGAGAAAATAAGTATTGAAAAATTTAAGGGAATAACAAGCAATATCTCGAAAATGGTTCACTCTACAACAAAAATGTATATGACATAAATTGTGTATTTTAACGCGATCTATATTTTTTGTGTAGTAACATTTTGTCTATCTCTTATGGTTTACCAGTTATGCAAAAGTCGTTCACAATAAAGAATACTTTTGGAGACATTCCCAGAAAATTCAAGATATACATTTTATTTACCATAAAAATATCTTAAACATATGATATTTTAATCAAAATCTTTAGAACCATTTTTGAGAAAATTAAAATTTTCGAAAAAGGTTCCATGTAAAGGGTAGTCTGGGGTGGGGGGATTTTCTTGAAAATCTTCGTGTCGCAACTCTGAAAGATACTGAACGTAAGTACCAAGTTTGGTGTTTATCCGACTGTTAGTTTTTGAGTTATGCTGTTCACAGACACACACACACACACAGACACACACACAGACACACACACACAGACACACACACGGACATGTTTCCAAAAATGCTTTTTTTGTATTCTGGAGGTCTCAAAGCATGTATTTCCGGTGCAATCTCGGTATCGAATTTTTGGGTGGAGTGCAATACTTCCCCTACTTACTATACGTAGTAGAGAAAGTAAAAAAATCTGATGTGTTACACTCACATGACTTTCTCCACTCTTGTACAATCTATTTTTACAACCGCCTATTCTCCATATGCTTTATGTTAATCGAGATATCGAGATGTCAATCTTATTGCTAATTTTCTTGTAGATGCAAGGGGAATATGGTAGCTTTTAAGCGATGGTCAAATATTTTAACGCTGGTTGCTATGCGGCGCATTCCATTCTCTTTGCAAGTCCAGGACATAAAAAAATCTGATGTGTTACACTCACATGACTTTCTCTACTCTTGTACAATCTATTTTTACAAACGCCCATTCTCCATAAGCTTCATATTAATCGAGATATCGAGATGTCAATCTTATTTGTAATTTTCTTGTAGATGCAAGGGGAATATGGTAGCTTTCAAGCGATAGTCAAATATTTTAACGCTGGTTGCTATGTGGCGCATTCCATTCTCTTTGCATGTCCAGGACATAAAAAAATGAATAACGAATTTGAGAAAAAGTATAAGTATTGGATAATTTAAGGAAATAACAAGCAATATCTCGAAAACGGTTCACTCAACAAAAAAAATGTATATGATATAAGTTGTGTATTTTAACGCGATCTACATTTTTTGTGTAGTACAATTTTGTCTATCTCTTATGGTTTACCAGTTATGCAAAAGTCGTTCATAATGAAGAATACTTTTGGAGACATTCCCAGAAATTTCGAGATATACATTTCATTTCTCATGACATTATCTTAAACATATGATATTTTCATCAAAATCGTTAGAGCCGTTTTTGAGAAAATTAAAATTTTCGAACAATGTTCCATGTAAAGGGTAGTCTGGGGTGGGGGGATTTTCTTGAAAACCTTCGTGTCGCATCTCTGAAAGATACTGAACCTAAATACCAAGTTTGGTGTTTATCAGACTCTTCGTTTTTGAGTTATGCTGTTCACAGACACACAGACAGACACACAGACACACACACGGACATGTTTCCAAAAATGCTTTTTTTGGATTCAGTGAGTCTCAAAACATGTATTTCCGGTGAAATCTCGGTATCGAAATTTTGGGTGGAATACAATACTTCCCCTACTTACTATACGTAGTAGAGAAAGTAAAATATGAATAACGAATTCCCATTTGAGAAAATAAGTATTGAAAAATTTAAGGGAATAACAAGCAATATCTCGAAAATGGTTCACTCAACAACAAAAATGTATAGAACATAAATTGTGTATTTTAACGCGATCTATATTTTTTGTGTAGTAACATTTTGTCTATCTCTTATGGTTTACCAGTTATGCAAAAGTCGTTCACAATAAAGAATACTTTTGGAGACATTCCCAGAAAATTCAAGATATACATTTTATTTACCATAAAAATATCTTAAACATATGATATTTTAATCAAAATCTTTAGAACCATTTTTGAGAAAATTAAAATTTTCGAAAAATCTTCCATGTAAAGGGTACTCTGGGGTGGAGGATTTTCTTGGAAACCTTCGCGTCGCATCCTTGGAAGATACTAAACACAAATACCAAGTTTGGTGTTTATCCGACTGTTCGTTTCTGAGTTATGCTGTTCACAGACACAGACACACACACGGACATGTTTCCAAAAATGCTTTTTTTGGATTCAGGGGTCTCAAAACATGTATTTCCGGTGAAATCTCGGTATCGAATTTTTGGGTGGAATACAATACTTCCCCTACTTACTATACGTAGTAAAGTAAAAATGAGCAATTCGCACATTTAATAACGGATATCTCAGAAAGGGCTCATGCCACAATAAAGCTTACTTTAAATATATTGTAGCTTTAAAGAGATTTACATTTTTGGTGTAGCACGTCTTCCTCTATCACTTAAGGATTACCAGTTATACAAGGTTATAAAAAATTCCTTCCGAATGAAGGACTTCATAGGCTCTTTCCCGAAAATCCGAGATATACATTTCATTTGGCATGTAAATATTTTTATGAATGGTATTTTAATCAAAATCGTTTCAGCCATGTTTAGAACATCAAAAATTCCCAAAAATATTCCATGTCAAGGGAGTTTAGGTATTTATCCGACTTTTCGTTTTGAGTTATGACACACACGACGTTTCCACAAATGCTTTATTTGGATGCCGATGATAATAATACATAATAGTAATAATAATCATTCTCATAATAATATAATACATCAACAACGATAAATAACAACACGCGGGCCGTAGAAGTATACAACTACAATGGCTCGCTGTACATTGCGTGCATGGGTTGGCTACATGTTATGCCTACAGCGTGTTTTCGATTCTCACCGTTGGCAACAACCACCTAAGCCACGCCCAGGCCGCTCGCTAGCAGACAACAGCAGCTATAACACATCATTACCCTAATGCTTTTATCGGCACAGATGCAACTGAAACAGGATTAACCCATATTTTCACCTTTAAAGAGGAAAAATACTGGTAATGATGTGTTATAGCGGCTGTCGTCTGCTAGTGAGCGGCCTGGGCGTGGCTTAAGGAGTTCGAGCGTTGCCAACCGTAAGAAATGTACGCGCGGAAGATAACTATGTAACACGAAATTCGCAATGCGGCGCGGTTATTTCAAGCACACAATTTGTCGATGTTTTTACTTTCTCTACTACGTATAGTAAGTAGGGGAAGTATTGTATTCAACCCAAAAATTCGATACCGAGATTTCACCGGAAATACATGTTTTGAGACCCCCTGAATCCAAAAAAAAAGAAATTTTTGGAAACATGTCCGTGTGTGTGTCTCTGAACAGCATAACTCAGAAACGAACAGTCGGATAAACACCAAACTTGGTATTTAAGTTCAGTATCTTCCAAGGATGCGACACGAAGGTTTTCAAGAAAATTTTTGGGGGACCCCAGAGTACCCTTTACATGGAAGATTTTTCGAAAATTTTAATTTTCTCAAAAATGGCTCTAACGATTTTGATTAAAATATCATATGTTTAAGATATTTTTATGACAAATAAAATGTATATCTTGAATTTTCTGGGAATGTCTCCAAAAGTATTCTTCATTGTGAACGACTTTTGCATAACTGGTAAACCATAAGAGATAGACAAAATTTTACTACACAAAAAATGTAGATCGCGTTAAAATACACAATTTATGTCATATACATTTTTGTTGTTGAGTGAACCATTTTCGAGATATTGCTTGTTATTCCCTTAAATTTTTCAATACTTATTTTCTCAAATGGGAATTCGTTATTCATTTTTTTGTCTTGGATATGCAAAGAGTTATAATCTATGGCAAAGGGAATGGTGCTGCACCTAGCAACCAGCTATTACGAGATATGTATGTGCTTAAAGGCTACTGTTTTTCTATATTGCCCTTACATCTACAAGAAAATTAGCAATAAGATAGAGTCTGCAAATGTTTATCTCGATTAACATGAAGTAGATGGAGAAAAAGCGTTTGTAAAAATAGTTTTTACAAGAGTAGAGAAAGTCATGTGAGTGTAACACATCAAATTGTTTACATTGCATTGAAGCACACCTATTGTACAAAGTTAACCAAACCTGCATGTTGATTCATAACCAAAGAAAATGCTGTTATTTCAGGCAAAACACATTATCGCACATATACGTTATTACACAGAAGCAGTGGTAGCTTTGTTGACATTGTCCTTGAACCACAAACACACATTGTTGTAAATTAGGTGCAATATCAGCAGCATACCTTATTACACAGAAGCAGTGGCAGCATTGTTCTCATTGTCCTTGAGCCACGTACACACATTGTTGTAAATTAGGTGAAATATCAGCAGCATACCGTATAACACAAAAACAGTGGCATCATTGTTGTCAATATCCATGAGTCACAAAACACACATTATTGTATTAATGTACTGCAATGACATGGCAATAGGAAAACTGGAGAAGACGTTTAAGTTAGGTGAATTACCAGCAGCATACGTTATTAGACAGAAGCGGTGGCAGCATTGTTGTTCACTGTTCTTGAGTCACAAAACACACATTGTTGTATTAATGTACTGCAATGACGTGGCAATAGGAAAACTGGAGAAGACGTGTAAGTTAGGTGAATTACCAGCAGCATACGTTATTAGACAGAAATGGTGGCAGCATTGTTCTCATTGTCCTTGAGCCACGTACACACATTGTTGTATTAATGTACTGCAATGAGATGGGAATCGGAAATCTGATGTCATTAAAAGAAATAGAATTTGAAGTATGCGCCTTTGATTAAATTTGACATTGTTGAGTTACACCGGGTAATGCTGCGCTATCACATCCAATATTACGCCAAACATGTCTTGTCCCCGAAAACGATTCCGGAAGATGAATTCGTGGAGATAGGACGTGAAGAGGGCGTCACTGGTACCAAATTGCCGCCGAAGTTTCCTCTTCACCCTCATCCACATGTTTTCGACATTCTGCGTGTGGATGGTGTCGTCCTCGGGGTCTACAAAGTTCTGCTCATGGACAATTACGTTGTGTATATATACGCCGTCTAGCAGATTTCCGATGTTGGCGTAAGAAGCCCATCCATCGGAGATGATGCGGCTTCCAGGCAAAATATGCTGCATGATAAGGGCTTCCAGGGTTTGAATAATGGGTAGAGAAAGTTATGTAAATCCAACATCAGGTTTTGAATTAAGCACAACCTTAAGAGCCGAATCTTTGATGGGTTGCAGTACTTAAGGAACAAAAATGTTAAGTGTAACATCTTGTATGAACGTTTCCATTTTTCATTACACTTGTACGTGACTTTTAAGAACCGCAAAGCTCAGACCCTCCCTACCTGCCTGGAACTTTGCAAGGGGTAGTGTTTGAACATTCCGAAAGCAATTCATGTTTATGATGGGCAGTAAATGACTCTCAACCAAGAATACAATACAGCAGCACCACATGTTAAAAGTGGATGGGGGAACATCTGTTCAGCAGAAGGTACAATCTTTGGCTAACAAGAAACTCCAGACCGCACTGCAAACAGTACTCAAGCAATTCGAATTCCAAGAAAAATTCCGCATTCTAGATGAAATAAAGTGAGTAGCATATGCCGCGATTTAAGGAATATAATTGACGAATGCTTTGTGGTAAAGTGTTTCTTTTCCTCCCTGTCGGCCTGCGTTTTATTCCAGTAGCAAGAGCTATTCGGAAAGGCTTTCCCCAGTTTTCGTTTATCACGTGGAGACAATTTCCAAGAAAGTTTTAAGAAGAAGAATACCGTGCCCATCTATGCCATAATTATCTTTTCCATTCCTTCCATTACTAAGAACAATAAGGCAGAAAGGAAGTTGAAGAATACTCCATAAAATTCTATACTTGCAAAACTTACTTTTAGTCATTGATTTACTTTACACTAAAAACAAAGAAAAAAACGGGGATTCGAGGAGGAAAGTGCAAGAAAGGATTAAACAATCCTTAGATAATTTATACCTTAAACCGCTGACAGGAATTTACACTGTGTAGTTCAAAATCGCAATTTTATGTTTAAGGATTAGGACTCAATAGGAACCTTCACAGTTAGACGAAGTCCTCTACTGATTAAAAATCAATATTCTTACTCGACAAAAAAATACTCATATCGTGGAAAATGTAATGTGAATAGAAGCCTAATTTTGCATGAATGGTATATGGTATTCACGTTAAATTTCCTATGAAAAATATATTTGACCACTTTTAATTACATATTTCATTACAATGAACTTGGTTACATCCACCATACGGAAAACTAAAAACGCCACATGTAGCATTTGTGTATATATCTGTCTGTCCTCATGTGTCTGTGCGCGCGTGTATGTGTGTTTTAATAATTTGTAATGCCTGAGTGTGTGTGTGTGTGTGTGTTTTAATAAGTTGTAATGCCTGAGTGTGTGTGTGTGTTTAATAAGTTGTAATGCCTGAGTGTGTGTGTTTTTTTAATAAGTTGTAATGCCAGAGTGTGTGTTTTAATGAGTTGTAGTGCCAGAGGCTGTGTGTCTTAATGAGTTGTAGTGCCTGAGTGTGTGTTTGTTTTAATGAGTTGTGGAGCATGAGTGTGTGATTTTGTGTGTATGTGAGCATTGGAGTGTGCTGGACAGAGGACCAGGCACCAAAACAACCGGAGAAATAGAATTCTTTAAGTAATGACTAAAATCATCCGCAGGAACACAGAGGCTAAAATACGATTAGGATAAAATGGCACTCTTGGCAGCGGCATGCGCACCTTCATTGAATATATGTAACTTCATTATCGCGTATGCCGAAATTGAATTAAAGTTTTTTTTTATTTATGGACGCTCTATAACCACTATGGTTCTTAGCGTCCTATTCTATATTGGGCATGAAAGGCCGGAAAGTTTGCTCAGAGGCCTCTTTATCAGGCTTGAGGTTCTTTTACATGCCGTAAATCTACGACAGGGGACCACCGGCTTTACTTCCCTTCCGAAGGAAGCCGTGCTAAAGATTTTTACGCCCGAAAAAATCCATCGCCCTCCGCCGGGTTGTAACGACGCCTCGACAGGAATTCAAGGTGCGGTGCTTCTCAACACGGATGGGATAACCGTGGAGAAGCGTCGCGCGCAACAAAGTCTTATTTTGTTGATCGGGCTTACTCTGAACCAACAATGAACCGAAGTGAAGGCGAAGGAATGAACCGGACCAGCAATACTGTCAATGCCCTTCTGTATTATAAAAGGGTTCACCTTCTCAAACGTTTATCCTTTCTCTGTTTGCGTAATGACTAAGTAACAACCAGATGACGGTGGTGTTACTTCTGTTACCAAAACGTTTCGGCGTGTTATTAATAATGGAGAAAGAGGGCTCCATAGCGAAATAAATTCTCCATCACTGCAACCGTCTCCGACTTCAGGCTCTGTCTTCCCAGGCGTTACCCCGGCTTGGGTGAGTGGCCTATCCATACCGGTCTCACCCCAGGGTCACAACTCCCAGAACATAGACAGAGGGACCCAATGACCGTGGAAAGTCAGCAGCTCATGTAGTGCCCCCCGCGGGACTGTAGTTGAACAGCAGATACGAACACACACCCTACATGACGACCCCGGGTAGTGGGGCTGACGCCATTATCCACTCACCCAGCTGCGCACCCAGTGCGCGGGTATCCGTCAAGCTGTGTCCACGGAGGATTAAAAGAAAATTGGAAAATAAACCAAAAGTGTGTGGGCGTTTCACACGCAAAGTAGGCCGGCGAGGAAGAAAAAGAGATATGTGAATGGTCGTGGTGCGAATTGTTTGTAAACAGATTAGAGAATAAAGAAGCGTGGCGAGGGGGGTATGGAATGAAATGAAAATAACGCACGAGAGCGCATCTTGTGTCTCCCGGTCAAGAGGACGAACCCACCTCGACCGGATAAGTGTGGAGGGATGACGACGGTGATGAGTGGCTCGGGACCCCGGGTGTGCCAAACCCGTACTCACATAAAGTGAGCCCCTGGGGGGTTGGAAGCTGCGTTGAAACAGTGGGACAGCAACCACGGAAATAGAAAAGATCCCTGTTGGTGAGACAGGTGTTAATAAAACCATAGAACCTGAACCCAGTATAAGAAATAATTGTAGAAAAGGAAGCGTAAAATAAATGAAGATAACGTGGCTAGTCCAGATGAGGGTGAGGACTGGCTCGGGCACTCTGCGTACGTCAAAGCCAATCTCACATAGTGAGCCCCTGGGGGGGGGGTGAACTGTGAGTGTGTTTTGCTGGTGAGTTGTAGTGTTTGAAGGCGAATGTGTGAGCTACGGAGTGTTAGTGTGGTTGTGCTGGTGAGTTCAAATAAAGCATGCATTTTGAATTTTCTGGAAATAGCCTGTGAACTCCCGTTCATTCTGATTGAATTTTGTGTATTGCGCTAAGTATCTAGGAAACTATGAAATGCTCTAAAATGCAGTTTGAGGCAAACCAATATTTTCTTGTGTTAGCATTTGGGATAATATTCCAGGAAATGTCATTGCACCTTTGCACCTAAAAGTGTATTATAAATGTATGAAAGTTTGCATAATCTTATAACAGCCTTAGGGGTGTTTTAAGTCTGAAAAATCATTTTATATTACAGCTGCTTTACCCGAAAATTCATTCAATTCATATTTCTTGCTTTGTACAGACTGAAAAAAAGGAATTGCTGAAAAGCATACATTTAGTAGCTCAAAACACTTTAATAATGACATTCTTTGCAGCTTGGTAGCACAGAAAGTTAATTTCCTTTCAACTCCTTTTATAAACAAGAATAATAAAATTACAATTGATTCATTCACATGACTTTCTCTATCCTCTATCGTTTATTAGTAGATACATAAATTATTATTCTTAATCAACCTTTTTTTTCTGTCTACTACATTTTAATATAAAAAAAAGACTTTGCAGAAATATCTGCATTACACATTTCGTTATCGATACAAAGAGAAAAGCGATAGTCAAATGTTTAACAACTGGACGCTATATGCTGGCCTTAAAATTCCATTCTGTTTCTATGACATCACGAGAAACAACTGAGTGTTGAAAGGACTTTAAGATAATGACCAAAAAAATGAACAATTGAAACCTTCAAAAAATGAGCAATTCGCACATTTAATAACGGATATCTCAGAAAGGGCTCATGCCACAATAAAGCTTATTTTAAATATATTGTAGCTTTAAAGAGATTTACATTTTTGGTGTAGCACGTCTTCCTCTATCACTTAAGGATTACAAGTTATACAAGGTTATAAAAAATTCCTTCCGAATGAAGGACTTCATAGGCTCTTTCCCGAAAATCCGAGATATACATTTCATTTGCCATGTAATTATTTTTTAATCAAAATCGTTTCAGCCATGTTTAGAACATCAAAAATTCACAAAAATATTCCATGTCAAGGGAGTTTAGGTATTTATCCGACTTTTCGTTTTGAGTTATGACACACACGACGTTTCCACAAATGCTTTATTTGGATGCCGATGATAATAATCCATAATAGTAATAATAATCATTCTCATAATAATATAATACATCAACAACGATAAATAACAACACGCGGGCCGTATAAGTATACAACTACAATGGCTCGCTGTACATTGCGTGCATGGGTTGGCTACATGTTATGCCTACAGCGTGTTTTCGATTCTCACCGTTGGCAACAACCACCTAAGCCACGCCCAGGCCCCTCGCTAGCAGACGACAGCCGCTATAACACATCATTACCAAAATACTATTTTGCTGTTTAAATCTTGTTTCTGCAGAAAACTAAAATTCTTATAAAACCACTCTTAACACACAAAGCATCGCGGTGCATTACTAAACAATTGATCATAAAATAACCAAATCGAACACTTAACTCCATCAACTTGGTTCTGCAAATTAAATGTAAACTCGTGCTACCTAATTCAAGAAAGTTGCATTGCTCTCCATACACATTTACACAGTTTACTAACTTCCTTTATTTGTTTCTTAATAAACGAAAGGTTAAACAAATGAAATACTCCGAAAAGAAGGGCTTGAAAGCAGCTAGGTTAGCTGCCATATTTTTTGTAATTTTAATTTGGTGTATTACATAAACATGTATTACGTTACTGCAGATGTGATAAACGGGAGGTAACAGTTCCCTAAGTAACGTCCAATTGAAATGCAGAAGAAACGCAGAAGAAACATGATTTAAAGAAATATTGAGTATGTTACAGACTTTAAAGGAGACACCATAAGCAGGTAGATAGGCCGTCTATCGCTTTCCCCAACTTTCTTTGGTGTTCTGCACCACAGAACAGCAAACTATTAGAAGTGCAACTCTCGTGTTAAACGTTGGAAACACGAGGGCGCTGCGTGAGTAGTGATCTGGGATGGAACTAAACTATGAAAAATCGTGCTCTCGGATGATGACGTCACTCGTAGCTACTACAGCTGTATTTTTCATACCTGCCTAGCTGTCTGCTCAGCTGATCATATGTTCCAATATTGTATCGCTACTGACGACGTACAAAGTTAATTACGTGAGCTTCAATAATCGTGATTGCACTTGGAGTTATTCATATTTATTTTTAAAGGAATCGATTAAAGCTCACATAAAATAACTTGTCACTGTCATCTGTAGCAATACAATATTAGAACACAATTATGATCAGTTGAACACCTCACAGCTAGGCTAGTATGAAAAACACAACTGTTTATTCCTGTGTAACTTATTAAATTATCCAATAGTCGGCACATACATTGCTTTTTATATAATATTATTGGGGTTAATAGTGGTTGCTGAATGTTTCTATGTCATAATACATAATGGTCACATTTAAATTTTTGAGAGAGCACCTTGCAATAATTTCTTCTGCATGCTTCATAGTAAAATCTTTTGCTCTTAAACTGCCTCCATGGTTTGTTTGAACTTCCAACCAACAGTAGGACGTGGAATTTGACAGGAAAATTGGAAGAATAACACATGTTTGACACTTGTTATTTTATTCTACTCTAGATAGCGCAATACAATTTGACATAACTTAAATCCATTTCCTACAAAGAAACTTCTGCACACATTATATGCAATAGTATAGCTATTGTTTGTCATTCACTAAATTGCTATTAGCAGTGCAATAAATGTCATTAGCAAGTTTCACCACACCATTTAACACTATTAATGTCATTGACACTCTTTGTGCTCTGACTTGAAGCACCATCACTGGACACAAATAGCCACAACTTAACTCCAACTTTCCATTGTGTATATCCTAGAATTAAATAGAACACACATGTTTAAACTACCCTTAAAAGTAGGTTTCTGAAAAGAGAAATTGCTTACATTAAGGAAAAATTTGTGGTTACAAACACCTTGTTATTATATTACACACTATCCACTGTAAACCAGAGTTCTCTCTGATGTAAACAAAGCATATGCTTCCTCTTGTCTTGAAACTAAGCACTACGCTTATGCCAATGTAAATAGTTCCTTAAATGTATTGTGTCATGAAACATTGGAGTAGGAAAGGTATAGAACTACACATTTTATTGTGATTATCGTAAGAACTCATTGTTAAAGGTTATGGATATATGGTAATTGTTAAGAGATTACAAAATATGATTTTCTTAATTCTACCTGCTATTGCATTAACAATCAAAGAGTATCTTTTTGTTAATTACCAACTGTATGGATGGCTGCTATTCTCTTGCCTATATGAGAAATGCAGCAATGAATTCGCAGCGGTGCTATCTGAGTACCAAAAAAACTCTTTGCATAACACAGGAAATATGATAAGCAAACAGTCATTCATAATACGCTAGCACTCATATGCTCAGCTCAGGTCAAATCTTCGATTTTATCAGTTAGTGTTTGAGTTGCCATGACAAAGGAAGGAGTGCATAGTGTGAATAAGCTGTTTTAACACAAAACTGGGAAACCGTTAAAAAGTGGCAAAAAAGTTGCAGGATATAGTGCTAAATAAAGAAGGACATAACACTTTTATTGTAAAACCACCACCACTTTGTGTTACTTGAACAAAATAAAATTCAGTATATGCAAAGGATCCATGGATCTTTTCATTGAAGGTTCAATGAATCACATCTTTTGAAGGATCCTTCGAACTGTTATTTATAGTGAAATTTTAAACACTTTTCATTAAAAAAATTACTAAGCTTCTGTGAATTCAGAAAACTAAGCTTATATATATAAATAAACAAACCTAATGCTAACCTTCCATAAATTCAGAAACCTAAGCTTATATAAAAAAAACCTGACCTCCCATAGTAACTTGGATGCAATGTGCTGTATATGAAAAGCGTTTAAAATACTCAGTGTATTAAAATGTTCACTATTAATAACGGATCAAAGGATCATTCAGAAGATCCAATTCATTGAAAAGATTCATGGAACCTTCACTGAAAAGAGCCATGGGTTGTTTGCATATACACAATAGTGGATGAGTATATACAATCAGACAAAAAATTCAATGCCATGCCTGGGATTCAAACCAGCTATCTTTAACTTGCCATACCACTGCTCTGCCATCTAAGACTTTCTCTACTCACAGTAAGCTATTTTCATAAGTATTCTACAAATGATTCATCATATATCGTGATCAACTTCATGTTTATCATATGTATTAACTTAAAAGGCCTCAATACATTTAAAAAATATTAAATGCCCATTACTTCAAAACCTTTGATTTTTGCACAAAAACAACACGATCATTTAAATGCCTATACATTTCTTATAATATCCTGCAACTTAATTACTAATGCACAATTTATCTTTAAGGGAAGGATTTTGTATCATCAAAATTGCTACAAAGTTAAATGGTAGAAAACAGACACGAAAGATTGAAACCACTTTGGAATTTCAAAGCCTCAGAACACATACTTAAGCTGCTAATTTCACTCAAAACAAACACTTCAGTTATTCTTGGAAACAAATGCTTTTGAGCATCTGTAATAACAGATTACAAGGACATTGTCAAAAAAGCTACCAGAATTTCTATTTTCATACACCATGCCCAGTTCAAAAAAGGACATAGTGGCAGTTAGATAAAAATGCCCAAAAGAGGGTGAATTACTGAAATATATGTGAATGATATCAAATATCTTTCTTCCTTCTGTATTAGAAAATTTCATTTGGGCACTGTCTTAAAAGAATTATAGTATCACTGGCATGCTATCCTTGACAGTTAGTGTGTCAGTCCACCAATAATCCTACATTTTTTAATTATACAAGAGTATCACTCGCATGATCTGCATCTATGTGTTTGAATATTAGCACAGTAACATGCTAATTAATTTGCATTAAAGGTTGATTTTACCTTACCTACTTTTGGCTGTGATCTCCACCCATCAATTATGAAGTGCAAACACGAAAATTAATCGTATATTCCACTGTCTGGATGACTCACAATATCTGAAAAGTAAATCAGGACAATATAAAATTCAGCAACACTAAGAAGCTCTTAAAAACTTAACCTTTCATTCAGCACTCTCATGCTGGAAACTTAATAACATACCTTCAGATTCTATGTCACCATTCGGGACTCGAACCACAACACTGGAAGGAATGTAAATCGTAGGCGTATCCCCTCTGTCTGGACGGCTCAATGTATCTGAAAATTAATTCGTTATATAAAAATGTTGCAACATACAGTAACCTATCAGTTTTCTACCTCATTCTACGAATATCACTGAAGTTAATAGAAAATACCAATATTACAACAAATATACATTCAATCAGAAATAGCGTAAATGTATGCTTACCGTCTCGGCTTTGTTCCTGGTGAAAAAACTTCGGACGAAAACTTCCAGCTATAAAAATCCAACATGGTCCCTTTCTTCGTGTCTGTAATTTAGTTCGTTACGAACGTCGAAACTTGAAACAGCCAATCAGAAAATTCGCCTTTCCCGCAAAAGTACAACTAGCGACACACCGTGTCCATGTGGGGCGTTAGTGCTCTCGGTTTCCACTTAGCCAATACCACCATCACCCCTGTGGTGTTCTGTGCCTTACACTTCTTGTTTATTTTGTAATGCTCTTTCCGGTGCCAGAATGGTCCATCAAATATTGATGTCCGAGCAGAGATGACGGAGAGTTGTTAACTCGGTGGAAGAGAATCCCACAGAGTGTAGAGAGGGTGAAAGAAAACTAATGGGATGGACAGAATAGAGTTTCAGCGCTTACAGTTAGGCAAGTGACGTAGAATGATCCGGTAAATGTGTGTTTCGTTATCGGTAATGAGAGAGAAAGAATCCCAGGGACCAGATCCATATATGGAAGATTAGATACTATATAAATCGTTTATCTGTGGTATAGGTATATATATAACAGTCAAAGAAAAGATGGTGTATGTCGCCTTGTAGGCAACATTCACAACGTGGGTGTCGCGTCGTCAAAATTAAATTGAGTTTTATTTATGAACGCTCTTTAACTGTGGTTCTTAGCGTTCCATTCTATATTGGGCGTGAAAGACAGAAAATTTTGCTCAGAGGACTCTTTATCACATGTTACAAAGATGTGCAGGTGTCACAGCTACCCCAGGTTTGATTTAGGAATGAGTGACACCGCTGTCTGGTAGCATGGAAAAGGTAAATGAGAGATAAGATGGTAGTCAGACAGGTAGGAAGAAAGTTTTTGTGTACTTGGGCGACATCAACTAACGGCCGGGCTATAGAACTCGTAGGTGGAGGAAGTCTAGCCCCTCCTTTATGCGAGACTATTCGGGCATACACAGGGAGTGTACGTCATTTTGACTAATTAGAAATTCCCAGCCGATATTGGACCTCCTACCACTCTATTCGGGGACGGATATTCCATGATATGTACGGCGGTAAGGGAGTTGGCGTAAAGTAAAACAGTAGAATGATGATAAGCACGTAAAGTTTGGTAAATAGTATAAAATTCAGCGGAGAAGTTAGGACAACCCGTCGGTAATGGATAGAGACCATATGTCTGTGTTTGTGTGTGAACAGTCTCAATCACGAAAGCGGGCTCCAACTCCTAATGGCAAACGAGAGGCCAACTGTGAAAACACATCCAGCTTTAAGGAAGCCGGAGTCAAACTTGGCAACACTGTGAAGTCGGCCGCTTTGTTTCCTTCTCCCTAGTGAGCTGTGATGCATATGGGATGTTTGATTGAAAATTGAATACAAAATCTGATGTGTTACACTCACATGACTTTCTCTACTCTTGTACAAACTATTTTTACAAATGCTAATTCTCCATATGCTTCATGTTAATCGAGATGTTAATCTTATTGCTAATTTTCTTGTAGATGCAAGGGGAACTGGTAGGCTTTAAGCGATAGTCAAATATTTTAAGAACTGGTTGCTATGTGGAGTATACCATTTTCTTTGCATTACCAGGACAAAAAGAAGAAATCTGTGTTACACTCACATGACTTTCTCTACTCTTGTACAAACTATTTTTACAAATGCTTATTCTCCATATGCTTCATGTTAATCGAGATGTTAATCTTATTGCTAATTTTCTTGTAGGTGCAAGGGGAATATGGTAGGTTTTAAGCGATAGTCAAATCTTTTAAGAGCTGGTTGCATTACCCGGACAAAAAATCTGATGTGTTACACTCACATGACCTTCTCTATTCTTGTAAAACTATTTTTACAAACGCTTATTCTCCATCACTTCATGTTAATCGAGATAAACATTTGCACACTCTATCTTATTGCTAATTTTCTTGTAGATGTAAGGGGAATATATATTTACAAGGGCAATATAGAAATACAGTAGCCTTTAAGCATATACATATCTCTTAATAGCTGGTTGCTAGGTGCAGCACCATTCGCTTTGCCACAGATTAATACTCTTTGCATATCAAAGACAAAAAAATGAATAACGAATTCCCATTTAAGAAAATAAGTATTGAAAAATTTAAGAGAATAACAAGCAACATCTCGAAAATGGTTCACTCAACAAAAAATGTATATATCATGAATTGTGTATTTTAACGCGATGTACATTTCTTGTGGAGTAAAAGTTTCTCTATCTCTTATGGTTTACCGGTTCTGCAAAAGTCGTTCACAATGAAGAACACTTTTGGAGACATTCCCAGAAAATTCAAGATATACGTTTTATTTGTCATGAAAATATCTTAAACATATGACATTTTAATAAAAATCGTTAGAGCCGTTTTTGAGAAAATTAAAATTTTCGAAAAATGATCCATGTAAAGGGTATTCTGGGGAGGGGGGATTTTCTCGAAAGCCTTCGTGTCGCATCTCTGGAAGATACCAAACCTAAATACTTAGGTTGGTGCTTATCCGACTGTTCGTTTCTGAGTCATGCTGTTCACACACAGACACACACACGGACATGTTTCCAAAAATCTGATGTGTTACAGTCACATGACTTTCTCTACTCTTGTACAAACTATTTTTACAAACTCTTATTCTCCATCTATTTCATATTAATCGAGATAAATATTTGCAGAAATGATCTTTTGACACGCAAAGACAATTACATTTTACACATAGCGACCAGTTCTAAAAATATTTGACTATCGCTTAAGGCCTATTATGTTCCCGTTGTTTTGTATTTGCAAGGGGAATATAAAAATACAGTAGCCTTTAAGCATAGACATATCTCTTAATAGCTGGTTGCTATGTGCAGCACCATTCCCTTTGCCACAGATTAATGCTCTTTGCATATCCAAGAAAAAAAATGAATATCGAATTCCCATTTGAGAAAATAAGTATTGAAAGATTTAAGGGAATAACAAGCAATATCTCGAAAATGGTTCACTCAACAAAAAAGAAATGTATATTACATAAATTGTGTATTTTAACGCGATCTACATTTTTTGTGTAGTAAAATTTTGTCTATCTCTTATGTTTACCAGTTATGCAAAAGTCGTTCACAATGAAGAATATTTTTGGAAACATTCCCAGAAAATTCAAGATATACATTTCATTTGTCATGAAAATATCTTAAATATATGATATTTTAATCAAAATCGTTAGAGCCATTTTTGAGAAAATTAAAATTTTCGAAAAATGTTCCATTAAAAGGGTAATCTGGGGTGGGGGATTTTCTTGAAAACCTTCGTATCGCATCTCTGGAAGATACTGGACCTAAATACCAAGCTTGGTGTTTATCCGACTGTACGTTTCTGAGTTATGCTGTTCACAGACACACACACACACGGAAATGTTTCCAAAAATGCTTTTTTTTCATTCAGGGCGTCTCAAAACGTATATTTCCGGTGAAATCTCGGTATCGAATTTTTGGGTGGAATACAGTACTTCCCCTACTTACTATACGTAGTAGAGAAAGTAAAAAGTAATTTCACACATTTTAGTTTTAATTTTTTGGAAACAAAGAAATAACAAGGTACTAGGTCAGGGATGTATGATGTAGGGTGCTGACCTTTAGGACATGCTAGTTTTACTGTATGCGACGATGCGTTGTCATTATGTAACATTATTTTTCTTTTTGGGTGTTTTTCACGAACTTTTTCAAAAAAGTTGCGATAAACAGACATTTATGTACCAATGGGTAGTAATGGTATATCTATCCTCTAATGCTACAGTAGCAATATGACCCGTTTTAGAAAAAAACTAGCAACTATCTTCTTACCAGTACTGCGAATTCACCGGACTTTTGTTGGTTTAGGTCCTTTCGAAAGACCCATTGAACTGATTGAGTTTTTTCAGGCGTAAATCCAAGATTCGTAAGCAGTAATGTATTCCAAACTGAATGTGAATGTTTCGAGAGTTCTCCTGCACTAATCAATGCATTGTGGTTTTTGATAGGGAGTCAGAGAATACATCGATGACAACTCACGTCTAACTGTAGGTGTAAAATGTTTTGGACTTGACTCATACCAATGTCGCCCGAATAAATTTATAAGATGCCCGTCCGTATTTCTCGAACTGCGGCAGTTTTTCATCAGTAACAGCAGTTCTTGGGCGTCCTTCACGAAATTCATCACTAACAAAAAAGCTATTATTTTGAATTCGCTGTACCAATTATAAATTGTTGCCTTATATGGGGCTTCTTCGCCAAATGCATTTCTAAGCTGATCTTTACTTGTTTAGGCGTTAGAGTCATAGCCGGGAAATGCCCTCTAGTCAAATTCATTTTTGGGCGAACTCAGAAACTTTAAATGAGATAATTGACAAACTATTAGAGCAAATCGAACAAACTACACGGAAATCATTAGAAAGTAGCTGCCAAATATATAGAAAGTTTATTTGTGTTTAGAAGCATGGCATTCTGAAATTTTTCAGTGTCGCCCTCGTATCAGTCATTTTGCCTGGCATGGATAGAAAGTGATCACGATATTGCGAGTATAACAGAGTCTAGCTGAGATGAGATTTTGTGAGCTATCGTCACATTTTATCTGCATCCTTTCTCTCGAAGACAAAAACAACTTACCTTGATTGCCGTGATAAATTGCATCAGGTCAGGGTTCGATCCCTCGGAGATTTTTATAAATTCCTACGAGAAGATACCTATCGGCAAACCGTGGGAGTTAACACAATTGGCTTGTTCTCGAAGATCTTCCAGCCGACATGCAACATTACTGCATCTTAAATAAACGAAACGCAGTCAACAAACGAGGGACGTTCATCTAGACTGAGTGTAGAGTTATACTAGACCGACTGTGCAGTGGTCTTGGACTGAGCGAGGGCTGACGCACACACCGTCCGAATTGTATATAAACAGTCGGCAAGTCACGGGTAACGTAAGTGAAATTCTAACAAAAAAAATCTGTGTTACACTCACATGACTTTCTTTACTCTTGTATAAACTATTTTTACAAACGCCTATTCTCCATATGCTTCAAGTTAATCTTATTGCTAATTTTCTTGTAGATGCAAGGGGAATTGGTAGGCTTTAAGCGATAGTCAAATATTTTAAAAGCTGGTTGCTATGTGGACTATTCCATTCTCTTTGCATTACCAGGACAAAAAATTCTGATGTGTAACACTCACATCACTTTCTCTACGCTTGTACAAACTATTTTTACAAACTCTTATTCTCCATCTATTTCATATTAATCGAGATAAACATTTGCAGAAAGGGTTCATTTTGACATGCAAAGAGAATTACATTTTACACATAGCGAGCAGTTCTAAAAATATTTGACTATCGCTTAAGGCGTACTATGTTCCCCTTGTTTTGTATTTACAAGGGCAATATAGAAATACAGTAGCCTTTAAGCATATACATATCTCTTAATAGCTGGTTGCTATGTGCAGCACCATTCTCTTTGCCACAGATTAATGCTCTTTGCATATCCAAGACAAAAAATGAATAACGAATTCCCATTTGAGAAAATAACTATTGAAAAATTTAAGGGAATAAGAAGCAATATCTCGAAAATGGTTCACTCAACAAAAAAGAAATGTATATGACATAAATTGTGTATTTTAACGCGATCTACATTTTTTGTGTAGTAAAACTTTGTCTATCTCTTATGGTTTACCACTTATGCAAAAGTCATTCACGATGAAGAATACTTTTGAAGACATTCCCAGAAAATTCAAGATATACATTTTATTTGTCATGAAAATATCTTAAACATATGATATTTTAATCAAAATCGTTAGAGCCATTTTTGATAAAATTAAAATTTTCGAAAAATGTTCCATGTAAAGGGTAATCTGGGGTGGGGGGCTTTTCTTGAAAACCTTCGTGTCGATACTCTGGAAGATGCTAAACCTAAATACCAAGCTTGGTGTTTATCCGACTGTTCGTTTCTGAGTTATGCTGTTCACACACAGACACACTGACACACTGACAGACACACGCGGACATGTTTCCCCTAATTACTATACATAGTAGAGAAAGTAACAAAGCTTTCATGGACAGCGTGGATAAATAATAGTACTGTTGGTGATAATCACCAACAGTACAAAGCTTCATGATAAGTATAGCACATACCTATAATGTGTAGGTAATTATTTATAAAGGCAAAGGTTTCCCATGCGCAGTTAATTCCAACGATGAGTAGTTAGAGCATTTAGGCTTTATTTCTGCCCCCCAGGGGCTCACCATATGTAAGTACGGGTGTTGGCGTACCCGGGGGTCCCCGAGCCACTCATCGCAATCTTCATCACTTCATCCCCGTCCGGTCGAGGTGGGTTCGTTCTCGTGACCGGGGGACTCAAGGTAGGCTCTCGTGCGTTCTGTGCATTTCATTCCATTGCGCCCCTTGCCATCTTTTCTTTCTTCTCTTCTACTTCTGCACATTTCGCCCCACGCCCATTCATTTACGCATCTGTTTTACCACATCGCCGGCCTACCTTGCGTGCGAAACGCCCACCCACTTATAGTTTCTTTTATCTTTTTATTTAAATCCTCCGTGGACACAGCCTGACGGATACTCGCGCATTGGGTGCGCAGCTGGGTGAGTGGGTAATGGCGTCATCCCCACCACCCGGGGTCGGCATGTAGGGTATGTGTTCGTATCCGCTGTTCAACTGCAGACCCGCGGGCGTGCATTGCATGAGCTGCTGACTTCTGACGGCGATTGGGTCCCTCTGTCTATGTACTGGGAGGTGTGACCCTGGGGTGAGATAGGTATAGATAGGCCACTCACCCAAGCCCGGGTAACGCCCGGGAAGTCAGAGTCCGAGGTCGGAGACGGTGGCGATGGTGGAGGATTTAATTCGCTATGGAGCACACTTTCTCCATTAATTCAAATAAGTGCCGAAAAGTTTATGTAAAAGAAGTGACACCACCGACAACTGGTTGTTACTTGTTCATTTCACGAACCGAAGAAGGGCAAAGATTTGGGAAGGTGAACTTTTTCATTATTCAAAAGGGCATTGATGCTATTGCTGGTGCAGTCCAGTCCTGCACTCGTCTACGGAACGGTTCCTTATTAGCACAAACGAAGTCCCAACAGCAAAGTAAAAACCTTGTTGCGCACTACGCTTCTCCACGGTTATCCTATCCGTGTTGAGAAGCACCGTACCTTGAATTCCTGTCGAGGCGTCATCACCACCCATAGCCTCGATGGAATGTCAGACGAAGAGCTAGTGGGATATCTTTCCGAACAAAAGGTAACGGCAGTTCATCGAGTGCAGGCCAAAACGCGACGGCGTATTGGTACCCACTCGTACCCTGTTTCTAACATTTGATGGCGTCGATCTGCCCACGAGCATTTCCGCAGGGTGCGAACGGATTTCTGTGAGACCTTATATTCTTAGACCTCTGCGTTGTTTTAAATGCCAACGTTTTGGGCATACGCAAGTCTCATGCAAGAGTGCCGTTAACATCTGTGCAACATGTAGCCAGCCCTTACACGAAGATACCTGTTCAACCTTCCTCGGGGTGAAACGCGTTTTCCTCCTTGGTCGCGCGCTGAGGCCCACTGTCACCTTGGGTTAACGTCAATGCCGAAAAATGCGACCCCTGCTTCCGCACTTAGATCCGCTTTTTTAGAACAACGGGCGCAGTTCGGGGACTGTCATTTTATATATACCGATGGGTCTAAGACTGATGGCGGAGTAGAATGTGCCTTTGTTTTTGGTGCACAGCGTTTTACTTTTCGTTTACCTGAACAATGTTCGATTTATGCCGCCGAACGTTTTAGTATATATCAATGTGTTTTATACATTCAGTCTTACGGCGCTGTGTTGTTTGTTCGGACTCTCTGAGTGCCCTTTAGAGTATTCACGCGCTGTATATTTACCACCCGCTCGTACAGCGCATTCATGACCTGCTCCACTCGCTTGGTGCATCTGGCATCAGCGTCTCCTTCGTGTGGATTCCAGGTCATGTGGGCATCTCAGGCAACGAGTCTGCCGACGCCGCTGCGAAATCGGCCATTTTATCACCCAGATGTTTTACCTGTGTTGTTCCTTACTCAGATTTTTATGTTATTTTACGTTACCGTATCCTCTCGCGCTGGCGCGATGAGTGGGCGGCTCTTAGGGGGAACAAGTAGCGGGAGGTTAAACCTCATCCGTTAGTCTGGCATACCTCTTCTCGTTCTTCTCGCGGGAAGAGGTACTTTTAGCTCGTTTACGAATCGGACATTGTCGTTTTAGTCATAGATACCTGATCAGTGGTGACCCCGCACAACTGTTTGAGCAGTGTGATGCGCCCTTAACGGTGCGTCACATTTTAACAGAGTGTCAAGTTTTATCTCCGTTGCGCGTTCGTGTTGGTCTGCCTGTTGGCCTAGCCAACGTTTTGGCAGACGACACGCATGCTGTAGAATGTCTTTTACGTTTTATCACTGACATTGGTTTTAGCCGTCGCATTATATGCGCTGAGCGCCTTTTAGCTGTTTGATTTTACATTATCTTTTAATGGGGGCACTCCTCCCTAGTGGACATCTGGCGCTCATGTCCCTCGCATTCTACAGATCTTGACACGTTGTTTTATTCTCTTGTTGACCATGATTTTAGTGTGTGGATTTTAGTATTCCGTCTGTGTGTTTTTTTTTTTAGTGTTTTTGACCAAGCGATTTGTATGTGGTTTTTTACTTTTTAGACTGTTCCTTTTATATTTTACACATAGTAAGGGCGCTAATAACCCTGGCAGTTGAGCGCCCTTAAGCCTTATCTCATCATCATCATCACGGCTATCCCATCCGTGTGGAGAAGCACCGCACATTGAATTCCTTTCGAGGCGTCATTACCACCCACAGCCTCGATGGTATGTCGCACGACGAACTCTTAGACTATCTTTCGGACCAAAAGGTGACAGCAGTGCATCGAGTGCAGCTCAAACGCGACGGAGTTTTGTTACCCACTCGTACCCTTTTTTATCACATTTGATGGGGTCGATCTCCCCAGGAGCATTACAGCAGGGTACGAACGTATTGCGGTGAGGCCCTATATTCCTAGACCTCTGCGTTGTTTTAAATGCCAACGTTCTGGGCATACGCAAGTCTCATGCAAGAGTGCCGTTAACATCTGTGCAACATGTAGCCAGCCCTCACACGAAGATACCTGTTCAACAGCCCCCGTCTTCGCTAATTGTAAAGGGTCTCATTCTGCGTCGTTTGCCGACTGTCCGCGGTACTTGGACGAGAAGGCGTTCCAGGAGATCCGGGTGAATGAAAAACTTTCCTTTGCTGAAGCCCGGAGGCGGTATCATGCGCGCCAACCTTCACTCCTGCGATCTGGCACATTTAGTGCTGTTGTTGCCTCGCCAGTACCACGAATAGATGCCGAAACTCAGACCTGGACCATGACTGCATTAACCGCCACTACCATCCGGCCATCCATTAAAGCTACTGTTACCAAGCCCTATAAACCTGGTCCAAAGTCCATGAAGTCGTAAGCGCTGAAAAGAAACCCAAGCAGAAGCTTCGTAGGGAAGATTTTCTGAAGGACCCTCCGCGTGCGCGCGGTAAGAAAAGTTCACCTTCTCCTCCTCGGAGGTCGCAGTCCCAGGAAGATGCAGGGACAAGCCGCGCTCAGCGGCACCCCTCACCCATCGCCACCCAGAACTGATTCACGGCGCTTGAATCGTTTCTGCTTCTGAGCGCATGGGACCTCCCTTCGAGGAGGCTATGGAGTCTGACCAACTCCATACCTAAAGCCCGAGCCCAAAGGTTAAAGAAACCGTAATTTTAAGCCGCCCTTCTAAGTAGACAGCTTATCCCCTTTTTCTTAATGGCTATCCTGAGCTGGAATGTACGTGGTGTACGATCGCATAGGGCGGAACTGCAACTTTTATTGCGTTCCCATTCGCCTATGGTCGTGTGTTTGCGGGAGACCAAGCTTCGCCCTAATGATCCTTTTGATCTCCGAGGATATACTCCGGTTCGCTACGACCTTGAACCGGAGGAGGGTACTCCTGTTCATGGTGGTGTCATGATTTCGGTGCGTAACGACGTTCACTTTCAAACTATCACACTTACATCCGACTTGCAAGCTGTTGCAGTTCGCCTTCACTTATCCGGCTTTTTGTTTTCTGTTTGCTCTTTGTATTCACCTCCATCGTCTCCTCTCGCTCCCGCGGACATTCGAGCTCTCCTGTCCGCTCTCCCAACACCATTTCTTCTGTTGGGAGATTTTAATGCCCATCACCCCCTGTGGGGTTCGCCAAGGGCTTGTGCGAGGGGAACCCTTCTATCCGACATTTTTTACCAGTTCAAGCTTTCCATCCTCAATACCGGTGAACCTACTTTTATTTCTGATTCTTCTGGTACATTCTCTCCACTGGGCCTAGCCGTTTGCTCACTCCAGCTTGCTCGTCGTCTGCAGTGGAACGTCGTTGCTGACACCTACTCCAGCGACCATTACCCCTGCGTCGTTTCTCTTCTATCTCACCACGTTCAGCATTCCAGAGTACCTACCTGGATATTCAGAAAAGCCGACTGGAGCTTGTATTCCAGCCTCGTGCATTTTGACGATCAGCTCTTCGCAGACATTAACCAACTAGTGCAGCACCTTTCGTCTACGATTTTCTCTGCCGCCGAACGTGCAATTCCCCGTTCATCCTCTCAACCTCGGCGACCGCCTGTTCCATGGTGGAACGAGGATTGTCGGGACGCCGTTCGTGCCCGTAGAACTGCACTTAGGGTGTTTCGGCGACACCCTACACTTGATAATTTGGTGACTTTTAAACAATCCCGCGCCAGGGGTCGTCGCATTATTCAGGATAGCAAGAAGGCGTCGTGGACTCGTTTTGTCGAGTCTTTAACTCGCTTTACGTCTTCATCTGTTGTTTGGGATAAACTTCGTCGCTTCTCAGGTAAAGTGTTGCACTGAACTGTTTCTGGCCTTCAGGTTTCCAATGCCAGCATAGTGGATCCGGCTGCCATCGCTAACACTCTTGGTGCTGTCTTTGAGGCGGTTTCCAGTTCCGACCATTATTCCGACGGCTTTCGCTGTATCAAAGACAGGCTGGATTCCGACACCTTTAATTTTCGGTCTGCTAATAAAGGAGTGTTATAATGAACTTTTCACACTGAGGGAGCTGGAGCACGCTCTTCATTGCTCTAGGCACTCCGCTCCTGGGCCGGACGGCATTCATGTCCTGATGTTAAAGAACCTTTCAGCCGACAGTAAACTCTTTCTCTTACACGTCTATAACCGTATTTGGCAAGACGGCTTTTTTCCTTCCGTTTGGCGCGAAGCCACCACTGTCCCTATACTTAAGCCTGGGAAGGATCGCCAACTTCCTTCCAGCTACTGCCCTATCTCCCTCACCAGTTGCGTTTGCAAGGTGATGGAGCGCATGATTAACAGGCGGTTGACATGGTGGCTTGAGTCTCAGAAACCTCTAGCGAACGCTCAGTGCGGGTTTCGCCGCTATCGCTCTACCGTCGACCATCTGGTGTCCTTGTCGACGCATATTATGAATGGATTTCTGAGAAAGTGTCAAACCGTGGCTGTGTTTTTTGACCTGGAGAAAGCTTATGACACTTGTTGAAGGGGCGGCATTTTACGTACACTTCACGCATGGAATATCCGCGGTGGTCTTCCCAAATTTCTTCGGGAGTTTATGACGGACCGCGTCTTTCGTGTACGTGTGGTCTCGGTTTTATCTAGTCGTTTTGTTCAAGAGAACGGAGTACCGCAGGGCTCTGTACTCAGTGTCAAAGTTTTTGCGATGGCTATCAACACCATTGCTGATTGTATTCCAGCCAGCATTTCATCGTCCCTTTTCGTTGACGATTTTGCCATTTATTGTAGTTCACGGCGGACCTGTCTACTCGAACGCCGTCTCCAGAGCTCTATCTACCGTCTCTACGCGTGGAGTAACGCTAACGGCTTTAACTTCTCCGCCGAGAAATCCGTCTGCATCAACTTCTGGCGCCGGAAGGCTTTCCCTCCGCCCTCTCTCCATCTTGGGTCGGAGGTCCTTCCATTTGCAGACGAGGTGAAATTTTTGGGGCTGGTCTTTGACCGGAAGCTGAGCTGGACTTCTCACGTTTCCTTTTTAAAAGCAAAGTGTGACCGTTCTCTTAATATTTTACGTGTTTTAAGTGGCACATCCTGGGGAGCTGATCAGACCGTCCTTCTTCGCCTTTATCGCTCTTTGGGCCGATCCAAACTTGATTACGGGTATATTGTTTATTCGTCGGCACGTCCATATGTGTTACGTCGAGTGAATGCCATTCACCATCGTGCCATAAGAGTCGCTACAGGGGCCTTTCCAACCAGCCCTGTACCCGGTCTGTACGCAGAATCTGCAGAGCCTCCGCCGTCCTTCCGGCGTGAGATCCTTTTGAGCAGCTATGCCTGTCGACTCTCAAGCTTGCCTAACCACCCGTCCTTCGAGTTATTTTTCGTCGCTTGATCGCCACTATTTGATTAGCTCCTCTGCATTGATCTCTCCAGGGGTTCGATTTCGACAGCTCCTTCGTCATTTAGACGTTACGGCAGCGCTGGCCCTTCCTCGGAGTGAAACGCGTTTTCCTCCTTGATCGCGCGCTGAGGCCCACTGTCACCTTGGGTTAACGTCAATGCCGAAAAATGCGACCCCTGCTTCCGCACTTAGATCCGCTTTTTTAGAACAACGGGCGCAGTTCGGGGACTGTCATTTTATATATACCGATGGGTCTAAGACTGATGGCGGAGTAGAATGTGCCTTTGTTTTTGGTGCACAGCGTTTTACTTTTCGTTTACCTGAACAATGTTCGATTTATGCCGCCGAACGTTTTAGTATATATCAATGTGTTTTATACATTCAGTCTTACGGCGCTGTGTTGTTTGTTCGGACTCTCTGAGTGCCCTTTAGAGTATTCACGCGCTGTATATTTACCACCCGCTCGTACAGCGCATTCATGACCTGCTCCACTCGCTTGGTGCATCTGGCATCAGCGTCTCCTTCGTGTGGATTCCAAGTCATGTGGGCATCTCAGGCAACGAGTCTGCCGACGCCGCTGCGAAATCGGCCATTTTATCACCCAGATGTTTTACCTGTGTTGTTCCTTACTCAGATTTTTATGTTATTTTACGTTACCGTATCCTCTCGCGCTGGCGCGATGAGTGGGCGGCTCTTAGGGGGAACAAGTAGCGGGAGGTTAAACCTCATCCGTTAGTCTGGGATACCTCTTCTCGTTCTTCTCGCGGGAAGAGGTACTTTTAGCTCGTTTACGAATCGGACATTGTCGTTTTAGTCATAGATACCTGATCAGTGGTGACCCCGCACAACTGTTTGAGCAGTGTGATGCGCCCTTAACGGTGCGTCACATTTTAACAGAGTGTCAAGTTTTATCTCCGTTGCGCGTTCGTGTTGGTCTGCCTGTTGGCCTAGCCAACGTTTTGGCAGACGACACGCATGCTGTAGAATGTCTTTTACGTTTTATCACTGACATTGGTTTTAGCCGTCGCATTATATGCGCTGAGCGCCTTTTAGCTGTTTGATTTTACATTATCTTTTAATGGGGGCACTCCTCCCTAGTGGACATCTGGCGCTCATGTCCCTCGCATTCTACAGATCTTGACACGTTGTTTTATTCTCTTGTTGACCATGATTTTAGTGTGTGGATTTTAGTATTCCGTCTGTGTGTTTTTTTTTTAGTGTTTTTGACCAAGCGATTTGTATGTGGTTTTTTACTTTTTAGACTGTTCCTTTTATATTTTACACATAGTAAGGGCGCTAATAACCCTGGCAGTTGAGCGCCCTTAAGCCTTATCTCATCATCATCATCATCATCATCATCACGGCTATCCCATCCGTGTGGAGAAGCACCGCACATTGAATTCCTTTCGAGGCGTCATTACCACCCACAGCCTCGATGGTATGTCGCACGACGAACTCTTAGACTATCTTTCGGACCAAAAGGTGACAGCAGTGCATCGAGTGCAGCTCAAACGCGACGGAGTTTTGTTACCCACTCGTACCCTTTTTATCACATTTGATGGGGTCGATCTGCCCAGGAGCATTACAGCAGGGTACGAACGTATTGCGGTGAGGCCCTATATTCCTAGACCTCTGCGTTGTTTTAAATGCCAACGTTCTGGGCATACGCAAGTCTCATGCAAGAGTGCCGTTAACATCTGTGCAACATGTAGCCAGCCCTCACACGAAGATACCTGTTCAACAGCCCCCGTCTTCGCTAATTGTAAAGGGTCTCATTCTGCGTCGTTTGCCGACTGTCCGCGGTACTTGGACGAGAAGGCGTTCCAGGAGATCCGGGTGAATGAAAAACTTTCCTTTGCTGAAGCCCGGAGGCGGTATCATGCGCGCCAACCTTCACTCCTGCGATCTAGCACATTTAGTGCTGTTGTTGCCTCGCCAGTACCACGAGTAGATGCCGAAACTCAGACCTGGACCATGACTGCATTAACCGCCACTACCATCCGGCCATCCATTAAAGCTACTGTTACCAAGCCCTATAAACCTGGTCCAAAGTCCATGAAGTCGTAAGCGCTGAAAAGAAACCCAAGCAGAAGCTTCGTAGGGAAGATTTTCTGAAGGACCCTCCGCGTGCGCGCGGTAAGAAAAGTTCAGCTTCTCCTCCTCGGAGGTCGCAGTCCCAGGAAGATCCAGGGACAAGCCGCGCTCAGCGGCACCCCTCACCCATCGCCACCCAGAACTGATTCACGGCGCTTGAATCGGTTTCTGCTTCTGAGCGCATGGGACCTCCCTTCGAGGAGGCTATGGAGTCTGACCAACTCCATACCTAAAGCCCGAGCCCAAAGGTTAAAGAAACCGTAATTTTAAGCCGCCCTTCTAAGTAGACAGCTTATCCCCTTTTTCTTAATGGCTATCCTGAGCTGGAATGTACGTGGTGTACGATCGCATAGGGCGGAACTGCAACTTTTATTGCGTTCCCATTCGCCTATGGTCGTGTGTTTGCAGGAGACTAAGCTTCGCCCTCACGATCCTTTTGATCTCCGAGGATATACTCCGGTTCGCTACGATCTTGAACCGGAGGAGGGTGCTCCTGCTCATGGAGGTGTCATGTTGTTAGTGCGTAACGACGTTCATTTTCAAACTCTCGCTCTTACGTCCGACTTGCAAGCTCTTGCCATTAGGCTGCAGTTACCCGGTGTTTTATTTTCTGTTTGCTGTGTGTATTCACCTCCATCGTCTCCCCTCGCTCCCGAGGACATTCGAGCTCTCTTGTCCGCTCTCTCAACACCATTTCTTCTGTTGGGAGATTTTAAAGCCCATCACCCCCTGTGGGGTTCGCCAAGGGCTTGTGCGAGGGGAACCCTTCTATCCGACATTTTTTACCAGTTCAATCTTTCCATCCTCAATACCGGTGAACCTACTTTTATTTCTGATTCTTCTGGTACATTCTCTCCACTCGGCCTAGCCGTTTGCTCACTCCAGCTTGCTCGTCGTCTGCAGTGGAACGTCGTTGCTGACACCTACTCCAGCGACCATTACCCCTGCGTCGTTTCTCTTCTATCTCACCACGTTCAGCATTCCAGAGTACCTACCTGGATATTCAGAAAAGCCGACTGGAGCTTGTATTCCAGCCTCGTGCATTTTGACGATCAGCTCTTCGCAGACATTAACCAACTAGTGCAGCACCTTTCGTCTACGATTTTCTCTGCCGCCGAACGTGCAATTCCCCGTTCATCCTCTCAACCTCGGCGACCGCCTGTTCCGTGGTGGAACGAGGATTGTCGGGACGCCGTTCGTGCCCGTAGAACTGCACTTAGGGTGTTTCGGCGACACCCTACACTTGATAATTTGGTGACTTTTAAACAATCCCGCGCCAGGGGTCGTCGCATTATTCAGGATAGCAAGAAGGCGTCGTGGACTCGTTTTGTCGAGTGTTTTAATCGGTTCACACCTCCCTCTGTTGTTTGGGATAAACTCCGTCGCATCTCCGGTAAAGTGTCGATTGTACTGTGTCAAGCCTTCAGGTTTCCAATGCCACCATAATGGATCCGGCTGCCATTGTTAACGCTCTGGGTACTGCCTTTGAGGCGGTTTCCAGTTCAGACCATTATTCCGCCGGCTTTCGCACTACTAAAGACCGGCTGGATTCCGCATCATATAATTTTCGGTCTGCTAATAATGAATGCTATAACGAACTTGTCACAATGAGGGAGCTGGAGCACGCTCTTCATTTATATCGGCACTCCGCTCCTGGGCCGGACTGCATTCATGTCCTGTTGTTGCAGAACCTTTCAGCCGACAGTAAACTCTTTCTCTTACAGGTCTATGACCGTATTTGGCAAGACGTTATCTTTTCTTCCGTTTGGCGCGAAGCCACCATTGTCCCTATACTTAAGCCTGGGAAGGATCGCCAACTACCTTCCAGCTACCGGCCTATCTCCCTCACCAGTTGCATTTGCAAGGTGATAGAGCGAATGATCAACGGGCGGTTGACATGGTGGCTTGAGTCTCAGAAACTTCTAGGGAACGCTCAGTACGGATTTCGTTGATATCGCTCTACCGTCGACCACCTGGTATCTCTTTCGACACATATTATAAATGGATTTCTGAGAAGGTGTCAAACCGTGGCTGTGCTTTTGACCCGGAGAAAGCTTATGACACTTGTTGGAGGGGGGGCATTTTACGTACACTTCACGCATGGAATATCCGCGGTCGTCTTCCCATACTTCTTCGGGAGTTTATGACGGACCGCGTCTTTCGTGTACGTGTGGGCTCGGTTTTATCTAGTCGTTTTATCCAAGAGTACGGAGTACCGCAGGGCTCTGTACTGAGTGTCACACTTTTTGCAATTGCTATCAACCCCATTGTTGATTGTATTCCACCTGGCATTTAATCGTCCCTTTTTGTTGACGATTTTGCCATTTATTGCAGTTCACGACGGACCTGTCTACTCTAACGCCGCCTCCAGAACTGTATCGACCGTCTCCCCGCCTGGAGTAACGCCAACGGCTTTAATTTCTCCGCCGAGAAATCCGTCTACATCAACTTGTGGCGCCGGAAGGCTTTCCCTCCGCCCTCTCTCCACCTTGGGTCTGAGGTCCTTCCATTTGCAGACGAGTTGAAACTTTTGGGGTTGATCTTTGATCGAAAGCTGAGCTGGACTTCTCACATTTCCTTTTTAAAAGCAAAGTGTGACCGTTCTCTTAATATTTTACGTGTTTTAAGTGGCACATCCCGGGGAGCTGATCGGACAGTACTTCTGCGTCTTTATCGCTCCTTGGTCCGATCCAAGCTTAATTACGGATGCAATGTCTATTCATTCGCACGTAAATCTGTGTTACGTCGCTCGAATACCATTCATCATCGTGGTATAAGTGTCGTTACAGGGGCCTTTCCAACTAGCCCTGTACCCAGTCTGTACGCAGAAGCTGCAGAGCCTCCGCTGTCCTTCCGGCGTGAGATGCTTTTGTGCAGCTATGCTTGTCGTCTCTCAAGCTTGCCTAACCACCCGTCCTTCGAGTTATTTTACGAGGATTCGATTGACCGACAATATTTAGTTAGCTCCTCTGCATTACTACCTCCAGGGGTTCGATTTCGTCAACTCCTTCGGCATTTGGACGTTGTGCCAGCGCCGACCGCTCCCAGAGGGGAAACGCTTTTTCCTCCGTGGCTGCGCGCTGAGGCTGACTATCACCTTGGGCTAACGTCGATGCCTAAGACTGAGACCCCTTCTTCAGTTCTTAGATCAGCTTTTTTAGAACTCCAGGCGAAAATCGTGAACTTTCATTTTATATACACTGATGGGTCTAAGACTGATGTTGGAGTAGGGTGTGCCTTTGATTTTGGTCAGTATAGTTTTACCTTTCGTTTACTAGAGGAATATTCGATTTTTACCGCCGAACTTTTTAGTATTTATCAGGCACTTTTATACACCCAGCGGCATGATTTACAGCACTGTGTTCTCTGCGCAGAGTCCCTGAGTGCCCTTCAGAGTATTAACGCGCTGTACAATTACCACTCACTCGTACAGCGCATACATGACCTGGTCCACTCGCTTAGTGTCTCTGGCATCCGCGTCTCCTTCATGTGGATTCCAGGTCATGTTGGCATATCAGGGAACAAGTCCGCCGTCGCCGCTGCAAAATCGGCAATTTTCTCACCCAGAAGTTTTACCGAGGTTGTTCTCTCGTCAGATTTGTTTATTGGGTTACGTCGCCGCATCCTCTCGCTTTGGAGCGATGAGTGGACGGCCCTCCGGGGGAACAAGTTGCGGGAGGTTAAACCTCTCACGTTAGTCTGGGCTACCTCTTCCCGTACTTCTCGTCGGGAAGAGGTACTCTTAACACATCTTCGTATCGGACATTGCATTTTTAGTCATAGGTATTTGCTCAGTGGTGACCCCGCACCACTCTGTGGGCAGTGTGATGCGCCCTTTACGGTGCGTCACGTTTTAGAGGAGTGTCAGGTTTTAGCTGCCTTGCGTGTTCGTGTGGGTCTGCGTGTTGGCCAAGCCAACGTTTTGCCAGACGACGCGCGTGCTGTAGAATGTGTTTTACGTTTTATTCGTGAGTGATTTTAACCTGCGCATTTGATGCGTTGAGCGTCCTTTGGCTTTGTAATTTTATTCTGGCTGTTTTAATGGGGACTCTACTCCCCACTGGGCATATGGCGCTCATGTCCCTCGCATTCTACAGCTCTTGACACGTTTTAATCTTTTATTGCCTATGCTTTTAGTATGTTAGTTTTTGGGATTGTTGTATTGTTGTTTTTAGCTTTTTAGACATCTCGGGTTTGTGTCCCCTTTTTTAATTATGCGGTTCTTTTAAAAGTCTTTTATATTTTTGACTTTATATTTTATACATTGTAAGGGCGCCGATGACCATAGCAGTTTAGCGCCCTTAAACCGTATCTCATCATCATCATCATCATCATCATCAACACCGTGGACACAGCCTGACGGATAACCGCGCACGAGGTGCGCAGCTGGTTGAGTGGGTAATGTCGTCATCCCCACCACCCGGGGTCGTCATGTAGGGTTTGTGTTCGTATCTGCTGTTCAACTGCAATCCCACGGGGGGCCATTGCATGAGCTGCTGACTTCTGACGGCGATTGGGTCCCTCTGTCTATGTTCTGGGAGGTGTGACCCTGGGGTGAGATAGGTATAGATAGGCCACTCACCCAAGCCGGGGTAACGCCCGGGAAGTCAGAGCCCGAGGTCGGAGACTGTTGCAATGGTGGAGGATTTTTTTCGCTATGGAGCACCCTTTCTCCATTATAAACAACAAGCGCCGAAAAGTTAATGTAACAGAAATAGCACCGCCAACAGCTGGTTGTTACTTAGTGATTACCGTACAGATGAAGTACAATCATTCGAGGAGATGAACCCTTTTATCATCCAGAAGGGCATTGACTCAATTGCTGGCCCTGTTCATTCCTGCACTCCCCTATGCAACGGTTCATTGTTGGTACAGAGTAAGTCCGATCAGCAAAGTAAGCCCTTGTTGCGCTTATCCACGGTTATCCCATCCGTGTTGAGAAGCACCGCACCTTGAATTCCTGTCGAGGCCTTGTCACCACGCATAGCCTCGATAGTATATCGGACGAGGAACTGGTAGAATATCTTTCAGACCAGAAGGTGACAGCGGTTCATCGAGTGCAGGCCAAACGCGACGGCGTATTGGTACCCACTCGTACCCTGTTTATAACATTTGATGGCGTCGATCTGCCCACGAGCATTTCAGCAGGGTACGAACGGATTGCTGTGAGGCCTTATATTCCTAGACTTATGCGTTGTTTCAAATGCCAACGTTTTGGACATACCCAAGTCTAATGTAAGAGTCCCGTTACCATCTGTGCATCATGTAGCCAACCCTCACACGAAGGTACCTTTTCAACAGCACCCGTCTGCGTTAATTACAAAGGGTCTCATTCTGCGTCGTTTGCCGACTGTCCGCGGTATTTGGACGAGAAGGCGATCCAGGAGATCCGGGTAAAGGAAAAACACTCCTTCGCTGAAGCCCGTAGGCGTTACCCCCCGGGGCTCACCTTGTGTGAGTACGGGTGTTGGCGTACCCGGGGGTTCCCGAGCCACTCATCGCCATATTCATATCTTCATCCCCGTCCGGTCGAGGTGGGTTCGTTCTCGTGACCGGGGGACACAAGGTAGGTTCTCGTGCGTTCTTTGCATTTCATTCATACCGCACCTCACCATCGTTTCTTTCTTCCCCTGTCACTTTCCGGCCATTTCGCACCACGACATTCGCACATCTCTTTTTCTTCCTCGCCGGCCTAGCTTGCGTGCGAAACGCCCACACAGTTTTATTTCTTTTATCTTTTCTTTTAATCCTCCGTGGACACAGCCTGACGGATACCCGCGCAGGGGGTGCGCAGCTGGGTGAGTGGGTAATGGCGTCATCCCCACCACCCGGGGTCGGCATGTAGGGTATGTGTTCGTATCCGCTGTTCAACTGCAGTCCCGCGGGGGGGCATTGCATGATCTGCTGACTTCTGACGGCGATTGGGTCCCTCTGTCTATGTTATGGGAGGTGTGACCCTGGGGTGAGATAGGTATAGATAGGCCACTCACCCAAACCGGGGTAACGCCCGGGAAGTCAGAGCCCGAGGTCGGAGACGGTTGCAATGGTGGAGGATTTATTTCGCTATGGAGCCCCCATTCTCCATTATTTCGAACAGGCGCCGTAAAGTTATTGTAACGGAAGTAACGCCGCCGATATCTGCTTGTTACTTGGTAATTTCAAGAACAGAAGAAGGACAAAGATTTGAGAAGGTGAACCCTTTTATAATTAAAAGGACATTGATGCAATTGCTCGTACCCTGTTTCTCACATTTGATGGCTTTGATCTGCCCACGAGCATTTCCGCAGGGTACGAACGTATTTCTGTGAGGCCTTATGTTCCTAGACCTATGCGTTGTTTTAAATGCCAACGTTTTGGGCATACGCAAGTCTCATGTAAGAGTGCCATTAATATCTGTGCAACATGTAGCCAGCCCTCACACGAAGGTGCCTGTTCAACAGGCCCGTCTGCATCAATTGCAAAGGGTCACATTCTGCTTCATTTGGCGACTGTCCGCGGTATTTGGACGAGAAGGCAATCCAGGAGATCCGGGTAAAGGAGAAACTCTCCTTCGCCGAAGCCCGAAGGCGTTACCATGTGCGCCAACCTTCGCTCCTGCGATCAGGAACATTCAGTTCTGTTGTTGCTTCGCCAGTACCCTGGAAGAATTCTGGGACTCAAACTTGGAACATGACTGCCTTGACCCCTACTACCATCCGGCCGTCCATTTCAACTACTGTTACCAAGCCCTCTAAACCTGGTCCAAAGTCTATAACGTCACAAGCCACTGAGAAAAAACCGAAGCAGAAATTTCGAAGATAAGACCTTTTAAAAGACCCTCCGGGTGTACACTGCAAGCAGAGTTCACCTTCTCCTCCTCGGAGGTTGCAGTCCCAGGAAGCTCCTGGGACAAGCCGCGCTCAGCGGCACCCCTCACCCATCGCCACCGAAAACCGATTCACGCCGCTTGAATCGGTTTTTGGCACTGAGCACTTGGGCCCTCCCTCCGAGGAAGCTATGGAGTCTGACCAACTCCATACAAAAAACCCGAGCCCAAAGGTTAAGCAAAACATTATTTTAAGCCGCCCTTTTAAGTAGACAGTTTATCCCTTTTATTCATGGCTATCCTGAGCTGGAATTTACGTGGTGTTCGATGGAATAGGGCGGAACTGTAACTTTTATTGCGTTCCCATTCACCTATGGTCGTGTGTTTGCATGAGACCAAGCTTCGCCCTCACGACCCTTTCGATCTCCGAGGGTACACTCCGGTTCGCTACGATCTTGAACCGGAGGAGGGTGCTCCTGCTCATGGAGGTGGCATGTTGGTAGTGCGTAACGACGTTCATTTTCAAACTCTCGCTCTTACGTCCGAGTTGCAAGCTGTTGCCATTAGACTGCAGTTACCGGTTTTTTTCTTTTCCGTTTGCTCTGTGTATTCACCTCCATCGTCTCCCCTCGCTCTCGCGGACATTCGAGCTCTCCTGTCCGCTCTCCCATCACCATTTCTTCTGTTGGGAGATTTTGACGCCTATCACCCTATCGCCAAGGGCTTGTGCGAGGGGAAATCTTCTTTCCGACATTTTTGTTAAGTTCAATCTCTCTATTCTAAATACTGGTGAGCGTATGTTTCTTTCTGATTCTTACCGTATATTTTCTCACTTGGACCTTGCCGTTTGTTCACTCCAGCTTGCTAGACTGCAGTGGAATGCCGTCGCTGACACCTACTCCAGCGACCATTACCCCTGCATCGTTTCTCTTCTGTCACACCACGTACAGCATTCGAGAGTACCTACCTGGATATTCACAAAAGCCGACTGGAGCTTGTACTCCAGCCTTGTGCATTTTGATGACCAGCCCTTCAACGACATTAACCAACTAGTGCAGCACCTTACGTCTACGATTTTCTCTGCCGCTGAACGCGCAATTCCCCGTTCATCCTCTCAACCTCGGCGAATGCCTGTTCCATGTTGGAACGAGGATTTTTGGGATGCCGTTCGTGCCCGTAGAACTGCACTTAGGGTGCTTCGCCGTCATTCTACACTTGATAATTTGGTGACTTTTAAACAATCTTGCGCCTGGGGTCGTCGCATTATTCAGGATAGCAAGAAGGCATCGTGGACTCGTTTTGTCGAGACTTTTATTCGCTTTACGCCTTCGTCTGTTGTTTGGGATAGACTTCGTCTCTTCTCAGGTAAAGTGTCGCATTGTACTGTTTCTGGCCTTCAGGTTTCCAATGCCACCATAGTGGATCCGGCTGCCATCGCTAACACTCTGGGTGCTGTCTTTGCGGCGGTTTCCAATTCAGACCATTATTCCGCCGGCTTTCGCTCTATCAAAGACCGGCTGGATTCCGCCAGCTATAATTTTCGGTCTGCTAATACCGCGTGTTATAATGAACCTTTCACAATGAGGGAGCTGGAGCACGCTCTTCATTGCTCTAGGCACTCCGCTCCTGGCCCGGACGGCATTCATGTCCTGATGTTAAAGAACCTTTCAGCCGACAGTAAACTCTTTCTCTTAACAGGTCTATAACCGTATTTGGCAAGACGGCCTTTTTCCTTCCATTTGGCGCGAAGCCACCATTGTCCCTATACTTAAGCCTGGGAAGGATCGCCAACTACCTTCCGGCTACCGCCCTATCTCCATCACCAGTTTCATTTGCAAGGTGATGGAGTGCATGATCAACGGGCGGTTGACATGGTGGCTTGAGTCTCAGAAACTTCTAGGGAACGCCCAGTGCGGATTTCGTCGCTATCGCTCTACCGTCGACCATCTGGTGTCCTTGTCGGCGCATTTTAAGAATGGATTTCTGAGAAAGTGTCAAACTCTGGCTGTATTTTTTGAACTGGAGAAAGCTTATGACACTTGTTGGAGGGGCGGCATTTTACGTACACTTCACGCATGGAATATCCGCGGTCGTCTTCCAATATTTCTTTGGGAGTTTATGACGGACCGCGTCTTTCGTGTGGGCTCGGTTTTATCTAGTCGTTTTATTCAAGAGAACGGAGTACCGCAGGGCTCTGTACTTAGTGTCACACTTTTTGCGATAGCTATCAACCCCATTGTTGATTGTATTCCACCTGGCATTTCATCGTCCCTTTTTGTTGACGATTTTGCCATTTATTGCAGTTCACGGCGGACCTGTCTACTCGAGCGCCGTCTCCAGAGCTGTATCGACCGTCTCTACGCCTGGAGTAACGCCAACGGCTTTAATTTCTCCGCCGAGAAATCCGTCTACATCAACTTGTGGCGCCGGAAGGCTTTCCCTCCGCCCTCTCTCCATCTTGGGCCGGAGATACTTCCGTTTGCAGACGAGGTGAAATTTTTGGGGTTGATTTTTGATAGGAAGTGGTGTTGGACTTCGCACATTTCCTTTTTAAAAGCAAAGTGTTACCGTTCTCTTAATCTTTTACGTGTTTTAAGTGGCAAATCCTGGGGAGCTGATCGGAGCATCATTCTACATCTTTATCGCTCTTTGGTCCGATCCAAGCTTGATTACGGGTGCATTGTTTATTCGTCGGCGCGTCCATCTGTATTACGTCGATTGAATGCCATTCACCATCGTGGCTTATGGGTCCCTACAGGGGTCTTTCCAACCAGCCCTGTACCTAGCCTATGTGCTGAGGCTGCAGAGCCTCCGCTGTCCTTCAGGCTTGAGATGCTCTTGTGCAGCTATGCCTATCGACTCTCCGGCTTGCCTGACCACCCGTCCTTCGGGCTATTTTTTGAGGATTCGCTTGATCGCCAATACATAGTTAGCTCCTCCGCATTGCTCGCTCCAGGGGTTCGATTTCGACTGCTACTTCGGCATTTGGACGTTACGCCAGCGCCGGCCCTTCCACGGGGGGAAACGCGTTTTCCTCCATGGTCGCGCGCTGAGGCCCACTGTCACCTTGGGTTAACGTCGATGCCGAAAAATGAAACCCCTGCTTCCGTCCTTAGATCCGCTTTTTTAGAACTACAGGCGCAGTTCGGGGACTGTCATGTTATATGTAGCGATGGGTCTAAGACTGATGTTGGAGTAGGACGTGCCTTTGTTTTTGGTGCACAGAGTTTTACTTTTCGTTTACCTGAACAATGTTCGATTTATACCGCCGAACTTTTTAGTATATATCAATGTGTTTTATACATTCAGTCTTACGGCGCTGTGTTGTTTGTTCGGACTCTCTGAGTGCTCTTCAGAGTATTCACGCGATGTATAGTTACCATTCGCTCGTACAGCGCATCCATGACCTGCTCCACTCGCTTGGTAATTCTGGCATCAGCGTCTCCTTCGTGTGGATTCCAGGTCATGTGGGCATCTCAGGCAACGAGTCTGCCGACGCCGCTGCGAAATCGGCCATTTTATCACCCAGATGTTTTACCTGTGTTGTTCCTTCCTTAGATTTTTATGTTGTTTTACGTTACCGTATTCTCTCGCGCTGGCGCGATGAGTGGGCGGCTCTTAGGGGGAACAAGTTACGGGAGGTTAAACCTCATCCGTTAGTCTGGGGTACCTCTTCTCATTCTTCTCGTCGGGAAGAGGTGCTTTTAGCCTGTCTACGAATCGGACATTGTCTTTTTAGCCATAGATACCTGCTCAGTGGTGACCCCGCACCACTCTTGAGCAGTGTGATGCGCCCTTAACGGTGCGTCACAGTTTAGTAGAGTGTCAAGTTTTAGCTCCGGTTCGGGTTCGTGTTTGTCTGCCTGTTGGCCTAGCCAACGTTTTGGCAGACGACCCGCATGCTGTAGAATGTCGTTTACGTTTTATCACTGACATTGGTTTTAGCCGTCGCATTTGATGCGCTGAGCGCCTTTTAGCTGTTTGATTTTACATTATCTTTTAATGGGGGCACTTCTCCCCTGTGGAGAAGTGCCCCCTCGCATTCTACAGTTCTTGACACGTTGTTTTATTCTCTTGTTGACCATGATTTTAGTGTGCAGATCTTAGTATTTGGTCTGTTGTGTTTTACAGTGTTTCTGACCAAGCGGTTTGTGTGTGTGTGTGTGTGTTTTTTTATTTTTTTCACTTTTACATTTTATATTTTACACATAGTAAGGGCGCTAATAACCTTAGCAGTTGATTGCCCTTAAACCCCATCTCATCATCATTCCACTTACGACTTACTGCTTGAACTGTCACAGACTAACTGATCAGAAAGTCGCAATGCAATCAATGAACAGAATACACAATGCAAACAAACATAACAACATCGTACCTAGCATAAAAGCAGGTTGAATGGGACAAACAATTTTTGTGGTGGAAACTTTTCAAAATACGATTTCTCGTAAACCACTTGCACTAGAATCCTGTAACAAAGACCACTGGATTCTAATTTACCCTGCCTTTATTCTGTTGATGTAACCAGGCATTGTTCCATTTAATAAATTGTATGTTTGCTCAAAAAATACACTTTCTCAGTATTATAAAATCTGTTTATGGACTAAATGTACGAGCCCCTGGCTACCAATCAATGCTGTGAAAACTGCACATCAATAGCACTTTCCATTTCCGAAATATTTGCGGTGGAAGTATAAGGTGATTCAGTCTGTATATATTATTCTGTGTTCTTTGGCAAACTCAAATGCAGACAGATGATTAAATAAAAATATCTTGTATTGTACACATGCATATATTGAATTTTAACTTGACTTATGCTATATCATGAAGATGGTCTGTTGGATGCAACAAAAAAACAAACAAATAAGCAAATAATAAATAAAAAAAATTTCCATAACTTCATTGTCATTAGAAGTTTTTCAAGTATTTGAGCGCCTCTATGGGCAAAATATGGCGTTGCGTAGGAACCTGCTTTATTTCAATTCTCAGGCCTATGCGCCAGCTTAAAATTATTTCTATCAAGCCTAGCCTGGGACTCAGTGGTATGTATTTTACCATAGTTTTGGTACAGAATAGAATACTCTCTATTCTGTGGTTTTGGCCTATTCAAATTGACCTGTGGTTTCGAAATGGATAAGTATAAGTATTTCACCAGGTCACGTACAGTGAATCAATAAAGAAGACAGCTAGGTTAGTGCACGTGTGATCATAGGGTATACGGAGCATAGCGTTATGCAGCAACGAAAATGTTTTGATTTTAGTTTTGAAAGCATTCCATCATTACTGTGATTAAAACGCATTTATATTTAACACACATTGAAAACATACGTATTGTTTCGCGCTTTGTTTACTTATTTTTCTTCCGTACTTGAAACATAAAATATTATTTTGTATTGTTCCAAACCAAAGATGACAAGGTAACTGAACTTCATAAGGCAGGTGTGCTTATATACTCTGGCTTAATGCATAGATTTCCAAAGTTCAGTACAATTTTAAAGTGCTTGTAACACACTTTTTTAAAAGTAATTTTAATGTAGCTTTACATTGTGTAAAATATCCATTGTGCTCTAGTTGTATCCCCTACAGCGATGAGGATGTATTGATGTATATTTCCAACATATGTCACTGTATGCAAAACACTAGCTAAATAGATGTCACTCAATGTCATACGCTTGACTAACGCAATACTGGCAACATGAATAATTTATGCCACCAAAGCACCGCAACTACGACGGCAGGGCGTAGCCAAGGGATTTTATATAACCTTAGGTTTATGAATTCACGGAAGTTTAGGTTACTTTTGTTTTAATATAAGCTTAGGCTTCTGATTTACTTTTATATACATATATAGGTAACCTTGTTTACCAGTGGTTACATCAAAGCTTACGTTTCTGGTTCACGGGAGGTTAGGTTAGGTTTAGTTTTTTTTTTGGCAATTTTGCTCTAGTTGTGGCCCGTCGAAGTAGCTTAAATTAGCCAAAGGAAAGCGAATAATTTACCTTGTTAGTGAGTTTAGAAGTAGGGCTAATGTTGTCTTATAGTGTGCCCGTAGAAAATGCTTATAAAATCAAAAGGAAAGCGAAGAAATTACCGTAGGAGTGAGTTTAGAACGCGAACGTGAATGATTCGAGTTTTAGACGCGCAGATCCCTCGGCTACGCCCTGTCGTCGCTTCGCATCGGCCGCAACTTGCTACATTCCTCTCCTTCTAAAAAAACATCCCTCGGCTACGCTTTGAGGCTGAGGGCCCTCAATCTCTCGGCTACGCCTTGAGGCTGATACTTCGACGGGCCACAACTAGAGCAAAATGTCGTTTTTTTTTAATATATATACGCTTGGTTTAATTAGTTAGCAGTGGTTACATCAAAGCACGCGAGCGAAGCTTACGTTTCTGGTTCACAGGAGGTTAGGTTTAGTTTTTTTTTATATATAAGCTTGTTTTAATTAGCAGTGGTTACATCAAAGCACGCGAGCAAAGCGAGCCATTATAACTGGCTTGTTTTAATTAGTTACCAGTGGTTATATCAAAGCTTACGTTTCTGGTTCAATGGAGGTTAGGTTAGGTTTAGTTTAGTTTTTTTTTATATAAGCTTGTTTTAATTAGTTACCGGTGGTTACATCAAAGCTTGTTTCTGGTTCACGGGAGGTTAGGTTTAGTTTAGTTTTTTTTATATAAGCTTGTTTTAATTAGCAGTGGTTACATCAAAGCACGCGAGCAAAGCGAGGCATTATAACTGGCTTGTTTTAATTAGTTACCAGTGGTTATATCAAAGCTTACGTTTCTGGTTCATGGGAGGTTAGGTTTAGTTTTTTTTTGTTTTTATATAAGCTTGTTTTAATTAGTGGTTACATCAAAACACGCGAGCCAAGCAAGCGTGCATTCCTAAGCTTACGTTTCTGGTTCACGGGAGATTAGGTTAGGATTACTTCTTTTTATATAAGCTTACGTTTCTGAATTCATGGAAGGTTAGCCTTAGGTTAGGGGTTTTTTTTATGTAAGCTTACGTTAACTATCTACCACTGTTACGGTAAAGCAACTTCTTTATTACACTGTTATTACAATGGAAATAACCTCTTAATAAAATATACTTTGACAAAAACTATTACAAACTTAAAACTTTGGTGCATATTCTTTTGCTGCTTTCAATTAGTGCACGGTGCAGCCAGTCTTTGAATGCATTACGTTTTTTCAGCAGGAATAACACATGAAGAAAAACAAGAAGAAGAAAAAACACTACTAACAACAGCACATCACATTTCTGGTGGATTTTCATTTAGGTTGGCGGTTCCCACTATACATCTTCAACAAAAAAATGGCTACCTTTGTTTTCTTTCCTACGCGATTCGCCTATATAAATACAACACCATCGAGGGGTGGGCAGGTGGGCCAAGCTATTGAACAGATCGCATCTACTTCTAAACTCATTTACAAGGTAACTTGTTCGCCTTTCTTTGACTACTTTAAGCTACTTCGGCGGGATACAAGAGTAGCATAATTGCCGAAAATTGTGTCCCAAGTAACATAAATAATTACTTAACTGATATTTATAATTGATTGCTGAGAATATTATTTTTCTTGCCATTATAACTCTGGGGATCTTCATATTCACCTAATTAATCCCTGTTTCATTGCACAGTATACAGCAAAACAAATGACACCAAAATTATGAAATAACTTACTGTCCCATATTCATAGCATTGAAGCATTTATTGTATATAAGAGTTTAACAACAGTTTTGAGTTGATTTCTGCAATTGTGGTCCTCACAACAGAAGGGAAGGTGAAGATTATTTCTAGTCATACAGAGTAGGATGACAGAATGGTTGTCTTCATGTTAAAGAGGAGATTTAAGAATGAGGCACCGAATAGCAAAATAATGGGCAAAAGTGCCACATTCAGCGGGAAGAAATCGTTCACGCTGTGGCCACAGGAGGGCGCTCTGTTGCTAGCAGAAGTGACTTTCTGCTCTTAGACGGTGGTAATTGAAAGTGCTTATAAAAGCAAAAGAAAGTGAATAAATTTCCTTAAAAGTGAGTTTAGAGTAGATGTGATCTCTTCAATAGCTGGTGCCCGCCCTTTTTAGGTGTTTTATTTTTATAGGAAAATTGTGTACACAACAAACGTAGCTACTTTTTTGCTAAATCACATGCAAAATGGGAACTGCCAACCTAAATAAAAAAAGAAATCCGCTAAATATGCAACGTGCTGTTACTGCAAACGTGAATCATTGGAGTTTTAGATGCGCAGATCCCTCGGCTACGCCCTGTTGTCACTTTGGCTGCAACTGCTACACTCCTCTCCTTCTAAAAAACATTCCTCAGCTACGCTTTGAGGCTGAGGGCCCTCATTCCCTCGGCTACGCCTTGAGGCTGAGTATCTTACTGGCTTTGGCGGCATTAGTTTTTTATATGTTGCCAGCATTGTGTTAGAGCTAGCGTATAACTTAGAGTGACATCTGTAGGACATATAAAACACCACCTACTGGCCAACTAAGAGCAGAATGTGCACGAAAGTATAGAAGATGAGCAGACAGCATTTGAAGGAGTAACCTGTATAAACGCAAAATACACTTTAAAAGTACATTAATATACAATATCTAAGTTATGGAGGGTGACAACATGTGGCTGGCGAATAAATGCACATGACCGTCAGTTTGTGGGTAGTAGTGAATGAAGATGTATGCACAACAATTGAGATACGCAGCTATATATCTGAGATATCAACAAAGAAGACAATTCTGAGTCCATCCAATTGTCAACCAATGATTACTTAGGCAATTTTGTACATTACACCAGAAGTTCAACTATGTCTAAGAGCTGCTGTGCACCAAAGTATCACATCAAGATACTGTAATATACATCATTGGAAGAGAAGTTGTCGGTTACATATATTTGTTTTTAATCACACATATCATATTTATTAAAAGTATATTGAAGTGTTTATATTATTATTTATTTTGTTGTATTTGTTGAGCCCCACGTTTGGGAGCCAATTTGCGACGGTATTATTTATAATGTTTGTGTATTTGTGTTTACTCCACGTGGTGAATCCATCTTGTGACGTGATTCATTTGTTAGGTTTGTTAGCTCCATCTGGTGTTAGCAATTTGCGGCAGTATTAGTGTTCGTTTGAAAGAATGCTACTGTTATTTTATTTAATTTTTGTTCACTGTCCTCCGGCTAGCTATGATCTTTTGGTCAAGCACTTCTCTTTATACAGGTTGTGTAAACGGAAGGGAGTCTCTTATCCAAAGATAACACTGATGAAAGAATTTGTTTTACACTTTTATTGTCGAACACATTTACTATCACATTTACACATTGATCTTGACACTCGCCAAACTGAAACTGTTATAAGAACTTCATTACTGATAATTCTTAATTCGCGTACTTCAACTTTTTGTATAATTAACTTTATAACACTTGAGATTTTTCATAATTCTGCTATGCGTAACTTGTGAATCGATAGCCGACGTGTAATATTTCTGCTGGACTGTGAGATAGGATTAGTGCAAATTTTGTGTTTATTTCACTTTAACTGCCCCACGTATGGGAGCCAATTTGAAGTAGTATTTGTGTCCCCACGTGGTGGATAATTTTTCTCACGTAATGTTGCTTACCTCACGCGTAGAAACATCTTGTGTGACGTCATTCGTCGGTCGCCTGCTAACCCATCTGGCATCGCAATCTATATGAATTAGTTTTAAGGTTATGTATATTTTCTTCCGGCTAGCTATTTAGGTAGACATTTAACTCTTGCAGGTTGTGAAGCGGAAAGGAATCTTTTGTCTATAAATGATATTGATGAAGAAACTGGTTTTATAATCTTTATTGCAGAACACGTTCACGAACACTTTCACAAATTAATTTGGATACTCGCCATACTGAAACTGTTTATAATAACTTCTCACTTTTAACTCACGTACTTCAACTTTATATATTTAACTGTATAATCCTTTATAAGATTTCTCGTACTTCTGCTGCGCGTAACTTTATGAATGTAGAGACCGACATGAGAATCTGGGAGCTGACGTGTTACGTGTTGAGAATCTTGTTGAACACTGGGGAACGCTTACCTCAAGATACACCTAAAGATTATAAATGAAATGCTATTGGCTAATAAAACGCGCCAACATTAGCGTCAATTTTACTATCCAATGAAAACCACTAATACATATTACTTTTATAGAACATTCTGGAAGCTTTTTTTACTGAAAAGGCGCGAAACATTACGTAACTTCCTGGTTCCCGGTAACGATAAACAACTCAAACCCTTCATTGCATTATTGCGTTATTGTTGACAGTTTCAGTAGAGCCGTATATTATTATTTACCAATACTATTTACAATTAATAAACCTCTGAAATCAATGTTACATAAAAATACATATTCATATTATTATCGTTAACCACATCTGAGTAATTTGTGATACAAATTACCGTCTCATATGCCCCACTAGAAATATAATTATAAATATTTATAACCTGTTTGGAAATTTTATAATTTTGTTTTTAGTCTCCTAAATCTTGTAACACACGCTATTCACTTTCACTTAACACTTCACACGCGTTTAACACACGACATATGTTTTATCTCGCCATTACTTACTGGCTCTGGTTTAATTAATTTAGATATTAATCTGACATCACAAAAAAAAATTTTTTTTTTTTTTTATAGCAAATACTTTACCCTAAATTACTTATTTACTACTACCAAATTGTTTACTTTAAGTTGTTGACAAAAATTTATACATTTAAGATTTTTGTAATTATTATACATATTTACCAAAATATGCACCCTCTACATATATTTACATCTCTTAAATCTAGATAATGCTTTACATTTTCTGTTTACTACATAAGTATTTGTTTTGAATTATTTTTACCATTTTTGTTATTTTGAATTTTATTTTAACAATACTCTTGTAATAGTATTCATGGACTTTACTTTAATATAACATCTTAAGTTTCAATCTTTGCATTCTTAATTTTTAAATGTTGTTACAGTTACTAAAAATTTATTTATTTATTTAAACATTTCTTTTTTTTTTTTTTTTTTTTATATATAATTTATTTCTCTTTTCAAATGATATATATATAAATAGTTAACCCTCTTACGTTCCAATACATTTCTCTGCAAGTCATCTTTAACTATCCAGCATTTACTTTACATCTCATTGCTATTTATCCTCCTGGATCAAATTGTGTGTGGCTAAACATTACTCGTAGCCGTAACCTAACCTTCAAATTGTTGTTCATGAATAATCTCTTGTATTCATTTGAAATTTCATCTCCTGATAACATTTGGAAACAATCTACAGTTTCTTGAACAATACATCTTTTAACAATTGCCATTTTCAATTCTTCTGCTATCTTTTTAATCTGAGAATACTCTGACAAATCTGTACTAAACTGTACTGGACTGGAGTTCTCAATTTGAACATCATGGTACAATTTATTTCCTTGCATTTCTGATTCTTTCTGTATTTCTGATATTTCCCCACTGAAATTAACTTGCGCCTCATTTACATCTACGTTCATAACCTCTTTCATCTCTCTTAGCTCACTTGAAATATTACTCACTTGACTGCCTAACTCTGTACATTCTACATTAACCTCACTTTTAGTATTAACCTCACTTTCTTTGTTATCTCTTTCCCTACTCATGTCTAGCATTTTCTTTGAAATTTCTCCTATCTCACTTGCTATTACATCATTTTCATCTCTCATTTTTGGCATACTACTATCTTGCTTCATAACTTTCTTTTCCATTTCTTCACTGCTTTGATCTACTTTTTGCTCTAATACCCCATTACTCCTACCAATATTTTCAATTGATTTCTTGTTTTGTTCAAAGCTTTTACCAATATCTTCCCTCAATTTCTCATTATTCTGAGTAAGTTTTTGTTCTAAACTCCTATCAATATCTTCCCTATTTTGATCTATTTTCTTTTCTAATTTCTCATTATTCTTATCTAGTTTTTCACCAAATTTTCTAAACATTTCCATAATCATAATAGTATCAGGATTAACATTTCCTGCTATTCTATTCTCTCTTTCTGCACTAACATTTTCATCTTCAAATCCTAAAAAATCTGGGCTATTCCCTGTACTTTGTATTGGATCACAGCTAACTATTACACTATCTCCCTCCATAATTATTTCTTCTGTATTATTGGTAGCCATTGTTTTTATTATCCTACCGCTCCTAAGTCTCATTTAATTACCTTTTTGATGCTGTCTGATGCTGCAGTTTTGATGTCCAGCGTTCTGCCCCATTCTCCTAGGTTTGTATGTCGCTTCTGCGTTGTATCGTGATGAATCTACGTCGTTTCGATGTTTTCTTGTAGCTGAATTACCCTTCTGTCTCGGAATCTGCGTCTATAGGTCGTTTCACTGCTGCTTTCGCCTCTCTGGTTATTCTTGTTCCTTTCCTAGTCGTCTAGCCTTCCTTTCCTAGTTGTCGCCCCACGTTGATGCGCCAATTTGAAGTAGGATTAGTGCAAATTTTGTGTTTATTTCACTTTAACTGCCCCACGTATGGGAGCCAATTTGAAGTAGTATTTGTGTCCCCACGTGGTGGATAATTTTTCTCACGTAATGTTGCTTACCTCACGCGTAGAAACATCTTGTGTGACGTCATTCGTCGGTCGCCTGCTAACCCATCTGGCATCGCAATCTATATGAATTAGTTTTAAGGTTATGTATATTTTCTTCCGGCTAGCTATTTAGGTAGACATTTAACTCTTGCAGGTTGTGAAGCGGAAAGGAATCTTTTGTCTATAAATGATATTGATGAAGAAACTGGTTTTATAATCTTTATTGCAGAACACGTTCACGAACACTTTCACAAATTAATTTGGATACTCGCCATACTGAAACTGTTTATAATAACTTCTCACTTTTAACTCACGTACTTCAACTTTATATATTTAACTGTATAATCCTTTATAAGATTTCTCGTACTTCTGCTGCGCGTAACTTTATGAATGTAGAGACCGACATGAGAATCTGGGAGCTGACGTGTTACGTGTTGAGAATCTTGTTGAACACTGGGGAACGCTTACCTCAAGATACACCTAAAGATTATAAATGAAATGCTATTGGCTAATAAAACGCGCCAACATTAGCGTCAATTTTACTATCCAATGAAAACCACTAATACATATTACTTTTATAGAACATTCTGGAAGCTTTTTTTACTGAAAAGGCGCGAAACATTACGTAACTTCCTGGTTCCCGGTAACGATAAACAACTCAAACCCTTCATTGCATTATTGCGTTATTGTTGACAGTTTCAGTAGAGCCGTATATTATTATTTACCAATACTATTTACAATTAATAAACCTCTGAAATCAATGTTACATAAAAATACATATTCATATTATTATCGTTAACCACATCTGAGTAATTTGTGATACAAATTACCGTCTCAACTGAAGGCGACGTGTATCATACAAATATTTTCGACGAACTGACGGATTGAAGGCGTGTAGTGTACAAAGAATTTTGATGAACTGACGGACTGAAGGACTTTACCTCTAACCTACCTTTTATACTCCTTCACCCAGATATGCCTAAAGATTATAACTGAGCTGCAATTGGCTAATAAAACGTGCCAACATTAGCGTCTATTTTTATATCCAATGAAAATTATGAATACATATGCTCTAGGGAAAGGTTCCAGAAGATTCTAAATGAAAAACGCGCCAATATTACGTAACTTCCTCGTTTCCAATAATGATAAACAGCTCACCCCCTCGCTGCATTATTGCACGCTATTATTGTCAGTTTCAGTAAGGCAGTATAAACTTACTTCCAAACAATAATTACAATCAACAAGCATCTCAAATCAATGTCACATAATAATGCATATTCATACTATAATCATTCTTTACATTTAAGTAATTTGTGATACAAATTACTGCATCATATGCCCCATTAGAAACATAATTATAAATATTTACAACTTCTTTGGAAATTTTATAATTGAGTTTTTAGTCTCCTAAATCTTGGAACACACGATATCACTTTCACTTAACACTTCACATGTATTTAACACACGACATGTTTTGTCTTTATCTTGCCACTATTTACTGGCTCTGGTTTAATGTGTTTAGACATTAATCTGACATTACAATTCCTTTTTTTATAGCAAATACTGTACCCTGAATTATTTAATTACTGTTACAAAATTGTTTACTCTCTTATATTGTTGACAAAATTTATGCATTCAAGAATTTTTTTGTAATTATTAAACATATTTACCAGAAATATTTACCCTCTACACAAATATATTTACATCTCTTAAATCTAGACACTGTTTCACATTTTTCTGTTTGCTACATAAGTATTTGTTTTTAATTATTTTTACCCCATTTTTCTTTTGTACTGTATATTCACAATACTCTTGGAATTATATCTACGTACTTTACTTTAATATAACATTATGCTTCATTTCAAATGCTGTTACAGTTACTAAGAAAATGTTATTTTCCTTTAAAAAAATTTAGTTATGTCCAAAATTTTATTTCTCCATTATCATGACGTACATATTTATTTAACCCTCTTATGTTCCAATACATTTCTCTGCAAGTCATCTTTAACTATCCAGCATTTACTTTACATCTCAGTGCTATTCACCCTCCTGGATCAAATTTTCTGTGGCTAAACATTACTCGTAGCCGTATCCTAACCTTCAAAAATTTGTTCATGAATAACCTCTTGAAGGATTCAAATGATATTTCACCACCTGATACTATTTGAAACCAATCTAAAGTTTTCTGAACTACACATCTTTTAACAATTGTCATTTTCAAATCTTCTGGTATCTTTGTAATTTGAGAGTACTCTGACAAGTCTGTAATAATCTGTACTGGATTGGAGTTTTCAATTTGAACATCTTGGTACTTGTTAACTTCAGAAGTTAGCTTTTGATTATTTGTAGGCAAAACTTCTTCGGACAATTTATTTCTTTGCATTACTGACTCCTTCGGTATTTCTGATATCTCCCCTCTGAAATTAACTTGCGTCTGATTCACATCTACATTCATAACCTCTTTCATCTCTCTCATCTCACTTGAAATGTTACTCAGTCTACTACCTAACTCTGTATATTCTACATCAACATGTTCAATTTTAGTATTAACCTCACTTTTTTTGTTACATATTTCCTTGCTCATATCTGACATTTTCTTTGAAACTTCTCCTATCTCACTTGCTATTATTTCCTTTTCATCACTCATTTTTGTCATACTACTATCTAGCTCCATAGATTTCTTTTCAATTTCTTCCCTGCTTTGATCTACTTTTTGCTCTAATATCTCATTACTCCTACCAAAGGCTTCCATTAATTTCCTATGACCCCTTTTCATATATTCCCTTAATTCCCTATGATTCTTTTCCATATTCTCATTCATATTTCTCAGCATTTCCATAATTTCCATCATACTAGCATCAATATTAACATTTCCTGCTATTCTATTCTCACTTTCTGCACTAACATTTCCTCCCTCAAATCCTACATTGTTTGAGCTATTTTCTGTAACCTGTATTGAATTACAGCTAACTATTACACTATCTCCCTCCATAATTATTTCTTCAGTATTATTAGTAGCCATTGTTTTCTTTATCCTACCGCTCCTAAGGTACATTTAAATTTTTTTACCCTTTTTTTTAGAATTAACATAACACTTTTCTAACCTTTCTGATGCTATCTGCTGATGTAGCTTTGATGTCCAGCTTTCTGCCCCTCTCTCCTAGATTATATGTTGCTTCTGCGTTGTATTATGATGAATCTACGCCATCTTGGTGTTCTGCAGTTGAATTCCCGTTGCCTTTTAATCTCGAAATTACGATGTCCAATCATCCGCGTAGTCTGTCGTCCCTGTTGTTTCTGGAATCTGCGTCTTGTAATTCAGTTCACGTCTACATTCTTTCCACGTCCTGGTTCCTTTGCCCCTTCCTGGTTATTCTACTCCTTTCCTGGTCATCGTGCCCCACGTTCTGGGTGCCAATTTGAAGTGGTATTATTATTTATGTTATTTAACATTATTGTAGCCCCACGTTGTGGTAGCCAATTTGAAGTGTTTTTATTATTATTTATTTTGTTGTATTTGTTGAGCCCCACGTTTGGGAGCCAATTTGCGACGGTATTATTTATAATGTTTGTGTATTTGTGTTTACTCCACGTGGTGAATCCATCTTGTGACGTGATTCATTTGTTAGGTTTGTTAGCTCCATCTGGTGTTAGCAATTTGCGGCAGTATTAGTGTTCGTTTGAAAGAATGCTACTGTTATTTTATTTAATTTTTGTTCACTGTCCTCCGGCTAGCTATGATCTTTTGGTCAAGCACTTCTCTTTATACAGGTTGTGTAAACGGAAGGGAGTCTCTTATCCAAAGATAACACTGATGAAAGAATTTGTTTTACACTTTTATTGTCGAACACATTTACTATCACATTTACACATTGATCTTGACACTCGCCAAACTGAAACTGTTATAAGAACTTCATTACTGATAATTCTTAATTCGCGTACTTCAACTTTTTGTATAATTAACTTTATAACGCTTGAGATTTTTCATAATTCTGCTATGCGTAACTTGTGAATCGATAGCCGACGTGTAATATTTCTGCTGGACTGAAGGCGACGTGTATCATACAAATATTTTTGACGAACTGACGGACTGAAGGCGTGTAGTGTACAAAGAATTTTGATGAACTGACGGACTGAAGGACTTTACCTCTAACCTACCTTTTATACTCCTTCACCCAGATATGCCTAAAAATTATAACTGAGCTGCAATTGGCTAATAAAATGCGCCAACATTAGCGTCTATTTTTATATCCAATGAAAATTATGAATACATATGCTCTAGGGAAAGGTTCCAGAAGATTCTAAATGAAAAACGCGCCAATATTACGTAACTTCCTCGTTTCCAATAATGATAAACAGCTCACCCCCTCGCTGCATTATTGCACGCTATTATTGTCAGTTTCAGTAAGGCAGTATAAACTTACTTCCCAATAATAATTACAATCAACAAACATCTCAAATCAATGTCACATAATAATGCATATTCATACTATAATTATTCTTTACATTTAAGTAATTTGTGATACAAATTACTGCATCAATATCTTACATAATGGCTCAGTTTTCATCTATGTATAACAATTTGCCGTTATAAGTTGATTCTTGTGAGTAAGAGGATTCTGGTGAAATTATTATCTGTGACAAAGTCAAACAAGGATTCAGTGTAGGTGTTACGGATGACTGCCTGTGCCGTTGATCTCAGGATTGTTCAGCTGTGTTGAATGTAGCCTTGTTGTTGAGTGGATGAATGCATCTGCTACATATTTGATGGTGTATGTTGAAATATTCCTGACCCATGAATGTGGTTTGAAATCTGCTGAGACTGTCCAAATATTGTTTATAACTTCTATTCTCAACAATAAGTTTTGTTCATGATTGTACTTTCTGAAGAGGGAGAGCAGAAATGAGTCATCCTTCAACTACTCTTGCCATAGTTTCAGTGTGACTGTTATTTCCTTCTTTAAGGGCTTGCAAAATTTCTTGATCGTACTACATGAACAGTGCTGTTATTTGTGATTGTGGTCACCTTGTGGTAATGATGAGGCATTAGGAACAGTAGCTGTACTTTCTCCTTTTCTTCTGCAGAGCTAGTTCTCACGGAGGGAACCCCATCTTTTCTGCACTTCAAAAGATATATGTTCATACCTATTTGTTTTTCTTTCTTTTTTATAGGTTATTTGGCAACAGTTAGTTCCGTCATATCTTTACATTATTGATATTTGCTTGGTGGAGCTTCAACTATACACAAAATTGTTTTCAAAGTATGTCAAGATCTCTGAGAAATTGTAATAACATCCCCAACAGCAGAATCATGTTTGGAAACTTAAAAATATTTTTATGGAAGGACCAATTTCCCTAATTGTTTAGGGGTCATTGATGGTAAGCATATATGCATACAAACGCTGTCTAAGTGGGGTTCAGAATCCTTCAATTATAAACAGTATTTGTCTGTGATACTCCTAGCTGTGGTAAACTCAGATTACTGCTTCACACATGTTGATATAGGAGCTTATGGCAAATCCAATGACTCTAATGTGTTTCAAAATTCATCTCTTGGAAAATGTTTACTTGAAGGTCACTTGAATATACCAGGCAGTCAACAACTACCTCATGTTTAACACTGTAAACTTATGCCACTTGTTTTCATAGCGTTTGCAGCATCAACACATATATTGAGATCTTATCCTAATCGATGTTTTGATTTGAAGAAAATCATTGTTAACTACCTAGGTGGATTAAGTAGAACAAGGCATATGTTGAAATGTACATTTGGAATTTTAACTAGTAAATGGAGGATATTCCACAGAAGCTTAGAAGTTAGTCTGGAACATTCTATACATGTAATTAAAGTAGTATGTGTTCTATACAACTTTATAAGGAAGAAAGATGATATTCACATTAAAGATACATTAAATGGACTGCCCTTTGAAAGTATGTCATTGCAAGGTACAAATAGCGGAATGCAGATTCAGGATTATTTCGCCAAGTACTGTACGTCACCACAAGGGTCAGTTCATTGGCAATATGATAAAGTGTAGAAAAGTAATCCATAAATTAAATTAGAATTTTCTTACCTTGTTTTACTTTATCCTTCAACTCCAAACCATTCCAATTATCAATCACTTCCTCCCATAATTTTTTCTGTCACGATATTCTGTACTGGAAGTATGCAAAGGGTGATGTTTCTGTGCTTCAGTAACCAGCCTCTCTGCATCAATATCCATTGCAACACAGCGCATTTGCACAACAAGGAAGAAACTTAACTGCTAAACTGACGGTTGTGTGCTAAAGGCCATTTAAATGCGCATCAACAATCAGATCAGTGAGAAAATAGAGCATGCCTCATCTTTTTTGTAGGTTGTACTTCTATTAGAATACATGATGTCTATTACAATCAACAGAATACTTTCGTCTTGTATGCCTTGCCTTATATGTAGCCAAGTTAGTGGAAGGGATCACTAGGTGACTAATAACCGGGGTTAAGATACAATTATTATGACAAGTTCATAAAAAGGTAAAGTATAAGAAGCACAAGCATAAAAGATAAGACAAACACAATTTAAGGGCTAGGTACATTCTAAACTTCTGGGGGAGTTGCTTCAATTAATAGTTTCCTTGCTGGGGAAGGTTCTTTTGAAAACGTACTAAGCTAAATATTCGGTAAAGTGTCGCTGTCTGCAGCTGAAGACAGGAATGGTATATTTATAATTCTCGTCCTGGACCTCTCACTTGCACAGAATGGTTTACCTGGAGGTGCTCACCCTGAAGGGTGTCATATGACTTCCAGGTAAAATCGAGAGCAAGTAGAGTTTCCCTGTCCCTAATCTCTCTGCACATCCCTTGGCCCTCAACGTGATGTCTCCAGTGGTATTTTTTGCAGCCAAATTTTGATTCATCAATTTTGACCACAGTTCCCAAACCTCCGGTTCTCGAAGGCCCAGTTGGTGCAGATCTGCTGAGGATTCATCAGTACACACCACAATGTGTGAATTGAGGAAACTTCCAGTTTTAGCGCTGATTGACATTGTATTGAGTGGAGTGTTACAACATTGTGAACTCATTATTAGTTATGAACTCCAGCAGCTGGTTTTGCTTTTCATCTCCTAGAACACATCTGTCTACCGTGTGGATAGTATTCTTACACCATTATATTAATTAACTGATGCATGGAGAATAATGCAAGCCATTCTAGCAGATTTAACTTTTTTTGGATACAGTTGGCAGCATGTTTGTGCATGCATATTGCTTTCAAAATGGAGTCCATTGTTTACATATCGTGAGTTTTTTTAATACATAATACAGTACAATCTTGTTAGTATGTTTTTTTTTTTTCAGGGACCCAAGGATTTGGACATCATAGACGGGAAAATGTGTTAACGAAAATACAAAATCTGTAATTTAAGAACATATTTATGTAATAAAATCTAAGAATACATCTTGCCTCAAAAATGTATGTGAAATATAGAGACTATTTACACTGGTTTGAAATACATATCTATACTTGATTACTTTGTTGGTTTTAATGCCAAAATTTTACAGTCCATCTTGTTTAGTAAAGTCATTACATTGTCATCAACTTCAAAACTGCACACATATCGCTTCACTATGTCCATTGTCTGCATTGCTTCCAACACTTTAGGTACTGGCTCATCATCACTTTCATCTCCCACTGATGCTTCTTTCACTTGTTCTTCAAGTATTTATCTATCGTTGCTGTTTCACACACTGGAACTTCATTGTCAATGTTTACATAAGTTTTGAAAGACACGCCGGTGTTGTCTACTCTTTCACCATTCTTCACTCTCGGAAAACTCATCTTCCTGTGTGATTGCATCACCAAGAACCCAGCTTTATTAAAACAGTTCCTAATGGTATCTTGAGTTACACAATCCCAAGCCATTCTAATAAAATGCATGGCATCTAAGACGGTGATTTTTCTTGTCGATTTCAGTGCAGCCAACCTTCTCTGTACCAACCTCTTCCGATACGTATGCTTCATGCACCGAATTATGCCTTGAACTAAAGGTAGCTTACTCGTGCAGTTTGCTGGGAAGAAAATGACCTTTATGTTTCTTAAATTTGAAACAGTTGGTGGATGAGTGGCACACTGATCAATGAAGAGTGCAATTTTCCTGCTTGTTATGCCCAGTCTTGCATCCTATGCTCATAAGAAATTTTCAAAGACGGCAGAAATTATCGAGGATTTTGTGTTGGAAGTGTACTTACATGGAAAAGATAACACTTTCTTAAAGCATCGCAGACTGCATGCTTTTCCAATAACCAAGAGTACCAATTTCTCCGTTCCGCTTTCGTTACAGCACAACAAAGCTGTAATCCTCTCCTTGCTTAGCCGTGGCACTTAGTGCCCTTAAAATCCAGGGTTTTGTCTGGCAAAAGATGGAAAAATAGTCCTGTTTCATCTGCATTATAATTATTTCGGGGCTATAGTCTTTCAAAATTGACGAGCGCATTGTATTTTTCCACATTTCTATATTTTCACACAGTGTAGCGTCATTATCTAGGGCAGCAGCCTCACCTCGCACACATCTGTAGTCTAAGCCATGTCAATTCTTGAATCTTTTAATCCAGCCATTGGATGCTTTGAAATTATCCAGTCTCATCTTCTGCGCTAAATATGTTGCCTGAGCTCGAACCACAGTACCGTCTATTGGCACATTCTTCTAATTCTGGAAACTGGCCAGGCCGATTACGTTTTCTTTTAGCATTTTTTCCTTCAAAAACAGTTTCAATTAGTTCACTTTTGCTAACAATTGTGTTTAAGGCTGTTGGAGGAATGTTTAACTTCCGCGCTATATCCACATGTTTCATATTTGGGTTGCGATCTACTTCTTCAAGGATTTTCAGTTTTTCACTGTTGATTATTTGCCGCACTTTCTTTTTCTCCATTGTGAACAAAAGGTTAAAATACAATTACGTTTCGTCAACATCAACAGCGGAAACTAACGACGCCAAGCCACTGTTAAACTAAAGCATTCTCTATCCCCCCACACAAATCGCATCACACAAATATGTGTAGTTCCACCCTGCTTGGTTTGACCAAAGTAACGACTGAGGACGTCGAGCTTTGAATGTAGTAAATCTACTCCCACTGGTCCGACCAAGCACTGGCCAAAATAGCGCATCAGGGTATCAAACTTTGAATGTAGTAAATCTACTCCCACTGGACCGACCAAGCACTGGCCAAAATAGCGAATGAGGACATAAACTTTAAAAGTAGTAAATCTACTCCCATTGGACCGACCTAGCACTGGCCAAAATAGCGAATGACGACATCAAACTTTGAAAGTAGTAAATCTATTCCCATTGGACCGACCTAGCACTGGCCAAAATAGCAAATGAGGGTGTCAAACTTTGAATGTAGTAAATCTACTCCCACTGGACCGACCAAGCATTGGCCAAAATAGCGAATGAGGGAGTCAAACTAGTCAAACTTTGAATGTAGTAAATCTACTTCCACTGGACCGACCAAGCACTGGCCAAAATAGCGAATGAGGACATCAAACTTTGAAAGTAGTAAATCTACTCCCATTGGACCGACCTAGCACTGGCCAAAATAGCATGTGAGGGTGTCAAACTTTGAATGTAGTACATCTACTCCCATTGGACCGACCAAGCATTGGCCAAAATAGCGAATGAGGGTGTCAAACTAGTCAAACTTTGAATGTAGTAAATCTACTTCCACTGGACCGTCCAAGCATTGGCCAAAATAGCGAAAGAGGGTGTCAACCTACGTCAAACTTTGAATGTAGTAAATCTACTCCTACTGGACCGACCAAGCACTGGCCAAAATAGCGAATGAGGGTGTCAAACTACGTCAAACTTTGAATGTAGTAAATCTACTCCCACTGGACCGACCAAGCACTGGCCAAAATAGCAAATGAGGACGTCAAACTTTGAATGTAGTAAATCTACTCCCACTGGACCGACCTAGCACTGGCCAAAATAGCGAATGAGGACATAAAACTTTGAAAGTAGTAAATCTACTCCCACTGGACCGACCTAGCACTGGCCAAAATAGCGAATGAGGACATAAAACTTTGAAAGTAGTAAATCTACTCCCATTGGACCGACCAAGCACTGGCCAAAATAGCGAATGAGGGTGTCAAACTACGTCAAACTTTGAATGTAGTAAATCTACTCCCACTGGACCGACCAAGCATTGGCCAAAATAGCGAATAAGGGTGTCAAACTAGTCAAACTTTGAATGTAGTAAATCTACTCCCACTGGACCGACCAAGCATTGGCCAAAATAGCGAATGAGGGTGTCAAACTAGTCAAACTTTGAATGTAGTAAATCTACTCCCACTGGACCGACCAAGCATTGGCCAAAATAGCGAATGAGGGTGTCAAACTACGTCAAACTTTGAATGTAGTAAATCTACTCCCACTGGACCGTCCAAGCACTGGCCAAAATAGCGAATGAGGGTGTCAAACTACGTCAAACTTTGAATGTAGTAAATCCACTCCCACTGGACCGACCAAGCACTGGCCAAAATAGCGAATGAGGACATCAAACTTTGAATGTAGTAAATCTACTCCCACTGGACCGACCAAGCACTGGCCAAAATAGCGAATGAGGGTGTCAAACTACGTCAAACTTTGAATGTAGTAAATCTACTCCCACTGGACTGACCAAGCATTGGGCAAAATAGCGAATGAGGGTGTCAAACTAGTCAAACTTTGAATGTAGTAAATCTACTCCCACTGGACCGAGCAAGCATTGGCCAAAATAGCGAATGAGGATGTCAAACTACGTCAAACTTTGAATGTAGTAAATCTACTCCCACTGGACCGACCAAGCACTGGCCAAAATAGCGAATGAGTGTGTCAAACTACGTCAAACTTTGAATGTAGTAAATCTACTCCCACTGGACCGACCAAGCATTGGCCAAAATAGCGAATGAGGGTGTCAAACTAGTCAAACTTTGAATGTAGTAAATCTACTCCCACTGGATCGACCAAGCATTGGCCAAAATAGCGAATGAGGGTGTCAAACTACGTCAAACTTTGAATGTAGTAAATCTACTCCCACTGGACCGACCAAGCACTGGCCAAAATAGCGAATGAGGACATCAAACTTTGAAAGAAGTAAATCTACTCCCACTGGACCGACCTAGCACTGGCCAAAATAGCGAAAGAGGACATCAAACTTTGAAAGTAGTAAATCTACTCCCATTGGACCGACCAAGCACTGGCCAAAATAGCGAATGAGGACATCACACATTGAATGTAGTAAATCTACTCCCACTGGACCGACCAAGCACTGGCCAAAATAGCGAATGAGGACATCAAACTTTGAATGTAGTAAATCTACTCCCATTGGACCGACCAAGCACTGGCCAAAATAGCGAATGAGGACATCAAACTTTGAATGTAGTAAATCTACTCCCACTGGACCGACCAAGCACTGGCCAAAATAGCAAATGAGGACATAAAACTTTGAAAGTAGTAAATCTACTTCCATTGGACCGACCAAGCACTGGCCAAAATAGCGAATCAGGGTATCAAACTTTGAATGTAGTAAATCTACTCCCACTGGACCGACCAAGCATTGGCCAAAATAGCGAATGAGGGAGTCAAACTACGTCACACTTTGAATGTAGTAAATCTACTCCCACTGGACGGACCAAGCATTGGCCAAAATAGCGAATGAGGTTGTCAAACTACGTCAAACCTTGAATGTAGTAAATCTACTCCCACTGGACCGACCAAGCACTGGCCAAAATAGCGAATGAGGGTGTCAAACTACGTCAAACTTTGAATGTAGTAAATCTACTCCCACTGGACCGACCTAGCACTGGTCAAAATAGCGAATGAGGGTGTCAAACTACGTCAAACTTTGAATGTAGTAAGTCTACTTCCACTGGACCGTCCAAGCATTGGCCAAAAAAGCGAATGAGGGTGTCAAACTACGTCAAACTTTGAATGTAGTAAATCTACTCCCACTTGACCGACCAAGCTCTGGCCAAAATAGCGAATGAGGGTTTCAAACTACGTCAAACTTTGAATGTAGTAAATCTACTCCCACTGGACCGACCTAGCACTGGTCAAAATAGCGAATGAGGGTGTCAAACTACGTCAAACTTTGAATGTAGTAAATCTACTCCCACGGGACCGTCGAAGCATTGGTCAAAATAGCGAATCAGGGTATCAAACTTTGAATGTAGTAAATCTACTCCCACTGGACCGTCCAAGCATTGGTCAAAATAGCGAATCAGGGTATCAAACTTTGAATGTAGTAAATCTACTTCCACTGAACCGTCCAAGCACTGGTCAAAATAGCGAATCAGGGTATCAAACTTTGAATGTAGTAAATCTACTCCCACTGGACCGTGCAAGCATTTGCCAAAATAGCGACTGAGGGTGTCAAACTACGTGAAACTTTGAATGTAGTAAATCTACTCCCACTGGACCGACCAAGCACTGGTCAAAATAGCAAATGAGGACGTCAAACTATGAATGTAGTAAATCTACTCCCACTGGACCGACCAAGCACTGGTCAAAATATCAAATGAGGACGTCAAACTATGAATGTAGTAAATCTACTCCCACTGGACCGACCAAGCACTGGTCAAAATAGCAAATGAGGACGTTAAACTTTGAATGTAGTAAATCTACTCCCACTGGACCGACCAAGCATTGGTCAAAATAGCGAATCAGGGTATCAATCTTTGAATATAGTAAATCTACTCCCACGGGACCGACCAAGCATTGGTCAAAATAGCGAATCAGGGTATCAAACTTTGAATGTAGTAAATCTACTCCCACTGAACCGTCCAAGCATTGGTGAAAATAGTGAATCAGGGTATCAAACTTTGAATGTAGTAAATCTACTCCCACTGGACCGTCCAAGCATTAGTCAAAATAGCGAATCAGGGTATCAAACTTTGAATGTAGTAAATCTACTCCCACTGGACCGTCCAAGCATTGGTCAAAATAGCGAATCAGGGTATCAAACTTTGAATGTAGTAAATCTACTTCCACTGAACCGTCCAAGCATTGATCAAAATAGCGAATCAGGGTATCAAACTTTGAATGTAGTAAATCCACTCCCACTGGACCGACCAAGCATTGGCCAAAATAGCGAATGAGGGTGTCAAACTACGAATGTAGTAAAACTACTCCCACTGGACCGACCAAGCACTTGCCAAAATAGCAAATGAGGACATCAAACTTTGAAAGTAGTAAATCTACTTCCATTGGACCGACCAAGCACTGGCCAAAATAGCGAATCAGGGTATCAAACTTTGAATGTAGTAAATCTACTCCCACTGGACTGACCAAGCATTGGCCAAAATAGCGAATGAGGGTGTCAAACTATGTCAAACTTTGAATGTAGTAAATCTACTCCCACAGGACCGTCCAAGCATTGGTCAAAATAGCGAATCAGGGTATCAAACTTTGAATGTAGTAAATCTACTCCCACTGGACGGACCAAGCATTGGCCAAAATAGCGAATCAGGGTATCAAACTTTGAATGTAGTAAATCTACTCCCACTGGACCGACCAAGCATTGGCCAAAATAGCGAATGAGGGTGTCAAACTACGTCAAACTTTGAATGTAGTAAATCTACTCCCACTGGACGGACCAAGCATTGGCCAAAATAGCGAATCAGGGTATCAAACTTTGAATGTAGTAAATCTACTGCCACTGGACCGACCAAGCATTGGCCAAAATAGCGAATGAGGGTGTCAAACTACGTCAAACGTTGAATGTAGTAAATCTACTCCCACTGGACGGACCACGCATTGGTCAAAATAGCGAATCAGGGTATCAAACTTTGATTGTAGTAAATCTACTCCCACTGGACCGACCAATCATTGGTCAAAATAGCGAATCAGGGTATCAATCTTTGAATGTAGTAAATCTACCTCCACTGGACCGACCAAGCACTGGCCAAAATAGCGAATGAGGGTGTCAAACTACGTCAAACTTTGAATGTAGTTAATCTACTCCCACTGGACCGACCAAGCATTGGCCAAAATAGCGAATGAGGGTGTCAAACTACGTCAAACTTTGAATGTAGTAAATCTACTCCCACTGGACGGAACAAGCATTGGCCAAAATAGCGAACCAGGGTATCAAACTTTGAATGTAGTAAATCTACTGCCACTGGACCGACCAAGCATTGGCCAAAATAGCGAATGAGGGTGTCAAACTACGTCAAACTTTGAATGTAGTAAATCTACTCCCACTGGACGGACCAAGCATTGGCCAAAATAGCGAATCATGGTATCAAACTTTGAATGTAGTAAATCTACTGCCACTGGACCGACCAAGCATTGGCCAAAATAGCGAATGAGGGTGTCAAACTACGTCAAACGTTGAATGTAGTAAATCTACTCCCACTGGACGGACCACGCATTGGTCAAAATAGCGAATCAGGGTATCAAGCTTTGAATGTAGTAAATCTACTCCCACTGGACCGACCAAGCATTGGTCAAAATAGCGAATCAGGGTATCAATCTTTGAATGTAGTAAATCTACCTCCACTGGACCGACCAAGCACTGGCCAAAATAGCGAATGAGGGTGTCAAACTACGTAAAACTTTGAATGTAGTAAATCTACTCCCACTGGACCGACCAAGCACTGGCCAAAATAGCGAATGAGGGTGTCAAACTTTGAATGTAGTAAATCTACTCCCACTGGACCGACCTAGCACTGGTCAAAATAGCAAATGAGGACGTCAAACTTTGAATGTAGTAAATCTACTCCCACTGGACCGTCCAAGCATTGGTCAAAATAGCGAATCAGGGTATCAAACTTTGAATGTAGTAAATCTACTCCCACTGAACCGTCCAAGCACTGGTCAAAATAGCGAATCAGGGTATCAAACTTTGAATGTAGTAAATCTACTCCCACTGGACCGTCCAAGCATTGGTCAAAATAGCGAATCAGGGTATTAAACTTTGAATGTAGTAAATCTACTCCCACTCGACCGTCCAAGCATTGGCCAAAATAGCAAATGAGGACGTCAAACGTTGAAGGTAGTAAATCTACTCCCACTGGACCGACCAAGCACTGGTCAAAATAGCAAATGAGGACGTCAAACTTTGAAGGTATTAAATCTACTCCCACTGGACCGTCCAAGCTTTGGTCAAAATAGCGAATCAGGGTATAAAACTTTGAATGTAGTAAATCTACTCCCACTGGACCGTCCAAGCATTGGCAAAAATAGCGAATGAGGACATCAAACTTTGAATGTAGTAAATCTACTCCCACTGGACCGACCAAGCACTGGCCAAAATAGCGAATGAGGGTGTCAAACTAGTCAAACTTTGAATGTAGTAAATCTACTCCCACTGGACCGACCAAGCATTGGCCAAAATAGCGAATGAGGGTGTCAAACTACGTCAAACTTTGAATGTAGTAAATCTACTCCCACTGGACCGACCAATCATTCGCCAAAATAGCAAACGGGGACGTCAAACTTTGAATGTAGTAAATATACTCCCACTGTACCGACCAAGTACTGGCCAAAAGAGGGAATGAGGACATCAAACTTTGAAAGTAGTAAATCTACTCCCACTGGACCGACCTAGCACTGGCCAAAATAGCGAATGAGGACATCAAACTTTGAAAGTAGTAAATCTACTCCCATTGGACCGACCAAGCACTGGCCAAAATAGCGAATGAGGACATCAAACTTTGAATGTAGTAAACCTACTCCCACTGGACCGACCAAGCACTGGCCAAAATAGCAAATGAGGACATCAAACGTTGAAAGTAGTAAATGTACTCCCATTGGACCGACCAAGCACTGGCCAAAATAGCGAATCAGGGTATCAAACTTTGAATGTAGTAGATCTACTCCCACTGGACCGACCAAGCATTGGCCAAAATAGCGAATGAGGGTGTCAAACTACGTCAAACTTTGAATGTAGTAAATCTACTCCCACTGGTCCGACCAAGCACTGGCCAAAATAGCGAATGAGGGTGTCAAACTACGTCAAACTTTGAATGTAGTAAATCTACTCCCACTGGTTCGACCAAGCACTGGCCAAAATAGCGAATGAGGGTGTGAAACTACGAAAAACTTTGAATGTAGTAAATCTACTCCCACTGGACCGACCAAGCACTGGCCAAAATAGCGAATGAGGGTGTCAAACTACGTCAAACTTTGAAGGTAGTAAATCTACTCCCACTGGACCGTCCAAGCATTGGTCAAAATAGCGAATCAGGGTATCAAACTTTGAATATAGTAAATCTACTCCCACTGGACCGTCCAAGCACTGGCCAAAATAGCGAATGAGGGTGTGAAACTTTGTCAAACTTTGAATGTAGTAAATCTACTCCCACTGGACCGACCAAGCACTGGCCAAAATAGCGAATGAGGGTGTGAAACTACGTCAAACTTTGAATGTAGTAAATGTACTCCCACTGGACCAACCAAGCACTGGCCAAAATAGCGAATGAGGGTGTGAAACTACGTCAAACTTTGAATGTAGTAAATCTACTCCCACTGGTCCGACCAAGCACTGGCCAAAATAGCGAATCAGGGTATCAAACTTTGAATGTAGTAAATCTACTCCCACTGGTCCGACCAAGCACTGGCCAAAATAGCGAATCAGGGTATCAAACTTTGAATGTAGTAAATCTACTCCCACTGGACCGACCAAGCACTGGCCAAAATATCGAATGAGGTTGTCAAACTACGTCAAATTTTGAAGGTAGTAAATCTACTCCTTGTGGACCGACCAAGCATTGGCCAAAATAGCGAATGAGGGTGTCAATTTAGTCAAACTATAATATAGTAAATCTACTCTCACTGGACCGACCAAGCACTGGCCAAAATATCGAATGAGGGTGTCAAACTACGTCAAACTTTGAATGTAGTAAATCTACTCCTACTAGACCGACCAAGCATTGGCCAAAATAGCAAATGAGGACGTCAAACTTTGAATGTAGTAAATCTACTCCCACTGGACCGACCAAGCACTGGCCAAAATAGCGAATGAGGACATCAAACTTTGAAAGTAGTAAATCTACTCCCATGGAGCGACCTAGCACTGGCCAAAATAGCGAATGAGGACATCAAACTTTGAAAGTAGTAAATCTACTCCCATTGGACCGACCAAGCACTGGCCAAAATAGCGAATGAGGACATCAAACTTTAAATGTAGTAAATCTACTCCCACTGGACCGACCAAGCACTGGCCAAAATAGCAAATGAGGTCATCAAACTTTGAAAGTAGTAAATCTACTCCCATTGGACCGACCTAGCACTGGCCAAAATAGCGAATCAGGGTATCAAACTTTGAATGTAGTAAATCTACTCCCACTGGACCGACCAAGCATTGGCCAAAATAGCGAATGATGGTGTGAAACTACGTCAAACTTTGAATGTAGTAAATCTACTCCCACTGGACCGACCAAGCACTGGCCAAAATAGCGAATGAGGGTGTCAAACTACGTCAAACTTTGAATGTAGTAAATCTACTCCCACTGGTCCGACCAAGCACTGGCCAAAATAGCGAATGAGGGTGTCAAACTACGTCAAACTTTGAATGTAGTAAATGTACTCCCACTGGACCGACCTAGCACTGGTCAAAATAGCAATTGAGGACGTCAAACTTTGAAGGTAGTAACTCTACTCCCACAGGACCGACCAAGCATTGGTCAAAATAGCGAAGCAGGGTATCAATCTCTGAATGTAGTAAATCTACTCCCACTGGACCGTCCAAGCATTGGTCAAAATAGCGAATCAGGGTATCAAACTTTGAATGTAGTAAATCTACTCCCACTGGACCGTACAAGCATTGGCCAAAATAGCGTCTGAGGGTGTCAAACAATGTCAAACTTTGAATGTAGTAATTCTACTCCCACTGGACCGACCTAGCATTGGTCAAAATAGCGAATCAGGGTATCAAACTTTGAATGTAGTAAATCTACTCCCACTGGACTGTCCAAGCATTGGCCAAAATAGCGACTGAGTGTGTCAAACTATGTCAAACTTTGAATGTAGTAAATCTACTCCCACTGGACCGACCAAGCATTGGTCAAAATAGCGAATGAGGACGTCAAACTTTGAATGTAGTAAATCTACTCCCACTGGACCGACCTAGCACTGATCAAAATAGCAAATGTGGACGTCAAACTTTGAAGGTAGTAAATCTACTCCCACTGGACCGACCTAGCATTGGTCAAAATAGCGAATCAGGGTATCAAACTTTGAATGTAGTAAATCTACTCCCACTGTACCGACCAAGCATTGGTCAAAATAGCGAATCAGGGTATCAAACTTTGAATGTAGTAAATCTACTCCCACTGGACCGTCCAAGCATTGGCCAAAATAGCGACTGAGGGTGTCAAACTATGTCAAACTTTGAATGTAGTAAATCTACTCCAACTGGACCGACCAAGCACTGGCCAAAATAGCGAATGAGGGTGTCAAACTATGTCAAACTTTGAATGTAGTAAATCTACTCCCACTGGACCGTCCAAGCATTGGCCAAAATAGCGACTGAGGGTGTCAAACTATGTCAAACTTTGAATGTAGTAAATCCACTCCCACTGGACCGTCCAAGCATTGGTCAAAATAGCAAATGAGGGTGTCAAACTATGTCAAACTTTGAATGTAGTAAATCTACTCCCACTGGACCGACCAAGCATTGGCCAAAATAGCGAATGAGGGTGTCAAACTACGTCAAACTTTGAATGTAGTATATCTACTCCCACTGGACCGTCCAAGCATTGGTCAAAATAGCGAATCAGGGTATCAAACTTTGAATGTAGTAAATCTACTCCCACTGGTCCGACCAAGCACTGGCCAAAATAGCGAATGAGGGTGTCAAACTACGTCAAACTTTGAATGTAGTAAATCTACTCCCACTGGACCGACCAAGCACTGGCCAAAATAGCGAATGAGGGTGTCAAACTACGTCAAACTTTGAATGTAGTAAATCTACTCCCACTGGTCCGACCAAGCACTGGCCAAAATAGCGAATGAGGGTGTCAAACTTTGAATGTAGTAAATCTACTCCCACTGGACCGTCCAAGCACTGGCCAAAATACCGAATGAGGGTGTCAAACTTTGAATGTAGTAAATCTACTCCCACTGGACCGTCCAAAAATTGGTCAAAATAGCGAATCAGGGTATCAAACTTTGAATGTAGTAAATCTACTTCCACTGGACCGACCAAGCACTGGCCAAAATAGCGAATGAGGGTGTGAAACTACGTCAAACTTTGAATGTAGTAAATCTACTCCCACTGGACCGACCAAGCACTGGCCAAAATAGCGAATGAGGGTGTGAAACTACGTCAAACTTTGAATGCAGTAAATCTACATCCACTGGTCCGACCAAGCACTGGCCAAAATAGCGAATCAGGGTATCAAACTTTGAATGTAGTAAATCTACTCCCACTGGACCGACCAAGCACTGGTCAAAATAGCGAATGAGGGTGTGAAACTACGTCAAACTTTGAATGTAGTAAATCTACTCCCACTGGACCGACCAAGCACTGGCCATAATAGCGAATGAGGGTGTCAAACTACGTCAAACTTTGAAGGTATTATATCTACTCCCACTGGACCGACCAAGCATTGTTCAAAATAGCGAATCAGGGTATCAAAATTTGAATATAGTAAATCTACTCCCACTGGACCGACCAAGCACTGGCCAAAATGGCGAATGAGGGTGTGAAACTACGTCAAAATTTGAATGTAGTAAATCTACTCCCACTGGACCGACCAAGCACTGGCCAAAATAGCAAATGAGGGTGTGAAACTACGTTAAACTTTGAATGTAGTAAATCTACTCCCACTGGACCGACCTAGCATTGGTCAAAATAGCGAATCAGGGTATCAAACTTTGAATGTAGTAAATCTACTCCCACTGGTCCGACCAAGCACTGGCCAAAATAGCGAATCAGGGTATCATACTTTGAATATAGTAAACCTATTCCCACTGGTCCGACCAAGCACTGGCCAAAATAACGAATCAGGGTATCAAACTTTGAATGTAGTAAATCTACTCCCACTGGACCGACCAAGCACTGGCCAAAATAGCGAATGAGGGTTTCAAAGTACGTCAAACTTTGAATGTAGTAAATCTACTCCCACTGGACCGACCTAGCACTGGTCAAAATAGCGAATGAGGGTGGCAAACTACGTCAAACTTTGAATGTAGTAAATCTACTCCCACTGGATCGTCCAAGCATTGGTCAAAATAGCGAATCAGGGTATCAAACTTTGAATGTAGTAAATCTACTTCCACTGAACCGTCCAAGCACTAGTCAAAATAGCGAATCAGGGTATCAAACTTTAATGTAGTAAATCTACTCCCACTGGACCGTGCAAGCATTGGCCAAAATAGCGACTGAGGGTGTCAAACTACGTGAAACTTTGAATGCAGTAAATCTACTCCCACAGGACCGACCAAGCACTGGTCAAAATAGCAAATGAGGACGTCAAACTTTGAATGTAGTAAATCTACTCCCACTGGACCGACCAAGCATTGGCCAAAATAGCGAATGAGGGTGTCAAACTAGTCAAACTTGGAATGTAGTAAATAAACTCCCACTGGACCGTGCAAGCATTGGCCAAAATAGCGACTGAGGGTGTCAAACTACGTGAAACTTTGAATGTAGTAAATCTACTCCCACTGGACCGACCAAGCACTGGTCAAAATAGCAAATGAGGACGTCAAACTTTGAATGTAGTAAATCTACTCCCACTGGACCGACCAAGCACTGGTCAAAATAGCAAATGAGGACGTCAAACTTTGAATGTAGTAAATCTACTCCCACTGGACCGACCAAGCATTGGTCAAAATAGCGAATCAGGGTATCAATCTTTGAATATAGTAAATCTACTCCCACGGGACCGACCAAGCATTGGTCAAAATAGCGAATCAGGGTATCAAACTTTGAATGTAGTAAATCTACTCCCACTGAACCGTCCAAGCATTGGTCAAAATAGTGAATCAGGGTATCAAACTTTGAATGTAGTAAATCTACTCCCACTGGACCGTCCAAGCATTGGTCAAAATAGCGAATACGGGTATCAAAGTTTGAATGTAGTAAATCTACTTCCACTAAACCGTCCAAGCATTGGTCAAAATAGCGAATCAGGGTATCAAACTTTGAATGTAGTAAATCCACTCCCACTGGACCGACCAAGCATTGGCCAAAATAGCGAATGAGGGTGTCAAACTACGTCAAACTTTGAATGTCGTAAATCTACTCCCACTGGACCGACCAAGCACTTGCCAAAATAGCAAATGAGGACATCAAACTTTGAAAGTAGTAAATCTACTTCCATTGGACCGACCAAGCACTGGCCAAAATAGCGAATCAGGGTATCAAACTTTGAATGTAGTAAATCTACTCCCACTGGACCGACCAAGCATTGGCCAAAATAGCGAATGAGGGTGTCAAACTATGTCAAACTTTGAATGTAGTAAATCCACTCCCACTGGACCGTCCAAGCATTGGTCAAAATAGCAAATGAGGATGTCAAACTACGTCAAACTTTGAATGTAGTAAATCTACTTCCATTGGACCGACCAAGCATTGGCCAAAATAGCGATTGAGGATGTCAAACTACGTCAAACTTTGAATGTAGTAAATCTACCCCAACTGGACCGACCAAGTATTGGCCAAATAGCGAATGAGGGTGTCAAACTACGTCAAACTTTGAATGTAGTATATCTACTCCCACTGGACCGTCCAAGCATTGGTCAAAATAGCGAATCAGGGTATCAAACTTTGAATGTAGTAAATCTACTCCCACTGGTCCGACCAAGCACTGGCCAAAATAGCGAATGAGGGTGTCAAACTACGTCAAACTTTGAATGTAGTAAATCTACTCCTACTGGTCCGACCAAGCACTGGCCAAAATAGCGAATGAGGGTGTCAAACTACGTCAAACTTTGAATGTAGTAAATCTACTCCCACTGGTCCGACCAAGCACTGGCCAAAATAGCGAATGAGGGTGTCAAACTACGCCAAACTTTGAATGTAGTAAATGTACTCCCACTGGACCGACCTAGCACTGGTCAAAATAGCAATTGAGGACGTCAAACTTTGAACGTAGTGACTCTACTCCCACAGGACCGACCAAGCATTGGTCAAAATAGCGAAGCAGGGTATCAATCTCTGAATGTAGTAAATCTACTCCCACTGGACGGTCCAAGCATTGGTCAAAATAGCGAATCAGGGTATCAAACTTTGAATGTAGTAAATCTACTCCCACTGGACCGTACAAGCATTGGCCAAAATAGCGACTGAGGGTGTCAAACAATGTCAAACTTTGAATGTAGTAATTCTACTCCCACTGGACCGACCTAGCATTGGTCAAAATAGCGAATCATGGTATCAAACTTTGAATATAGTAAATCTACTCCCACTGGACCGTCCAAGCACTGGCCAAAATAGCGAATGAGGGTGTGAAACTACGTCAAACTTTGAATGTAGTAAATCTACTCCCACTGGACCGATCAAGCACTGGCCAAAATAGCGAATGAGGGTGTGAAACTACGTCAAACTTTGAATGTAGTAAATCTACTCCCACTGGACCAACCAAGCACTGGCCAAAATAGCGAATGAGGGTGTGAAACTACGTCAAACTTTGAATGTAGTAAATCTACTCCCACTGGTCCGACCAAGCACTGGCCAAAATAGCGAATCAGGGTATCAAACTTTGAATGTAGTAAATCTACTCCCACTGGTCCGACCAAGCACTGGCCAAAATAGCGAATCAGGGTATCAAACTTTGAATGTAGTAAATCTACTCCCACTGGACCGACCAAGCACTGGCCAAAATAGCGAATGAGGGTGTGAAACTACGTCAAACTTTGAATGTAGTAAATCTACTCCCACTGGACCGACCAAGCACTGGCCAAAATATCGAATGAGGGTGTCAAACCACGTCAAATTTTGAAGGTAGTAAATCTACTCCTTCTGGACCGACCAAGCATTGGCCAAAATAGCGAATGAGGGTGTCAATTTAGTCAAACTATAATATAGTAAATCTACTCTCACTGGACCGACCAAGCATTGGTCAAAATAGCGAATGAGGGTGTCAAACTACGTCAAACTTTGAATGTAGTAAATCTACTCCTACTGGACCGACCAAGCATTGGCCAAAATAGCAAATGAGGACGTCAAACTTTGAATGTAGTAAATCTACTCCCACTGGACCGACCAAGCACTGGCCAAAATAGCGAATGAGGACATCAAACTTTGAAAGTAGTAAATCTACTCCCACTGGAGCGACCAAGCACTGGCCAAAATAGCAAATGAGGCCATCAAACTTTGAAAGTAGTAAATCTACTCCCATTGGACCGACCTAGCACTGGCCAAAATAGCGAATCAGGGTATCAAACTTTGAATGTAGTAAATCTACTCCCACTGGACCGACCAAGCATTGGCCAAAATAGCGAATGATGGTGTGAAACTACGTCAAACTTTGAATGTAGTAAATCTACTCCCACTGGACCGACCAAGCACTGGGCAAAATAGCGAATGAGGGTGTCGAACTACGTCAAACTTTGAATGTAGTAAATCTACTCCCACTGGTCCGACCAAGCACTGGCCAAAATAGCGAATGAGGGTGTCAAAATACGTCAAACTTTGAATGTAGTAAATGTACTCCCACTGGACCGACCTAGCACTGGTCAAAATAGCAATTGAGGACGTCAAACTTTGAAGGTAGTAACTCTACTCCCACAGGACCGACCAAGCATTGGTCAAAATAGCGAAGCAGGGTATCAATCTCTGAATGTAGTAAACCTACTCCCACTGGACCGTCCAAGCATTGGTCAAAATAGCGAATCAGGGTATCAAACTTTGAATGTAGTAAATCTACTCCCACTGGACCGTACAAGCATTGGCCAAAATAGCGACTGAGGGTGTCAAACAATGTCAAACTTTGAATGTAGTAATTCTACTCCCACTGGACCGACCTAGCATTGGTCAAAATAGCGAATCAGGGTATCAAACTTTGAATGTAGTAAATCTACTCCCACTGGACCGTCCAAGCATTGGCCAAAATAGCGACTGAGTGTGTCAAACTATGTCAAACTTTGAATGTAGTAAATCTACTCCCACTGGACCGACCAAGCATTGGTCAAAATAGCGAATGAGGACGTCAAACTTTGAATGTAGTAAATCTACTCCCACTGGACCGACCTAGCACTGATCAAAATAGCAAATGAGGACGTCAAACTTTGAAGGTAGTAAATCTACTCCCACTAGACCGACCTAGCATTGGTCAAAATAGCGAATCAGGGTATCAAACTTTGAATGTAGTAAATCTACTCCCACTGTACCGACCAAGCATTGGTCAAAATAGCGAATCAGGGTATCAAACTTTGAATGTAGTAAATCTACTCCCACTGGACCGTCCAAGCATTGGCCAAAATAGCGACTGAGGGTGTCAAACTATGTCAAACTTTGAATGTAGTAAATCTACTCCAACTGGACCGACCAAGCACTGGCCAAAATAGCGAATGAGGGTGTCAAACTATGTCAAACTTTGAATGTAGTAAATCTACTCCCACTGGACCGTCCAAGCATTGGCCAAAATAGCGACTGAGGGTGTCAAACTATGTCAAACTTTGAATGTAGTAAATCCACTCCCACTGGACCGTCCAAGCATTGGTCAAAATAGCAAATGAGGGTGTCAAACTATGTCAAACTTTGAATGTAGTAAATCTACTCCCACTGGACCGACCAAGCATTGGCCAAAATAGCGATTGAGGATGTCAAACTACGTCAAACTTTGAATGTAGTAAATCTACCCCAAATGGACCGACCAAGCATTGGCCAAAATAGCGAATGAGGGTGTCAAACTACGTCAAACTTTGAATGTAGTATATCTACTCCCACTGGACCGTCCAAGCATTGGTCAAAATAGCGAATCAGGGTATCAAACTTTGAATGTAGTAAATCTACTCCCACTGGTCCGACCAAGCACTGGCCAAAATAGCGAATGAGGGTGTCAAACTACGTCAAACTTTGAATGTAGTAAATCTACTCCCACTGGACCGACCAAGCACTGGCCAAAATAGCGAATGAGGGTGTCAAACTACGTCAAACTTTGAATGTAGTAAATCTACTCCCACTGGTCCGACCAAACACTGGCCAAAATAGCGAATGAGGGTGTCAAACTTTGAGTGTAGTAAATCTACTCCCACTGGACCGTCCAAGCACTGGCCAAAATAGCGAATGAGGGTGTCAAACTTTGAATGTAGTAAATCTACTCCCACTGGACCGTCCAAGCATTGGTCAAAATAGCGAATCAGGGTATCAAACTTTGAATGTAGTAAATCTACTTCCACTGGACCGACCAAGCACTGGCCAAAATAGCGAATGAGGGTGTGAAACTACGTCAAACTTTGAATGTAGTAAATCTACTCCCACTGGACCGACCAAGCACTGGCCAAAATAGCGAATGAGGGTGTGAATTTACGTCAAACTTTGAATGCAGTAAATCTACTCCCACTGGTCCGACCAAGCACTGTCCAAAATAGCGAATCAGGGTATCAAACTTTGAATGTAGTAAATCTACTCCCACTGGACCGACCAAGCACTGGTCAAAATAGCGAATGAGGGTGTGAAACTACGTCAAACTTTGAATGTAGTAAATCTACTCCCACTGGACCGACCAAGCACTGGCCATAATAGCGAATGAGGGTGTCAAACTACGTCAAACTTTGAAGGTATTATATCTACTCCCACTGGACCGACCAAGCATTGTTCAAAATAGCGAATCAGGGTATCAAAATTTGAATATAGTAAATCTACTCCCACTGGACCGACCAAGCACTGGCCAAAATAGCGAATGAGGGTGTGAAACTACGTCAAAATTTGAATGTAGTAAATCTACTCCCACTGGACCGACCAAGCACTGGCCAAAATAGCAAATGAGGGTGTGAAACTACGTCAAACTTTGAATGTAGTAAATCTACTCCCACTGGACCGACCTAGCATTGGTCAAAATAGCGAATCAGGGTATCAAACTTTGAATGTAGTAAACCTACTCCCACTGGACCGACCAAGCACTGGCCAAAATAGCAAATGAGGACATCAAACGTTGAAAGTAGTAAATGTACTCCCATTGGACCGACCAAGCACTGGCCAAAATAGCGAATCAGGGTATCAAACTTTGAATGTAGTAGATCTACTCCCACTGGACCGACCAAGCATTGGCCAAAATAGCGAATGAGGGTGTCAAACTACGTCAAACTTTGAATGTAGTAAATCTACTCCCACTGGTCCGACCAAGCACTGGCCAAAATAGCGAATGAGGGTGTCAAACTACGTCAAACTTTGAATGTAGTAAATCTACTCCCACTGGTTCGACCAAGCACTGGCCAAAATAGCGAATGAGGGTGTGAAACTACGAAAAACTTTGAATGTAGTAAATCTACTCCCACTGGACCGACCAAGCACTGGCCAAAATAGCGAATGAGGGTGTCAAACTACGTCAAACTTTGAAGGTAGTAAATCTACTCCCACTGGACCGTCCAAGCATTGGTCAAAATAGCGAATCAGGGTATCAAACTTTGAATATAGTAAATCTACTCCCACTGGACCGTCCAAGCACTGGCCAAAATAGCGAATGAGGGTGTGAAACTTTGTCAAACTTTGAATGTAGTAAATCTACTCCCACTGGACCGACCAAGCACTGGCCAAAATAGCGAATGAGGGTGTGAAACTACGTCAAACTTTGAATGTAGTAAATGTACTCCCACTGGACCAACCAAGCACTGGCCAAAATAGCGAATGAGGGTGTGAAACTACGTCAAACTTTGAATGTAGTAAATCTACTCCCACTGGTCCGACCAAGCACTGGCCAAAATAGCGAATCAGGGTATCAAACTTTGAATGTAGTAAATCTACTCCCACTGGTCCGACCAAGCACTGGCCAAAATAGCGAATCAGGGTATCAAACTTTGAATGTAGTAAATCTACTCCCACTGGACCGACCAAGCACTGGCCAAAATATCGAATGAGGTTGTCAAACTACGTCAAATTTTGAAGGTAGTAAATCTACTCCTTGTGGACCGACCAAGCATTGGCCAAAATAGCGAATGAGGGTGTCAATTTAGTCAAACTATAATATAGTAAATCTACTCTCACTGGACCGACCAAGCACTGGCCAAAATATCGAATGAGGGTGTCAAACTACGTCAAACTTTGAATGTAGTAAATCTACTCCTACTAGACCGACCAAGCATTGGCCAAAATAGCAAATGAGGACGTCAAACTTTGAATGTAGTAAATCTACTCCCACTGGACCGACCAAGCACTGGCCAAAATAGCGAATGAGGACATCAAACTTTGAAAGTAGTAAATCTACTCCCATGGAGCGACCTAGCACTGGCCAAAATAGCGAATGAGGACATCAAACTTTGAAAGTAGTAAATCTACTCCCATTGGACCGACCAAGCACTGGCCAAAATAGCGAATGAGGACATCAAACTTTAAATGTAGTAAATCTACTCCCACTGGACCGACCAAGCACTGGCCAAATTAGCAAATGAGGTCATCAAACTTTGAAAGTAGTAAATCTACTCCCATTGGACCGACCTAGCACTGGCCAAAATAGCGAATCAGGGTATCAAACTTTGAATGTAGTAAATCTACTCCCACTGGACCGACCAAGCATTGGCCAAAATAGCGAATGATGGTGTGAAACTACGTCAAACTTTGAATGTAGTAAATCTACTCCCACTGGACCGACCAAGCACTGGCCAAAATAGCGAATGAGGGTGTCAAACTACGTCAAACTTTGAATGTAGTAAATCTACTCCCACTGGTCCGACCAAGCACTGGCCAAAATAGCGAATGAGGGTGTCAAACTACGTCAAACTTTGAATGTAGTAAATGTACTCCCACTGGACCGACCTAGCACTGGTCAAAATAGCAATTGAGGACGTCAAACTTTGAAGGTAGTAACTCTACTCCCACAGGACCGACCAAGCATTGGTCAAAATAGCGAAGCAGGGTATCAATCTCTGAATGTAGTAAATCTACTCCCACTGGACCGTCCAAGCATTGGTCAAAATAGCGAATCAGGGTATCAAACTTTGAATGTAGTAAATCTACTCCCACTGGACCGTACAAGCATTGGCCAAAATAGCGTCTGAGGGTGTCAAACAATGTCAAACTTTGAATGTAGTAATTCTACTCCCACTGGACCGACCTAGCATTGGTCAAAATAGCGAATCAGGGTATCAAACTTTGAATGTAGTAAATCTACTCCCACTGGACTGTCCAAGCATTGGCCAAAATAGCGACTGAGTGTGTCAAACTATGTCAAACTTTGAATGTAGTAAATCTACTCCCACTGGACCGACCAAGCATTGGTCAAAATAGCGAATGAGGACGTCAAACTTTGAATGTAGTAAATCTACTCCCACTGGACCGACCTAGCACTGATCAAAATAGCAAATGTGGACGTCAAACTTTGAAGGTAGTAAATCTACTCCCACTGGACCGACCTAGCATTGGTCAAAATAGCGAATCAGGGTATCAAACTTTGAATGTAGTAAATCTACTCCCACTGTACCGACCAAGCATTGGTCAAAATAGCGAATCAGGGTATCAAACTTTGAATGTAGTAAATCTACTCCCACTGGACCGTCCAAGCATTGGCCAAAATAGCGACTGAGGGTGTCAAACTATGTCAAACTTTGAATGTAGTAAATCTACTCCAACTGGACCGACCAAGCACTGGCCAAAATAGCGAATGAGGGTGTCAAACTATGTCAAACTTTGAATGTAGTAAATCTACTCCCACTGGACCGTCCAAGCATTGGCCAAAATAGCGACTGAGGGTGTCAAACTATGTCAAACTTTGAATGTAGTAAATCCACTCCCACTGGACCGTCCAAGCATTGGTCAAAATAGCAAATGAGGGTGTCAAACTATGTCAAACTTTGAATGTAGTAAATCTACTCCCACTGGACCGACCAAGCATTGGCCAAAATAGCGAATGAGGGTGTCAAACTACGTCAAACTTTGAATGTAGTATATCTACTCCCACTGGACCGTCCAAGCATTGGTCAAAATAGCGAATCAGGGTATCAAACTTTGAATGTAGTAAATCTACTCCCACTGGTCCGACCAAGCACTGGCCAAAATAGCGAATGAGGGTGTCAAACTACGTCAAACTTTGAATGTAGTAAATCTACTCCCACTGGACCGACCAAGCACTGGCCAAAATAGCGAATGAGGGTGTCAAACTACGTCAAACTTTGAATGTAGTAAATCTACTCCCACTGGTCCGACCAAGCACTGGCCAAAATAGCGAATGAGGGTGTCAAACTTTGAATGTAGTAAATCTACTCCCACTGGACCGTCCAAGCACTGGCCAAAATACCGAATGAGGGTGTCAAACTTTGAATGTAGTAAATCTACTCCCACTGGACCGTCCAAGCATTGGTCAAAATAGCGAATCAGGGTATCAAACTTTGAATGTAGTAAATCTAGTTCCACTGGACCGACCAAGCACTGGCCAAAATAGCGAATGAGGGTGTGAAACTACGTCAAACTTTGAATGTAGTAAATCTACTCCCACTGGACCGACCAAGCACTGGCCAAAATAGCGAATGAGGGTGTGAAACTACGTCAAACTTTGAATGCAGTAAATCTACATCCACTGGTCCGACCAAGCACTGGCCAAAATAGCGAATCAGGGTATCAAACTTTGAATGTAGTAAATCTACTCCCACTGGACCGACCAAGCACTGGTCAAAATAGCGAATGAGGGTGTGAAACTACGTCAAACTTTGAATGTAGTAAATCTACTCCCACTGGACCGACCAAGCACTGGCCATAATAGCGAATGAGGGTGTCAAACTACGTCAAACTTTGAAGGTATTATATCTACTCCCACTGGACCGACCAAGCATTGTTCAAAATAGCGAATCAGGGTATCAAAATTTGAATATAGTAAATCTACTCCCACTGGACCGACCAAGCACTGGCCAAAATGGCGAATGAGGGTGTGAAACTACGTCAAAATTTGAATGTAGTAAATCTACTCCCACTGGACCGACCAAGCACTGGCCAAAATAGCAAATGAGGGTGTGAAACTACGTTAAACTTTGAATGTAGTAAATCTACTCCCACTGGACCGACCTAGCATTGGTCAAAATAGCGAATCAGGGTATCAAACTTTGAATGTAGTAAATCTACTCCCACTGGTCCGACCAAGCACTGGCCAAAATAGCGAATCAGGGTATCATACTTTGAATATAGTAAACCTATTCCCACTGGTCCGACCAAGCACTGGCCAAAATAACGAATCAGGGTATCAAACTTTGAATGTAGTAAATCTACTCCCACTGGACCGACCAAGCACTGGCCAAAATAGCGAATGAGGGTTTCAAAGTACGTCAAACTTTGAATGTAGTAAATCTACTCCCACTGGACCGACCTAGCACTGGTCAAAATAGCGAATGAGGGTGGCAAACTACGTCAAACTTTGAATGTAGTAAATCTACTCCCACTGGATCGTCCAAGCATTGGTCAAAATAGCGAATCAGGGTATCAAACTTTGAATGTAGTAAATCTACTTCCACTGAACCGTCCAAGCACTAGTCAAAATAGCGAATCAGGGTATCAAACTTTAATGTAGTAAATCTACTCCCACTGGACCGTGCAAGCATTGGCCAAAATAGCGACTGAGGGTGTCAAACTACGTGAAACTTTGAATGCAGTAAATCTACTCCCACAGGACCGACCAAGCACTGGTCAAAATAGCAAATGAGGACGTCAAACTTTGAATGTAGTAAATCTACTCCCACTGGACCGACCAAGCATTGGCCAAAATAGCGAATGAGGGTGTCAAACTAGTCAAACTTGGAATGTAGTAAATAAACTCCCACTGGACCGTGCAAGCATTGGCCAAAATAGCGACTGAGGGTGTCAAACTACGTGAAACTTTGAATGTAGTAAATCTACTCCCACTGGACCGACCAAGCACTGGTCAAAATAGCAAATGAGGACGTCAAACTTTGAATGTAGTAAATCTACTCCCACTGGACCGACCAAGCACTGGTCAAAATAGCAAATGAGGACGTCAAACTTTGAATGTAGTAAATCTACCCCCACTGGACCGACCAAGCATTGGTCAAAATAGCGAATCAGGGTATCAATCTTTGAATATAGTAAATCTACTCCCACGGGACCGACCAAGCATTGGTCAAAATAGCGAATCAGGGTATCAAACTTTGAATGTAGTAAATCTACTCCCACTGAACCGTCCAAGCATTGGTCAAAATAGTGAATCAGGGTATCAAACTTTGAATGTAGTAAATCTACTCCCACTGGACCGTCCAAGCATTGGTCAAAATAGCGAATACGGGTATCAAAGTTTGAATGTAGTAAATCTACTTCCACTAAACCGTCCAAGCATTGGTCAAAATAGCGAATCAGGGTATCAAACTTTGAATGTAGTAAATCCACTCCCACTGGACCGACCAAGCATTGGCCAAAATAGCGAATGAGGGTGTCAAACTACGTCAAACTTTGAATGTCGTAAATCTACTCCCACTGGACCGACCAAGCACTTGCCAAAATAGCAAATGAGGACATCAAACTTTGAAAGTAGTAAATCTACTTCCATTGGACCGACCAAGCACTGGCCAAAATAGCGAATCAGGGTATCAAACTTTGAATGTAGTAAATCTACTCCCACTGGACCGACCAAGCATTGGCCAAAATAGCGAATGAGGGTGTCAAACTATGTCAAACTTTGAATGTAGTAAATCCACTCCCACTGGACCGTCCAAGCATTGGTCAAAATAGCAAATGAGGATGTCAAACTACGTCAAACTTTGAATGTAGTAAATCTACTTCCATTGGACCGACCAAGCATTGGCCAAAATAGCGATTGAGGATGTCAAACTACGTCAAACTTTGAATGTAGTAAATCTACCCCAACTGGACCGACCAAGTATTGGCCAAATAGCGAATGAGGGTGTCAAACTACGTCAAACTTTGAATGTAGTATATCTACTCCCACTGGACCGTCCAAGCATTGGTCAAAATAGCGAATCAGGGTATCAAACTTTGAATGTAGTAAATCTACTCCCACTGGTCCGACCAAGCACTGGCCAAAATAGCGAATGAGGGTGTCAAACTACGTCAAACTTTGAATGTAGTAAATCTACTCCTACTGGTCCGACCAAGCACTGGCCAAAATAGCGAATGAGGGTGTCAAACTACGTCAAACTTTGAATGTAGTAAATCTACTCCCACTGGTCCGACCAAGCACTGGCCAAAATAGCGAATGAGGGTGTCAAACTACGCCAAACTTTGAATGTAGTAAATGTACTCCCACTGGACCGACCTAGCACTGGTCAAAATAGCAATTGAGGACGTCAAACTTTGAACGTAGTGACTCTACTCCCACAGGACCGACCAAGCATTGGTCAAAATAGCGAAGCAGGGTATCAATCTCTGAATGTAGTAAATCTACTCCCACTGGACGGTCCAAGCATTGGTCAAAATAGCGAATCAGGGTATCAAACTTTGAATGTAGTAAATCTACTCCCACTGGACCGTACAAGCATTGGCCAAAATAGCGACTGAGGGTGTCAAACAATGTCAAACTTTGAATGTAGTAATTCTACTCCCACTGGACCGACCTAGCATTGGTCAAAATAGCGAATCATGGTATCAAACTTTGAATATAGTAAATCTACTCCCACTGGACCGTCCAAGCACTGGCCAAAATAGCGAATGAGGGTGTGAAACTACGTCAAACTTTGAATGTAGTAAATCTACTCCCACTGGACCGATCAAGCACTGGCCAAAATAGCGAATGAGGGTGTGAAACTACGTCAAACTTTGAATGTAGTAAATCTACTCCCACTGGACCAACCAAGCACTGGCCAAAATAGCGAATGAGGGTGTGAAACTACGTCAAACTTTGAATGTAGTAAATCTACTCCCACTGGTCCGACCAAGCACTGGCCAAAATAGCGAATCAGGGTATCAAACTTTGAATGTAGTAAATCTACTCCCACTGGTCCGACCAAGCACTGGCCAAAATAGCGAATCAGGGTATCAAACTTTGAATGTAGTAAATCTACTCCCACTGGACCGACCAAGCACTGGCCAAAATAGCGAATGAGGGTGTGAAACTACGTCAAACTTTGAATGTAGTAAATCTACTCCCACTGGACCGACCAAGCACTGGCCAAAATATCGAATGAGGGTGTCAAACCACGTCAAATTTTGAAGGTAGTAAATCTACTCCTTCTGGACCGACCAAGCATTGGCCAAAATAGCGAATGAGGGTGTCAATTTAGTCAAACTATAATATAGTAAATCTACTCTCACTGGACCGACCAAGCATTGGTCAAAATAGCGAATGAGGGTGTCAAACTACGTCAAACTTTGAATGTAGTAAATCTACTCCTACTGGACCGACCAAGCATTGGCCAAAATAGCAAATGAGGACGTCAAACTTTGAATGTAGTAAATCTACTCCCACTGGACCGACCAAGCACTGGCCAAAATAGCGAATGAGGACATCAAACTTTGAAAGTAGTAAATCTACTCCCACTGGAGCGACCAAGCACTGGCCAAAATAGCAAATGAGGCCATCAAACTTTGAAAGTAGTAAATCTACTCCCATTGGACCGACCTAGCACTGGCCAAAATAGCGAATCAGGGTATCAAACTTTGAATGTAGTAAATCTACTCCCACTGGACCGACCAAGCATTGGCCAAAATAGCGAATGATGGTGTGAAACTACGTCAAACTTTGAATGTAGTAAATCTACTCCCACTGGACCGACCAAGCACTGGGCAAAATAGCGAATGAGGGTGTCGAACTACGTCAAACTTTGAATGTAGTAAATCTACTCCCACTGGTCCGACCAAGCACTGGCCAAAATAGCGAATGAGGGTGTCAAAATACGTCAAACTTTGAATGTAGTAAATGTACTCCCACTGGACCGACCTAGCACTGGTCAAAATAGCAATTGAGGACGTCAAACTTTGAAGGTAGTAACTCTACTCCCACAGGACCGACCAAGCATTGGTCAAAATAGCGAAGCAGGGTATCAATCTCTGAATGTAGTAAACCTACTCCCACTGGACCGTCCAAGCATTGGTCAAAATAGCGAATCAGGGTATCAAACTTTGAATGTAGTAAATCTACTCCCACTGGACCGTACAAGCATTGGCCAAAATAGCGACTGAGGGTGTCAAACAATGTCAAACTTTGAATGTAGTAATTCTACTCCCACTGGACCGACCTAGCATTGGTCAAAATAGCGAATCAGGGTATCAAACTTTGAATGTAGTAAATCTACTCCCACTGGACCGTCCAAGCATTGGCCAAAATAGCGACTGAGTGTGTCAAACTATGTCAAACTTTGAATGTAGTAAATCTACTCCCACTGGACCGACCAAGCATTGGTCAAAATAGCGAATGAGGACGTCAAACTTTGAATGTAGTAAATCTACTCCCACTGGACCGACCTAGCACTGATCAAAATAGCAAATGAGGACGTCAAACTTTGAAGGTAGTAAATCTACTCCCACTAGACCGACCTAGCATTGGTCAAAATAGCGAATCAGGGTATCAAACTTTGAATGTAGTAAATCTACTCCCACTGTACCGACCAAGCATTGGTCAAAATAGCGAATCAGGGTATCAAACTTTGAATGTAGTAAATCTACTCCCACTGGACCGTCCAAGCATTGGCCAAAATAGCGACTGAGGGTGTCAAACTATGTCAAACTTTGAATGTAGTAAATCTACTCCAACTGGACCGACCAAGCACTGGCCAAAATAGCGAATGAGGGTGTCAAACTATGTCAAACTTTGAATGTAGTAAATCTACTCCCACTGGACCGTCCAAGCATTGGCCAAAATAGCGACTGAGGGTGTCAAACTATGTCAAACTTTGAATGTAGTAAATCCACTCCCACTGGACCGTCCAAGCATTGGTCAAAATAGCAAATGAGGGTGTCAAACTATGTCAAACTTTGAATGTAGTAAATCTACTCCCACTGGACCGACCAAGCGTTGGCCAAAATAGCGATTGAGGATGTCAAACTACGTCAAACTTTGAATGTAGTAAATCTACCCCAAATGGACCGACCAAGCATTGGCCAAAATAGCGAATGAGGGTGTCAAACTACGTCAAACTTTGAATGTAGTATATCTACTCCCACTGGACCGTCCAAGCATTGGTCAAAATAGCGAATCAGGGTATCAAACTTTGAATGTAGTAAATCTACTCCCACTGGTCCGACCAAGCACTGGCCAAAATAGCGAATGAGGGTGTCAAACTACGTCAAACTTTGAATGTAGTAAATCTACTCCCACTGGACCGACCAAGCACTGGCCAAAATAGCGAATGAGGGTGTCAAACTACGTCAAACTTTGAATGTAGTAAATCTACTCCCACTGGTCCGACCAAACACTGGCCAAAATAGCGAATGAGGGTGTCAAACTTTGAGTGTAGTAAATCTACTCCCACTGGACCGTCCAAGCACTGGCCAAAATAGCGAATGAGGGTGTCAAACTTTGAATGTAGTAAATCTACTCCCACTGGACCGTCCAAGCATTGGTCAAAATAGCGAATCAGGGTATCAAACTTTGAATGTAGTAAATCTACTTCCACTGGACCGACCAAGCACTGGCCAAAATAGCGAATGAGGGTGTGAAACTACGTCAAACTTTGAATGTAGTAAATCTACTCCCACTGGACCGACCAAGCACTGGCCAAAATAGCGAATGAGGGTGTGAATTTACGTCAAACTTTGAATGCAGTAAATCTACTCCCACTGGTCCGACCAAGCACTGTCCAAAATAGCGAATCAGGGTATCAAACTTTGAATGTAGTAAATCTACTCCCACTGGACCGACCAAGCACTGGTCAAAATAGCGAATGAGGGTGTGAAACTACGTCAAACTTTGAATGTAGTAAATCTACTCCCACTGGACCGACCAAGCACTGGCCATAATAGCGAATGAGGGTGTCAAACTACGTCAAACTTTGAAGGTATTATATCTACTCCCACTGGACCGACCAAGCATTGTTCAAAATAGCGAATCAGGGTATCAAAATTTGAATATAGTAAATCTACTCCCACTGGACCGACCAAGCACTGGCCAAAATAGCGAATGAGGGTGTGAAACTACGTCAAAATTTGAATGTAGTAAATCTACTCCCACTGGACCGACCAAGCACTGGCCAAAATAGCAAATGAGGGTGTGAAACTACGTCAAACTTTGAATGTAGTAAATCTACTCCCACTGGACCGACCTAGCATTGGTCAAAATAGCGAATCAGGGTATCAAACTTTGAATGTAGTAAATCTACTCCCACTGGTCCGACCAAGCACTGGCCAAAATAGCGAATCAGGGTATCAAACTTTGAATATAGTAAACCTATTCCCACTGGTCCGACCAAGCACTGGCCAAAATAACGAATCAGGGTATCAAACTTTGAATGTAGTAAATCTACTCCCACTGGACCGACCAAGCACTGGCCAAAATAGCGAATGAGGGTTTCAAACTACGTCAAACTTTGAATGTAGTCAATCTACTCCCACTGGACCGACCTAGCACTGGTCAAAATAGCGAATGAGGGTGGCAAACTACGTCAAACTTTGAATGTAGTAAATCTACTCCCACTGGATCGTCCAAGCATTGGTCAAAATAGCGAATCAGGGTATCAAACTTTGAATGTAGTAAATCTACTTCCACTGAACCGTCCAAGCACTAGTCAAAATAGCGAATCAGGGTATCAAACTTTAATGTAGTAAATCTACTCCCACTGGACCGTGCAAGCATTGGCCAAAATAGCGACTGAGGGTGTCAAACTACGTGAAACTTTGAATGCAGTAAATCTACTCCCACAGGACCGACCAAGCACTGGTCAAAATAGCAAATGAGGACGTCAAACTTTGAATGTAGTAAATCTACTCCCACTGGACCGACCAAGCATTGGCCAAAATAGCGAATGAGGGTGTCAAACTAGTCAAACTTGGAATGTAGTAAATATACTCCCACTGGACCGTGCAAGCATTGGCCAAAATAGCGACGGAGGGTGTCAAACTACGTGAAACTTTGAATGTAGTAAATCTACTCCCACTGGACCGACCAAGCACTGGTCAAAATAGCAAATGAGGACGTCAAACTTTGAATGTAGTAAATCTACTCCCACTGGACCGACCAAGCACTGGTCAAAATAGCAAATGAGGACGTCAAACTTTGAATGTAGTAAATCTACTCCCACTGGACCGACCAAGCATTGGTCAAAATAGCGAATCAGGGTATCAATCTTTGAATATAGTAAATCTACTCCCACGGGACCGACCAAGCATTGGTCAAAATAGCGAATCAGGGTATCAAACTTTGAATGTAGTAAATCTACTCCCACTGAACCGTCCAAGCATTGGTCAAAATAGTGAATCAGGGTATCAAACTTTGAATGTAGTAAATCTACTTCCACTGGACCGACCAAGCACTGGCCAAAATAGCGAATGAGGACATCAAACTTTGAAAGTAGTAAATCTACTCCCATTGGACCGACCTAGCACTGGCCAAAATAGCATGTGAGGGTGTCAAACTTTGAATGTAGTACATCTACTCCCATTGGACCGACCAAGCATTGGCCAAAATAGCGAATGAGGGTGTCAAACTAGTCAAACTTTGAATGTAGTAAATCTACTTCCACTGGACCGTCCAAGCATTGGCCAAAATAGCGAAAGAGGGTGTCAACCTACGTCAAACTTTGAATGTAGTAAATCTACTCCTACTGGACCGACCAAGCACTGGCCAAAATAGCGAATGAGGGTGTCAAACTACGTCAAACTTTGAATGTAGTAAATCTACTCCCACTGGACCGACCAAGCATTGGCCAAAATAGCGAATGAGGGTGTCAAACTACGTCAAACTTTGAATGTAGTAAATCTACTCCCACTGGACCGACCAAGCACTGGCCAAAATAGCAAATGAGGACGTCAAACTTTGAATGTAGTAAATCTACTCCCACTGGACCGACCTAGCACTGGCCAAAATAGCGAATGAGGACATAAAACTTTGAAAGTAGTAAATCTACTCCCACTGGACCGACCTAGCACTGGCCAAAATAGCGAATGAGGACATAAAACTTTGAAAGTAGTAAATCTACTCCCATTGGACCGACCAAGCACTGGCCAAAATAGCGAATGAGGACATCAAACTTTGAATGTAGAAAATCTACTCCCACTGGACCGACCAAGCACTGGCAAAAATAGCGAATGAGGGTGTCAAACTACGTCAAACTTTGAATGTAGTAAATCTACTCCCACTGGACCGACCAAGCATTGGCCAAAATAGCGAATAAGGGTGTCAAACTAGTCAAACTTTGAATGTAGTAAATCTACTCCCACTGGACCGACCAAGCATTGGCCAAAATAGCGAATGAGGGTGTCAAACTAGTCAAACTTTGAATGTAGTAAATCTACTCCCACTGGACCGACCAAGCATTGGCCAAAATAGCGAATGAGGGTGTCAAACTACGTCAAACTTTGAATGTAGTAAATCTACTCCCACTGGACCGTCCAAGCACTGGCCAAAATAGCGAATGAGGGTGTCAAACTACGTCAAACTTTGAATGTAGTAAATCCACTCCCACTGGACCGACCAAGCACTGGCCAAAATAGCGAATGAGGACATCAAACTTTGAATGTAGTAAATCTACTCCCACTGGACCGACCAAGCACTGGCCAAAATAGCGAATGAGGGTGTCAAACTACGTCAAACTTTGAATGTAGTAAATCTACTCCCACTGGACTGACCAAGCATTGGGCAAAATAGCGAATGAGGGTGTCAAACTAGTCAAACTTTGAATGTAGTAAATCTACTCCCACTGGACCGAGCAAGCATTGGCCAAAATAGCGAATGAGGATGTCAAACTACGTCAAACTTTGAATGTAGTAAATCTACTCCCACTGGACCGACCAAGCACTGGCCAAAATAGCGAATGAGTGTGTCAAACTACGTCAAACTTTGAATGTAGTAAATCTACTCCCACTGGACCGACCAAGCATTGGCCAAAATAGCGAATGAGGGTGTCAAACTACGTCAAACTTTGAATGTAGTAAATCTACTCCCACTGGACCGACCAAGCACTGGCCAAAATAGCGAATGAGGACATCAAACTTTGAAAGAAGTAAATCTACTCCCACTGGACCGACCTAGCACTGGCCAAAATAGCGAAAGAGGACATCAAACTTTGAAAGTAGTAAATCTACTCCCATTGGACCGACCAAGCACTGGCCAAAATAGCGAATGAGGACATCACACATTGAATGTAGTAAATCTACTCCCACTGGACCGACCAAGCACTGGCCAAAATAGCGAATGAGGACATCAAACTTTGAATGTAGTAAATCTACTCCCATTGGACCGACCAAGCACTGGCCAAAATAGCGAATGAGGACATCAAACTTTGAATGTAGTAAATCTACTCCCACTGGACCGACCAAGCACTGGCCAAAACAGCAAGTGAGGACATAAAACTTTGAAAGTAGTAAATCTACTTCCATTGGACCGACCAAGCACTGGCCAAAATAGCGAATCAGGGTATCAAACTTTGAATGTAGTAAATCTACTCCCACTGGACCGACCAAGCATTGGCCAAAATAGCGAATGAGGGAGTCAAACTACGTCACACTTTGAATGTAGTAAATCTACTCCCACTGGACGGACCAAGCATTGGCCAAAATAGCGAATGAGGTTGTCAAACTACGTCAAACCTTGAATGTAGTAAATCTACTCCCACTGGACCGACCAAGCACTGGCCAAAATAGCGAATGAGGGTGTCAAACTACGTCAAACTTTGAATGTAGTAAATCTACTCCCACTGGACCGACCTAGCACTGGTCAAAATAGCGAATGAGGGTGTCAAACTACGTCAAACTTTGAATGTAGTAAGTCTACTTCCACTGGACCGTCCAAGCATTGGCCAAAAAAGCGAATGAGGGTGTCAAACTACGTCAAACTTTGAATGTAGTAAATCTACTCCCACTTGACCGACCAAGCTCTGGCCAAAATAGCGAATGAGGGTTTCAAACTACGTCAAACTTTGAATGTAGTAAATCTACTCCCACTGGACCGACCTAGCACTGGTCAAAATAGCGAATGAGGGTGTCAAACTACGTCAAACTTTGAATGTAGTAAATCTACTCCCACGGGACCGTCGAAGCATTGGTCAAAATAGCGAATCAGGGTATCAAACTTTGAATGTAGTAAATCTACTCCCACTGGACCGTCCAAGCATTGGTCAAAATAGCGAATCAGGGTATCAAACTTTGAATGTAGTAAATCTACTTCCACTGAACCGTCCAAGCACTGGTCAAAATAGCGAATCAGGGTATCAAACTTTGAATGTAGTAAATCTACTCCCACTGGACCGTGCAAGCATTTGCCAAAATAGCGACTGAGGGTGTCAAACTACGTGAAACTTTGAATGTAGTAAATCTACTCCCACTGGACCGACCAAGCACTGGTCAAAATAGCAAATGAGGACGTCAAACTATGAATGTAGTAAATCTACTCCCACTGGACCGACCAAGCACTGGTCAAAATATCAAATGAGGACGTCAAACTATGAATGTAGTAAATCTACTCCCACTGGACCGACCAAGCACTGGTCAAAATAGCAAATGAGGACGTTAAACTTTGAATGTAGTAAATCTACTCCCACTGGACCGACCAAGCATTGGTCAAAATAGCGAATCAGGGTATCAATCTTTGAATATAGTAAATCTACTCCCACGGGACCGACCAAGCATTGGTCAAAATAGCGAATCAGGGTATCAAACTTTGAATGTAGTAAATCTACTCCCACTGAACCGTCCAAGCATTGGTGAAAATAGTGAATCAGGGTATCAAACTTTGAATGTAGTAAATCTACTCCCACTGGACCGTCCAAGCATTAGTCAAAATAGCGAATCAGGGTATCAAACTTTGAATGTAGTAAATCTACTCCCACTGGACCGTCCAAGCATTGGTCAATATAGCGAATCAGGGTATCAAACTTTGAATGTAGTAAATCTACTTCCACTGAACCGTCCAAGCATTGATCAAAATAGCGAATCAGGGTATCAAACTTTGAATGTAGTAAATCCACTCCCACTGGACCGACCAAGCATTGGCCAAAATAGCGAATGAGGGTGTCAAACTACGAATGTAGTAAAACTACTCCCACTGGACCGACCAAGCACTGGCCAAAATAGCGAATGAGGGTGTCAAACTACGTCAAACTTTGAATGTAGTAAATCTACTCCCACTGGACCGACCAAGCATTGGCCAAAATAGCGAATGAGGGTGTCAAACTACGAATGTAGTAAAACTACTCCCACTGGACCGACCAAGCACTGGCCAAAATAGCGAATGAGGGTGTCAAACTACGTCAAACTTTGAATGTAGTAAATCTACTCCCACTGGACCGACCAAGCACTGGCCAAAATAGCGAATGAGGGTGTGAATTTACGTCAAACTTTGAATGCAGTAAATCTACTCCCACTGGTCCGACCAAGCACTGGCCAAAATAGCGAATCAGGGTATCAAACTTTGAATGTAGTAAATCCACTCCCACTGGACCGACCAAGCATTGGCCAAAATAGCGAATGAGGGTGTCAAACTACGAATGTAGTAAAACTACTCCCACTGGACCGACCAAGCACTGGCCAAAATAGCGAATGAGGGTGTCAAACTACGTCAAACTTTGAATGTAGTAAATCTACTCCCACTGGACCGACCAAGCACTGGCCAAAATAGCGAATGAGGGTGTGAATTTACGTCAAACTTTGAATGCAGTAAATCTACTCCCACTGGTCCGACCAAGCACTGGCCAAAATAGCGAATCAGGGTATCAAACTTTGAATGTAGTAAATCTACTCCCACTGGACCGACCAAGCACTGGTCAAAATAGCGAATGAGGGTGTGAAACTACGTCAAACTTTGAATGTAGTAAATCTACTCCCACTGGACCGACCAAGCACTGGCCATAATAGCGAATGAGGGTGTCAAACTACGTCAAACTTTGAAGGTATTATATCTACTCCCACTGGACCGACCAAGCATTGTTCAAAATAGCGAATCAGGGTATCAAAATTTGAATATAGTAAATCTACTCCCACTGGACCGACCAAGCACTGGCCAAAATAGCGAATGAGGGTGTGAAACTACGTCAAAATTTGAATGTAGTAAATCTACTCCCACTGGACCGACCAAGCACTGGCCAAAATAGCAAATGAGGGTGTGAAACTACGTCAAACTTTGAATGTAGTAAATCTACTCCCACTGGACCGACCTAGCATTGGTCAAAATAGCGAATCAGGGTATCAAACTTTGAATGTAGTAAATCTACTCCCACTGGTCCGACCAAGCACTGGCCAAAATAGCGAATCAGGGTATCAAACTTTGAATATAGTAAACCTATTCCCACTGGTCCGACCAAGCACTGGCCAAAATAACGAATCAGGGTATCAAACTTTGAATGTAGTAAATCTACTCCCACTGGACCGACCAAGCACTGGCCAAAATAGCGAATGAGGGTTTCAAACTACGTCAAACTTTGAATGTAGTCAATCTACTCCCACTGGACCGACCTAGCACTGGTCAAAATAGCGAATGAGGGTGGCAAACTACGTCAAACTTTGAATGTAGTAAATCTACTCCCACTGGATCGTCCAAGCATTGGTCAAAATAGCGAATCAGGGTATCAAACTTTGAATGTAGTAAATCTACTTCCACTGAACCGTCCAAGCACTAGTCAAAATAGCGAATCAGGGTATCAAACTTTAATGTAGTAAATCTACTCCCACTGGACCGTGCAAGCATTGGCCAAAATAGCGACTGAGGGTGTCAAACTACGTGAAACTTTGAATGCAGTAAATCTACTCCCACAGGACCGACCAAGCACTGGTCAAAATAGCAAATGAGGACGTCAAACTTTGAATGTAGTAAATCTACTCCCACTGGACCGACCAAGCATTGGCCAAAATAGCGAATGAGGGTGTCAAACTAGTCAAACTTGGAATGTAGTAAATATACTCCCACTGGACCGTGCAAGCATTGGCCAAAATAGCGACGGAGGGTGTCAAACTACGTGAAACTTTGAATGTAGTAAATCTACTCCCACTGGACCGACCAAGCACTGGTCAAAATAGCAAATGAGGACGTCAAACTTTGAATGTAGTAAATCTACTCCCACTGGACCGACCAAGCACTGGTCAAAATAGCAAATGAGGACGTCAAACTTTGAATGTAGTAAATCTACTCCCACTGGACCGACCAAGCATTGGTCAAAATAGCGAATCAGGGTATCAATCTTTGAATATAGTAAATCTACTCCCACGGGACCGACCAAGCATTGGTCAAAATAGCGAATCAGGGTATCAAACTTTGAATGTAGTAAATCTACTCCCACTGAACCGTCCAAGCATTGGTCAAAATAGTGAATCAGGGTATCAAACTTTGAATGTAGTAAATCTACTTCCACTGGACCGACCAAGCACTGGCCAAAATAGCGAATGAGGACATCAAACTTTGAAAGTAGTAAATCTACTCCCATTGGACCGACCTAGCACTGGCCAAAATAGCATGTGAGGGTGTCAAACTTTGAATGTAGTACATCTACTCCCATTGGACCGACCAAGCATTGGCCAAAATAGCGAATGAGGGTGTCAAACTAGTCAAACTTTGAATGTAGTAAATCTACTTCCACTGGACCGTCCAAGCATTGGCCAAAATAGCGAAAGAGGGTGTCAACCTACGTCAAACTTTGAATGTAGTAAATCTACTCCTACTGGACCGACCAAGCACTGGCCAAAATAGCGAATGAGGGTGTCAAACTACGTCAAACTTTGAATGTAGTAAATCTACTCCCACTGGACCGACCAAGCATTGGCCAAAATAGCGAATGAGGGTGTCAAACTACGTCAAACTTTGAATGTAGTAAATCTACTCCCACTGGACCGACCAAGCACTGGCCAAAATAGCAAATGAGGACGTCAAACTTTGAATGTAGTAAATCTACTCCCACTGGACCGACCTAGCACTGGCCAAAATAGCGAATGAGGACATAAAACTTTGAAAGTAGTAAATCTACTCCCACTGGACCGACCTAGCACTGGCCAAAATAGCGAATGAGGACATAAAACTTTGAAAGTAGTAAATCTACTCCCATTGGACCGACCAAGCACTGGCCAAAATAGCGAATGAGGACATCAAACTTTGAATGTAGAAAATCTACTCCCACTGGACCGACCAAGCACTGGCCAAAATAGCGAATGAGGGTGTCAAACTACGTCAAACTTTGAATGTAGTAAATCTACTCCCACTGGACCGACCAAGCATTGGCCAAAATAGCGAATAAGGGTGTCAAACTAGTCAAACTTTGAATGTAGTAAATCTACTCCCACTGGACCGACCAAGCATTGGCCAAAATAGCGAATGAGGGTGTCAAACTAGTCAAACTTTGAATGTAGTAAATCTACTCCCACTGGACCGACCAAGCATTGGCCAAAATAGCGAATGAGGGTGTCAAACTACGTCAAACTTTGAATGTAGTAAATCTACTCCCACTGGACCGTCCAAGCACTGGCCAAAATAGCGAATGAGGGTGTCAAACTACGTCAAACTTTGAATGTAGTAAATCCACTCCCACTGGACCGACCAAGCACTGGCCAAAATAGCGAATGAGGACATCAAACTTTGAATGTAGTAAATCTACTCCCACTGGACCGACCAAGCACTGGCCAAAATAGCGAATGAGGGTGTCAAACTACGTCAAACTTTGAATGTAGTAAATCTACTCCCACTGGACTGACCAAGCATTGGGCAAAATAGCGAATGAGGGTGTCAAACTAGTCAAACTTTGAATGTAGTAAATCTACTCCCACTGGACCGAGCAAGCATTGGCCAAAATAGCGAATGAGGATGTCAAACTACGTCAAACTTTGAATGTAGTAAATCTACTCCCACTGGACCGACCAAGCACTGGCCAAAATAGCGAATGAGTGTGTCAAACTACGTCAAACTTTGAATGTAGTAAATCTACTCCCACTGGACCGACCAAGCATTGGCCAAAATAGCGAATGAGGGTGTCAAACTAGTCAAACTTTGAATGTAGTAAATCTACTCCCACTGGATCGACCAAGCATTGGCCAAAATAGCGAATGAGGGTGTCAAACTACGTCAAACTTTGAATGTAGTAAATCTACTCCCACTGGACCGACCAAGCACTGGCCAAAATAGCGAATGAGGACATCAAACTTTGAAAGAAGTAAATCTACTCCCACTGGACCGACCTAGCACTGGCCAAAATAGCGAAAGAGGACATCAAACTTTGAAAGTAGTAAATCTACTCCCATTGGACCGACCAAGCACTGGCCAAAATAGCGAATGAGGACATCACACATTGAATGTAGTAAATCTACTCCCACTGGACCGACCAAGCACTGGCCAAAATAGCGAATGAGGACATCAAACTTTGAATGTAGTAAATCTACTCCCATTGGACCGACCAAGCACTGGCCAAAATAGCGAATGAGGACATCAAACTTTGAATGTAGTAAATCTACTCCCACTGGACCGAACAAGCACTGGCCAAAATAGCAAATGAGGAAATAAAACTTTGAAAGTAGTAAATCTACTTCCATTGGACCGACCAAGCACTGGCCAAAATAGCGAATCAGGGTATCAAACTTTGAATGTAGTAAATCTACTCCCACTGGACCGACCAAGCATTGGCCAAAATAGCGAATGAGGGAGTCAAACTACGTCACACTTTGAATGTAGTAAATCTACTCCCACTGGACGGACCAAGCATTGGCCAAAATAGCGAATGAGGTTGTCAAACTACGTCAAACCTTGAATGTAGTAAATCTACTCCCACTGGACCGACCAAGCACTGGCCAAAATAGCGAATGAGGGTGTCAAACTACGTCAAACTTTGAATGTAGTAAATCTACTCCCACTGGACCGACCTAGCACTGGTCAAAATAGCGAATGAGGGTGTCAAACTACGTCAAACTTTGAATGTAGTAAGTCTACTTCCACTGGACCGTCCAAGCATTGGCCAAAAAAGCGAATGAGGGTGTCAAACTACGTCAAACTTTGAATGTAGTAAATCTACTCCCACTTGACCGACCAAGCTCTGGCCAAAATAGCGAATGAGGGTTTCAAACTACGTCAAACTTTGAATGTAGTAAATCTACTCCCACTGGACCGACCTAGCACTGGTCAAAATAGCGAATGAGGGTGTCAAACTACGTCAAACTTTGAATGTAGTAAATCTACTCCCACGGGACCGTCGAAGCATTGGTCAAAATAGCGAATCAGGGTATCAAACTTTGAATGTAGTAAATCTACTCCCACTGGACCGTCCAAGCATTGGTCAAAATAGCGAATCAGGGTATCAAACTTTGAATGTAGTAAATCTACTTCCACTGAACCGTCCAAGCACTGGTCAAAATAGCGAATCAGGGTATCAAACTTTGAATGTAGTAAATCTACTCCCACTGGACCGTGCAAGCATTTGCCAAAATAGCGACTGAGGGTGTCAAACTACGTGAAACTTTGAATGTAGTAAATCTACTCCCACTGGACCGACCAAGCACTGGTCAAAATAGCAAATGAGGACGTCAAACTATGAATGTAGTAAATCTACTCCCACTGGACCGACCAAGCACTGGTCAAAATATCAAATGAGGACGTCAAACTATGAATGTAGTAAATCTACTCCCACTGGACCGACCAAGCACTGGTCAAAATAGCAAATGAGGACGTTAAACTTTGAATGTAGTAAATCTACTCCCACTGGACCGACCAAGCATTGGTCAAAATAGCGAATCAGGGTATCAATCTTTGAATATAGTAAATCTACTCCCACGGGACCGACCAAGCATTGGTCAAAATAGCGAATCAGGGTATCAAACTTTGAATGTAGTAAATCTACTCCCACTGAACCGTCCAAGCATTGGTGAAAATAGTGAATCAGGGTATCAAACTTTGAATGTAGTAAATCTACTCCCACTGGACCGTCCAAGCATTAGTCAAAATAGCGAATCAGGGTATCAAACTTTGAATGTAGTAAATCTACTCCCACTGGACCGTCCAAGCATTGGTCAAAATAGCGAATCAGGGTATCAAACTTTGAATGTAGTAAATCTACTTCCACTGAACCGTCCAAGCATTGATCAAAATAGCGAATCAGGGTATCAAACTTTGAATGTAGTAAATCCACTCCCACTGGACCGACCAAGCATTGGCCAAAATAGCGAATGAGGGTGTCAAACTACGAATGTAGTAAAACTACTCCCACTGGACCGACCAAGCAGTTGCCAAAATAGCAAATGAGGACATCAAACTTTGAAAGTAGTAAATCTACTTCCATTGGACCGACCAAGCACTGGCCAAAATAGCGAATCAGGGTATCAAACTTTGAATGTAGTAAATCTACTCCCACTGGACTGACCAAGCATTGGCCAAAATAGCGAATGAGGGTGTCAAACTATGTCAAACTTTGAATGTAGTAAATCTACTCCCACAGGACCGTCCAAGCATTGGTCAAAATAGCGAATCAGGGTATCAAACTTTGAATGTAGTAAATCTACTCCCACTGGACGGACCAAGCATTGGCCAAAATAGCGAATCAGGGTATCAAACTTTGAATGTAGTAAATCTACTCCCACTGGACCGACCAAGCATTGGCCAAAATAGCGAATGAGGGTGTCAAACTACGTCAAACTTTGAATGTAGTAAATCTACTCCCACTGGACGGACCAACCATTGGCCAAAATAGCGAATCAGGGTATCAAACTTTGAATGTAGTAAATCTACTGCCACTGGACCGACCAAGCATTGGCCAAAATAGCGAATGAGGGTGTCAAACTACGTCAAACGTTGAATGTAGTAAATCTACTCCCACTGGACGGACCACGCATTGGTCAAAATAGCGAATCAGGGTATCAAACTTTGATTGTAGTAAATCTACTCCCACTGGACCGACCAATCATTGGTCAAAATAGCGAATCAGGGTATCAATCTTTGAATGTAGTAAATCTACCTCCACTGGACCGACCAAGCACTGGCCAAAATAGCGAATGAGGGTGTCAAACTACGTCAAACTTTGAATGTAGTTAATCTACTCCCACTGGACCGACCAAGCATTGGCCAAAATAGCGAATGAGGGTGTCAAACTACGTCAAACTTTGAATGTAGTAAATCTACTCCCACTGGACGGAACAAGCATTGGCCAAAATAGCGAACCAGGGTATCAAACTTTGAATGTAGTAAATCTACTGCCACTGGACCGACCAAGCATTGGCCAAAATAGCGAATGAGGGTGTCAAACTACGTCAAACTTTGAATGTAGTAAATCTACTCCCACTGGACGGACCAAGCATTGGCCAAAATAGCGAATCATGGTATCAAACTTTGAATGTAGTAAATCTACTGCCACTGGACCGACCAAGCATTGGCCAAAATAGCGAATGAGGGTGTCAAACTACGTCAAACGTTGAATGTAGTAAATCTACTCCCACTGGACGGACCACGCATTGGTCAAAATAGCGAATCAGGGTATCAAGCTTTGAATGTAGTAAATCTACTCCCACTGGACCGACCAAGCATTGGTCAAAATAGCGAATCAGGGTATCAATCTTTGAATGTAGTAAATCTACCTCCACTGGACCGACCAAGCACTGGCCAAAATAGCGAATGAGGGTGTCAAACTACGTAAAACTTTGAATGTAGTAAATCTACTCCCACTGGACCGACCAAGCACTGGCCAAAATAGCGAATGAGGGTGTCAAACTTTGAATGTAGTAAATCTACTCCCACTGGACCGACCTAGCACTGGTCAAAATAGCAAATGAGGACGTCAAACTTTGAATGTAGTAAATCTACTCCCACTGGACCGTCCAAGCATTGGTCAAAATAGCGAATCAGGGTATCAAACTTTGAATGTAGTAAATCTACTCCCACTGAACCGTCCAAGCACTGGTCAAAATAGCGAATCAGGGTATCAAACTTTGAATGTAGTAAATCTACTCCCACTGGACCGTCCAAGCATTGGTCAAAATAGCGAATCAGGGTATTAAACTTTGAATGTAGTAAATCTACTCCCACTCGACCGTCCAAGCATTGGCCAAAATAGCAAATGAGGACGTCAAACGTTGAAGGTAGTAAATCTACTCCCACTGGACCGACCAAGCACTGGTCAAAATAGCAAATGAGGACGTCAAACTTTGAAGGTATTAAATCTACTCCCACTGGACCGTCCAAGCTTTGGTCAAAATAGCGAATCAGGGTATAAAACTTTGAATGTAGTAAATCTACTCCCACTGGACCGTCCAAGCATTGGCAAAAATAGCGAATGAGGACATCAAACTTTGAATGTAGTAAATCTACTCCCACTGGACCGACCAAGCACTGGCCAAAATAGCGAATGAGGGTGTCAAACTAGTCAAACTTTGAATGTAGTAAATCTACTCCCACTGGACCGACCAAGCATTGGCCAAAATAGCGAATGAGGGTGTCAAACTACGTCAAACTTTGAATGTAGTAAATCTACTCCCACTGGACCGACCAATCATTCGCCAAAATAGCAAACGGGGACGTCAAACTTTGAATGTAGTAAATATACTCCCACTGTACCGACCAAGTACTGGCCAAAAGAGGGAATGAGGACATCAAACTTTGAAAGTAGTAAATCTACTCCCACTGGACCGACCTAGCACTGGCCAAAATAGCGAATGAGGACATCAAACTTTGAAAGTAGTAAATCTACTCCCATTGGACCGACCAAGCACTGGCCAAAATAGCGAATGAGGACATCAAACTTTGAATGTAGTAAACCTACTCCCACTGGACCGACCAAGCACTGGCCGAAATAGCAAATGAGGACATCAAACGTTGAAAGTAGTAAATGTACTCCCATTGGACCGACCAAGCACTGGCCAAAATAGCGAATCAGGGTATCAAACTTTGAATGTAGTAGATCTACTCCCACTGGACCGACCAAGCATTGGCCAAAATAGCGAATGAGGGTGTCAAACTACGTCAAACTTTGAATGTAGTAAATCTACTCCCACTGGTCCGACCAAGCACTGGCCAAAATAGCGAATGAGGGTGTCAAACTACGTCAAACTTTGAATGTAGTAAATCTACTCCCACTGGTTCGACCAAGCACTGGCCAAAATAGCGAATGAGGGTGTGAAACTACGAAAAACTTTGAATGTAGTAAATCTACTCCCACTGGACCGACCAAGCACTGGCCAAAATAGCGAATGAGGGTGTCAAACTACGTCAAACTTTGAAGGTAGTAAATCTACTCCCACTGGACCGTCCAAGCATTGGTCAAAATAGCGAATCAGGGTATCAAACTTTGAATATAGTAAATCTACTCCCACTGGACCGTCCAAGCACTGGCCAAAATAGCGAATGAGGGTGTGAAACTTTGTCAAACTTTGAATGTAGTAAATCTACTCCCACTGGACCGACCAAGCACTGGCCAAAATAGCGAATGAGGGTGTGAAACTACGTCAAACTTTGAATGTAGTAAATGTACTCCCACTGGACCAACCAAGCACTGGCCAAAATAGCGAATGAGGGTGTGAAACTACGTCAAACTTTGAATGTAGTAAATCTACTCCCACTGGTCCGACCAAGCACTGGCCAAAATAGCGAATCAGGGTATCAAACTTTGAATGTAGTAAATCTACTCCCACTGGTCCGACCAAGCACTGGCCAAAATAGCGAATCAGGGTATCAAACTTTGAATGTAGTAAATCTACTCCCACTGGACCGACCAAGCACTGGCCAAAATATCGAATGAGGTTGTCAAACTACGTCAAATTTTGAAGGTAGTAAATCTACTCCTTGTGGACCGACCAAGCATTGGCCAAAATAGCGAATGAGGGTGTCAATTTAGTCAAACTATAATATAGTAAATCTACTCTCACTGGACCGACCAAGCACTGGCCAAAATATCGAATGAGGGTGTCAAACTACGTCAAACTTTGAATGTAGTAAATCTACTCCTACTAGACCGACCAAGCATTGGCCAAAATAGCAAATGAGGACGTCAAACTTTGAATGTAGTAAATCTACTCCCACTGGACCGACCAAGCACTGGCCAAAATAGCGAATGAGGACATCAAACTTTGAAAGTAGTAAATCTACTCCCATGGAGCGACCTAGCACTGGCCAAAATAGCGAATGAGGACATCAAACTTTGAAAGTAGTAAATCTACTCCCATTGGACCGACCAAGCACTGGCCAAAATAGCGAATGAGGACATCAAACTTTAAATGTAGTAAATCTACTCCCACTGGACCGACCAAGCACTGGCCAAAATAGCAAATGAGGTCATCAAACTTTGAAAGTAGTAAATCTACTCCCATTGGACCGACCTAGCACTGGCCAAAATAGCGAATCAGGGTATCAAACTTTGAATGTAGTAAATCTACTCCCACTGGACCGACCAAGCATTGGCCAAAATAGCGAATGATGGTGTGAAACTACGTCAAACTTTGAATGTAGTAAATCTACTCCCACTGGACCGACCAAGCACTGGCCAAAATAGCGAATGAGGGTGTCAAACTACGTCAAACTTTGAATGTAGTAAATCTACTCCCACTGGTCCGACCAAGCACTGGCCAAAATAGCGAATGAGGGTGTCAAACTACGTCAAACTTTGAATGTAGTAAATGTACTCCCACTGGACCGACCTAGCACTGGTCAAAATAGCAATTGAGGACGTCAAACTTTGAAGGTAGTAACTCTACTCCCACAGGACCGACCAAGCATTGGTCAAAATAGCGAAGCAGGGTATCAATCTCTGAATGTAGTAAATCTACTCCCACTGGACCGTCCAAGCATTGGTCAAAATAGCGAATCAGGGTATCAAACTTTGAATGTAGTAAATCTACTCCCACTGGACCGTACAAGCATTGGCCAAAATAGCGTCTGAGGGTGTCAAACAATGTCAAACTTTGAATGTAGTAATTCTACTCCCACTGGACCGACCTAGCATTGGTCAAAATAGCGAATCAGGGTATCAAACTTTGAATGTAGTAAATCTACTCCCACTGGACTGTCCAAGCATTGGCCAAAATAGCGACTGAGTGTGTCAAACTATGTCAAACTTTGAATGTAGTAAATCTACTCCCACTGGACCGACCAAGCATTGGTCAAAATAGCGAATGAGGACGTCAAACTTTGAATGTAGTAAATCTACTCCCACTGGACCGACCTAGCACTGATCAAAATAGCAAATGTGGACGTCAAACTTTGAAGGTAGTAAATCTACTCCCACTGGACCGACCTAGCATTGGTCAAAATAGCGAATCAGGGTATCAAACTTTGAATGTAGTAAATCTACTCCCACTGTACCGACCAAGCATTGGTCAAAATAGCGAATCAGGGTATCAAACTTTGAATGTAGTAAATCTACTCCCACTGGACCGTCCAAGCATTGGCCAAAATAGCGACTGAGGGTGTCAAACTATGTCAAACTTTGAATGTAGTAAATCTACTCCAACTGGACCGACCAAGCACTGGCCAAAATAGCGAATGAGGGTGTCAAACTATGTCAAACTTTGAATGTAGTAAATCTACTCCCACTGGACCGTCCAAGCATTGGCCAAAATAGCGACTGAGGGTGTCAAACTATGTCAAACTTTGAATGTAGTAAATCCACTCCCACTGGACCGTCCAAGCATTGGTCAAAATAGCAAATGAGGGTGTCAAACTATGTCAAACTTTGAATGTAGTAAATCTACTCCCACTGGACCGACCAAGCATTGGCCAAAATAGCGAATGAGGGTGTCAAACTACGTCAAACTTTGAATGTAGTATATCTACTCCCACTGGACCGTCCAAGCATTGGTCAAAATAGCGAATCAGGGTATCAAACTTTGAATGTAGTAAATCTACTCCCACTGGTCCGACCAAGCACTGGCCAAAATAGCGAATGAGGGTGTCAAACTACGTCAAACTTTGAATGTAGTAAATCTACTCCCACTGGACCGACCAAGCACTGGCCAAAATAGCGAATGAGGGTGTCAAACTACGTCAAACTTTGAATGTAGTAAATCTACTCCCACTGGTCCGACCAAGCACTGGCCAAAATAGCGAATGAGGGTGTCAAACTTTGAATGTAGTAAATCTACTCCCACTGGACCGTCCAAGCACTGGCCAAAATACCGAATGAGGGTGTCAAACTTTGAATGTAGTAAATCTACTCCCACTGGACCGTCCAAGCATTGGTCAAAATAGCGAATCAGGGTATCAAACTTTGAATGTAGTAAATCTACTTCCACTGGACCGACCAAGCACTGGCCAAAATAGCGAATGAGGGTGTGAAACTACGTCAAACTTTGAATGTAGTAAATCTACTCCCACTGGACCGACCAAGCACTGGCCAAAATAGCGAATGAGGGTGTGAAACTACGTCAAACTTTGAATGCAGTAAATCTACATCCACTGGTCCGACCAAGCACTGGCCAAAATAGCGAATCAGGGTATCAAACTTTGAATGTAGTAAATCTACTCCCACTGGACCGACCAAGCACTGGTCAAAATAGCGAATGAGGGTGTGAAACTACGTCAAACTTTGAATGTAGTAAATCTACTCCCACTGGACCGACCAAGCACTGGCCATAATAGCGAATGAGGGTGTCAAACTACGTCAAACTTTGAAGGTATTATATCTACGCCCACTGGACCGACCAAGCATTGTTCAAAATAGCGAATCAGGGTATCAAAATTTGAATATAGTAAATCTACTCCCACTGGACCGACCAAGCACTGGCCAAAATGGCGAATGAGGGTGTGAAACTACGTCAAAATTTGAATGTAGTAAATCTACTCCCACTGGACCGACCAAGCACTGGCCAAAATAGCAAATGAGGGTGTGAAACTACGTTAAACTTTGAATGTAGTAAATCTACTCCCACTGGACCGACCTAGCATTGGTCAAAATAGCGAATCAGGGTATCAAACTTTGAATGTAGTAAATCTACTCCCACTGGTCCGACCAAGCACTGGCCAAAATAGCGAATCAGGGTATCATACTTTGAATATAGTAAACCTATTCCCACTGGTCCGACCAAGCACTGGCCAAAATAACGAATCAGGGTATCAAACTTTGAATGTAGTAAATCTACTCCCACTGGACCGACCAAGCACTGGCCAAAATAGCGAATGAGGGTTTCAAAGTACGTCAAACTTTGAATGTAGTAAATCTACTCCCACTGGACCGACCTAGCACTGGTCAAAATAGCGAATGAGGGTGGCAAACTACGTCAAACTTTGAATGTAGTAAATCTACTCCCACTGGATCGTCCAAGCATTGGTCAAAATAGCGAATCAGGGTATCAAACTTTGAATGTAGTAAATCTACTTCCACTGAACCGTCCAAGCACTAGTCAAAATAGCGAATCAGGGTATCAAACTTTAATGTAGTAAATCTAGTCCCACTGGACCGTGCAAGCATTGGCCAAAATAGCGACTGAGGGTGTCAAACTACGTGAAACTTTGAATGCAGTAAATCTACTCCCACAGGACCGACCAAGCACTGGTCAAAATAGCAAATGAGGACGTCAAACTTTGAATGTAGTAAATCTACTCCCACTGGACCGACCAAGCATTGGCCAAAATAGCGAATGAGGGTGTCAAACTAGTCAAACTTGGAATGTAGTAAATAAACTCCCACTGGACCGTGCAAGCATTGGCCAAAATAGCGACTGAGGGTGTCAAACTACGTGAAACTTTGAATGTAGTAAATCTACTCCCACTGGACCGACCAAGCACTGGTCAAAATAGCAAATGAGGACGTCAAACTTTGAATGTAGTAAATCTACTCCCACTGGACCGACCAAGCACTGGTCAAAATAGCAAATGAGGACGTCAAACTTTGAATGTAGTAAATCTACTCCCACTGGACCGACCAAGCATTGGTCAAAATAGCGAATCAGGGTATCAATCTTTGAATATAGTAAATCTACTCCCACGGGACCGACCAAGCATTGGTCAAAATAGCGAATCAGGGTATCAAACTTTGAATGTAGTAAATCTACTCCCACTGAACCGTCCAAGCATTGGTCAAAATAGTGAATCAGGGTATCAAACTTTGAATGTAGTAAATCTACTCCCACTGGACCGTCCAAGCATTGGTCAAAATAGCGAATACGGGTATCAAAGTTTGAATGTAGTAAATCTACTTCCACTAAACCGTCCAAGCATTGGTCAAAATAGCGAATCAGGGTATCAAACTTTGAATGTAGTAAATCCACTCCCACTGGACCGACCAAGCATTGGCCAAAATAGCGAATGAGGGTGTCAAACTACGTCAAACTTTGAATGTAGTAAATCCACTCCCACTGGACCGACCAAGCATTGGCCAAAATAGCGAATGAGGGTGTCAAACTACGTCAAACTTTGAATGTAGTAAATCTACTTCCATTGGACCGACCAAGCATTGGCCAAAATAGCGATTGAGGATGTCAAACTACGTCAAACTTTGAATGTAGTAAATCTACCCCAACTAGACCGACCAAGTATTGGCCAAATAGCGAATGAGGGTGTCAAACTACGTCAAACTTTGAATGTAGTATATCTACTCCCACTGGACCGTCCAAGCATTGGTCAAAATAGCGAATCAGGGTATCAAACTTTGAATGTAGTAAATCTACTCCCACTGGTCCGACCAAGCACTGGCCAAAATAGCGAATGAGGGTGTCAAACTACGTCAAACTTTGAATGTAGTAAATCTACTCCTACTGGTCCGACCAAGCACTGGCCAAAATAGCGAATGAGGGTGTCAAACTACGTCAAACTTTGAATGTAGTAAATCTACTCCCACTGGTCCGACCAAGCACTGGCCAAAATAGCGAATGAGGGTGTCAAACTACGCCAAACTTTGAATGTAGTAAATGTACTCCCACTGGACCGACCTAGCACTGGTCAAAATAGCAATTGAGGACGTCAAACTTTGAACGTAGTGACTCTACTCCCACAGGACCGACCAAGCATTGGTCAAAATAGCGAAGCAGGGTATCAATCTCTGAATGTAGTAAATCTACTCCCACTGGACGGTCCAAGCATTGGTCAAAATAGCGAATCAGGGTATCAAACTTTGAATGTAGTAAATCTACTCCCACTGGACCGTACAAGCATTGGCCAAAATAGCGACTGAGGGTGTCAAACAATGTCAAACTTTGAATGTAGTAATTCTACTCCCACTGGACCGACCTAGCATTGGTCAAAATAGCGAATCATGGTATCAAACTTTGAATATAGTAAATCTACTCCCACTGGACCGTCCAAGCACTGGCCAAAATAGCGAATGAGGGTGTGAAACTACGTCAAACTTTGAATGTAGTAAATCTACTCCCACTGGACCGATCAAGCACTGGCCAAAATAGCGAATGAGGGTGTGAAACTACGTCAAACTTTGAATGTAGTAAATCTACTCCCACTGGACCAACCAAGCACTGGCCAAAATAGCGAATGAGGGTGTGAAACTACGTCAAACTTTGAATGTAGTAAATCTACTCCCACTGGTCCGACCAAGCACTGGCCAAAATAGCGAATCAGGGTATCAAACTTTGAATGTAGTAAATCTACTCCCACTGGTCCGACCAAGCACTGGCCAAAATAGCGAATCAGGGTATCAAACTTTGAATGTAGTAAATCTACTCCCACTGGACCGACCAAGCACTGGCCAAAATAGCGAATGAGGGTGTGAAACTACGTCAAACTTTGAATGTAGTAAATCTACTCCCACTGGACCGACCAAGCACTGGCCAAAATATCGAATGAGGGTGTCAAACCACGTCAAATTTTGAAGGTAGTAAATCTACTCCTTCTGGACCGACCAAGCATTGGCCAAAATAGCGAATGAGGGTGTCAATTTAGTCAAACTATAATATAGTAAATCTACTCTCACTGGACCGACCAAGCATTGGTCCAAATAGCGAATGAGGGTGTCAAACTACGTCAAACTTTGAATGTAGTAAATCTACTCCTACTGGACCGACCAAGCATTGGCCAAAATAGCAAATGAGGACGTCAAACTTTGAATGTAGTAAATCTACTCCCACTGGACCGACCAAGCACTGGCCAAAATAGCGAATGAGGACATCAAACTTTGAAAGTAGTAAATCTACTCCCACTGGAGCGACCAAGCACTGGCCAAAATAGCAAATGAGGCCATCAAACTTTGAAAGTAGTAAATCTACTCCCATTGGACCGACCTAGCACTGGCCAAAATAGCGAATCAGGGTATCAAACTTTGAATGTAGTAAATCTACTCCCTCTGGACCGACCAAGCATTGGCCAAAATAGCGAATGATGGTGTGAAACTACGTCAAACTTTGAATGTAGTAAATCTACTCCCACTGGACCGACCAAGCACTGGGCAAAATAGCGAATGAGGGTGTCGAACTACGTCAAACTTTGAATGTAGTAAATCTACTCCCACTGGTCCGACCAAGCACTGGCCAAAATAGCGAATGAGGGTGTCAAAATACGTCAAACTTTGAATGTAGTAAATGTACTCCCACTGGACCGACCTAGCACTGGTCAAAATAGCAATTGAGGACGTCAAACTTTGAAGGTAGTAACTCTACTCCCACAGGACCGACCAAGCATTGGTCAAAATAGCGAAGCAGGGTATCAATCTCTGAATGTAGTAAACCTACTCCCACTGGACCGTCCAAGCATTGGTCAAAATAGCGAATCAGGGTATCAAACTTTGAATGTAGTAAATCTACTCCCACTGGACCGTACAAGCATTGGCCAAAATAGCGACTGAGGGTGTCAAACAATGTCAAACTTTGAATGTAGTAATTCTACTCCCACTGGACCGACCTAGCATTGGTCAAAATAGCGAATCAGGGTATCAAACTTTGAATGTAGTAAATCTACTCCCACTGGACCGTCCAAGCATTGGCCAAAATAGCGACTGAGTGTGTCAAACTATGTCAAACTTTGAATGTAGTAAATCTACTCCCACTGGACCGACCAAGCATTGGTCAAAATAGCGAATGAGGACGTCAAACTTTGAATGTAGTAAATCTACTCCCACTGGACCGACCTAGCACTGATCAAAATAGCAAATGAGGACGTCAAACTTTGAAGGTAGTAAATCTACTCCCACTAGACCGACCTAGCATTGGTCAAAATAGCGAATCAGGGTATCAAACTTTGAATGTAGTAAATCTACTCCCACTGTACCGACCAAGCATTGGTCAAAATAGCGAATCAGGGTATCAAACTTTGAATGTAGTAAATCTACTCCCACTGGACCGTCCAAGCATTGGCCAAAATAGCGACTGAGGGTGTCAAACTATGTCAAACTTTGAATGTAGTAAATCTACTCCAACTGGACCGACCAAGCACTGGCCAAAATAGCGAATGAGGGTGTCAAACTATGTCAAACTTTGAATGTAGTAAATCTACTCCCACTGGACCGTCCAAGCATTGGCCAAAATAGCGACTGAGGGTGTCAAACTATGTCAAACTTTGAATGTAGTAAATCCACTCCCACTGGACCGTCCAAGCATTGGTCAAAATAGCAAATGAGGGTGTCAAACTGTGTCAAACTTTGAATGTAGTAAATCTACTCCCACTGGACCGACCAAGCATTGGCCAAAATAGCGATTGAGGATGTCAAACTACGTCAAACTTTGAATGTAGTAAATCTACCCCAAATGGACCGACCAAGCATTGGCCAAAATAGCGAATGAGGGTGTCAAACTACGTCAAACTTTGAATGTAGTATATCTACTCCCACTGGACCGTCCAAGCATTGGTCAAAATAGCGAATCAGGGTATCAAACTTTGAATGTAGTAAATCTACTCCCACTGGTCCGACCAAGCACTGGCCAAAATAGCGAATGAGGGTGTCAAACTACGTCAAACTTTGAATGTAGTAAATCTACTCCCACTGGACCGACCAAGCACTGGCCAAAATAGCGAATGAGGGTGTCAAACTACGTCAAACTTTGAATGTAGTAAATCTACTCCCACTGGTCCGACCAAACACTGGCCAAAATAGCGAATGAGGGTGTCAAACTTTGAGTGTAGTAAATCTACTCCCACTGGACCGTCCAAGCACTGGCCAAAATAGCGAATGAGGGTGTCAAACTTTGAATGTAGTAAATCTACTCCCACTGGACCGTCCAAGCATTGGTCAAAATAGCGAATCAGGGTATCAAACTTTGAATGTAGTAAATCTACTTCCACTGGACCGACCAAGCACTGGCCAAAATAGCGAATGAGGGTGTGAAACTACGTCAAACTTTGAATGTAGTAAATCTACTCCCACTGGACCGACCAAGCACTGGCCAAAATAGCGAATGAGGGTGTGAATTTACGTCAAACTTTGAATGCAGTAAATCTACTCCCACTGGTCCGACCAAGCACTGTCCAAAATAGCGAATCAGGGTATCAAACTTTGAATGTAGTAAATCTACTCCCACTGGACCGACCAAGCACTGGTCAAAATAGCGAATGAGGGTGTGAAACTACGTCAAACTTTGAATGTAGTAAATCTACTCCCACTGGACCGACCAAGCACTGGCCATAATAGCGAATGAGGTTGTCAAACTACGTCAAACTTTGAAGGTATTATATCTACTCCCACTGGACCGACCAAGCATTGTTCAAAATAGCGAATCAGGGTATCAAAATTTGAATATAGTAAATCTACTCCCACTGGACCGACCAAGCACTGGCCAAAATAGCGAATGAGGGTGTGAAACTACGTCAAAATTTGAATGTAGTAAATCTACTCCCACTGGACCGACCAAGCACTGGCCAAAATAGCAAATGAGGGTGTGAAACTACGTCAAACTTTGAATGTAGTAAATCTACTCCCACTGGACCGACCTAGCATTGGTCAAAATAGCGAATCAGGGTATCAAACTTTGAATGTAGTAAACCTACTCCCACTGGACCGACCAAGCACTGGCCAAAATAGCAAATGAGGACATCAAACGTTGAAAGTAGTAAATGTACTCCCATTGGACCGACCAAGCACTGGCCAAAATAGCGAATCAGGGTATCAAACTTTGAATGTAGTAGATCTACTCCCACTGGACCGACCAAGCATTGGCCAAAATAGCGAATGAGGGTGTCAAACTACGTCAAACTTTGAATGTAGTAAATCTACTCCCACTGGTCCGACCAAGCACTGGCCAAAATAGCGAATGAGGGTGTCAAACTACGTCAAACTTTGAATGTAGTAAATCTACTCCCACTGGTTCGACCAAGCACTGGCCAAAATAGCGAATGAGGGTGTGAAACTACGAAAAACTTTGAATGTAGTAAATCTACTCCCACTGGACCGACCAAGCACTGGCCAAAATAGCGAATGAGGGTGTCAAACTACGTCAAACTTTGAAGGTAGTAAATCTACTCCCACTGGACCGTCCAAGCATTGGTCAAAATAGCGAATCAGGGTATCAAACTTTGAATATAGTAAATCTACTCCCACTGGACCGTCCAAGCACTGGCCAAAATAGCGAATGAGGGTGTGAAACTTTGTCAAACTTTGAATGTAGTAAATCTACTCCCACTGGACCGACCAAGCACTGGCCAAAATAGCGAATGAGGGTGTGAAACTACGTCAAACTTTGAATGTAGTAAATGTACTCCCACTGGACCAACCAAGCACTGGCCAAAATAGCGAATGAGGGTGTGAAACTACGTCAAACTTTGAATGTAGTAAATCTACTCCCACTGGTCCGACCAAGCACTGGCCAAAATAGCGAATCAGGGTATCAAACTTTGAATGTAGTAAATCTACTCCCACTGGTCCGACCAAGCACTGGCCAAAATAGCGAATCAGGGTATCAAACTTTGAATGTAGTAAATCTACTCCCACTGGACCGACCAAGCACTGGCCAAAATATCGAATGAGGTTGTCAAACTACGTCAAATTTTGAAGGTAGTAAATCTACTCCTTGTGGACCGACCAAGCATTGGCCAAAATAGCGAATGAGGGTGTCAATTTAGTCAAACTATAATATAGTAAATCTACTCTCACTGGACCGACCAAGCACTGGCCAAAATATCGAATGAGGGTGTCAAACTACGTCAAACTTTGAATGTAGTAAATCTACTCCTACTAGACCGACCAAGCATTGGCCAAAATAGCAAATGAGGACGTCAAACTTTGAATGTAGTAAATCTACTCCCACTGGACCGACCAAGCACTGGCCAAAATAGCGAATGAGGACATCAAACTTTGAAAGTAGTAAATCTACTCCCATGGAGCGACCTAGCACTGGCCAAAATAGCGAATGAGGACATCAAACTTTGAAAGTAGTAAATCTACTCCCATTGGACCGACCAAGCACTGGCCAAAATAGCGAATGAGGACATCAAACTTTAAATGTAGTAAATCTACTCCCACTGGACCGACCAAGCACTGGCCAAAATAGCAAATGAGGTCATCAAACTTTGAAAGTAGTAAATCTACTCCCATTGGACCGACCTAGCACTGGCCAAAATAGCGAATCAGGGTATCAAACTTTGAATGTAGTAAATCTACTCCCACTGGACCGACCAAGCATTGGCCAAAATAGCGAATGATGGTGTGAAACTACGTCAAACTTTGAATGTAGTAAATCTACTCCCACTGGACCGACCAAGCACTGGCCAAAATAGCGAATGAGGGTGTCAAACTACGTCAAACTTTGAATGTAGTAAATCTACTCCCACTGGTCCGACCAAGCACTGGCCAAAATAGCGAATGAGGGTGTCAAACTACGTCAAACTTTGAATGTAGTAAATGTACTCCCACTGGACCGACCTAGCACTGGTCAAAATAGCAATTGAGGACGTCAAACTTTGAAGGTAGTAACTCTACTCCCACAGGACCGACCAAGCATTGGTCAAAATAGCGAAGCAGGGTATCAATCTCTGAATGTAGTAAATCTACTCCCACTGGACCGTCCAAGCATTGGTCAAAATAGCGAATCAGGGTATCAAACTTTGAATGTAGTAAATCTACTCCCACTGGACCGTACAAGCATTGGCCAAAATAGCGTCTGAGGGTGTCAAACAATGTCAAACTTTGAATGTAGTAATTCTACTCCCACTGGACCGACCTAGCATTGGTCAAAATAGCGAATCAGGGTATCAAACTTTGAATGTAGTAAATCTACTCCCACTGGACTGTCCAAGCATTGGCCAAAATAGCGACTGAGTGTGTCAAACTATGTCAAACTTTGAATGTAGTAAATCTACTCCCACTGGACCGACCAAGCATTGGTCAAAATAGCGAATGAGGACGTCAAACTTTGAATGTAGTAAATCTACTCCCACTGGACCGACCTAGCACTGATCAAAATAGCAAATGTGGACGTCAAACTTTGAAGGTAGTAAATCTACTCCCACTGGACCGACCTAGCATTGGTCAAAATAGCGAATCAGGGTATCAAACTTTGAATGTAGTAAATCTACTCCCACTGTACCGACCAAGCATTGGTCAAAATAGCGAATCAGGGTATCAAACTTTGAATGTAGTAAATCTACTCCCACTGGACCGTCCAAGCATTGGCCAAAATAGCGACTGAGGGTGTCAAACTATGTCAAACTTTGAATATAGTAAATCTACTCCAACTGGACCGACCAAGCACTGGCCAAAATAGCGAATGAGGGTGTCAAACTATGTCAAACTTTGAATGTAGTAAATCTACTCCCACTGGACCGTCCAAGCATTGGCCAAAATAGCGACTGAGGGTGTCAAACTATGTCAAACTTTGAATGTAGTAAATCCACTCCCACTGGACCGTCCAAGCATTGGTCAAAATAGCAAATGAGGGTGTCAAACTATGTCAAACTTTGAATGTAGTAAATCTACTCCCACTGGACCGACCAAGCATTGGCCAAAATAGCGAATGAGGGTGTCAAACTACGTCAAACTTTGAATGTAGTATATCTACTCCCACTGGACCGTCCAAGCATTGGTCAAAATAGCGAATCAGGGTATCAAACTTTGAATGTAGTAAATCTACTCCCACTGGTCCGACCAAGCACTGGCCAAAATAGCGAATGAGGGTGTCAAACTACGTCAAACTTTGAATGTAGTAAATCTACTCCCACTGGACCGACCAAGCACTGGCCAAAATAGCGAATGAGGGTGTCAAACTACGTCAAACTTTGAATGTAGTAAATCTACTCCCACTGGTCCGACCAAGCACTGGCCAAAATAGCGAATGAGGGTGTCAAACTTTGAATGTAGTAAATCTACTCCCACTGGACCGTCCAAGCACTGGCCAAAATACCGAATGAGGGTGTCAAACTTTGAATGTAGTAAATCTACTCCCACTGGACCGTCCAAGCATTGGTCAAAATAGCGAATCAGGGTATCAAACTTTGAATGTAGTAAATCTACTTCCACTGGACCGACCAAGCACTGGCCAAAATAGCGAATGAGGGTGTGAAACTACGTCAAACTTTGAATGTAGTAAATCTACTCCCACTGGACCGACCAAGCACTGGCCAAAATAGCGAATGAGGGTGTGAAACTACGTCAAACTTTGAATGCAGTAAATCTACATCCACTGGTCCGACCAAGCACTGGCCAAAATAGCGAATCAGGGTATCAAACTTTGAATGTAGTAAATCTACTCCCACTGGACCGACCAAGCACTGGTCAAAATAGCGAATGAGGGTGTGAAACTACGTCAAACTTTGAATGTAGTAAATCTACTCCCACTGGACCGACCAAGCACTGGCCATAATAGCGAATGAGGGTGTCAAACTACGTCAAACTTTGAAGGTATTATATCTACTCCCACTGGACCGACCAAGCATTGTTCAAAATAGCGAATCAGGGTATCAAAATTTGAATATAGTAAATCTACTCCCACTGGACCGACCAAGCACTGGCCAAAATGGCGAATGAGGGTGTGAAACTACGTCAAAATTTGAATGTAGTAAATCTACTCCCACTGGACCGACCAAGCACTGGCCAAAATAGCAAATGAGGGTGTGAAACTACGTTAAACTTTGAATGTAGTAAATCTACTCCCACTGGACCGACCTAGCATTGGTCAAAATAGCGAATCAGGGTATCAAACTTTGAATGTAGTAAATCTACTCCCACTGGTCCGACCAAGCACTGGCCAAAATAGCGAATCAGGGTATCATACTTTGAATATAGTAAACCTATTCCCACTGGTCCGACCAAGCACTGGCCAAAATAACGAATCAGGGTATCAAACTTTGAATGTAGTAAATCTACTCCCACTGGACCGACCAAGCACTGGCCAAAATAGCGAATGAGGGTTTCAAAGTACGTCAAACTTTGAATGTAGTAAATCTACTCCCACTGGACCGACCTAGCACTGGTCAAAATAGCGAATGAGGGTGGCAAACTACGTCAAACTTTGAATGTAGTAAATCTACTCCCACTGGATCGTCCAAGCATTGGTCAAAATAGCGAATCAGGGTATCAAACTTTGAATGTAGTAAATCTACTTCCACTGAACCGTCCAAGCACTAGTCAAAATAGCGAATCAGGGTATCAAACTTTAATGTAGTAAATCTACTCCCACTGGACCGTGCAAGCATTGGCCAAAATAGCGACTGAGGGTGTCAAACTACGTGAAACTTTGAATGCAGTAAATCTACTCCCACAGGACCGACCAAGCACTGGTCAAAATAGCAAATGAGGACGTCAAACTTTGAATGTAGTAAATCTACTCCCACTGGACCGACCAAGCATTGGCCAAAATAGCGAATGAGGGTGTCAAACTAGTCAAACTTGGAATGTAGTAAATAAACTCCCACTGGACCGTGCAAGCATTGGCCAAAATAGCGACTGAGGGTGTCAAACTACGTGAAACTTTGAATGTAGTAAATCTACTCCCACTGGACCGACCAAGCACTGGTCAAAATAGCAAATGAGGACGTCAAACTTTGAATGTAGTAAATCTACTCCCACTGGACCGACCAAGCACTGGTCAAAATAGCAAATGAGGACGTCAAACTTTGAATGTAGTAAATCTACTCCCACTGGACCGACCAAGCATTGGTCAAAATAGCGAATCAGGGTATCAATCTTTGAATATAGTAAATCTACTCCCACGGGACCGACCAAGCATTGGTCAAAATAGCGAATCAGGGTATCAAACTTTGAATGTAGTAAATCTACTCCCACTGAACCGTCCAAGCATTGGTCAAAATAGTGAATCAGGGTATCAAACTTTGAATGTAGTAAATCTACTCCCACTGGACCGTCCAAGCATTGGTCAAAATAGCGAATACGGGTATCAAAGTTTGAATGTAGTAAATCTACTTCCACTAAACCGTCCAAGCATTGGTCAAAATAGCGAATCAGGGTATCAAACTTTGAATGTAGTAAATCCACTCCCACTGGACCGACCAAGCATTGGCCAAAATAGCGAATGAGGGTGTCAAACTACGTCAAACTTTGAATGTCGTAAATCCACTCCCACTGGACCGACCAAGCACTTGCCAAAATAGCAAATGAGGACATCAAACTTTGAAAGTAGTAAATCTACTTCCATTGGACCGACCAAGCACTGGCCAAAATAGCGAATCAGGGTATCAAACTTTGAATGTAGTAAATCTACTCCCACTGGACCGACCAAGCATTGGCCAAAATAGCGAATGAGGGTGTCAAACTATGTCAAACTTTGAATGTAGTAAATCCACTCCCACTGGACCGTCCAAGCATTGGTCAAAATAGCAAATGAGGATGTCAAACTACGTCAAACTTTGAATGTAGTAAATCTACTTCCATTGGACCGACCAAGCATTGGCCAAAATAGCGATTGAGGATGTCAAACTACGTCAAACTTTGAATGTAGTAAATCTACCCCAACTGGACCGACCAAGTATTGGCCAAATAGCGAATGAGGGTGTCAAACTACGTCAAACTTTGAATGTAGTATATCTACTCCCACTGGACCGTCCAAGCATTGGTCAAAATAGCGAATCAGGGTATCAAACTTTGAATGTAGTAAATCTACTCCCACTGGTCCGACCAAGCACTGGCCAAAATAGCGAATGAGGGTGTCAAACTACGTCAAACTTTGAATGTAGTAAATCTACTCCTACTGGTCCGACCAAGCACTGGCCAAAATAGCGAATGAGGGTGTCAAACTACGTCAAACTTTGAATGTAGTAAATCTACTCCCACTGGTCCGACCAAGCACTGGCCAAAATAGCGAATGAGGGTGTCAAACTACGCCAAACTTTGAATGTAGTAAATGTACTCCCACTGGACCGACCTAGCACTGGTCAAAATAGCAATTGAGGACGTCAAACTTTGAACGTAGTGACTCTACTCCCACAGGACCGACCAAGCATTGGTCAAAATAGCGAAGCAGGGTATCAATCTCTGAATGTAGTAAATCTACTCCCACTGGACGGTCCAAGCATTGGTCAAAATAGCGAATCAGGGTATCAAACTTTGAATGTAGTAAATCTACTCCCACTGGACCGTACAAGCATTGGCCAAAATAGCGACTGAGGGTGTCAAACAATGTCAAACTTTGAATGTAGTAATTCTACTCCCACTGGACCGACCTAGCATTGGTCAAAATAGCGAATCATGGTATCAAACTTTGAATATAGTAAATCTACTCCCACTGGACCGTCCAAGCACTGGCCAAAATAGCGAATGAGGGTGTGAAACTACGTCAAACTTTGAATGTAGTAAATCTACTCCCACTGGACCGATCAAGCACTGGCCAAAATAGCGAATGAGGGTGTGAAACTACGTCAAACTTTGAATGTAGTAAATCTACTCCCACTGGACCAACCAAGCACTGGCCAAAATAGCGAATGAGGGTGTGAAACTACGTCAAACTTTGAATGTAGTAAATCTACTCCCACTGGTCCGACCAAGCACTGGCCAAAATAGCGAATCAGGGTATCAAACTTTGAATGTAGTAAATCTACTCCCACTGGTCCGACCAAGCACTGGCCAAAATAGCGAATCAGGGTATCAAACTTTGAATGTAGTAAATCTACTCCCACTGGACCGACCAAGCACTGGCCAAAATAGCGAATGAGGGTGTGAAACTACGTCAAACTTTGAATGTAGTAAATCTACTCCCACTGGACCGACCAAGCACTGGCCAAAATATCGAATGAGGGTGTCAAACCACGTCAAATTTTGAAGGTAGTAAATCTACTCCTTCTGGACCGACCAAGCATTGGCCAAAATAGCGAATGAGGGTGTCAATTTAGTCAAACTATAATATAGTAAATCTACTCTCACTGGACCGACCAAGCATTGGTCAAAATAGCGAATGAGGGTGTCAAACTACGTCAAACTTTGAATGTAGTAAATCTACTCCTACTGGACCGACCAAGCATTGGCCAAAATAGCAAATGAGGACGTCAAACTTTGAATGTAGTAAATCTACTCCCACTGGACCGACCAAGCACTGGCCAAAATAGCGAATGAGGACATCAAACTTTGAAAGTAGTAAATCTACTCCCACTGGAGCGACCAAGCACTGGCCAAAATAGCAAATGAGGCCATCAAACTTTGAAAGTAGTAAATCTACTCCCATTGGACCGACCTAGCACTGGCCAAAATAGCGAATCAGGGTATCAAACTTTGAATGTAGTAAATCTACTCCCACTGGACCGACCAAGCATTGGCCAAAATAGCGAATGATGGTGTGAAACTACGTCAAACTTTGAATGTAGTAAATCTACTCCCACTGGACCGACCAAGCACTGGGCAAAATAGCGAATGAGGGTGTCGAACTACGTCAAACTTTGAATGTAGTAAATCTACTCCCACTGGTCCGACCAAGCACTGGCCAAAATAGCGAATGAGGGTGTCAAAATACGTCAAACTTTGAATGTAGTAAATGTACTCCCACTGGACCGACCTAGCACTGGTCAAAATAGCAATTGAGGACGTCAAACTTTGAAGGTAGTAACTCTACTCCCACAGGACCGACCAAGCATTGGTCAAAATAGCGAAGCAGGGTATCAATCTCTGAATGTAGTAAACCTACTCCCACTGGACCGTCCAAGCATTGGTCAAAATAGCGAATCAGGGTATCAAACTTTGAATGTAGTAAATCTACTCCCACTGGACCGTACAAGCATTGGCCAAAATAGCGACTGAGGGTGTCAAACAATGTCAAACTTTGAATGTAGTAATTCTACTCCCACTGGACCGACCTAGCATTGGTCAAAATAGCGAATCAGGGTATCAAACTTTGAATGTAGTAAATCTACTCCCACTGGACCGTCCAAGCATTGGCCAAAATAGCGACTGAGTGTGTCAAACTATGTCAAACTTTGAATGTAGTAAATCTACTCCCACTGGACCGACCAAGCATTGGTCAAAATAGCGAATGAGGACGTCAAACTTTGAATGTAGTAAATCTACTCCCACTGGACCGACCTAGCACTGATCAAAATAGCAAATGAGGACGTCAAACTTTGAAGGTAGTAAATCTACTCCCACTAGACCGACCTAGCATTGGTCAAAATAGCGAATCAGGGTATCAAACTTTGAATGTAGTAAATCTACTCCCACTGTACCGACCAAGCATTGGTCAAAATAGCGAATCAGGGTATCAAACTTTGAATGTAGTAAATCTACTCCCACTGGACCGTCCAAGCATTGGCCAAAATAGCGACTGAGGGTGTCAAACTATGTCAAACTTTGAATGTAGTAAATCTACTCCAACTGGACCGACCAAGCACTGGCCAAAATAGCGAATGAGGGTGTCAAACTATGTCAAACTTTGAATGTAGTAAATCTACTCCCACTGGACCGTCCAAGCATTGGCCAAAATAGCGACTGAGGGTGTCAAACTATGTCAAACTTTGAATGTAGTAAATCCACTCCCACTGGACCGTCCAAGCATTGGTCAAAATAGCAAATGAGGGTGTCAAACTATGTCAAACTTTGAATGTAGTAAATCTACTCCCACTGGACCGACCAAGCATTGGCCAAAATAGCGATTGAGGATGTCAAACTACGTCAAACTTTGAATGTAGTAAATCTACCCCAAATGGACCGACCAAGCATTGGCCAAAATAGCGAATGAGGGTGTCAAACTACGTCAAACTTTGAATGTAGTATATCTACTCCCACTGGACCGTCCAAGCATTGGTCAAAATAGCGAATCAGGGTATCAAACTTTGAATGTAGTAAATCTACTCCCACTGGTCCGACCAAGCACTGGCCAAAATAGCGAATGAGGGTGTCAAACTACGTCAAACTTTGAATGTAGTAAATCTACTCCCACTGGACCGACCAAGCACTGGCCAAAATAGCGAATGAGGGTGTCAAACTACGTCAAACTTTGAATGTAGTAAATCTACTCCCACTGGTCCGACCAAACACTGGCCAAAATAGCGAATGAGGGTGTCAAACTTTGAGTGTAGTAAATCTACTCCCACTGGACCGTCCAAGCACTGGCCAAAATAGCGAATGAGGGTGTCAAACTTTGAATGTAGTAAATCTACTCCCACTGGACCGTCCAAGCATTGGTCAAAATAGCGAATCAGGGTATCAAACTTTGAATGTAGTAAATCTACTTCCACTGGACCGACCAAGCACTGGCCAAAATAGCGAATGAGGGTGTGAAACTACGTCAAACTTTGAATGTAGTAAATCTACTCCCACTGGACCGACCAAGCACTGGCCAAAATAGCGAATGAGGGTGTGAATTTACGTCAAACTTTGAATGCAGTAAATCTACTCCCACTGGTCCGCCCAAGCACTGTCCAAAATAGCGAATCAGGGTATCAAACTTTGAATGTAGTAAATCTACTCCCACTGGACCGACCAAGCACTGGTCAAAATAGCGAATGAGGGTGTGAAACTACGTCAAACTTTGAATGTAGTAAATCTACTCCCACTGGACCGACCAAGCACTGGCCATAATAGCGAATGAGGGTGTCAAACTACGTCAAACTTTGAAGGTATTATATCTACTCCCACTGGACCGACCAAGCATTGTTCAAAATAGCGAATCAGGGTATCAAAATTTGAATATAGTAAATCTACTCCCACTGGACCGACCAAGCACTGGCCAAAATAGCGAATGAGGGTGTGAAACTACGTCAAAATTTGAATGTAGTAAATCTACTCCCACTGGACCGACCAAGCACTGGCCAAAATAGCAAATGAGGGTGTGAAACTACGTCAAACTTTGAATGTAGTAAATCTACTCCCACTGGACCGACCTAGCATTGGTCAAAATAGCGAATCAGGGTATCAAACTTTGAATGTAGTAAATCTACTCCCACTGGTCCGACCAAGCACTGGCCAAAATAGCGAATCAGGGTATCAAACTTTGAATATAGTAAACCTATTCCCACTGGTCCGACCAAGCACTGGCCAAAATAACGAATCAGGGTATCAAACTTTGAATGTAGTAAATCTACTCCCACTGGACCGACCAAGCACTGGCCAAAATAGCGAATGAGGGTTTCAAACTACGTCAAACTTTGAATGTAGTCAATCTACTCCCACTGGACCGACCTAGCACTGGTCAAAATAGCGAATGAGGGTGGCAAACTACGTCAAACTTTGAATGTAGTAAATCTACTCCCACTGGATCGTCCAAGCATTGTTCAAAATAGCGAATCAGGGTATCAAACTTTGAATGTAGTAAATCTACTTCCACTGAACCGTCCAAGCACTAGTCAAAATAGCGAATCAGGGTATCAAACTTTAATGTAGTAAATCTACTCCCACTGGACCGTGCAAGCATTGGCCAAAATAGCGACTGAGGGTGTCAAACTACGTGAAACTTTGAATGCAGTAAATCTACTCCCACAGGACCGACCAAGCACTGGTCAAAATAGCAAATGAGGACGTCAAACTTTGAATGTAGTAAATCTACTCCCACTGGACCGACCAAGCATTGGCCAAAATAGCGAATGAGGGTGTCAAACTAGTCAAACTTGGAATGTAGTAAATATACTCCCACTGGACCGTGCAAGCATTGGCCAAAATAGCGACGGAGGGTGTCAAACTACGTGAAACTTTGAATGTAGTAAATCTACTCCCACTGGACCGACCAAGCACTGGTCAAAATAGCAAATGAGGACGTCAAACTTTGAATGTAGTAAATCTACTCCCACTGGACCGACCAAGCACTGGTCAAAATAGCAAATGAGGACGTCAAACTTTGAATGTAGTAAATCTACTCCCACTGGACCGACCAAGCATTGGTCAAAATAGCGAATCAGGGTATCAATCTTTGAATATAGTAAATCTACTCCCACGGGACCGACCAAGCATTGGTCAAAATAGCGAATCAGGGTATCAAACTTTGAATGTAGTAAATCTACTCCCACTGAACCGTCCAAGCATTGGTCAAAATAGTGAATCAGGGTATCAAACTTTGAATGTAGTAAATCTACTTCCACTGGACCGAACAAGCACTGGCCAAAATAGCGAATGAGGACATCAAACTTTGAAAGTAGTAAATCTACTCCCATTGGACCGACCTAGCACTGGCCAAAATAGCATGTGAGGGTGTCAAACTTTGAATGTAGTACATCTACTCCCATTGGACCGACCAAGCATTGGCCAAAATAGCGAATGAGGGTGTCAAACTAGTCAAACTTTGAATGTAGTAAATCTACTTCCACTGGACCGTCCAAGCATTGGCCAAAATAGCGAAAGAGGGTGTCAACCTACGTCAAACTTTGAATGTAGTAAATCTACTCCTACTGGACCGACCAAGCACTGGCCAAAATAGCGAATGAGGGTGTCAAACTACGTCAAACTTTGAATGTAGTAAATCTACTCCCACTGGACCGACCAAGCATTGGCCAAAATAGCGAATGAGGGTGTCAAACTACGTCAAACTTTGAATGTAGTAAATCTACTCCCACTGGACCGACCAAGCACTGGCCAAAATAGCAAATGAGGACGTCAAACTTTGAATGTAGTAAATCTACTCCCACTGGACCGACCTAGCACTGGCCAAAATAGCGAATGAGGACATAAAACTTTGAAAGTAGTAAATCTACTCCCACTGGACCGACCTAGCACTGGCCAAAATAGCGAATGAGGACATAAAACTTTGAAAGTAGTAAATCTACTCCCATTGGACCGACCAAGCACTGGCCAAAATAGCGAATGAGGACATCAAACTTTGAATGTAGAAAATCTACTCCCACTGGACCGACCAAGCACTGGCCAAAATAGCGAATGAGGGTGTCAAACTACGTCAAACTTTGAATGTAGTAAATCTACTCCCACTGGACCGACCAAGCATTGGCCAAAATAGCGAATAAGGGTGTCAAACTAGTCAAACTTTGAATGTAGTAAATCTACTCCCACTGGACCGACCAAGCATTGGCCAAAATAGCGAATGAGGGTGTCAAACTAGTCAAACTTTGAATGTAGTAAATCTACTCCCACTGGACCGACCAAGCATTGGCCAAAATAGCGAATGAGGGTGTCAAACTACGTCAAACTTTGAATGTAGTAAATCTACTCCCACTGGACCGTCCAAGCACTGGCCAAAATAGCGAATGAGGGTGTCAAACTACGTCAAACTTTGAATGTAGTAAATCCACTCCCACTGGACCGACCAAGCACTGGCCAAAATAGCGAATGAGGACATCAAACTTTGAATGTAGTAAATCTACTCCCACTGGACCGACCAAGCACTGGCCAAAATAGCGAATGAGGGTGTCAAACTACGTCAAACTTTGAATGTAGTAAATCTACTCCCACTGGACTGACCAAGCATTGGGCAAAATAGCGAATGAGGGTGTCAAACTAGTCAAACTTTGAATGTAGTAAATCTACTCCCACTGGACCGAGCAAGCATTGGCCAAAATAGCGAATGAGGATGTCAAACTACGTCAAACTTTGAATGTAGTAAATCTACTCCCACTGGACCGACCAAGCACTGGCCAAAATAGCGAATGAGTGTGTCAAACTACGTCAAACTTTGAATGTAGTAAATCTACTCCCACTGGACCGACCAAGCATTGGCCAAAATAGCGAATGAGGGTGTCAAACTAGTCAAACTTTGAATGTAGTAAATCTACTCCCACTGGATCGACCAAGCATTGGCCAAAATAGCGAATGAGGGTGTCAAACTACGTCAAACTTTGAATGTAGTAAATCTACTCCCACTGGACCGACCAAGCACTGGCCAAAATAGCGAATGAGGACATCAAACTTTGAAAGAAGTAAATCTACTCCCACTGGACCGACCTAGCACTGGCCAAAATAGCGAAAGAGGACATCAAACTTTGAAAGTAGTAAATCTACTCCCATTGGACCGACCAAGCACTGGCCAAAATAGCGAATGAGGACATCACACATTGAATGTAGTAAATCTACTCCCACTGGACCGACCAAGCACTGGCCAAAATAGCGAATGAGGACATCAAACTTTGAATGTAGTAAATCTACTCCCATTGGACCGACCAAGCACTGGCCAAAATAGCGAATGAGGACATCAAACTTTGAATGTAGTAAATCTACTCCCACTGGACCGACCAAGCACTGGCCAAAACAGCAAGTGAGGACATAAAACTTTGAAAGTAGTAAATCTACTTCCATTGGACCGACCAAGCACTGGCCAAAATAGCGAATCAGGGTATCAAACTTTGAATGTAGTAAATCTACTCCCACTGGACCGACCAAGCATTGGCCAAAATAGCGAATGAGGGAGTCAAACTACGTCACACTTTGAATGTAGTAAATCTACTCCCACTGGACGGACCAAGCATTGGCCAAAATAGCGAATGAGGTTGTCAAACTACGTCAAACCTTGAATGTAGTAAATCTACTCCCACTGGACCGACCAAGCACTGGCCAAAATAGCGAATGAGGGTGTCAAACTACGTCAAACTTTGAATGTAGTAAATCTACTCCCACTGGACCGACCTAGCACTGGTCAAAATAGCGAATGAGGGTGTCAAACTACGTCAAACTTTGAATGTAGTAAGTCTACTTCCACTGGACCGTCCAAGCATTGGCCAAAAAAGCGAATGAGGGTGTCAAACTACGTCAAACTTTGAATGTAGTAAATCTACTCCCACTTGACCGACCAAGCTCTGGCCAAAATAGCGAATGAGGGTTTCAAACTACGTCAAACTTTGAATGTAGTAAATCTACTCCCACTGGACCGACCTAGCACTGGTCAAAATAGCGAATGAGGGTGTCAAACTACGTCAAACTTTGAATGTAGTAAATCTACTCCCACGGGACCGTCGAAGCATTGGTCAAAATAGCGAATCAGGGTATCAAACTTTGAATGTAGTAAATCTACTCCCACTGGACCGTCCAAGCATTGGTCAAAATAGCGAATCAGGGTATCAAACTTTGAATGTAGTAAATCTACTTCCACTGAACCGTCCAAGCACTGGTCAAAATAGCGAATCAGGGTATCAAACTTTGAATGTAGTAAATCTACTCCCACTGGACCGTGCAAGCATTTGCCAAAATAGCGACTGAGGGTGTCAAACTACGTGAAACTTTGAATGTAGTAAATCTACTCCCACTGGACCGACCAAGCACTGGTCAAAATAGCAAATGAGGACGTCAAACTATGAATGTAGTAAATCTACTCCCACTGGACCGACCAAGCACTGGTCAAAATATCAAATGAGGACGTCAAACTATGAATGTAGTAAATCTACTCCCACTGGACCGACCAAGCACTGGTCAAAATAGCAAATGAGGACGTTAAACTTTGAATGTAGTAAATCTACTCCCACTGGACCGACCAAGCATTGGTCAAAATAGCGAATCAGGGTATCAATCTTTGAATATAGTAAATCTACTCCCACGGGACCGACCAAGCATTGGTCAAAATAGCGAATCAGGGTATCAAACTTTGAATGTAGTAAATCTACTCCCACTGAACCGTCCAAGCATTGGTGAAAATAGTGAATCAGGGTATCAAACTTTGAATGTAGTAAATCTACTCCCACTGGACCGTCCAAGCATTAGTCAAAATAGCGAATCAGGGTATCAAACTTTGAATGTAGTAAATCTACTCCCACTGGACCGTCCAAGCATTGGTCAATATAGCGAATCAGGGTATCAAACTTTGAATGTAGTAAATCTACTTCCACTGAACCGTCCAAGCATTGATCAAAATAGCGAATCAGGGTATCAAACTTTGAATGTAGTAAATCCACTCCCACTGGACCGACCAAGCATTGGCCAAAATAGCGAATGAGGGTGTCAAACTACGAATGTAGTAAAACTACTCCCACTGGACCGACCAAGCACTGGCCAAAATAGCGAATGAGGGTGTCAAACTACGTCAAACTTTGAATGTAGTAAATCTACTCCCACTGGACCGACCAAGCATTGGCCAAAATAGCGAATGAGGGTGTCAAACTACGAATGTAGTAAAACTACTCCCACTGGACCGACCAAGCACTGGCCAAAATAGCGAATGAGGGTGTCAAACTACGTCAAACTTTGAATGTAGTAAATCTACTCCCACTGGACCGACCAAGCACTGGCCAAAATAGCGAATGAGGGTGTGAATTTACGTCAAACTTTGAATGCAGTAAATCTACTCCCACTGGTCCGACCAAGCACTGGCCAAAATAGCGAATCAGGGTATCAAACTTTGAATGTAGTAAATCCACTCCCACTGGACCGACCAAGCATTGGCCAAAATAGCGAATGAGGGTGTCAAACTACGAATGTAGTAAAACTACTCCCACTGGACCGACCAAGCACTGGCCAAAATAGCGAATGAGGGTGTCAAACTACGTCAAACTTTGAATGTAGTAAATCTACTCCCACTGGACCGACCAAGCACTGGCCAAAATAGCGAATGAGGGTGTGAATTTACGTCAAACTTTGAATGCAGTAAATCTACTCCCACTGGTCCGACCAAGCACTGGCCAAAATAGCGAATCAGGGTATCAAACTTTGAATGTAGTAAATCTACTCCCACTGGACCGACCAAGCACTGGTCAAAATAGCGAATGAGGGTGTGAAACTACGTCAAACTTTGAATGTAGTAAATCTACTCCCACTGGACCGACCAAGCACTGGCCATAATAGCGAATGAGGGTGTCAAACTACGTCAAACTTTGAAGGTATTATATCTACTCCCACTGGACCGACCAAGCATTGTTCAAAATAGCGAATCAGGGTATCAAAATTTGAATATAGTAAATCTACTCCCACTGGACCGACCAAGCACTGGCCAAAATAGCGAATGAGGGTGTGAAACTACGTCAAAATTTGAATGTAGTAAATCTACTCCCACTGGACCGACCAAGCACTGGCCAAAATAGCAAATGAGGGTGTGAAACTACGTCAAACTTTGAATGTAGTAAATCTACTCCCACTGGACCGACCTAGCATTGGTCAAAATAGCGAATCAGGGTATCAAACTTTGAATGTAGTAAATCTACTCCCACTGGTCCGACCAAGCACTGGCCAAAATAGCGAATCAGGGTATCAAACTTTGAATATAGTAAACCTATTCCCACTGGTCCGACCAAGCACTGGCCAAAATAACGAATCAGGGTATCAAACTTTGAATGTAGTAAATCTACTCCCACTGGACCGACCAAGCACTGGCCAAAATAGCGAATGAGGGTTTCAAACTACGTCAAACTTTGAATGTAGTCAATCTACTCCCACTGGACCGACCTAGCACTGGTCAAAATAGCGAATGAGGGTGGCAAACTACGTCAAACTTTGAATGTAGTAAATCTACTCCCACTGGATCGTCCAAGCATTGGTCAAAATAGCGAATCAGGGTATCAAACTTTGAATGTAGTAAATCTACTTCCACTGAACCGTCCAAGCACTAGTCAAAATAGCGAATCAGGGTATCAAACTTTAATGTAGTAAATCTACTCCCACTGGACCGTGCAAGCATTGGCCAAAATAGCGACTGAGGGTGTCAAACTACGTGAAACTTTGAATGCAGTAAATCTACTCCCACAGGACCGACCAAGCACTGGTCAAAATAGCAAATGAGGACGTCAAACTTTGAATGTAGTAAATCTACTCCCACTGGACCGACCAAGCATTGGCCAAAATAGCGAATGAGGGTGTCAAACTAGTCAAACTTGGAATGTAGTAAATATACTCCCACTGGACCGTGCAAGCATTGGCCAAAATAGCGACGGAGGGTGTCAAACTACGTGAAACTTTGAATGTAGTAAATCTACTCCCACTGGACCGACCAAGCACTGGTCAAAATAGCAAATGAGGACGTCAAACTTTGAATGTAGTAAATCTACTCCCACTGGACCGACCAAGCACTGGTCAAAATAGCAAATGAGGACGTCAAACTTTGAATGTAGTAAATCTACTCCCACTGGACCGACCAAGCATTGGTCAAAATAGCGAATCAGGGTATCAATCTTTGAATATAGTAAATCTACTCCCACGGGACCGACCAAGCATTGGTCAAAATAGCGAATCAGGGTATCAAACTTTGAATGTAGTAAATCTACTCCCACTGAACCGTCCAAGCATTGGTCAAAATAGTGAATCAGGGTATCAAACTTTGAATGTAGTAAATCTACTTCCACTGGACCGACCAAGCACTGGCCAAAATAGCGAATGAGGACATCAAACTTTGAAAGTAGTAAATCTACTCCCATTGGACCGACCTAGCACTGGCCAAAATAGCATGTGAGGCTGTCAAACTTTGAATGTAGTACATCTACTCCCATTGGACCGACCAAGCATTGGCCAAAATAGCGAATGAGGGTGTCAAACTAGTCAAACTTTGAATGTAGTAAATCTACTTCCACTGGACCGTCCAAGCATTGGCCAAAATAGCGAAAGAGGGTGTCAACCTACGTCAAACTTTGAATGTAGTAAATCTACTCCTACTGGACCGACCAAGCACTGGCCAAAATAGCGAATGAGGGTGTCAAACTACGTCAAACTTTGAATGTAGTAAATCTACTCCCACTGGACCGACCAAGCATTGGCCAAAATAGCGAATGAGGGTGTCAAACTACGTCAAACTTTGAATGTAGTAAATCTACTCCCACTGGACCGACCAAGCACTGGCCAAAATAGCAAATGAGGACGTCAAACTTTGAATGTAGTAAATCTACTCCCACTGGACCGACCTAGCACTGGCCAAAATAGCGAATGAGGACATAAAACTTTGAAAGTAGTAAATCTACTCCCACTGGACCGACCTAGCACTGGCCAAAATAGCGAATGAGGACATAAAACTTTGAAAGTAGTAAATCTACTCCCATTGGACCGACCAAGCACTGGCCAAAATAGCGAATGAGGACATCAAACTTTGAATGTAGAAAATCTACTCCCACTGGACCGACCAAGCACTGGCCAAAATAGCGAATGAGGGTGTCAAACTACGTCAAACTTTGAATGTAGTAAATCTACTCCCACTGGACCGACCAAGCATTGGCCAAAATAGCGAATAAGGGTGTCAAACTAGTCAAACTTTGAATGTAGTAAATCTACTCCCACTGGACCGACCAAGCATTGGCCAAAATAGCGAATGAGGGTGTCAAACTAGTCAAACTTTGAATGTAGTAAATCTACTCCCACTGGACCGACCAAGCATTGGCCAAAATAGCGAATGAGGGTGTCAAACTACGTCAAACTTTGAATGTAGTAAATCTACTCCCACTGGACCGTCCAAGCACTGGCCAAAATAGCGAATGAGGGTGTCAAACTACGTCAAACTTTGAATGTAGTAAATCCACTCCCACTGGACCGACCAAGCACTGGCCAAAATAGCGAATGAGGACATCAAACTTTGAATGTAGTAAATCTACTCCCACTGGACCGACCAAGCACTGGCCAAAATAGCGAATGAGGGTGTCAAACTACGTCAAACTTTGAATGTAGTAAATCTACTCCCACTGGACTGACCAAGCATTGGGCAAAATAGCGAATGAGGGTGTCAAACTAGTCAAACTTTGAATGTAGTAAATCTACTCCCACTGGACCGAGCAAGCATTGGCCAAAATAGCGAATGAGGATGTCAAACTACGTCAAACTTTGAATGTAGTAAATCTACTCCCACTGGACCGACCAAGCACTGGCCAAAATAGCGAATGAGTGTGTCAAACTACGTCAAACTTTGAATGTAGTAAATCTACTCCCACTGGACCGACCAAGCATTGGCCAAAATAGCGAATGAGGGTGTCAAACTAGTCAAACTTTGAATGTAGTAAATCTACTCCCACTGGATCGACCAAGCATTGGCCAAAATAGCGAATGAGGGTGTCAAACTACGTCAAACTTTGAATGTAGTAAATCTACTCCCACTGGACCGACCAAGCACTGGCCAAAATAGCGAATGAGGACATCAAACTTTGAAAGAAGTAAATCTACTCCCACTGGACCGACCTAGCACTGGCCAAAATAGCGAAAGAGGACATCAAACTTTGAAAGTAGTAAATCTACTCCCATTGGACCGACCAAGCATTGGCCAAAATAGCGAATGAGGACATCACACATTGAATGTAGTAAATCTACTCCCACTGGACCGACCAAGCACTGGCCAAAATAGCGAATGAGGACATCAAACTTTGAATGTAGTAAATCTACTCCCATTGGACCGACCAAGCACTGGCCAAAATAGCGAATGAGGACATCAAACTTTGAATGTAGTAAATCTACTCCCACTGGACCGACCAAGCACTGGCCAAAATAGCAAGTGAGGACATAAAACTTTGAAAGTAGTAAATCTACTTCCATTGGACCGACCAAGCACTGGCCAAAATAGCGAATCAGGGTATCAAACTTTGAATGTAGTAAATCTACTCCCACTGGACCGACCAAGCATTGGCCAAAATAGCGAATGAGGGAGTCAAACTACGTCACACTTTGAATGTAGTAAATCTACTCCCACTGGACGGACCAAGCATTGGCCAAAATAGCGAATGAGGTTGTCAAACTACGTCAAACCTTGAATGTAGTAAATCTACTCCCACTGGACCGACCAAGCACTGGCCAAAATAGCGAATGAGGGTGTCAAACTACGTCAAACTTTGAATGTAGTAAATCTACTCCCACTGGACCGACCTAGCACTGGTCAAAATAGCGAATGAGGGTGTCAAACTACGTCAAACTTTGAATGTAGTAAGTCTACTTCCACTGGACCGTCCAAGCATTGGCCAAAAAAGCGAATGAGGGTGTCAAACTACGTCAAACTTTGAATGTAGTAAATCTACTCCCACTTGACCGACCAAGCTCTGGCCAAAATAGCGAATGAGGGTTTCAAACTACGTCAAACTTTGAATGTAGTAAATCTACTCCCACTGGACCGACCTAGCACTGGTCAAAATAGCGAATGAGGGTGTCAAACTACGTCAAACTTTGAATGTAGTAAATCTACTCCCACGGGACCGTCGAAGCATTGGTCAAAATAGCGAATCAGGGTATCAAACTTTGAATGTAGTAAATCTACTCCCACTGGACCGTCCAAGCATTGGTCAAAATAGCGAATCAGGGTATCAAACTTTGAATGTAGTAAATCTGCTTCCACTGAACCGTCCAAGCACTGGTCAAAATAGCGAATCAGGGTATCAAACTTTGAATGTAGTAAATCTACTCCCACTGGACCGTGCAAGCATTTGCCAAAATAGCGACTGAGGGTGTCAAACTACGTGAAACTTTGAATGTAGTAAATCTACTCCCACTGGACCGACCAAGCACTGGTCAAAATAGCAAATGAGGACGTCAAACTATGAATGTAGTAAATCTACTCCCACTGGACCGACCAAGCACTGGTCAAAATATCAAATGAGGACGTCAAACTATGAATGTAGTAAATCTACTCCCACTGGACCGACCAAGCACTGGTCAAAATAGCAAATGAGGACGTTAAACTTTGAATGTAGTAAATCTACTCCCACTGGACCGACCAAGCATTGGTCAAAATAGCGAATCAGGGTATCAATCTTTGAATATAGTAAATCTACTCCCACGGGACCGACCAAGCATTGGTCAAAATAGCGAATCAGGGTATCAAACTTTGAATGTAGTAAATCTACTCCCACTGAACCGTCCAAGCATTGGTGAAAATAGTGAATCAGGGTATCAAACTTTGAATGTAGTAAATCTACTCCCACTGGACCGTCCAAGCATTAGTCAAAATAGCGAATCAGGGTATCAAACTTTGAATGTAGTAAATCTACTCCCACTGGACCGTCCAAGCATTGGTCAAAATAGCGAATCAGGGTATCAAACTTTGAATGTAGTAAATCTACTTCCACTGAACCGTCCAAGCATTGATCAAAATAGCGAATCAGGGTATCAAACTTTGAATGTAGTAAATCCACTCCCACTGGACCGACCAAGCATTGGCCAAAATAGCGAATGAGGGTGTCAAACTACGAATGTAGTAAAACTACTCCCACTGGACCGACCAAGCACTTGCCAAAATAGCAAATGAGGACATCAAACTTTGAAAGTAGTAAATCTACTTCCATTGGACCGACCAAGCACTGGCCAAAATAGCGAATCAGGGTATCAAACTTTGAATGTAGTAAATCTACTCCCACTGGACTGACCAAGCATTGGCCAAAATAGCGAATGAGGGTGTCAAACTATGTCAAACTTTGAATGTAGTAAATCTACTCCCACAGGACCGTCCAAGCATTGGTCAAAATAGCGAATCAGGGTATCAAACTTTGAATGTAGTAAATCTACTCCCACTGGACGGACCAAGCATTGGCCAAAATAGCGAATCAGGGTATCAAACTTTGAATGTAGTAAATCTACTCCCACTGGACCGACCAAGCATTGGCCAAAATAGCGAATGAGGGTGTCAAACTACGTCAAACTTTGAATGTAGTAAATCTACTCCCACTGGACGGACCAAGCATTGGCCAAAATAGCGAATCAGGGTATCAAACTTTGAATGTAGTAAATCTACTGCCACTGGACCGACCAAGCATTGGCCAAAATAGCGAATGAGGGTGTCAAACTACGTCAAACGTTGAATGTAGTAAATCTACTCCCACTGGACGGACCACGCATTGGTCAAAATAGCGAATCAGGGTATCAAACTTTGATTGTAGTAAATCTACTCCCACTGGACCGACCAAGCATTGGTCAAAATAGCGAATCAGGGTATCAATCTTTGAATGTAGTAAATCTACCTCCACTGGACCGACCAAGCACTGGCCAAAATAGCGAATGAGGGTGTCAAACTACGTCAAACTTTGAATGTAGTTAATCTACTCCCACTGGACCGACCAAGCATTGGCCAAAATAGCGAATGAGGGTGTCAAACTACGTCAAACTTTGAATGTAGTAAATCTACTCCCACTGGACGGAACAAGCATTGGCCAAAATAGCGAACCAGGGTATCAAACTTTGAATGTAGTAAATCTACTGCCACTGGACCGACCAAGCATTGGCCAAAATAGCGAATGAGGGTGTCAAACTACGTCAAACGTTGAATGTAGTAAATCTACTCCCACTGGACGGACCACGCATTGGTCAAAATAGCGAATCAGGGTATCAAGCTTTGAATGTAGTAAATCTACTCCCACTGGACCGACCAAGCATTGGTCAAAATAGCGAATCAGGGTATCAATCTTTGAATGTAGTAAATCTACCTCCACTGGACCGACCAAGCACTGGCCAAAATAGCGAATGAGGGTGTCAAACTACGTAAAACTTTGAATGTAGTAAATCTACTCCCACTGGACCGACCAAGCACTGGCCAAAATAGCGAATGAGGGTGTCAAACTTTGAATGTAGTAAATCTACTCCCACTGGACCGACCTAGCACTGGTCAAAATAGCAAATGAGGACGTCAAACTTTGAATGTAGTAAATCTACTCCCACTGGACCGTCCAAGCATTGGTCAAAATAGCGAATCAGGGTATCAAACTTTGAATGTAGTAAATCTACTCCCACTGAACCGTCCAAGCACTGGTCAAAATAGCGAATCAGGGTATCAAACTTTGAATGTAGTAAATCTACTCCCACTGGACCGTCCAAGCATTGGTCAAAATAGCGAATCAGGGTATTAAACTTTGAATGTAGTAAATCTACTCCCACTCGACCGTCCAAGCATTGGCCAAAATAGCAAATGAGGACGTCAAGCGTTGAGGGTAGTAAATCTACTCCCACTGGACCGACCAAGCACTGGTCAAAATAGCAAATGAGGACGTCAAACTTTGAAGGTATTAAATCTACTCCCACTGGACCGTCCAAGCTTTGGTCAAAATAGCGAATCAGGGTATAAAACTTTGAATGTAGTAAATCTACTCCCACTGGACCGTCCAAGCATTGGCAAAAATAGCGAATGAGGACATCAAACTTTGAATGTAGTAAATCTACTCCCACTGGACCGACCAAGCACTGGCCAAAATAGCGAATGAGGGTGTCAAACTAGTCAAACTTTGAATGTAGTAAATCTACTCCCACTGGACCGACCAAGCATTGGCCAAAATAGCGAATGAGGGTGTCAAACTACGTCAAACTTTGAATGTAGTAAATCTACTCCCACTGGACCGACCAATCATTCGCCAAAATAGCAAACGGGGACGTCAAACTTTGAATGTAGTAAATATACTCCCACTGTACCGACCAAGTACTGGCCAAAAGAGGGAATGAGGACATCAAACTTTGAAAGTAGTAAATCTACTCCCACTGGACCGACCTAGCACTGGCCAAAATAGCGAATGAGGACATCAAACTTTGAAAGTAGTAAATCTACTCCCATTGGACCGACCAAGCACTGGCCAAAATAGCGAATGAGGACATCAAACTTTGAATGTAGTAAACCTACTCCCACTGGACCGACCAAGCACTGGCCAAAATAGCAAATGAGGACATCAAACGTTGAAAGTAGTAAATGTACTCCCATTGGACCGACCAAGCACTGGCCAAAATAGCGAATCAGGGTATCAAACTTTGAATGTAGTAGATCTACTCCCACTGGACCGACCAAGCATTGGCCAAAATAGCGAATGAGGGTGTCAAACTACGTCAAACTTTGAATGTAGTAAATCTACTCCCACTGGACCGACCTAGCACTGGTCAAAATAGCGAATGAGGGTGTCAAACTACGTCAAACTTTGAATGTAGTAAGTCTACTTCCACTGGACCGTCCAAGCATTGGCCAAAAAAGCGAATGAGGGTGTCAAACTACGTCAAACTTTGAATGTAGTAAATCTACTCCCACTTGACCGACCAAGCTCTGGCCAAAATAGCGAATGAGGGTTTCAAACTACGTCAAACTTTGAATGTAGTAAATCTACTCCCACTGGACCGACCTAGCACTGGTCAAAATAGCGAATGAGGGTGTCAAACTACGTCAAACTTTGAATGTAGTAAATCTACTCCCACGGGACCGTCGAAGCATTGGTCAAAATAGCGAATCAGGGTATCAAACTTTGAATGTAGTAAATCTACTCCCACTGGACCGTCCAAGCATTGGTCAAAATAGCGAATCAGGGTATCAAACTTTGAATGTAGTAAATCTACTTCCACTGAACCGTCCAAGCACTGGTCAAAATAGCGAATCAGGGTATCAAACTTTGAATGTAGTAAATCTACTCCCACTGGACCGTGCAAGCATTTGCCAAAATAGCGACTGAGGGTGTCAAACTACGTGAAACTTTGAATGTAGTAAATCTACTCCCACTGGACCGACCAAGCACTGGTCAAAATAGCAAATGAGGACGTCAAACTATGAATGTAGTAAATCTACTCCCACTGGACCGACCAAGCACTGGTCAAAATATCAAATGAGGACGTCAAACTATGAATGTAGTAAATCTACTCCCACTGGACCGACCAAGCACTGGTCAAAATAGCAAATGAGGACGTTAAACTTTGAATGTAGTAAATCTACTCCCACTGGACCGACCAAGCATTGGTCAAAATAGCGAATCAGGGTATCAATCTTTGAATATAGTAAATCTACTCCCACGGGACCGACCAAGCATTGGTCAAAATAGCGAATCAGGGTATCAAACTTTGAATGTAGTAAATCTACTCCCACTGAACCGTCCAAGCATTGGTGAAAATAGTGAATCAGGGTATCAAACTTTGAATGTAGTAAATCTACTCCCACTGGACCGTCCAAGCATTAGTCAAAATAGCGAATCAGGGTATCAAACTTTGAATGTAGTAAATCTACTCCCACTGGACCGTCCAAGCATTGGTCAAAATAGCGAATCAGGGTATCAAACTTTGAATGTAGTAAATCTACTTCCACTGAACCGTCCAAGCATTGATCAAAATAGCGAATCAGGGTATCAAACTTTGAATGTAGTAAATCCACTCCCACTGGACCGACCAAGCATTGGCCAAAATAGCGAATGAGGGTGTCAAACTACGAATGTAGTAAAACTACTCCCACTGGACCGACCAAGCACTTGCCAAAATAGCAAATGAGGACATCAAACTTTGAAAGTAGTAAATCTACTTCCATTGGACCGACCAAGCACTGGCCAAAATAGCGAATCAGGGTATCAAACTTTGAATGTAGTAAATCTACTCCCACTGGACTGACCAAGCATTGGCCAAAATAGCGAATGAGGGTGTCAAACTATGTCAAACTTTGAATGTAGTAAATCTACTCCCACAGGACCGTCCAAGCATTGGTCAAAATAGCGAATCAGGGTATCAAACTTTGAATGTAGTAAATCTACTCCCACTGGACGGACCAAGCATTGGCCAAAATAGCGAATCAGGGTATCAAACTTTGAATGTAGTAAATCTACTCCCACTGGACCGACCAAGCATTGGCCAAAATAGCGAATGAGGGTGTCAAACTACGTCAAACTTTGAATGTAGTAAATCTACTCCCACTGGACGGACCAAGCATTGGCCAAAATAGCGAATCAGGGTATCAAACTTTGAATGTAGTAAATCTACTGCCACTGGACCGACCAAGCATTGGCCAAAATAGCGAATGAGGGTGTCAAACTACGTCAAAAGTTGAATGTAGTAAATCTACTCCCACTGGACGGACCACGCATTGGTCAAAATAGCGAATCAGGGTATCAAACTTTGATTGTAGTAAATCTACTCCCACTGGACCGACCAAGCATTGGTCAAAATAGCGAATCAGGGTATCAATCTTTGAATGTAGTAAATCTACCTCCACTGGACCGACCAAGCACTGGCCAAAATAGCGAATGAGGGTGTCAAACTACGTCAAACTTTGAATGTAGTTAATCTACTCCCACTGGACCGACCAAGCATTGGCCAAAATAGCGAATGAGGGTGTCAAACTACGTCAAACTTTGAATGTAGTAAATCTACTCCCACTGGACGGAACAAGCATTGGCCAAAATAGCGAACCAGGGTATCAAACTTTGAATGTAGTAAATCTACTGCCACTGGACCGACCAAGCATTGGCCAAAATAGCGAATGAGGGTGTCAAACTACGTCAAACTTTGAATGTAGTAAATCTACTCCCACTGGACGGACCAAGCATTGGCCAAAATAGCGAATCATGGTATCAAACTTTGAATGTAGTAAATCTACTGCCACTGGACCGACCAAGCATTGGCCAAAATAGCGAATGAGGGTGTCAAACTACGTCAAACGTTGAATGTAGTAAATCTACTCCCACTGGACGGACCACGCATTGGTCAAAATAGCGAATCAGGGTATCAAGCTTTGAATGTAGTAAATCTACTCCCACTGGACCGACCAAGCATTGGTCAAAATAGCGAATCAGGGTATCAATCTTTGAATGTAGTAAATCTACCTCCACTGGACCGACCAAGCACTGGCCAAAATAGCGAATGAGGGTGTCAAACTACGTAAAACTTTGAATGTAGTAAATCTACTCCCACTGGACCGACCAAGCACTGGCCAAAATAGCGAATGAGGGTGTCAAACTTTGAATGTAGTAAATCTACTCCCACTGGACCGACCTAGCACTGGTCAAAATAGCAAATGAGGACGTCAAACTTTGAATGTAGTAAATCTACTCCCACTGGACCGTCCAAGCATTGGTCAAAATAGCGAATCAGGGTATCAAACTTTGAATGTAGTAAATCTACTCCCACTGAACCGTCCAAGCACTGGTCAAAATAGCGAATCAGGGTATCAAACTTTGAATGTAGTAAATCTACTCCCACTGGACCGTCCAAGCATTGGTCAAAATAGCGAATCAGGGTATTAAACTTTGAATGTAGTAAATCTACTCCCACTCGACCGTCCAAGCATTGGCCAAAATAGCAAATGAGGACGTCAAGCGTTGAGGGTAGTAAATCTACTCCCACTGGACCGACCAAGCACTGGTCAAAATAGCAAATGAGGACGTCAAACTTTGAAGGTATTAAATCTACTCCCACTGGACCGTCCAAGCTTTGGTCAAAATAGCGAATCAGGGTATAAAACTTTGAATGTAGTAAATCTACTCCCACTGGACCGTCCAAGCATTGGCAAAAATAGCGAATGAGGACATCAAACTTTGAATGTAGTAAATCTACTCCCACTGGACCGACCAAGCACTGGCCAAAATAGCGAATGAGGGTGTCAAACTAGTCAAACTTTGAATGTAGTAAATCTACTCCCACTGGACCGACCAAGCATTGGCCAAAATAGCGAATGAGGGTGTCAAACTACGTCAAACTTTGAATGTAGTAAATCTACTCCCACTGGACCGACCAATCATTCGCCAAAATAGCAAACGGGGACGTCAAACTTTGAATGTAGTAAATATACTCCCACTGTACCGACCAAGTACTGGCCAAAAGAGGGAATGAGGACATCAAACTTTGAAAGTAGTAAATCTACTCCCACTGGACCGACCTAGCACTGGCCAAAATAGCGAATGAGGACATCAAACTTTGAAAGTAGTAAATCTACTCCCATTGGACCGACCAAGCACTGGCCAAAATAGCGAATGAGGACATCAAACTTTGAATGTAGTAAACCTACTCCCACTGGACCGACCAAGCACTGGCCAAAATAGCAAATGAGGACATCAAACGTTGAAAGTAGTAAATGTACTCCCATTGGACCGACCAAGCACTGGCCAAAATAGCGAATCAGGGTATCAAACTTTGAATGTAGTAGATCTACTCCCACTGGACCGACCAAGCATTGGCCAAAATAGCGAATGAGGGTGTCAAACTACGTCAAACTTTGAATGTAGTAAATCTACTCCCACTGGTCCGACCAAGCACTGGCCAAAATAGCGAATGAGGGTGTCAAACTACGTCAAACTTTGAATGTAGTAAATCTACTCCCACTGGTTCGACCAAGCACTGGCCAAAATAGCGAATGAGGGTGTGAAACTTCGAAAAACTTTGAATGTAGTAAATCTACTCCCACTGGACCGACCAAGCACTGGCCAAAATAGCGAATGAGGGTGTCAAACTACGTCAAACTTTGAAGGTAGTAAATGTACTCCCACTGGACCGTCCAAGCACTGGCCAAAATAGCGAATGAGGGTGTGAAACTTTGTCAAACTTTGAATGTAGTAAATCTACTCCCACTGGACCGACCAAGCACTGGCCAAAATAGCGAATGAGGGTGTGAAACTACGTCAAACTTTGAATGTAGTAAATCTACTCCCACTGGACCAACCAAGCACTGGCCAAAATAGCGAATGAGGGTGTGAAACTACGTCAAACTTTGAATGTAGTAAATCTACTCCCACTGGTCCGACCAAGCACTGGCCAAAATAGCGAATCAGGGTATCAAACTTTGAATGTAGTAAATCTACTCCCACTGGTCCGACCAAGCACTGGCCAAAATAGCGAATCAGGGTATCAAGCTTTGAATGTAGTAAATCTACTCCCACTGGACCGACCAAGCACTGGCCAAAATATCGAATGAGGGTGTCAAACTACGTCAAATTTTGAAGGTAGTAAATCTACTCCTTGTGGACCGACCAAGCATTGGCCAAAATAGCGAATGAGGGTGTCAATTTAGTCAAACTATAATATAGTAAATCTACTCTCACTGGACCGACCAAGCATTGGTCAAAATAGCGAATGAGGGTGTCAAACTACGTCAAACTTTGAATGTAGTAAATCTACTCCTACTGGACCGACCAAGCATTGGCCAAAATAGCAAATGAGGACGTCAAACTTTGAATGTAGTAAATCTACTCCCACTGGACCGACCAAGCACTGGCCAAAATAGCGAATGAGGACATCAAACTTTGAAAGTAGTAAATCTACTCCCACTGGAGCGACCTAGCACTGGCCAAAATAGCGAATGAGGACATCAAACTTTGAAAGTAGTAAATCTACTCCCATTGGACCGACCAAGCACTGGCCAAAATAGCGAATGAGGACATCAAACTTTAAATGTAGTAAATCTACTCCCACTGGACCGACCAAGCACTGGCCAAAATAGCAAATGAGGTCATCAAACTTTGAAAGTAGTAAATCTACTCCCATTGGACCGACCTAGCACTGGCCAAAATAGCGAATCAGGGTATCAAACTTTGAATGTAGTAAATCTACTCCCACTGGACCGACCAAGCATTGGCCAAAATAGCGAATGATGGTGTGAAACTACGTCAAACTTTGAATGTAGTAAATCTACTCCCACTGGACCGACCAAGCACTGGCCAAAATAGCGAATGAGGGTGTCAAACTACGTCAAACTTTGAATGTAGTAAATCTACTCCCACTGGTCCGACCAAGCACTGGCCAAAATAGCGAATGAGGGTGTCAAACTACGTCAAACTTTGAATGTAGTAAATGTACTCCCACTGGACCGACCTAGCACTGGTCAAAATAGCAATTGAGGACGTCAAACTTTGAAGGTAGTAACTCTACTCCCACAGGACCGACCAAGCATTGGTCAAAATAGCGAAGCAGGGTATCAATCTCTGAATGTAGTAAATCTACTCCCACTGGACCGTCCAAGCATTGGTCAAAATAGCGAATCAGGGTATCAAACTTTGAATGTAGTAAATCTACTCCCACTGGACCGTACAAGCATTGGCCAAAATAGCGTCTGAGGGTGTCAAACAATGTCAAACTTTGAATGTAGTAATTCTACTCCCACTGGACCGACCTAGCATTGGTCAAAATAGCGAATCAGGGTATCAAACTTTGAATGTAGTAAATCTACTCCCACTGGACTGTCCAAGCATTGGCCAAAATAGCGACTGAGTGTGTCAAACTATGTCAAACTTTGAATGTAGTAAATCTACTCCCACTGGACCGACCAAGCATTGGTCAAAATAGCGAATGAGGACGTCAAACTTTGAATGTAGTAAATCTACTCCCACTGGACCGACCTAGCACTGATCAAAATAGCAAATGTGGACGTCAAACTTTGAAGGTAGTAAATCTACTCCCACTGGACCGACCTAGCATTGGTCAAAATAGCGAATCAGGGTATCAAACTTTGAATGTAGTAAATCTACTCCCACTGTACCGACCAAGCATTGGTCAAAATAGCGAATCAGGGTATCAAACTTTGAATGTAGTAAATCTACTCCCACTGGACCGTCCAAGCATTGGCCAAAATAGCGACTGAGGGTGTCAAACTATGTCAAACTTTGAATGTAGTAAATCTACTCCAACTGGACCGACCAAGCACTGGCCAAAATAGCGAATGAGGGTGTCAAACTATGTCAAACTTTGAATGTAGTAAATCTACTCCCACTGGACCGTCCAAGCATTGGCCAAAATAGCGACTGAGGGTGTCAAACTATGTCAAACTTTGAATGTAGTAAATCCACTCCCACTGGACCGTCCAAGCATTGGTCAAAATAGCAAATGAGGGTGTCAAACTATGTCAAACTTTGAATGTAGTAAATCTACTCCCACTGGACCGACCAAGCATTGGCCAAAATAGCGAATGAGGGTGTCAAACTACGTCAAACTTTGAATGTAGTATATCTACTCCCACTGGACCGTCCAAGCATTGGTCAAAATAGCGAATCAGGGTATCAAACTTTGAATGTAGTAAATCTACTCCCACTGGTCCGACCAAGCACTGGCCAAAATAGCGAATGAGGGTGTCAAACTACGTCAAACTTTGAATGTAGTAAATCTACTCCCACTGGACCGACCAAGCACTGGCCAAAATAGCGAATGAGGGTGTCAAACTACGTCAAACTTTGAATGTAGTAAATCTACTCCCACTGGTCCGACCAAGCACTGGCCAAAATAGCGAATGAGGGTGTCAAACTTTGAATGTAGTAAATCTACTCCCACTGGACCGTCCAAGCACTGGCCAAAATAGCGAATGAGGGTGTCAAACTTTGAATGTAGTAAATCTACTCCCACTGGACCGTCCAAGCATTGGTCAAAATAGCGAATCAGGGTATCAAACTTTGAATGTAGTAAATCTACTTCCACTGGACCGACCAAGCACTGGCCAAAATAGCGAATGAGGGTGTGAAACTACGTCAAACTTTGAATGTAGTAAATCTACTCCCACTGGACCGACCAAGCACTGGCCAAAATAGCGAATGAGGGTGTGAAACTACGTCAAACTTTGAATGCAGTAAATCTACATCCACTGGTCCGACCAAGCACTGGCCAAAATAGCGAATCAGGGTATCAAACTTTGAATGTAGTAAATCTACTCCCACTGGACCGACCAAGCACTGGTCAAAATAGCGAATGAGGGTGTGAAACTACGTCAAACTTTGAATGTAGTAAATCTACTCCCACTGGACCGACCAAGCACTGGCCATAATAGCGAATGAGGGTGTCAAACTACGTCAAACTTTGAAGGTATTATATCTACTCCCACTGGACCGACCAAGCATTGTTCAAAATAGCGAATCAGGGTATCAAAATTTGAATATAGTAAATCTACTCCCACTGGACCGACCAAGCACTGGCCAAAATAGCGAATGAGGGTGTGAAACTACGTCAAAATTTGAATGTAGTAAATCTACTCCCACTGGACCGACCAAGCACTGGCCAAAATAGCAAATGAGGGTGTGAAACTACGTTAAACTTTGAATGTAGTAAATCTACTCCCACTGGACCGACCTAGCATTGGTCAAAATAGCGAATCAGGGTATCAAACTTTGAATGTAGTAAATCTACTCCCACTGGTCCGACCAAGCACTGGCCAAAATAGCGAATCAGGGTATCAAACTTTGAATATAGTAAACCTATTCCCACTGGTCCGACCAAGCACTGGCCAAAATAACGAATCAGGGTATCAAACTTTGAATGTAGTAAATCTACTCCCACTGGACCGACCAAGCACTGGCCAAAATAGCGAATGAGGGTTTCAAAGTACGTCAAACTTTGAATGTAGTAAATCTACTCCCACTGGACCGACCTAGCACTGGTCAAAATAGCGAATGAGGGTGGCAAACTACGTCAAACTTTGAATGTAGTAAATCTACTCCCACTGGATCGTCCAAGCATTGGTCAAAATAGCGAATCAGGGTATCAAACTTTGAATGTAGTAAATCTACTTCCACTGAACCGTCCAAGCACTAGTCAAAATAGCGAATCAGGGTATCAAACTTTAATGTAGTAAATCTACTCCCACTGGACCGTGCAAGCATTGGCCAAAATAGCGACTGAGGGTGTCAAACTACGTGAAACTTTGAATGCAGTAAATCTACTCCCACAGGACCGACCAAGCACTGGTCAAAATAGCAAATGAGGACGTCAAACTTTGAATGTAGTAAATCTACTCCCACTGGACAGACCAAGCATTGGCCAAAATAGCGAATGAGGGTGTCAAACTAGTCAAACTTGGAATGTAGTAAATAAACTCCCACTGGACCGTGCAAGCATTGGCCAAAATAGCGACTGAGGGTGTCAAACTACGTGAAACTTTGAATGTAGTAAATCTACTCCCACTGGACCGACCAAGCACTGGTCAAAATAGCAAATGAGGACGTCAAACTTTGAATGTAGTAAATCTACTCCCACTGGACCGACCAAGCACTGGTCAAAATAGCAAATGAGGACGTCAAACTTTGAATGTAGTAAATCTACTCCCACTGGACCGACCAAGCATTGGTCAAAATAGCGAATCAGGGTATCAATCTTTGAATATAGTAAATCTACTCCCACGGGACCGACCAAGCATTGGTCAAAATAGCGAATCAGGGTATCAAACTTTGAATGTAGTAAATCTACTCCCACTGAACCGTCCAAGCATTGGTCAAAATAGTGAATCAGGGTATCAAACTTTGAATGTAGTAAATCTACTCCCACTGGACCGTCCAAGCATTGGTCAAAATAGCGAATACGGGTATCAAAGTTTGAATGTAGTAAATCTACTTCCACTAAACCGTCCAAGCATTGGTCAAAATAGCGAATCAGGGTATCAAACTTTGAATGTAGTAAATCCACTCCCACTGGACCGACCAAGCATTGGCCAAAATAGCGAATGAGGGTGTCAAACTACGTCAAACTTTGAATGTCGTAAATCTACTCCCACTGGACCGACCAAGCACTTGCCAAAATAGCAAATGAGGACATCAAACTTTGAAAGTAGTAAATCTACTTCCATTGGACCGACCAAGCACTGGCCAAAATAGCGAATCAGGGTATCAAACTTTGAATGTAGTAAATCCACTCCCACTGGACCGACCAAGCATTGGTCAAAATAGCAAATGAGGATGTCAAACTACGTCAAACTTTGAATGTAGTAAATCTACTTCCACTGGACCGACCAAGCATTGGCCAAAATAGCGATTGAGGATGTCAAACTACGTCAAACTTTGAATGTAGTAAATCTACCCCAACTGGACCGACCAAGTATTGGCCAAATAGCGAATGAGGGTGTCAAACTACGTCAAACTTTGAATGTAGTATATCTACTCCCACTGGACCGTCCAAGCATTGGTCATAATAGCGAATCAGGGTATCAAACTTTGAATGTAGTAAATCTACTCCCACTGGTCCGACCAAGCACTGGCCAAAATAGCGAATGAGGGTGTCAAACTACGTCAAACTTTGAATGTAGTAAATCTACTCCTACTGGTCCGACCAAGCACTGGCCAAAATAGCGAATGAGGGTGTCAAACTACGTCAAACTTTGAATGTAGTAAATCTACTCCCACTGGTCCGACCAAGCACTGGCCAAAATAGCGAATGAGGGTGTCAAACTACGCCAAACTTTGAATGTAGTAAATGTACTCCCACTGGACCGACCTAGCACTGGTCAAAATAGCAATTGAGGACGTCAAACTTTGAAGGTAGTGACTCTACTCCCACAGGACCGACCAAGCATTGGTCAAAATAGCGAAGCAGGGTATCAATCTCTGAATGTAGTAAATCTACTCCCACTGGACCGTCCAAGCATTGGTCAAAATAGCGAATCAGGGTATCAAACTTTGAATGTAGTAAATCTACTCCCACTGGACCGTACAAGCATTGGCCAAAATAGCGACTGAGGGTGTCAAACAATGTCAAACTTTGAATGTAGTAATTCTACTCCCACTGGACCGACCTAGCATTGGTCAAAATAGCGAATCAGGGTATCAAACTTTGAATATAGTAAATCTACTCCCACTGGACCGTCCAAGCACTGGCCAAAATAGCGAATGAGGGTGTGAAACTACGTCAAACTTTGAATGTAGTAAATCTACTCCCACTGGACCGATCAAGCACTGGCCAAAATAGCGAATGAGGGTGTGAAACTACGTCAAACTTTGAATGTAGTAAATCTACTCCCACTGGACCAACCAAGCACTGGCCAAAATAGCGAATGAGGGTGTGAAACTACGTCAAACTTTGAATGTAGTAAATCTACTCCCACTGGTCCGACCAAGCACTGGCCAAAATAGCGAATCAGGGTATCAAACTTTGAATGTAGTAAATCTACTCCCACTGGTCCGACCAAGCACTGGCCAAAATAGCGAATCAGGGTATCAAACTTTGAATGTAGTAAATCTACTCCCACTGGACCGACCAAGCACTGGCCAAAATAGCGAATGAGGGTGTGAAACTACGTCAAACTTTGAATGTGGTAAATCTACTCCCACTGGACCGACCAAGCACTGGCCAAAATATCGAATGAGGGTGTCAAACCACGTCAAATTTTGAAGGTAGTAAATCTACTCCTTCTGGACCGACCAAGCATTGGCCAAAATAGCGAATGAGGGTGTCAATTTAGTCAAACTATAATATAGTAAATCTACTCTCACTGGACCGACCAAGCATTGGTCAAAATAGCGAATGAGGGTGTCAAACTACGTCAAACTTTGAATGTAGTAAATCTACTCCTACTGGACCGACCAAGCATTGGCCAAAATAGCAAATGAGGACGTCAAACTTTGAATGTAGTAAATCTACTCCCACTGGACCGACCAAGCACTGGCCAAAATAGCAAATGAGGCCATCAAACTTTGAAAGTAGTAAATCTACTCCCATTGGACCGACCTAGCACTGGCCAAAATAGCGAATCAGGGTATCAAACTTTGAATGTAGTAAATCTACTCCCACTGGACCGACCAAGCATTGGCCAAAATAGCGAATGATGGTGTGAAACTACGTCAAACTTTGAATGTAGTAAATCTACTCCCACTGGACCGACCAAGCACTGGCCAAAATAGCGAATGAGGGTGTCGAACTACGTCAAACTTTGAATGTAGTAAATCTACTCCCACTGGTCCGACCAAGCACTGGCCAAAATAGCGAATGAGGGTGTCAAAATACGTCAAACTTTGAATGTAGTAAATGTACTCCCACTGGACCGACCTAGCACTGGTCAAAATAGCAATTGAGGACGTCAAACTTTGAAGGTAGTAACTCTACTCCCACAGGACCGACCAAGCATTGGTCAAAATAGCGAAGCAGGGTATCAATCTCTGAATGTAGTAAACCTACTCCCACTGGACCGTCCAAGCATTGGTCAAAATAGCGAATCAGGGTATCAAACTTTGAATGTAGTAAATCTACTCCCACTGGACCGTACAAGCATTGGCCAAAATAGCGACTGAGGGTGTCAAACAATGTCAAACTTTGAATGTAGTAATTCTACTCCCACTGGACCGACCTAGCATTGGTCAAAATAGCGAATCAGGGTATCAAACTTTGAATGTAGTAAATCTACTCCCACTGGACCGTCCAAGCATTGGCCAAAATAGCGACTGAGTGTGTCAAACTATGTCAAACTTTGAATGTAGTAAATCTACTCCCACTGGACCGACCAAGCATTGGTCAAAATAGCGAATGAGGACGTCAAACTTTGAATGTAGTAAATCTACTCCCACTGGACCGACCTAGCACTGATCAAAATAGCAAATGAGGACGTCAAACTTTGAAGGTAGTAAATCTACTCCCACTAGACCGACCTAGCATTGGTCAAAATAGCGAATCAGGGTATCAAACTTTGAATGTAGTAAATCTACTCCCACTGTACCGACCAAGCATTGGTCAAAATAGCGAATCAGGGTATCAAACTTTGAATGTAGTAAATCTACTCCCACTGGACCGTCCAAGCATTGGCCAAAATAGCGACTGAGGGTGTCAAACTATGTCAAACTTTGAATGTAGTAAATCTACTCCAACTGGACCGACCAAGCACTGGCCAAAATAGCGAATGAGGGTGTCAAGCTATGTCAAACTTTGAATGTAGTAAATCTACTCCCACTGGACCGTCCAAGCATTGGCCAAAATAGCGACTGAGGGTGTCAAACTATGTCAAACTTTGAATGTAGTAAATCCACTCCCACTGGACCGTCCAAGCATTGGTCAAAATAGCAAATGAGGGTGTCAAACTATGTCAAACTTTGAATGTAGTAAATCTACTCCCACTGGACCGACCAAGCATTGGCCAAAATAGCGATTGAGGATGTCAAACTACGTCAAACTTTGAATGTAGTAAATCTACCCCAACTGGACCGACCAAGCATTGGCCAAAATAGCGAATGAGGGTGTCAAACTACGTCAAACTTTGAATGTAGTATATCTACTCCCACTGGACCGTCCAAGCATTGGTCAAAATAGCGAATCAGGGTATCAAACTTTGAATGTAGTAAATCTACTCCCACTGGTCCGACCAAGCACTGGCCAAAATAGCGAATGAGGGTGTCAAACTACGTCAAACTTTGAATGTAGTAAATCTACTCCCACTGGACCGACCAAGCACTGGCCAAAATAGCGAATGAGGGTGTCAAACTACGTCAAACTTTGAATGTAGTAAATCTACTCCCACTGGTCCGACCAAACACTGGCCAAAATAGCGAATGAGGGTGTCAAACTTTGAATGTAGTAAATCTACTCCCACTGGACCGTCCAAGCACTGGCCAAAATAGCGAATGAGGGTGTCAAACTTTGAATGTAGTAAATCTACTCCCACTGGACCGTCCAAGCATTGGTCAAAATAGCGAATCAGGGTATCAAACTTTGAATGTAGTAAATCTACTTCCACTGGACCGACCAAGCACTGGCCAAAATAGCGAATGAGGGTGTGAAACTACGTCAAACTTTGAATGTAGTAAATCTACTCCCACTGGACCGACCAAGCACTGGCCAAAATAGCGAATGAGGGTGTGAAACTACGTCAAACTTTGAATGCAGTAAATCTACTCCCACTGGTCCGACCAAGCACTGGCCAAAATAGCGAATCAGGGTATCAAACTTTGAATGTAGTAAATCTACTCCCACTGGACCGACCAAGCACTGGTCAAAATAGCGAATGAGGGTGTGAAACTACGTCAAACTTTGAATGTAGTAAATCTACTCCCACTGGACCGACCAAGCACTGGCCATAATAGCGAATGAGGGTGTCAAACTACGTCAAACTTTGAAGGTATTATATCTACTCCCACTGGACCGACCAAGCATTGTTCAAAATAGCGAATCAGGGTATCAAAATTTGAATATAGTAAATCTACTCCCACTGGACCGACCAAGCACTGGCCAAAATAGCGAATGAGGGTGTGAAACTACGTCAAAATTTGAATGTAGTAAATCTACTCCCACTGGACCGACCAAGCACTGGCCAAAATAGCAAATGAGGGTGTGAAACTACGTCAAACTTTGAATGTAGTAAATCTACTCCCACTGGACCGACCTAGCATTGGTCAAAATAGCGAATCAGGGTATCAAACTTTGAATGTAGTAAATCTACTCCCACTGGTCCGACCAAGCACTGGCCAAAATAGCGAATCAGGGTATCAAACTTTGAATATAGTAAACCTATTCCCACTGGTCCGACCAAGCACTGGCCAAAATAACGAATCAGGGTATCAAACTTTGAATGTAGTAAATCTACTCCCACTGGACCGACCAAGCACTGGCCAAAATAGCGAATGAGGGTTTCAAACTACGTCAAACTTTGAATGTAGTCAATCTACTCCCACTGGACCGACCTAGCACTGGTCAAAATAGCGAATGAGGGTGGCAAACTACGTCAAACTTTGAATGTAGTAAATCTACTCCCACTGGATCGTCCAAGCATTGGTCAAAATAGCGAATCAGGGTATCAAACTTTGAATGTAGTAAATCTACTTCCACTGAACCGTCCAAGCACTAGTCAAAATAGCGAATCAGGGTATCAAACTTTAATGTAGTAAATCTACTCCCACTGGACCGTGCAAGCATTGGCCAAAATAGCGACTGAGGGTGTCAAACTACGTGAAACTTTGAATGCAGTAAATCTACTCCCACAGGACCGACCAAGCACTGGTCAAAATAGCAAATGAGGACGTCAAACTTTGAATGTAGTAAATCTACTCCCACTGGACCGACCAAGCATTGGCCAAAATAGCGAATGAGGGTGTCAAACTAGTCAAACTTGGAATGTAGTAAATATACTCCCACTGGACCGTGCAAGCATTGGCCAAAATAGCGACTGAGGGTGTCAAACTACGTGAAACTTTGAATGTAGTAAATCTACTCCCACTGGACCGACCAAGCACTGGTCAAAATAGCAAATGAGGACGTCAAACTTTGAATGTAGTAAATCTACTCCCACTGGACCGACCAAGCACTGTTCAAAATAGCAAATGAGGACGTCAAACTTTGAATGTAGTAAATCTACTCCCACTGGACCGACCAAGCATTGGTCAAAATAGCGAATCAGGGTATCAATCTTTGAATATAGTAAATCTACTCCCACGGGACCGACCAAGCATTGGTCAAATAGCGAATCAGGGTATCAAACTTTGAATGTAGTAAATCTACTCCCACTGAACCGTCCAAGCATTGGTCAAAATAGTGAATCAGGGTATCAAACTTTGAATGTAGTAAATCTACTCCCACTGGACCGTCCAAGCATTGGTCAAAATAGCGAATACGGGTATCAAAGTTTGAATGTAGTAAATCTACTTCCACTAAACCGTCCAAGCATTGGTCAAATAGCGAATCAGGGTATCAAACTTTGAATGTAGTAAATCCACTCCCACTGGACCGACCAAGCATTGGCCAAAATAGCGAATGAGGGTGTCAAACTACGTCAAACTTTGAATGTCGTAAATCTACTCCCACTGGACCGACCAAGCACTTGCCAAAATAGCAAATGAGGACATCAAACTTTGAAAGTAGTAAATCTACTTCCATTGGACCGACCAAGCACTGGCCAAAATAGCGAATCAGGGTATCAAACTTTGAATGTAGTAAATCTACTCCCACTGGACCGACCAAGCATTGGCCAAAATAGCGAATGAGGGTGTCAAACTATGTCAAACTTTGAATGTAGTAAATCCACTCCCACTGGACTGTCCAAGCATTGGTCAAAATAGCAAATGAGGATGTCAAACTACGTCAAACTTTGAATGTAGTAAATCTACTTCCACTGGACCGACCAAGCATTGGCCAAAATAGCGATTGAGGATGTCAAACTACGTCAAACTTTGAATGTAGTAAATCTACCCCAACTGGACCGACCAAGTATTGGCCAAAATAGCGAATGAGGGTTTCAAACTACGTCAAACTTTGAATGTAGTATATCTACTCCCACTGGACCGTCCAAAGCATTGGTCAAAATAGCGAATCAGGGTATCAAACTTTGAATGTAGTAAATCTACTCCCACTGGTCCGACCAAGCACTGGCCAAAATAGCGAATGAGGGTGTCAAACTACGTCAAACTTTGAATGTAGTAAATCTACTCCTACTGGTCCGACCAAGCACTGTCCAAAATAGCGAATGAGGGTGTCAAACTACGTCAAACTTTGAATGTAGTAAATCTACTCCCACTGGTCCGACCAAGCACTGGCCAAAATAGCGAATGAGGGTGTCAAACTACGTCAAACTTTGAATGTAGTAAATGTACTCCCACTGGACCGACCTAGCACTGGTCAAAATAGCAATTGAGGACGTCAAACTTTGAAGGTAGTAACTCTACTCCCACAGGACCGACCAAGCATTGGTCAAAATAGCGAAGCAGGGTATCAATCTCTGAATGTAGTAAATCTACTCCCACTGGACCGTCCAAGCATTGGTCAAAATAGCGAATCAGGGTATCAAACTTTGAATGTAGTAAATCTACTCCCACTGGACCGTACAAGCATTGGCCAAAATAGCGACTGAGGGTGTCAAACAATGTCAAACTTTGAATGTAGTAATTCTACTCCCACTGGACCGACCTAGCATTGGTCAAAATAGCGAATCAGGGTATCAAACTTTGAATATAGTAAATCTACTCCCACTGGACCGTCCAAGCACTGGCCAAAATAGCGAATAAGGGTGTGAAACTACGTCAAACTTTGAATGCAGTAAATCTACTCCCACTGGACCGACCAAGCACTGGCCAAAATAGCGAATGAGGGTGTGAAACTACGTCAAACTTTGAATGTAGTAAATCTACTCCCACTGGACCAACCAAGCACTGGCCAAAATAGCGAATGAGGGTGTGAAACTACTCAAACTTTGAATGTAGTAAATCTACTCCCACTGGTCCGACCAAGCACTGGCCAAAATAGCGAATCAGGGTATCAAACTTTGAATGTAGTAAATCTACTCCCACTGGTCCGACCAAGCACTGGCCAAAATAGCGAATCAGGGTATCAAACTTTGAATGTAGTAAATCTACTCCCACTGGACCGACCAAGCACTGGCCAAAATAGCGAATGAGGGTGTGAAACTACGTCAAATTTTGAATGTAGTAAATCTACTCCCACTGGACCGACCAAGCACTGGCCAAAATATCGAATGAGGGTGTCAAACCACGTCAAATTTTGAAGGTAGTAAATCTACTCCTTCTGGACCGACCAAGCATTGGCCAAAATAGCGAATGAGGGTGTCAATTTAGTCAAACTATAATATAGTAAATCTACTCTCACTGGACCGACCAAGCATTGGTCAAAATAGCGAATGAGGGTGTCAAACTACGTCAAACTTTGAATGTAGTAAATCTACTCCTACTGGACCGACCAAGCATTGGCCAAAATAGCAAATGAGGACGTCAAACTTTGAATGTAGTAAATCTACTCCCACTGGACCGACCAAGCACTGGCCAAAATAGCGAATGAGGACATCAAACTTTGAAAGTAGTAAATCTACTCCCACTGGAGCGACCTAGCACTGGCCAAAATAGCGAATGAGGACATCAAACTTTGAAAGTAGTAAATCTACTCCCATTGGACCGACCAAGCACTGGCCAAAATAGCGAATGAGGACATCAAACTTTAAATGTAGTAAATCTACTCCCACTGGACCGACCAAGCACTGGCCAAAATAGCAAATGAGGCCATCAAACTTTGAAAGTAGTAAATTTACTCCCATTGGACCGACCTAGCACTCTCCAAAATAGCGAATCAGGGTATCAAACTTTGAATGTAGTAAATCTACTCCCACTGGACCGACCAAGCATTGGCCAAAATAGCGAATGATGGTGTGAAACTACGTCAAACTTTGAATGTAGTAAATCTACTCCCACTGGACCGACCAAGCACTGGCCAAAATAGCGAATGAGGGTGTCAAACTACGTCAAACTTTGAATGTAGTAAATCTACTCCCACTGGTCCGACCAAGCACTGGCCAAAATAGCGAATGAGGGTGTCAAACTACGTCAAACTTTGAATGTAGTAAATGTACTCCCACTGGACCGACCTAGCACTGGTCAAAATAGCAATTGAGGACGTCAAACGTTGAAGGTAGTAACTCTACTCCCACAGGACCGACCAAGCATTGGTCAAAATAGCGAAGCAGGGTATCAATCTCTGAATGTAGTAAATCTACTCCCACTGGACCGTCCAAGCATTGGTCAAAATAGCGAATCAGGGTATCAAACTTTGAATGTAGTAAATCTACTCCCACTGGACCGTACAAGCATTGGCCAAAATAGCGACTGAGGGTGTCAAACAATGTCAAACTTTGAATGTAGTAATTCTACTCCCACTGGACCGACCTAGCATTGGTCAAAATAGCGAATCAGGGTATCAAACTTTGAATGTAGTAAATCTACTCCCACTGGACCGTCCAAGCATTGGCCAAAATAGCGACTGAGTGTGTCAAACTATGTCAAACTTTGAATGTAGTAAATCTACTCCCACTGGACCGACCAAGCATTGGTCAAAATAGCGAATGAGGACGTCAAACTTTGAATGTAGTAAATCTACTCCCACTGGACCGACCTAGCACTGATCAAAATAGCAAATGAGGACGTCAAACTTTGAAGGTAGTAAATCTACTCCCACTGGACCGACCTAGCATTGGTCAAAATAGCGAATCAGGGTATCAAACTTTGAATGTAGTAAATCTACTCCCACTGTACCGACCAAGCATTGGTCAAAATAGCGAATCAGGGTATCAAACTTTGAATGTAGTAAATCTACTCCCACTGGACCGTCCAAGCATTGGCCAAAATAGCTACTGAGGGTGTCAAACTATGTCAAACTTTGAATGTAGTAAATCTACTCCAACTGGACCGACCAAGCACTGGCCAAAATAGCGAATGAGGGTGTCAAACTATGTCAAACTTTGAATGTAGTAAATCTACTCCCACTGGACCGTCCAAGCATTGGCCAAAATAGCGACTGAGGGTGTCAAACTATGTCAAACTTTGAATGTAGTAAATCCACTCCCACTGGACCGTCCAAGCATTGGTCAAAATAGCAAATGAGGGTGTCAAACTATGTCAAACTTTGAATGTAGTAAATCTACTCCCACTGGACCGACCAAGCATTGGCCAAAATAGCGATTGAGGATGTCAAACTACGTCAAACTTTGAATGTAGTAAATCTACCCCAACTGGACCGACCAAGCATTGGCCAAAATAGCGAATGAGGGTGTCAAACTACGTCAAACTTTGAATGTAGTATATCTACTCCCACTGGACCGTCCAAGCATTGGTCAAAATAGCGAATCAGGGTATCAAACTTTGAATGTAGTAAATCTACTCCCACTGGTCCGACCAAGCACTGGCCAAAATAGCGAATGAGGGTGTCAAACTACGTCAAACTTTGAATGTAGTAAATCTACTCCCACTGGACCGACCAAGCACTGGCCAAAATAGCGAATGAGGGTGTCAAACTACGTCAAACTTTGAATGTAGTAAATCTACTCCCACTGGTCCGACCAAGCACTGGCCAAAATAGCGAATGAGGGTGTCAAACTTTGAATGTAGTAAATCTACTCCCACTGGACCGTCCAAGCACTGGCCAAAATAGCGAATGACGGTGTCAAACTACGTCAAACTTTGAATGTAGTAAATCTACTCCCACTGGTCCGACCAAGCACTGGCCAAAATAGCGAATGAGGGTGTCAAACTACGTCAAACTTTGAATGTAGTAAATGTACTCCCACTGGACCGACCTAGCACTGGTCAAAATAGCAATTGAGGACGTCAAACGTTGAAGGTAGTAACTCTACTCCCACAGGACCGACCAAGCATTGGTCAAAATAGCGAAGCAGGGTATCAATCTCTGAATGTAGTAAATCTACTCCCACTGGACCGTCCAAGCATTGGTCAAAATAGCGAATCAGGGTATCAAACTTTGAATGTAGTAAATCTACTCCCACTGGACCGTACAAGCATTGGCCAAAATAGCGACTGAGGGTGTCAAACAATGTCAAACTTTGAATGTAGTAATTCTACTCCCACTGGACCGACCTAGCATTGGTCAAAATAGCGAATCAGGGTATCAAACTTTGAATGTAGTAAATCTACTCCCACTGGACCGTCCAAGCATTGGCCAAAATAGCGACTGAGTGTGTCAAACTATGTCAAACTTTGAATGTAGTAAATCTACTCCCACTGGACCGACCAAGCATTGGTCAAAATAGCGAATGAGGACGTCAAACTTTGAATGTAGTAAATCTACTCCCACTGGACCGACCTAGCACTGATCAAAATAGCAAATGAGGACGTCAAACTTTGAAGGTAGTAAATCTACTCCCACTGGACCGACCTAGCATTGGTCAAAATAGCGAATCAGGGTATCAAACTTTGAATGTAGTAAATCTACTCCCACTGTACCGACCAAGCATTGGTCAAAATAGCGAATCAGGGTATCAAACTTTGAATGTAGTAAATCTACTCCCACTGGACCGTCCAAGCATTGGCCAAAATAGCTACTGAGGGTGTCAAACTATGTCAAACTTTGAATGTAGTAAATCTACTCCAACTGGACCGACCAAGCACTGGCCAAAATAGCGAATGAGGGTGTCAAACTATGTCAAACTTTGAATGTAGTAAATCTACTCCCACTGGACCGTCCAAGCATTGGCCAAAATAGCGACTGAGGGTGTCAAACTATGTCAAACTTTGAATGTAGTAAATCCACTCCCACTGGACCGTCCAAGCATTGGTCAAAATAGCAAATGAGGGTGTCAAACTATGTCAAACTTTGAATGTAGTAAATCTACTCCCACTGGACCGACCAAGCATTGGCCAAAATAGCGATTGAGGATGTCAAACTACGTCAAACTTTGAATGTAGTAAATCTACCCCAACTGGACCGACCAAGCATTGGCCAAAATAGCGAATGAGGGTGTCAAACTACGTCAAACTTTGAATGTAGTATATCTACTCCCACTGGACCGTCCAAGCATTGGTCAAAATAGCGAATCAGGGTATCAAACTTTGAATGTAGTAAATCTACTCCCACTGGTCCGACCAAGCACTGGCCAAAATAGCGAATGAGGGTGTCAAACTACGTCAAACTTTGAATGTAGTAAATCTACTCCCACTGGACCGACCAAGCACTGGCCAAAATAGCGAATGAGGGTGTCAAACTACGTCAAACTTTGAATGTAGTAAATCTACTCCCACTGGTCCGACCAAGCACTGGCCAAAATAGCGAATGAGGGTGTCAAACTTTGAATGTAGTAAATCTACTCCCACTGGACCGTCCAAGCACTGGCCAAAATAGCGAATGACGGTGTCAAACTTTGAATGTAGTAAATCTACTCCCACTGGACCGTCCAAGCATTGGTCAAAATAGCGAATCAGGGTATCAAACTTTGAATGTAGTAAATCTACTTCCACTGGACCGACCAAGCACTGGCCAAAATAGCGAATGAGGGTGTGAAACTACGTCAAACTTTGAATGTAGTAAATCTACTCCCACTGGACCGACCAAGCACTGGCCAAAATAGCGAATGAGGGTGTGAAACTACGTCAAACTTTGAATGCAGTAAATCTACTCCCACTGGTCCGACCAAGCACTGGCCAAAATAGCGAATCAGGGTATCAAACTTTGAATGTAGTAAATCTACTCCCACTGGACCGACCAAGCACTGGTCAAAATAGCGAATGAGGGTGTGAAACTACGTCAAACTTTGAATGTAGTAAATCTACTCCCACTGGACCGACCAAGCACTGGCCATAATAGCGAATGAGGGTGTCAAACTACGTCAAACTTTGAAGGTATTATATCTACTCCCACTGGACCGACCAAGCATTGTTCAAAATAGCGAATCAGGGTATCAAAATTTGAATATAGTAAATCTACTCCCACTGGACCGACCAAGCACTGGCCAAAATAGCTAATGAGGGTGTGAAACTACGTCAAAATTTGAATGTAGTAAATCTACTCCCACTGGACCGACCAAGCACTGGCCAAAATAGCAAATGAGGGTGTGAAACTACGTCAAACTTTGAATGTAGTAAATCTACTCCCACTGGACCGACCTAGCATTGGTCAAAATAGCGAATCAGGGTATCAAACTTTGAATGTAGTAAATCTACTCCCACTGGTCCGACCAAGCACTGGCCAAAATAGCGAATCAGGGTATCAAACTTTGAATATAGTAAACCTATTCCCACTGGTCCGACCAAGCACTGGCCAAAATAACGAATCAGGGTATCAAACTTTGAATGTAGTAAATCTACTCCCACTGGACCGACCAAGCACTGGCCAAAATAGCGAATGAGGGTTTCAAACTACGTCAAACGTTGAATGTAGTAAATCTACTCCCACTGGACCGACCTAGCTCTGGTCAAAATAGCGAATGAGGGTGGCAAACTACGTCAAACTTTGAATGTAGTAAATCTACTCCCACTGGATCGTCCAAGCATTGGTCAAAATAGCGAATCAGGGTATCAAACTTTGAATGTAGTAAATCTACTTCCACTGAACCGTCCAAGCACTAGTCAAAATAGCGAATCAGGGTATCAAACTTTAATGTAGTAAATCTACTCCCACTGGACCGTGCAAGCATTGGCCAAAATAGCGACTGAGGGTGTCAAACTACGTGAAACTTTGAATGCAGTAAATCTACTCCCACAGGACCGACCAAGCACTGGTCAAAATAGCAAATGAGGACGTCAAACTTTGAATGTAGTAAATCTACTCCCACTGGACCGACCAAGCATTGGCCAAAATAGCGAATGAGGGTGTCAAACTAGTCAAACTTGGAATGTAGTAAATCTACTCCCACTGGACCGTGCAAGCATTGGCCAAAATAGCGACTGAGGGTGTCAAACTACGTGAAACTTTGAATGTAGTAAATCTACTCCCACTGGACCGACCAAGCACTGGTCAAAATAGCAAATGAGGACGTCAAACTTTGAATGTAGTAAATCTACTCCCACTGGACCGACCAAGCACTGGTCAAAATAGCAAATGAGGACGTCAAACTTTGAATGTAGTAAATCTACTCCCACTGGACCGACCAAGCATTGGTCAAAATAGCGAATCAGGGTATCAATCTTTGAATATAGTAAATCTACTCCCACGGGACCGACCAAGCATTGGTCAAAATAGCGAATAAGGGTATCAAACTTTGAATGTAGTAAATCTACTCCCACTGAACCGTCCAAGCATTGGTCAAAATAGTGAATCAGGGTATCAAACTTTGAATGTAGTAAATCTACTCCCACTGGACCGTCCAAGCATTGGTCAAAATAGCGAATACGGGTATCAAAGTTTGAATGTAGTAAATCTACTTCCACTAAACCGTCCAAGCATTGGTCAAAATAGCGAATCAGGGTATCAAACTTTGAATGTAGTAAATCCACTCCCACTGGACCGACCAAGCATTGGCCAAAATAGCGAATGAGGGTGTCAAACTACGTCAAACTTTGAATGTCGTAAATCTACTCCCACTGGACCGACCAAGCACTTGCCAAAATAGCAAATGAGGACATCAAACTTTGAAAGTAGTAAATCTACTTCCATTGGACCGACCAAGCACTGGCCAAAATAGCGAATCAGGGTATCAAACTTTGAATGTAGTAAATCTACTCCCACTGGACCGACCAAGCATTGGCCAAAATAGCGAATGAGGGTGTCAAACTATGTCAAACTTTGAATGTAGTAAATCCACTCCCACTGGACCGTCCAAGCATTGGTCAAAATAGCAAATGAGGATGTCAAACTACGTCAAACTTTGAATGTAGTAAATCTACTTCCACTGGACCGACCAAGCATTGGCCAAAATAGCGATTGAGGATGTCAAACTACGTCAAACTTTGAATGTAGTAAATCTACCCCAACTGGACCGACCAAGTATTGGCCAAAATAGCGAATGAGGGTGTCAAACTACGTCAAACTTTGAATGTAGTATATCTACTCCCACTGGACCGTCCAAGCATTGGTCAAAATAGCGAATCAGGGTATCAAACTTTGAATGTAGTAAATCTACTCCCACTGGTCCGACCAAGCACTGGCCAAAATAGCGAATGAGGGTGTCAAACTACGTCAAACTTTGAATGTAGTAAATCTACTCCTACTGGTCCGACCAAGCACTGGCCAAAATAGCGAATGAGGGTTTCAAACTACGTCAAACTTTGAATGTAGTAAATCTACTCCCACTGGTCCGACCAAGCACTGGCCAAAATAGCGAATGAGGGTGTCAAACTACGTCAAACTTTGAATGTAGTAAATGTACTCCCACTGGACCGACCTAGCACTGGTCAAAATAGCAATTGAGGACGTCAAACTTTGAAGGTAGTAACTCTACTCCCACAGGACCGACCAAGCATTGGTCAAAATAGCGAAGCAGGGTATCAATCTCTGAATGTAGTAACTCTACTCCCACTGGACCGTCCAAGCATTGGTCAAAATAGCGAATCAGGGTATCAAACTTTGAATGTAGTAAATCTACTCCCACTGGACCGTACAAGCATTGGCCAAAATAGCGACTGAGGGTGTCAAACAATGTCAAACTTTGAATGTAGTAATTCTACTCCCACTGGACCGACCTAGCATTGGTCAAAATAGCGAATCAGGGTATCAAACTTTGAATATAGTAAATCTACTCCCACTGGACCGTCCAAGCACTGGCCAAAATAGCGAATGAGGGTGTGAAACTACGTCAAACTTTGAATGTAGTAAATCTACTCCCACTGGACCGACCAAGCACTGGCCAAAATAGCGAATGAGGGTGTGAAACTACGTCAAACTTTGAATGTAGTAAATCTACTCCCACTGGACCAACCAAGCACTGGCCAAAATAGCGAATCAGGGTATCAAACTTTGAATGTAGTAAATCTACTCCCACTGGTCCGACCAAGCACTGGCCAAAATAGCGAATCAGGGTATCAAACTTTGAATGTAGTAAATCTACTCCCACTGGACCGACCAAGCACTGGCCAAAATAGCGAATGAAGGTGTGAAACTACGTCAAACTTTGAATGTAGTAAATCTACTCCCACTGGACCGACCAAGCACTGGCCAAAATATCGAATGAGGGTGTCAAACCACGTCAAATTTTGAAGGTAGTAAATCTACTCCTTCTGGACCGACCAAGCATTGGCCAAAATAGCGAATGAGGGTGTCAATTTAGTCAAACTATAATATAGTAAATCTACTCTCACTGGACCGACCAAGCATTGGTCAAAATAGCGAATGAGGGTGTCAAACTACGTCAAACTTTGAATGTAGTAAATCTACTCCTACTGGACCGACCAAGCATTGGCCAAAATAGCAAATGAGGACGTCAAACTTTGAATGTAGTAAATCTACTCCCACTGGACCGACCAAGCACTGGCCAAAATAGCGAATGAGGACATCAAACTTTGAAAGTAGTAAATCTACTCCCACTGGAGCGACCTAGCACTGGCCAAAATAGCGAATGAGGACATCAAACTTTGAAAGTTGTAAATCTACTCCCATTGGACCGACCAAGCACTGGCCAAAATAGCGAATGAGGACATCAAACTTTAAATGTAGTAAATCTACTCCCACTGGACCGACCAAGCACTGGCCAAAATAGCAAATGAGGCCATCAAACTTTGAAAGTAGTAAATCTACTCCCATTGGACCGACCTAGCACTGGCCAAAATAGCGAATCAGGGTATCAAACTTTGAATGTAGTAAATCTACTCCCACTGGACCGACCAAGCATTGGCCAAAATAGCGAATGATGGTGTGAAACTACGTCAAACTTTGAATGTAGTAAATCTACTCCCACTGGACCGAGCAAGCACTGGCCAAAATAGCGAATGAGGGTGTCAAACTACGTCAAACTTTGAATGTAGTAAATCTACTCCCACTGGTCCGACCAAGCACTGGCCAAAATAGCGAATGAGGGTGTCAAACTACGTCAAACTTTGAATGTAGTAAATGTACTCCCACTGGACCGACCTAGCACTGGTCAAAATAGCAATTGAGGACGTCAAACTTTGAAGGTAGTAACTCTACTCCCACAGGACCGACCAAGCATTGGTCAAAATAGCGAAGCAGGGTATCAATCTCTGAATGTAGTAAATCTACTCCCACTGGACCGTCCAAGCATTGGTCAAAATAGCGAATCAGGGTATCAAACTTTGAATGTAGTAAATCTACTCCCACTGGACCGTACAAGCATTGGCCAAAATAGCGACTGAGGGTGTCAAACAATGTCAAACTTTGAATGTAGTAATTCTACTCCCACTGGACCGACCTAGCATTGGTCAAAATAGCGAATCAGGGTATCAAACTTTGAATGTAGTAAATCTACTCCCACTGGACCGTCCAAGCATTGGCCAAAATAGCGACTGAGTGTGTCAAACTATGTCAAACTTTGAAAGTAGTAAATCTACTCCCACTGGACCGACCAAGCATTGGTCAAAATAGCGAATGAGGACGTCAAACTTTGAATGTAGTAAATCTACTCCCACTGGACCGACCTAGCATTGGTCAAAATAGCGAATCAGGGTATCAAACTTTGAATGTAGTAAATCTACTCCCACTGTACCGACCAAGCATTGGTCAAAATAGCGAATCAGGGTATCAAACTTTGAATGTAGTAAATCTACTCCCACTGGACCGTCCAAGCATTGGCCAAAATAGCGACTGAGGGTGTCAAACTATGTCAAACTTTGAATGTAGTAAATCTACTCCAACTGGACCGACCAAGCACTGGCCAAAATAGCGAATGAGGGTGTCAAACTATGTCAAACTTTGAATGTAGTAAATCTACTCCCACTGGACCGTCCAAGCATTGGCCAAAATAGCGACTGAGGGTGTCAAACTATGTCAAACTTTGAATGTAGTAAATCCACTCCCACTGGACCGTCCAAGCATTGGTCAAAATAGCAAATGAGGGTGTCAAACTATGTCAAACTTTGAATGTAGTAAATCTACTCCCACTGGACCGACCAAGCATTGGCCAAAATAGCGATTGAGGATGTCAAACTACGTCAAACTTTGAATGTAGTAAATCTACCATAAATTGACCGACCAAGCATTGGCCAAAATAGCGAATGAGGGTGTCAAACTACGTCAAACTTTGAATGTAGTATATCTACTCCCACTGGACCGTCCAAGCATTGGTCAAAATAGCGAATCAGGGTATCAAACTTTGAATGTAGTAAATCTACTCCCACTGGTCCGACCAAGCACTGGCCAAAATAGCGAATGAGGGTGTCAAACTTTGAATGTAGTAAATCTACTCCCACTGGACCGTCCAAGCAATGGCCAAAATAGCGAAATAGGGTGTCAAACTTTGAATGTAGTAAATCTACTCCCACTGGACCGTCCAAGCATTGGTCAAAATAGCGAATCAGGGTATCAAACTTTGAATGTAGTAAATCTACTTCCACTGGACCGACCAAGCACTGGCCAAAATAGCGAATGAGGGTGTGAAACTACGTCAAACTTTGAATGTAGTAAATCTACTCCCACTGGACCGACCAAGCACTGGCCAAAATAGCGAATGAGGGTGTGAAACTACGTCAAACTTTGAATGCAGTAAATCTACTCCCACTGGTCCGACCAAGCACTGGCCAAAATAGCGAATCAGGGTATCAAACTTTGAATATAGTAAATCTACTCCCACTGGACCGACCAAGCACTGGTCAAAATAGCGAATGAGGGTGTGAAACTACGTCAAACTTTTAATGTAGAAAATCTACTCCTACTGGACCGACCAAGCACTGGCCATAATAGCGAATGAGGGTGTCAAACTACGTCAAACTTTGAAGGTATTATATCTACTCCCACTGGACCGACCAAGCATTGTTCAAAATAGCGAATCAGGGTATCAAAATTTGAATATAGTAAATCTACTCCCACTGGACCGACCAAGCACTGGCCAAAATAGCGAATGAGGGTGTGAAACTACGTCAAAATTTGAATGTAGTAAATCTACTCCCACTGGACCGACCAAGCACTGGCCAAAATAGCAAATGAGGGTGTGAAACTACGTCAAACTTTGAATGTAGTAAATCTACTCCCACTGGACCGACCTAGCATTGGTCAAAATAGCGAATCAGGGTATCAAACTTTGAATGTAGTAAATCTACTCCCACTGGTCCGACCAAGCACTGGCCAAAATAGCGAATCAGGGTATCAAACTTTGAATATAGTAAACCTATTCCCACTGGTCCGACCAAGCACTGGCCAAAATAACGAATCAGGGTATCAAACTTTGAATGTAGTAAATCTACTCCCACTGGACCGACCAAGCACTGGCCAAAATAGCGAATGAGGGTTTCAAACTACGTCAAACTTTGAATGTAGTAAATCTACTCCCACTGGACCGACCTAGCACTGGTCAAAATAGCGAATGAGGGTGGCAAACTACGTCAAACTTTGAATGTAGTAAATCTACTCCCACTGGATCGTCCAAGCATTGGTCAAAATAGCGAATCAGGGTATCAAACTTTGAATGTAGTAAATCTACTTCCACTGAACCGTCCAAGCACTAGTCAAAATAGCGAATCAGGGTATCAAACTTTAATGTAGTAAATCTACTCCCACTGGACCGTGCAAGCATTGGCCAAAATAGCGACTGAGGGTGTCAAACTACGTGAAACTTTGAATGCAGTAAATCTACTCCCACAGGACCGACCAAGCACTGGTCAAAATAGCAAATGAGGACGTCAAACTTTGAATGTAGTAAATCTACTCCCACTGGACCGACCAAGCATTGGCCAAAATAGCGAATGAGGGTGTCAAACTAGTCAAACTTGGAATGTAGTAAATCTACTCCCACTGGACCGTGCAAGCATTGGCCAAAATAGCGACTGAGGGTGTCAAACTACGTGAATCTTTGAATGTAGTAAATCTACTCCCACTGGACCGACCAAGCACTGGTCAAAATAGCAAATGAGGACGTCAAACTTTGAATGTAGTAAATCTACTCCTACTGGACCGACCAAGCACTGGTCAAAATAGCAAATGAGGACGTCAAACTTTGAATGTAGTAAATCTACTCCCACTGGACCGACCAAGCATTGGTCAAAATAGCGAATCAGGGTATCAATCTTTGAATATAGTAAATCTACTCCCACGGGACCGACCAAGCATTGGTCAAAATAGCGAATCAGGGTATCAAACTTTGAATGTAGTAAATCTACTCCCACTGAACCGTCCAAGCATTGGTCAAAATAGTGAATCAGGGTATCAAACTTTGAATGTAGTAAATCTACTCCCACTGGACCGTCCAAGCATTGGTCAAAATAGCGAATCAGGGTATCAAAGTTTGAATGTAGTAAATCTACTCCCACTGGACCGTCCAAGCATTGGTCAAAATAGCGAATCAGGGTATCAAACTTTGAATGTAGTAAATCTACTTCCACTAAACCGTCCAAGCATTGGTCAAAATAGCGAAACAGGGTATCAAACTTTGAATGTAGTAAATCCACTCCCACTGGACCGACCTAGCATTGGCCAAAATAGCGAATGAGGGTGTCAAACTACGTCAAACTTTGAATGTCGTAAATCTACTCCCACTGGACCGACCAAGCACTTGCCAAAATAGCAAATGAGGACATCAAACTTTGAAAGTAGTAAATCTACTTCCATTGGACCGACCAAGCACTGGCCATAATAGCGAATCAGGGTATCAAACTTTGAATGTAGTAAATCTACTCCCACTGGACCGACCAAGCATTGGCCAAAATAGCGAATGAGGGTGTCAAACTATGTCAAACTTTGAATGTAGTAAATCCACTCCCACTGGACCGTCCAAGCATTGGTCAAAATAGCAAATGAGGATGTCAAACTACGTCAAACTTTGAATGTAGTAAATCTACTTCCACTGGACCGACCAAGCATTGGCCAAAATAGCGATTGAGGATGTCAAACTTTGAAGGTAGTAACTCTACTCCCACAGGACCGACCAAGCATTGGTCAAAATAGCGAAGCAGGGTATCAATCTCTGAATGTAGTAAATCTACTCCCACTGGACCGTCCAAGCATTGGTCAAAATAGCGAATCAGGGTATCAAACTTTGAATGTAGTAAATCTACTCCCACTGGACCGTACAAGCATTGGCCAAAATAGCGACTGAGGGTGTCAAACAATGTCAAACTTTGAATGTAGTAATTCTACTCCCACTGGACCGACCTAGCATTGGTCAAAATAGCGAATCAGGGTATCAAACTTTGAATGTAGTAAATCTACTCCCACTGGACCGTCCAAGCATTGGCCAAAATAGCGACTGAGTGTGTCAAACTATGTCAAACTTTGAAAGTAGTAAATCTGCTCCCACTGGACCGACCAAGCATTGGTCAAAATAGCGAATGAGGACGTCAAACTTTGAATGTAGTAAATCTACTCCCACTGGACCGACCTAGCATTGGTCAAAATAGCGAATCAGGGTATCAAACTTTGAATGTAGTAAATCTACTCCCACTGTACCGACCAAGCATTGGTCAAAATAGCGAATCAGGGTATCAAACTTTGAATGTAGTAAATCTACTCCCACTGGACCGTCCAAGCATTGGCCAAAATAGCGACTGAGGGTGTCAAACTATGTCAAACTTTGAATGTAGTAAATCTACTCCAACTGGACCGACCAAGCACTGGCCAAAATAGCGAATGAGGGTGTCAAACTATGTCAAACTTTGAATGTAGTAAATCTACTCCCACTGGACCGTCCAAGCATTGGCCAAAATAGCGACTGAGGGTGTCAAACTATGTCAAACTTTGAATGTAGTAAATCCACTCCCACTGGACCGTCCAAGCATTGGTCAAAATAGCAAATGAGGGTGTCAAACTATGTCAAACTTTGAATGTAGTAAATCTACTCCCACTGGACCGACCAAGCATTGGCCAAAATAGCGATTGAGGATGTCAAACTACGTCAAACTTTGAATGTAGTAAATCTACCATAAATGGACCGACCAAGCATTGGCCAAAATAGCGAATGAGGGTGTCAAACTACGTCAAACTTTGAATGTAGTATATCTACTCCCACTGGACCGTCCAAGCATTGGTCAAAATAGCGAATCAGGGTATCAAACTTTGAATGTAGTAAATCTACTCCCACTGGTCCGACCAAGCACTGGCCAAAATAGCGAATGAGGGTGTCAAACTACGTCAAACTTTGAATGTAGTAAATCTACTCCCACTGGACCGACCAAGCACTGGCCAAAATAGCGAATGAGGGTGTCAAACTACGTCAAACTTTGAATGTAGTAAATCTACTCCCACTGGTCCGACCAAGCACTGGCCAAAATAGCGAATGAGGGTGTCAAACTTTGAATGTAGTAAATCTACTCCCACTGGACCGTCCAAGCATTGGTCAAAATAGCGAATACGGGTATCAAAGTTTGAATGTAGTAAATCTACTTCCACTAAACCGTCCAAGCATTGGTCAAAATAGCGAATCAGGGTATCAAACTTTGAATGTAGTAAATCCACTCCCACTGGACCGACCAAGCATTGGCCAAAATAGCGAATGAGGGTGTCAAACTACGTCAAACTTTGAATGTCGTAAATCTACTCCCACTGGACCGACCAAGCACTTGCCAAAATAGCAAATGAGGACATCAAACTTTGAAAGTAGTAAATCTACTTCCATTGGACCGACCAATCACTGGCCAAAATAGCGAATCAGGGTATCAAACTTTGAATGTAGTAAATCTACTCCCACTGGACCGACCAAGCATTGGCCAAAATAGCGAATGAGGGTGTCAAACTATGTCAAACTTTGAATGTAGTAAATCCACTCCCACTGGACCGTCCAAGCATTGGTCAAAATAGCAAATGAGGATGTCAAACTACGTCAAACTTTGAATGTAGTAAATCTACTTCCACTGGACCGACCAAGCATTGGCCAAAATAGCGATTGAGGATGTCAAACTACGTCAAACTTTGAATGTAGTAAATCTACCCCAACTGGACCGACCAAGTATTGGCCAAAATAGCGAATGAGGGTGTCAAACTACGTCAAACTTTGAATGTAGTATATCTACTCCCACTGGACCGTCCAAGCATTGGTCAAAATAGCGAATCAGGGTATCAAACTTTGAATGTAGTAAATCTACTCCCACTGGTCCGACCAAGCACTGGCCAAAATAGCGAATGAGGGTGTCAAACTACGTCAAACTTTGAATGTAGTAAATCTACTCCTACTGGTCCGACCAAGCACTGGCCAAAATAGCGAATGAGGGTGTCAAACTACGTCAAACTTTGAATGTAGTAAATCTACTCCCACTGGTCCGACCAAGCACTGGCCAAAATAGCGAATGAGGGTGTCAAACTACGTCAAACTTTGAATGTAGTAAATGTACTCCCACTGGACCGACCTAGCACTGGTCAAAATAGCAATTGAGGACGTCAAACTTTGAAGGTAGTAACTCTACTCCCACAGGACCGACCAAGCATTGGTCAAAATAGCGAAGCAGGGTATCAATCTCTGAATGTAGTAAATCTACTCCCACTGGACCGTCCAAGCATTGGTCAAAATAGCGAATCAGGGTATCAAACTTTGAATGTAGTAAATCTACTCCCACTGGACCGTACAAGCATTGGCCAAAATAGCGACTGAGGGTGTCAAACAATGTCAAACTTTGAATGTAGTAATTCTACTCCCACTGGACCGACCTAGCATTGGTCAAAATAGCGAATCAGGGTATCAAACTTTGAATATAGTAAATCTACTCCCACTGGACCGTCCAAGCACTGGCCAAAATAGCGAATGAGGGTGTGAAACTACGTCAAACTTTGAATGTAGTAAATCTACTCCCACTGGACCGACCAAGCACTGGCCAAAATAGCGAATGAGGGTGTGAAACTACGTCAAACTTTGAATGTAGTAAATCTACTCCCACTGGACCAACCAAGCACTGGCCAAAATAGCGAATCAGGGTATCAAACTTTGAATGTAGTAAATCACTCCCACTGGTCCGACCAAGCACTGGCCAAAATAGCGAATCAGGGTATCAAACTTTGAATGTAGTAAATCTACTCCCACTGGACCGACCAAGCACTGGCCAAAATAGCGAATGAGGGTGTGAAACTACGTCAAACTTTGAATGTAGTAAATCTACTCCCACTGGACCGACCAAGCACTGGCCAAAATATCGAATGAGGGTGTCAAACCACGTCAAATTTTGAAGGTAGTAAATCTACTCCTTCTGGACCGACCAAGCATTGGCCAAAATAGCGAATGAGGGTGTCAATTTAGTCAAACTATAATATAGTAAATCTACTCTCACTGGACCGACCAAGCATTGGTCAAAATAGCGAATGAGGGTGTCAAACTACGTCAAACTTTGAATGTAGTAAATCTACTCCTACTGGACCGACCAAGCATTGGCCAAAATAGCAAATGAGGACGTCAAACTTTGAATGTAGTAAATCTACTCCCACTGGACCGACCAAGCACTGGCCAAAATAGCGAATGAGGACATCAAACTTTGAAAGTAGTAAATCTACTCCCACTGGAGCGACCTAGCACTGGCCAAAATAGCGAATGAGGACATCAAACTTTGAAAGTAGTAAATCTACTCCCATTGGACCGACCAAGCACTGGCCAAAATAGCGAATGAGGACATCAAACTTTAAATGTAGTAAATCTACTCCCACTGGACCGACCAAGCACTGGCCAAAATAGCAAATGAGGCCATCAAACTTTGAAAGTAGTAAATCTACTCCCATTGGACCGACCTAGCACTGGCCAAAATAGCGAATCAGGGTATCAAACTTTGAATGTAGTAAATCTACTCCCACTGGACCGACCAAGCATTGGCCAAAATAGCGAATGATGGTGTGAAACTACGTCAAACTTTGAATGTAGTAAATCTACTTCCACTGGACCGACCAAGCATTGGCCAAAATAGCGATTGAGGATGTCAAACTACGTCAAACTTTGAATGTAGTAAATCTACCCCAACTGGACCGACCAAGTATTGGCCAAAATAGCGAATGAGGGTGTCAAACTACGTCAAACTTTGAATGTAGTATATCTACTCCCACTGGACCGTCCAAGCATTGGTCAAAATAGCGAATCAGGGTATCAAACTTTGAATGTAGTAAATCTACTCCCACTGGTCCGACCAAGCACTGGCCAAAATAGCGAATGAGGGTGTCAAACTACGTCAAACTTTGAATGTAGTAAATCTACTCCTACTGGTCCGACCAAGCACTGGCCAAAATAGCGAATGAGGGTGTCAAACTACGTCAAACTTTGAATGTAGTATATCTACTCCCACTGGACCGTCCAAGCATTGGTCAAAATAGCGAATCAGGGTATCAAACTTTGAATGTAGTAAATCTACTCCCACTGGTCCGACCAAGCACTGGCCAAAATAGCGAATGAGGGTGTCAAACTACGTCAAACTTTGAATGTAGTAAATCTACTCCCACTGGACCGACCAAGCACTGGCCAAAATAGCGAATGAGGGTGTCAAACTACGTCAAACTTTGAATGTAGTAAATCTACTCCCACTGGTCCGACCAAGCACTGGCCAAAATAGCGAATGAGGGTGTCAAACTTTGAATGTAGTAAATCTACTCCCACTGGACCGTCCAAGCAATGGCCAAAATAGCGAAATAGGGTGTCAAACTTTGAATGTAGTAAATCTACTCCCACTGGACCGTCCAAGCATTGGTCAAAATAGCTAATCAGGGTATCAAACTTTGAATGTAGTAAATCTACTTCCACTGGACCGACCAAGCACTGGCCAAAATAGCGAATGAGGGTGTGAAACTACGTCAAACTTTGAATGTAGTAAATCTACTCCCACTGGACCGACCAAGCACTGGCCAAAATAGCGAATGAGGGTGTGAAACTACGTCAAACTTTGAATGCAGTAAATCTACTCCCACTGGTCCGACCAAGCACTGGCCAAAATAGCGAATCAGGGTATCAAACTTTGAATATAGTAAATCTACTCCCACTGGACCGACCAAGCACTGGTCAAAATAGCGAATGAGGGTGTGAAACTACGTCAAACTTTTAATGTAGAAAATCTACTCCTACTGGACCGACCAAGCACTGGCCATAATAGCGAATGAGGGTGTCAAACTACGTCAAACTTTGAAGGTATTATATCTACTCCCACTGGACCGACCAAGCATTGTTCAAAATAGCGAATCAGGGTATCAAAATTTGAATATAGTAAATCTACTCCCACTGGACCGACCAAGCACTGGCCAAAATAGTGAATGAGGGTGTGAAACTACGTCAAAATTTGAATGTAGTAAATCTACTCCCACTGGACCGACCGAGCACTGGCCAAAATAGCAAATGAGGGTGTGAAACTACGTCAAACTTTGAATGTAGTAAATCTACTCCCACTGGACCGACCTAGCATTGGTCAAAATAGCGAATCAGGGTATCAAACTTTGAATGTAGTAAATCTACTCCCACTGGTCCGACCAAGCACTGGCCAAAATAGCGAATCAGGGTATCAAACTTTGAATATAGTAAACCTATTCCCACTGGTCCGACCAAGCACTGGCCAAAATAACGAATCAGGGTATCAAACTTTGAATGTAGTAAATCTACTCCCACTGGACCGACCAAGCACTGGCCAAAATAGCGAATGAGGGTTTCAAACTACGTCAAACTTTGAATGTAGTAAATCTACTCCCACTGGACCGACCTAGCACTGGTCAAAATAGCGAATGAGCGTGGCAAACTACGTCAAACTTTGAATGTAGTAAATCTACTCCCACTGGATCGTCCAAGCATTGGTCAAAATAGCGAATCAGGGTATCAAACTTTGAATGTAGTAAATCTACTTCCACTGAACCGTCCAAGCACTAGTCAAAATAGCGAATCAGGGTATCAAACTTTAATGTAGTAAATCTACTCCCACTGGACCGTGCAAGCATTGGCCAAAATAGCGACTGAGGGTGTCAAACTACGTGAAACTTTGAATGCAGTAAATCTACTCCCACAGGACCGACCAAGCACTGGTCAAAATGGCAAATGAGGACGTCAAACTTTGAATGTAGTAAATCTACTCCCACTGGACCGACCAAGCATTGGCCAAAATAGCGAATGAGGGTGTCAAACTAGTCAAACTTGGAATGTAGTAAATCTACTCCCACTGGACCGTGCAAGCATTGGCCAAAATAGCGACTGAGGGTGTCAAACTACGTGAATCTTTGAATGTAGTAAATCTACTCCCACTGGACCGACCAAGCACTGGTCAAAATAGCAAATGAGGACGTCAAACTTTGAATGTAGTAAATCTACTCCTACTGGACCGACCAAGCACTGGTCAAAATAGCAAATGAGGACGTCAAACTTTGAATGTAGTAAATCTACTCCCACTGGACCGACCAAGCATTGGTCAAAATAGCGAATCAGGGTATCAATCTTTGAATATAGTAAATCTACTCCCACGGGACCGACCAAGCATTGGTCAAAATAGCGAATCAGGGTATCAAACTTTGAATGTAGTAAATCTACTCCCACTGAACCGTCCAAGCATTGGTCAAAATAGTGAATCAGGGTATCAAACTTTGAATGTAGTAAATCTACTCCCACTGGACCGTCCAAGCATTGGTCAAAATAGCGAATCAGGGTATCAAAGTTTGAATGTAGTAAATCTACTCCCACTGGACCGTCCAAGCATTGGTCAAAATAGCGAATCAGGGTATCAAACTTTGAATGTAGTAAATCTACTTCCACTAAACCGTCCAAGCATTGGTCAAAATAGCGAAACAGGGTATCAAACTTTGAATGTAGTAAATCCACTCCCACTGGACCGACCAAGCATTGGCCAAAATAGCGAATGAGGGTGTCAAACTACGTCAAACTTTGAATGTCGTAAATCTACTCCCACTGGACCGACCAAGCACTTGCCAAAATAGCAAATGAGGACATCAAACTTTGAAAGTAGTAAATCTACTTCCATTGGACCGACCAAGCACTGGCCATAATAGCGAATCAGGGTATCAAACTTTGAATGTAGTAAATCTACTCCCACTGGACCGACCAAGCATTGGCCAAAATAGCGAATGAGGGTGTCAAACTATGTCAAACTTTGAATGTAGTAAATCCACTCCCACTGGACCGTCCAAGCATTGGTCAAAATAGCAAATGAGGATGTCAAACTACGTCAAACTTTGAATGTAGTAAATCTACTTCCACTGGACCGACCAAGCATTGGCCAAAATAGCGATTGAGGATGTCAAACTTTGAAGGTAGTAACTCTACTCCCACAGGACCGACCAAGCATTGGTCAAAATAGCGAAGCAGGGTATCAATCTCTGAATGTAGTAAATCTACTCCCACTGGACCGTCCAAGCATTGGTCAAAATAGCGAATCAGGGTATCAAACTTTGAATGTAGTAAATCTACTCCCACTGGACCGTACAAGCATTGGCCAAAATAGCGACTGAGGGTGTCAAACAATGTCAAACTTTGAATGTAGTAATTCTACTCCCACTGGACCGACCTAGCATTGGTCAAAATAGCGAATCAGGGTATCAAACTTTGAATGTAGTAAATCTACTCCCACTGGACCGTCCAAGCATTGGCCAAAATAGCGACTGAGTGTGTCAAACTATGTCAAACTTTGAAAGTAGTAAATCTACTCCCACTGGACCGACCAAGCATTGGTCAAAATAGCGAATGAGGACGTCAAACTTTGAATGTAGTAAATCTACTCCCACTGGACCGACCTAGCATTGGTCAAAATAGCGAATCAGGGTATCAAACTTTGAATGTAGTAAATCTACTCCCACTGTACCGACCAAGCATTGGTCAAAATAGCGAATCAGGGTATCAAACTTTGAATGTAGTAAATCTACTCCCACTGGACCGTCCAAGCATTGGCCAAAATAGCGACTGAGGGTGTCAAACTATGTCAAACTTTGAATGTAGTAAATCTACTCCAACTGGACCGACCAAGCACTGGCCAAAATAGCGAATGAGGGTGTCAAACTACGTCAAACTTTGAATGTAGTAAATCTACTCCCACTGGTCCGACCAAGCACTGGCCAAAATAGCGAATGAGGGTGTCAAACTACGTCAAACTTTGAATGTAGTAAATGTACTCCCACTGGACCGACCTAGCACTGGTCAAAATAGCAATTGAGGACGTCAAACTTTGAAGGTAGTAACTCTACTCCCACAGGACCGACCAAGCATTGGTCAAAATAGCGAAGCAGGGTATCAATCTCTGAATGTAGTAAATCTACTCCCACTGGACCGTCCAAGCATTGGTCAAAATAGCGAATCAGGGTATCAAACTTTGAATGTAGTAAATCTACTCCCACTGGACCGTACAAGCATTGGCCAAAATAGCGACTGAGGGTGTCAAACAATGTCAAACTTTGAATGTAGTAATTCTACTCCCACTGGACCGACCTAGCATTGGTCAAAATAGCTAATCAGGGTATCAAACTTTGAATGTAGTAAATCTACTCCCACTGGACCGTCCAAGCATTGGCCAAAATAGCGACTGAGTGTGTCAAACTATGTCAAACTTTGAAAGTAGTAAATCTACTCCCACTGGACCGACCAAGCATTGGTCAAAATAGCGAATGAGGACGTCAAACTTTGAATGTAGTAAATCTACTCCCACTGGACCGACCTAGCATTGGTCAAAATAGCGAATCAGGGTATCAAACTTTGAATGTAGTAAATCTACTCCCACTGTACCGACCAAGCATTGGTCAAAATAGCGAATCAGGGTATCAAACTTTGAATGTAGTAAATCTACTCCCACTGGACCGTCCAAGCATTGGCCAAAATAGCGACTGAGGGTGTCAAACTATGTCAAACTTTGAATGTAGTAAATCTACTCCAACTGGACCGACCAAGCACTGGCCAAAATAGCGAATGAGGGTGTCAAACTATGTCAAACTTTGAATGTAGTAAATCTACTCCCACTGGACCGTCCAAGCATTGGCCAAAATAGCGACTGAGGGTGTCAAACTATGTCAAACTTTGAATGTAGTAAATCCACTCCCACTGGACCGTCCAAGCATTGGTCAAAATAGCAAATGAGGGTGTCAAACTATGTCAAACTTTGAATGTAGTAAATCTACTCCCACTGGACCGACCAAGCATTGGCCAAAATAGCGATTGAGGATGTCAAACTACGTCAAACTTTGAATGTAGTAAATCTACCATAAATTGACCGACCAAGCATTGGCCAAAATAGCGAATGAGGGTGTCAAACTACGTCAAACTTTGAATGTAGTATATCTACTCCCACTGGACCGTCCAAGCATTGGTCAAAATAGCGAATCAGGGTATCAAACTTTGAATGTAGTAAATCTACTCCCACTGGTCCGACCAAGCACTGGCCAAAATAGCGAATGAGGGTGTCAAACTACGTCAAACTTTGAATGTAGTAAATCTACTCCCACTGGACCGACCAAGCACTGGCCAAAATAGCGAATGAGGGTGTCAAACTACGTCAAACTTTGAATGTAGTAAATCTACTCCCACTGGTCCGACCAAGCACTGGCCAAAATAGCGAATGAGGGTGTCAAACTTTGAATGTAGTAAATCTACTCCCACTGGACCGTCCAAGCAATGGCCAAAATAGCGAAATAGGGTGTCAAACTTTGAATGTAGTAAATCTACTCCCACTGGACCGTCCAAGCATTGGTCAAAATAGCGAATCAGGGTATCAAACTTTGAATGTAGTAAATCTACTTCCACTGGACCGACCAAGCACTGGCCAAAATAGCGAATGAGGGTGTGAAACTACGTCAAACTTTGAATGTAGTAAATCTACTCCCACTGGACCGACCAAGCACTGGCCAAAATAGCGAATGAGGGTGTGAAACTACGTCAAACTTTGAATGCAGTAAATCTACTCCCACTGGTCCGACCAAGCACTGGCCAAAATAGCGAATCAGGGTATCAAACTTTGAATATAGTAAATCTACTCCCACTGGACCGACCAAGCACTGGTCAAAATAGCGAATGAGGGTGTGAAACTACGTCAAACTTTTAATGTAGAAAATCTACTCCTACTGGACCGACCAAGCACTGGCCATAATAGCGAATGAGGGTGTCAAACTACGTCAAACTTTGAAGGTATTATATCTACTCCCACTGGACCGACCAAGCATTGTTCAAAATAGCGAATCAGGGTATCAAAATTTGAATATAGTAAATCTACTCCCACTGGACCGACCAAGCACTGGCCAAAATAGTGAATGAGGGTGTGAAACTACGTCAAAATTTGAATGTAGTAAATCTACTCCCACTGGACCGACCGAGCACTGGCCAAAATAGCAAATGAGGGTGTGAAACTACGTCAAACTTTGAATGTAGTAAATCTACTCCCACTGGACCGACCTAGCATTGGTCAAAATAGCGAATCAGGGTATCAAACTTTGAATGTAGTAAATCTACTCCCACTGGTCCGACCAAGCACTGGCCAAAATAGCGAATCAGGGTATCAAACTTTGAATATAGTAAACCTATTCCCACTGGTCCGACCAAGCACTGGCCAAAATAACGAATCAGGGTATCAAACTTTGAATGTAGTAAATCTACTCCCACTGGACCGACCAAGCACTGGCCAAAATAGCGAATGAGGGTTTCAAACTACGTCAAACTTTGAATGTAGTAAATCTACTCCCACTGGACCGACCTAGCACTGGTCAAAATAGCGAATGAGGGTGGCAAACTACGTCAAACTTTGAATGTAGTAAATCTACTCCCACTGGATCGTCCAAGCATTGGTCAAAATAGCGAATCAGGGTATCAAACTTTGAATGTAGTAAATCTACTTCCACTGAACCGTCCAAGCACTAGTCAAAATAGCGAATCAGGGTATCAAACTTTAATGTAGTAAATCTACTCCCACTGGACCGTGCAAGCATTGGCCAAAATAGCGACTGAGGGTGTCAAACTACGTGAAACTTTGAATGCAGTAAATCTACTCCCACAGGACCGACCAAGCACTGGTCAAAATGGCAAATGAGGACGTCAAACTTTGAATGTAGTAAATCTACTCCCACTGGACCGACCAAGCATTGGCCAAAATAGCGAATGCGGGTGTCAAACTAGTCAAACTTGGAATGTAGTAAATCTACTCCCACTGGACCGTGCAAGCATTGGCCAAAATAGCGACTGAGGGTGTCAAACTACGTGAATCTTTGAATGTAGTAAATCTACTCCCACTGGACCGACCAAGCACTGGTCAAAATAGCAAATGAGGACGTCAAACTTTGAATGTAGTAAATCTACTCCTACTGGACCGACCAAGCACTGGTCAAAATAGCAAATGAGGACGTCAAACTTTGAATGTAGTAAATCTACTCCCACTGGACCGACCAAGCATTGGTCAAAATAGCGAATCAGGGTATCAATCTTTGAATATAGTAAATCTACTCCCACGGGACCGACCAAGCATTGGTCAAAATAGCGAATCAGGGTATCAAACTTTGAATGTATTAAATCTACTCCCACTGAACCGTCCAAGCATTGGTCAAAATAGTGAATCAGGGTATCAAACTTTGAATGTAGTAAATCTACTCCCACTGGACCGTCCAAGCATTGGTCAAAATAGCGAATCAGGGTATCAAAGTTTGAATGTAGTAAATCTACTCCCACTGGACCGTCCAAGCATTGGTCAAAATAGCGAATCAGGGTATCAAACTTTGAATGTACTAAATCTACTTCCACTAAACCGTCCAAGCATTGGTCAAAATAGCGAAACAGGGTATCAAACTTTGAATGTAGTAAATCCACTCCCACTGGACCGACCAAGCATTGGCCAAAATAGCGAATGAGGGTGTCAAACTACGTCAAACTTTGAATGTCGTAAATCTACTCCCACTGGACCGACCAAGCACTTGCCAAAATAGCAAATGAGGACATCAAACTTTGAAAGTAGTAAATCTACTTCCATTGGACCGACCAAGCACTGGCCATAATAGCGAATCAGGGTATCAAACTTTGAATGTAGTAAATCTACTCCCACTGGACCGACCAAGCATTGGCCAAAATAGCGAATGAGGGTGTCAAACTATGTCAAACTTTGAATGTAGTAAATCCACTCCCACTGGACCGTCCAAGCATTGGTCAAAATAGCAAATGAGGATGTCAAACTACGTCAAACTTTGAATGTAGTAAATCTACTTCCACTGGACCGACCAAGCATTGGCCAAAATAGCGATTGAGGATGTCAAACTTTGAAGGTAGTAACTCTACTCCCACAGGACCGACCAAGCATTGGTCAAAATAGCGAAGCAGGGTATCAATCTCTGAATGTAGTAAATCTACTCCCACTGGACCGTCCAAGCATTGGTCAAAATAGCGAATCAGGGTATCAAACTTTGAATGTAGTAAATCTACTCCCACTGGACCGTACAAGCATTGGCCAAAATAGCGACTGAGGGTGTCAAACAATGTCAAACTTTGAATGTAGTAATTCTACTCCCACTGGACCGACCTAGCATTGGTCAAAATAGCGAATCAGGGTATCAAACTTTGAATGTAGTAAATCTACTCCCACTGGACCGTCCAAGCATTGGCCAAAATAGCGACTGAGTGTGTCAAACTATGTCAAACTTTGAAAGTAGTAAATCTACTCCCACTGGACCGACCAAGCATTGGTCAAAATAGCGAATGAGGACGTCAAACTTTGAATGTAGTAAATCTACTCCCACTGGACCGACCTAGCATTGGTCAAAATAGCGAATCAGGGTATCAAACTTTGAATGTAGTAAATCTACTCCCACTGTACCGACCAAGCATTGGTCAAAATAGCGAATCAGGGTATCAAACTTTGAATGTAGTAAATCTACTCCCACTGGACCGTCCAAGCATTGGCCAAAATAGCGACTGAGGGTGTCAAACTATGTCAAACTTTGAATGTAGTAAATCTACTCCAACTGGACCGACCAAGCACTGGCCAAAATAGCGAATGAGGGTGTCAAACTATGTCAAACTTTGAATGTAGTAAATCTACTCCCACTGGACCGTCCAAGCATTGGCCAAAATAGCGACTGAGGGTGTCAAACTATGTCAAACTTTGAATGTAGTAAATCCACTCCCACTGGACCGTCCAAGCATTGGTCAAAATAGCAAATGAGGGTGTCAAACTATGTCAAACTTTGAATGTAGTAAATCTACTCCCACTGGACCGACCAAGCATTGGCCAAAATAGCGATTGAGGATGTCAAACTACGTCAAACTTTGAATGTAGTAAATCTACCATAAATGGACCGACCAAGCATTGGCCAAAATAGCGAATGAGGGTGTCAAACTACGTCAAACTTTGAATGTAGTATATCTACTCCCACTGGACCGTCCAAGCATTGGTCAAAATAGCGAATCAGGGTATCAAACTTTGAATGTAGTAAATCTACTCCCACTGGTCCGACCAAGCACTGGCCAAAATAGCGAATGAGGGTGTCAAACTACGTCAAACTTTGAATGTAGTAAATCTACTCCCACTGGACCGACCAAGCACTGGCCAAAATAGCGAATGAGGGTGTCAAACTACGTCAAACTTTGAATGTAGTAAATCTACTCCCACTGGTCCGACCAAGCACTGGCCAAAATAGCGAATGAGGGTGTCAAACTTTGAATGTAGTAAATCTACTCCCACTGGACCGTCCAAGCACTGGCCAAAATAGCGAAATAGGGTGTCAAACTTTGAATGTAGTAAATCTACTCCCACTGGACCGTCCAAGCATTGGTCAAAATAGCGAATCAGGGTATCAAACTTTGAATGTAGTAAATCTACTTCCACTGGACCGACCAAGCACTGGCCAAAATAGCGAATGAGGGTGTGAAACTACGTCAAACTTTGAATGTAGTAAATCTACTCCCACTGGACCGACCAAGCACTGGCCAAAATAGCGAATGAGGGTGTGAAACTACGTCAAACTTTGAATGCAGTAAATCTACTCCCACTGGTCCGACCAAGCACTGGCCAAAATAGCGAATCAGGGTATCAAACTTTGAATATAGTAAATCTACTCCCACTGGACCGACCAAGCACTGGTCAAAATAGCGAATGAGGGTGTGAAACTACGTCAAACTTTTAATGTAGAAAATCTACTCCTACTGGACCGACCAAGCACTGGCCATAATAGCGAATGAGGGTGTCAAACTACGTCAAACTTTGAAGGTATTATATCTACTCCCACTGGACCGACCAAGCATTGTTCAAAATAGCGAATCAGGGTATCAAAATTTGAATATAGTAAATCTACTCCCACTGGACCGACCAAGCACTGGCCAAAATAGCGAATGAGGGTGTGAAACTACGTCAAAATTTGAATGTAGTAAATCTACTCCCACTGGACCGACCAAGCACTGGCCAAAATAGCAAATGAGGGTGTGAAACTACGTCAAACTTTGAATGTAGTAAATCTACTCCCACTGGACCGACCTAGCATTGGTCAAAATAGCGAATCAGGGTTTCAAACTTTGAATGTAGTAAATCTACTCCCACTGGTCCGACCAAGCACTGGCCAAAATAGCGAATCAGGGTATCAAACTTTGAATATAGTAAACCTATTCCCACTGGTCCGACCAAGCACTGGCCAAAATAACGAATCAGGGTATCAAACTTTGAATGTAGTAAATCTACTCCCACTGGACCGACCAAGCACTGGCCAAAATAGCGAATGAGGGTTTCAAACTACGTCAAACTTTGAATGTAGTAAATCTACTCCCACTGGACCGACCTAGCACTGGTCAAAATAGCGAATGAGGGTGGCAAACTACGTCAAACTTTGAATGTAGTAAATCTACTCCCACTGGATCGTCCAAGCATTGGTCAAAATAGCGAATCAGGGTATCAAACTTTGAATGTAGTAAATCTACTTCCACTGAACCGTCCAAGCACTAGTCAAAATAGCGAATCAGGGTATCAAACTTTAATGTAGTAAATCTACTCCCACTGGACCGTGCAAGCATTGGCCAAAATAGCGACTGAGGGTGTCAAACTACGTGAAACTTTGAATGCAGTAAATCTACTCCCACAGGACCGACCAAGCACTGGTCAAAATAGCAAATGAGGACGTCAAACTTTGAATGTAGTAAATCTACTCCCACTGGACCGACCAAGCATTGGCCAAAATAGCGAATGAGGGTGTCAAACTAGTCAAACTTGGAATGTAGTAAATCTACTCCCACTGGACCGTGCAAGCATTGGCCAAAATAGCGACTGAGGGTGTCAAACTACGTGAATCTTTGAATGTAGTAAATCTACTCCCACTGGACCGACCAAGCACTGGTCAAAATAGCAAATGAGGACGTCAAACTTTGAATGTAGTAAATCTACTCCTACTGGACCGACCAAGCACTGGTCAAAATAGCAAATGAGGACGTCAAACTTTGAATGTAGTAAATCTACTCCCACTGGACCGACCAAGCATTGGTCAAAATAGCGAATCAGGGTATCAATCTTTGAATATAGTAAATCTACTCCCACGGGACCGACCAAGCATTGGTCAAAATAGCGAATCAGGGTATCAAACTTTGAATGTAGTAAATCTACTCCCACTGAACCGTCCAAGCATTGGTCAAAATAGTGAATCAGGGTATCAAACTTTGAATGTAGTAAATCTACTCCCACTGGACCGTCCAAGCATTGGTCAAAATAGCGAATCAGGGTATCAAAGTTTGAATGTAGTAAATCTACTCCCACTGGACCGTCCAAGCATTGGTCAAAATAGCGAATCAGGGTATCAAACTTTGAATGTAGTAAATCTACTTCCACTAAACCGTCCAAGCATTGGTCAAAATAGCGAAACAGGGTATCAAACTTTGAATGTAGTAAATCCACTCCCACTGGACCGACCAAGCATTGGCCAAAATAGCGAATGAGGGTGTCAAACTACGTCAAACTTTGAATGTCGTAAATCTACTCCCACTGGACCGACCAAGCACTTGCCAAAATAGCAAATGAGGACATCAAACTTTGAAAGTAGTAAATCTACTTCCATTGGACCGACCAAGCACTGGCCATAATAGCGAATCAGGGTATCAAACTTTGAATGTAGTAAATCTACTCCCACTGGACCGACCAAGCATTGGCCAAAATAGCGAATGAGGGTGTCAAACTATGTCAAACTTTGAATGTAGTAAATCCACTCCCACTGGACCGTCCAAGCATTGGTCAAAATAGCAAATGAGGATGTCAAACTACGTCAAACTTTGAATGTAGTAAATCCACTCCCACTGGACCGTCCAAGCATTGGTCAAAATAGCAAATGAGGATGTCAAACTACGTCAAACTTTGAATGTAGTAAATCTACTTCCACTGGACCGACCAAGCATTGGCCAAAATAGCGATTGAGGATGTCAAACTACGTCAAACTTTGAATGTAGTAAATCTACCCCAACTGGACCGACCAAGTATTGGCCAAAATAGCGAATGAGGGTGTCAAACTCGTCAAACTTTGAATGTAGTATATCTACTCCCACTGGACCGTCCAAGCATTGGTCAAAATAGCGAATCAGGGTATCAAACTTTGAATGTAGTAAATCTACTCCCACAGGTCCGACCAAGCACTGGCCAAAATAGCGAATGAGGGTGTCAAACTACGTCAAACTTTGAATGTAGTAAATCTACTCCCACTGGTCCGACCAAGCACTGGCCAAAATAGCGAATGAGGGTGTCAAACTACGTCAAACTTTTAATGTAGTAAATCTACTCCCACTGGACCGTCCAAGCATTGGTCAAAATAGCGAATCAGGGTATCAAACTTTGAATGTAGTAAATCTACTTCCACTGGACCGACCAAGCACTGGCCAAAATAGCGAATGAGGGTGTGAAACTACGTCAAACTTTGAATGTAGTAAATCTACTCCCACTGTACCGACCAAGCACTGGCCAAAATAGCGAATGAGGGTGTGAAACTACGTCAAACTTTGAATGTAGTAAATCTACTCCCACTGGTCCGACCAAGCACTGGCCAAAATAGCGAATCAGGGTATCAAACTTTGAATGTAGTAAATCTACTCCCACTGGTCCGACCAAGCACTGGCCAAAATAGCGAATCAGGGTATCAAACTTGGAATATAGTAAATCTACTCCCACTGGTCCGACCAAGCACTGACCAAAATAGCGAATCAGGGTATCAAACTTTGAATGTAGTAAATCTACTCCCACTGGACCGACCAAGCACTGGTCAAAATAGCGAATGAGGGTGTGAAACTACGTCAAACTTTGAATGTAGTAAATCTACTCCCACTGGACCGACCAAGCACTGGCCATAATAGCGAATGAGGGTGTCAAACTACGTCAAACTTTGAAGGTATTATATCTACTCCCACCGGACCGACCAAGCATTGTTCAAAATAGCGAATCAGGGTATCAAAATTTGAATATAGTAAATCTACTCCCACTGGACCGACCAAGCACTGGCCAAAATAGCGAATGAGGGTGTGAAACTACGTCAAAATTTGAATGTAGTAAATCTACTCCCACTGGACCGACCAAGCACTGGCCAAAATAGCAAATGAGGGTGTGAAACTACGTCAAACTTTGAATGTAGTAAATCTACTCCCACTGGTCCGACCAAGCACTGGCCAAAATAGCGAATCAGGGTATCAAACTTTGAATATAGTAAACCTACTCCCACTGGTCCGACCAAGCACTGGCCAAAATAACGAATCAGGATATCAAACTTTGAATGTAGTAAATCTACTCCCACTGGACCGACCAAGCACTGGCCAAAATAGCGAATGAGGGTTTCAAACTACGTCAAACTTTGAATGTAGTAAATCTACTCCCACTGGACCGACCTAGCACTTGTCAAAATAGCGAATGAGGGTGGCAAACTACGTCAAACTTTGAATGTAGTAAATCTACTCCCACTGGACCGTCCAAGCATTGGTCAAAATAGCGAATCAGGGTATATAACTTTGAATGTAGTAAATCTACTCCCACTGGACCGTCCAAGCATTGGTCAAAATAGCGAATAAGGGTATCAAACTTTGAATGTAGTAAATCTACTTCCAATGAACCGTCCAAGCACTGGTCAAAATAGCGAATCAGGGTATCAAACTTTGAATGTAGTAAATCTACTCCCACTGGACCGTGCAAGCATTGGCCAAAAAAGCGACTCTGGGTGTCAAACTACGTGAAACTTTAATTGCAGTAAATCTACTCCAACAGGACCGACCAAGCACTGGTCAAAATAGCAAATGAGGACGTCAAACTTTGAATGTAGTAAATCTACTCCCACTGGACCGACCTAGCACTGGTCAAAATAGCAAATGAGGACGTCAAACTTTGAATGTAGTAAATCTACTCCCACTGGACCGACCAAGCATTGGCCAAAATATCGAATGAGGGTGTCAAACTAGTCAAACTTGGAATGTAGTAAATCTACTCCCACTGGACCGTGCAAGCATTGGCCAAAATAGCGACTGAGGGTGTCAAACTACGTGAAACTTTGAATGTAGTAAATCTACTCCCACTGGACCGACCAAGCACTGGTCAAAATAGCAAATGAGGACGTCAAACTTTGAATGTAGTAAATCTACTCCCACTGGATCGACCAACCATTGGTCAAAATAGCGAATCAGGGTATCAATCTTTGAATATAGTAAATATACTCCCACGGGACGGACCAAGCATTGGTCAAAATAGCCAATCAGGGTATCAAACTTTGAATGTAGTAAATCTACTCCCACTGAACCGTCCAAGCATTGGTCAAAATAGTGAATCAGGGTATCAAACTTTGAATGTAGTAAATCTACTCCCACTGGACCGTCCAAGCATTGGTCAAAATAGCGAATCAGGGTATCAAAGTTTGAATGTAGTAAATCTACTCCCACTGGACCGTCCAAGCATTGGTCAAAATAGCGAATCAGGGTATCAAACTTTGAATGTAGTAAATCTACTTCCACTGAACCGTCCAAGCATTGGTCAAAATAGCGAATCAGGGTTAAAACTTTGAATGTAGTAAATCCACTCCCACTGGACCGACCAAGCACTGGCCAAAATGGCGAATCAGGGTATCACACTTTGAATGTAGTAAATCTACTCCCACTGGACCGACCAAGCATTGGCCAAAATAGCGAATGAGGGTGTCAAACTATGTCAAACTTTGAATGTAGTAAATCTACTCCCACTGGACCGACCAAGCATTGGCCAAAATAGCGAATGAGGGTGTCAAACTATGTCAAACTGTGAATGTAGTAAATCTACTCCCACAGGACCGTCCAAGCATTGGTCAAAATAGCGAATCAGGCTATCAAACTTTGAATGTAGTAAATCTACTCCCACTGGACGGACCTAGCACTGGTCAAAATAGCGAATGAGGGTGGCAAACTACGTCAAACTTTGAATGTAGTAAATCTACTCCCACTGGATCGTCCAAGCATTGGTCAAAATAGCGAATCAGGGTATCAAACTTTGAATGTAGTAAATCTACTTCCACTGAACCGTCCAAGGACTAGTCAAAATAGCGAATCAGGGTATCAAACTTTAATGTAGTAAATCTACTCCCACTGGACCGTGCAAGCATTGGCCAAAATAGCGACTGAGGGTGTCAAACTACGTGAAACTTTGAATGCAGTAAATCTACTCCCACAGGACCGACCAAGCACTGGTCAAAATAGCAAATGAGGACGTCAAACTTTGAATGTAGTAAATCTACTCCCACTGGACCGACCAAGCATTGGCCAAAATAGCGAATGAGGGTGTCAAACTAGTCAAACTTGGAATGTAGTAAATCTACTCCCACTGGACCGTGCAAGCATTGGCCAAAATAGCGACTGAGGGTGTCAAACTACGTGAAACTTTGAATGTAGTAAATCTACTCCCACTGGACCGACCAAGCACTGGTCAAAATAGCAAATGAGGACGTCAAACTTTGAATGTAGTAAATCTACTCCTACTGGACCGACCAAGCACTGGTCAAAATAGCAAATGAGGACGTCAAACTTTGAATGTAGTAAATCTACTCCCACTGGACCGACCAAGCATTGGTCAAAATAGCGAATCAGGGTATCAATCTTTGAATATAGTAAATCTACTCCCACGGGACCGACCAAGCATTGGTCAAAATAGCGAATCAGGGTATCAAACTTTGAATGTAGTAAATCTACTCCCACTGAACCGTCCAAGCATTGGTCAAAATAGTGAATCAGGGTATCAAACTTTGAATGTAGTAAATCTACTCCCACTGGACCGTCCAAGCATTGGTCAAAATAGCGAATCAGGGTATCAAAGTTTGAATGTAGTAAATCTACTCCCACTGGACCGTCCAAGCACTGGTCAAAATAGCGAATCAGGGTATCAAACTTTGAATGTAGTAAATCTACTTCCACTAAACCGTCCAAGCATTGGTCAAAATAGCGAAACAGGGTATCAAACTTTGAATGTAGTAAATCCACTCCCACTGGACCGACCAAGCATTGGCCAAAATAGCGAATGAGGGTGTCAAACTACGTCAAACTTTGAATGTCGTAAATCTACTCCCACTGGACCGACCAAGCACTTGCCAAAATAGCAAATGAGGACATCAAACTTTGAAAGTAGTAAATCTACTTCCATTGGACCGACCAAGCACTGGCCATAATAGCGAATCAGGGTATCAAACTTTGAATGTAGTAAATCTACTCCCACTGGACCGACCAAGCATTGGCCAAAATAGCGAATGAGGGTGTCAAACTATGTCAAACTTTGAATGTAGTAAATCCACTCCCACTGGACCGTCCAAGCATTGGTCAAAATAGCAAATGAGGATGTCAAACTACGTCAAACTTTGAATGTAGTAAATCTACTTCCACTGGACCGACCAAGCATTGGCCAAAATAGCGATTGAGGATGTCAAACTACGTCAAACTTTGAATGTAGTAAATCTACCCCAACTGGACCGACCAAGTATTGGCCAAAATAGCGAATGAGGGTGTCAAACTCGTCAAACTTTCAATGTAGTATATCTACTCCCACTGGACCGTCCAAACATTGGTCAAAATAGCGAATCAGGGTATCAAACTTTGAATGTAGTAAATCTACTCCCACAGGTCCGACCAAGCACTGGCCAAAATAGCGAATGAGGGTGTCAAACTACGTCAAACGTTGAATGTAGTAAATCTACTCCCACTGGACCGACCAAGCACTGGCCAAAATAGCGAATGTGGGTGTCAAACTACGTCAAACTTTGAATGTAGTAAATCTACTCCCACTGGTCCGACCAAGCACTGGCCAAAATAGCGAATGAGGGTGTCAAACTACGTCAAACTTTGAATGTAGTAAATCTACTCCCACTGGACCGTCCAAGCATTGGTCAAAATAGCGAATCAGGGTATCAAACTTTGAATGTAGTAAATCTACTTCCACTGGACCGACCAAGCACTGGCCAAAATAGCGAATGAGGGTGTGAAACTACGTCAAACTTTGAATGTAGTAAATCTACTCCCACTGTACCGACCAAGCACTGGCCAAAATAGCGAATGAGGGTGTGAAACTACGTCAAACTTTGAATGTAGTAAATCTACTCCCACTGGTCCGACCAAGCACTGGCCAAAATAGCGAATCAGGGTATCAAACTTTGAATGTAGTAAATCTACTCCCACTGGTCCGACCAAGCACTGGCCAAAATAGCGAATCAGGGTATCAAACTTGGAATATAGTAAATCTACTCCCACTGGTCCGACCAAGCACTGACCAAAATAGCGAATCAGGGTATCAAACTTTGAATGTAGTAAATCTACTCCCACTGGACCGACCAAGCACTGGTCAAAATAGCGAATGAGGGTGTGAAACTACGTCAAACTTTGAATGTAGTAAATCTACTCCCACTGGACCGACCAAGCACTGGCCATAATAGCGAATGAGGGTGTCAAACTACGTCAAACTTTGAAGGTATTATATCTACTCCCACCGGACCGACCAAGCATTGTTCAAAATAGCGAATCAGGGTATCAAAATTTGAATATAGTAAATCTACTCCCACTGGACCGACCAAGCACTGGCCAAAATAGCGAATGAGGGTGTGAAACTACGTCAAAATTTGAATGTAGTAAATCTACTCCCACTGGACCGACCAAGCACTGGCCAAAATAGCAAATGAGGGTGTGAAACTACGTCAAACTTTGAATGTAGTAAATCTACTCCCACTGGACCGACCTAGCATTGGTCAAAATAGCGAATCAGGGTATCAAACTTTGAATGTAGTAAATCTACTCCCACTGGTCCGACCAAGCACTGGCCAAAATAGCGAATCAGGGTATCAAACTTTGAATATAGTAAACCTACTCCCACTGGTCCGACCAAGCACTGGCCAAAATAACGAATCAGGATATCAAACTTTGAATGTAGTAAATCTACTCCCACTGGACCGACCAAGCACTGGCCAAAATAGCGAATGAGGGTTTCAAACTACGTCAAACTTTGAATGTAGTAAATCTACTCCCACTGGACCGACCTAGCACTTGTCAAAATAGCGAATGAGGGTGGCAAACTACGTCAAACTTTGAATGTAGTAAATCTACTCCCACTGGACCGTCCAAGCATTGGTCAAAATAGCGAATCAGGGTATCAAACTTTGAATGTAGTAAATCTACTCCCACTGGACCGTCCAAGCATTGGTCAAAATAGCGAATAAGGGTATCAAACTTTGAATGTAGTAAATCTACTTCCAATGAACCGTCCAAGCACTGGTCAAAATAGCGAATCAGGGTATCAAACTTTGAATGTAGTAAATCTACTCCCACTGGACCGTGCAAGCATTGGCCAAAAAAGCGACTGAGGGTGTCAAACTACGTGAAACTTTAATTGCAGTAAATCTACTCCAACAGGACCGACCAAGCACTGGTCAAAATAGCAAATGAGGACGTCAAACTTTGAATGTAGTAAATCTACTCCCACTGGACCGACCTAGCACTGGTCAAAATAGCAAATGAGGACGTCAAACTTTGAATGTAGTAAATCTACTCCCACTGGACCGACCAAGCATTGGCCAAAATATCGAATGAGGGTGTCAAACTAGTCAAACTTGGAATGTAGTAAATCTACTCCCACTGGACCGTGCAAGCATTGGCCAAAATAGCGACTGAGGGTGTCAAACTACGTGAAACTTTGAATGTAGTAAATCTACTCCCACTGGACCGACCAAGCACTGGTCAAAATAGCAAATGAGGACGTCAAACTTTGAATGTAGTAAATCTACTCCCACTGGATCGACCAACCATTGGTCAAAATAGCGAATCAGGGTATCAATCTTTGAATATAGTAAATATACTCCCACGGGACGGACCAAGCATTGGTCAAAATAGCCAATCAGGGTATCAAACTTTGAATGTAGTAAATCTACTCCCACTGAACCGTCCAAGCATTGGTCAAAATAGTGAATCAGGGTATCAAACTTTGAATGTAGTAAATCTACTCCCACTGGACCGTCCAAGCATTGGTCAAAATAGCGAATCAGGGTATCAAAGTTTGAATGTAGTAAATCTACTCCCACTGGACCGTCCAAGCATTGGTCAAAATAGCGAATCAGGGTATCAAACTTTGAATGTAGTAAATCTACTTCCACTGAACCGTCCAAGCATTGGTCAAAATAGCGAATCAGGGTTAAAACTTTGAATGTAGTAAATCCACTCCCACTGGACCGACCAAGCACTGGCCAAAATGGCGAATCAGGGTATCACACTTTGAATGTAGTAAATCTACTCCCACTGGACCGACCAAGCATTGGCCAAAATAGCGAATGAGGGTGTCAAACTATGTCAAACTTTGAATGTAGTAAATCTACTCCCACTGGACCGACCAAGCATTGGCCAAAATAGCGAATGAGGGTGTCAAACTATTTCAAACTGTGAATGTAGTAAATCTACTCCCACAGGACCGTCCAAGCATTGGTCAAAATAGCGAATCAGGCTATCAAACTTTGAATGTAGTAAATCTACTCCCACTGGACGGACCAAGCATTGGCCAAAATAGCGAATCAGGGTATCAAACTTTGAATGTAGTAAATCTACTCCCACTGGACCGACCAAGCATTGGCCAAAATAGCGAATGAGGGTGTCAAACTACGTCAAACTTTGAATGTAGTAAATCTACTCCGACTGGACGGACCACGCATTGGTCAAAATAGCGAATCAGGGTATCAAACTTTGAATGTAGTAAATCTACTCCCACTGGACCGACCAAGCATTGGTCAAAATAGCGAATCAGGGTATCAATCTTTGAATGTAGTAAATCTACCTCCACTGGGCCGACCAAGCACTGGCCAAAATAGCGAATGAGGGTGTCAAACTACGTCAAACTTTGAATGTAGTAAATCTACTCCCACTGGACCGACCTAGCACTGGTCAAAATAGCAAATAAGGACGTCAAACTTTGAATGTAGTAAATCTACTCCCACTGGACCGTCCAAGCATTGGTCAAAATAGCAAATCAGGGTATCAAACTTTTGAATGTAGTAAATCTACTCCCACTGGACCGTCCAAGCATTGGTCAAAATAGCGAATCAGGGTATCAAACTTTGAATGTAGTAAATCTACTCCCTCTGAACCGCCCAAGCATTGGTCAAAATAGCGATTCAGGGTATCAAACTTTGAATGTAGTAAATCTACTTCCACTGAACCGTCCAAGCACTGGTCAAAATAGCGAATCAGGGTATCAAACTTTGAATGTAGTAAATCTACTCCCACTGGACCGTCCAAGCATTGGTCACAATAGCGAATCAGGGTATTAAACTTTGAATGTAGTAAATCTACTCCCACTCGACCGTTCAAGCATTGGCCAAAATAGCAAATGAGGACGTTAAACGTTGAAGGTAGTAAATCTACTCCCACTGGACCGACCAAGCACTGGTCAAAATAGCAAATGAGGACGTAAACCTTTGAAGGTATTAAATCTACTCCCACTGGACCGTCCAAGCATTGGTCAAAATAGCGAATCAGGGTATAAAACTTTGAATGTAGTAAATCTACTCCCACTGGACCGTCCAAGCATTGGCAAAAATAGCGAATGAGGACATCAAACTTTGAATGTAGTAAATCTACTCCCACTGGACCGACTAAGCACTGGCCAAAATAGCAAATGAGGGTGTCAAACTACGTCAAACTTTGAATGTAGTAAATCTACTCCCACTGAACCGACCAAGCATTGGCCAAAATAGCGAATGAGGGTGTCAAACTAGTCAAACTTTGAATGTAGTAAATCTACTTCCACTGGACCGTCCAAGAATTGGCCAAAATAGCGAATGAGGGTGTCAAACTACGTCAAACTTTGAATGTAGTAAATCTACTCCCACTGGACCGACCAAGCATTGGCCAAAATAGCGAATGAGGGTGTCAAACTAGTCAAACTTTGAATGTAGTAAATCTACTCCCACTGGAACGACCAAGCATTGGCCAAAATAGCGAATGAGGGTGTCAAACTACGTCCAACTTTGAATGTAGTAAATCTACTCCCACTGGACCGACCAAGCATTGGCCAAAATAGCAAATGAGGACGTCAAACTTTGAATGTAGTAAATCTACTCCCACTGGACCGACCAAGCACTGACCAAAATAGCGAATGAGGACATCAAACTTTGAAAGTAGTAAATCTACTCCCACTGGACCGACCTAGCACTGGCCAAAATAGCGAATGAGGACATCAAACTTTGAAAGTAGTAAATCTACTCCCATTGGACCGACCAAGCACTGGCCAAAATAGCGAATGAGGACATCAAACTTTGAATGCAGTAAATCTACTCCCACTGGACCGACCAAGCACTGGCCAAAATAGCAAATGAGGACATCAAACTTTGAAAGTAGTAAATCTACTCCCACTGGACCGACCAAGCATTGGCCAAAATAGCGAATGAGGGTGTCAAACTACGTCAAACTTTGAATGTAGTAAATCTACTCCCACTGGTCCGACCAAGCACTGGCCAAAATAGCGAATGAGGGTGTCAAACTACGTCAAACTTTGAATGTAGTAAATCTACTCCCACTAGACTGACCTAGCACTGGTCAAAATAGCAAATGTGGACGTCAAACTTTGAAGGTAGTAAATCTACTCCCACTGGACCGACCAAGCATTGGTCAAAATAGCGAAGCAGGGTATCAAACTTTGAATGTAGTAAATCTACTCCCACTGGACCGACCAAACATTGGTCAAAATAGCGAATCAGGGTATCAAACTTTGAATGTAGTAAATCTACTCCCACTGGACCTTCCAAGCATTGGTCAAAATAGCGAATCAGGGTATCAAACTTTGAATGTAGTAAATCTACTCCCACTGGACCGTCCAAGCATTGGCCTAAATAGCGACTGAGGGTGTCAAACTATGTCAAACTTTGAATGTAGTAATTCTACTCCCACTGGACCGACCTAGCATTGGTCAAAATAGCGAATCAGGGTGTCAAACTTTGAATGTAGTAAATCTACTCCCACTGGACCGTCCAAGCATTGGCCAAAATAGCGAATGAGGGTGTCAAACTACGTCAAACTTTGAATATAGTAAATCTACTCCCACTGGACCGACCAAGCACTGGCCAAAATAGCGAATGAGGGTGTCAAACTACGTCAAACTTTGAATGTAGTAAATATACTCCCACTGGTCAGACCTTGCACTGGCCAAAATAGCGAATGAGGGTGTCAAACTACGTCAAACTTTGAATGTAGTAAATCTACTCCCACTGGACCGTCCAAGCATTGGTCAAAATAGCGAATCAGGTATCAAACTTTGTATGTAGTAAATCTACTCCCACTGGACCGACCAAGCACTACCAAAATAGCGAATGAGGGTGTGAAACTACGTCAAACTTTGAATGTAGTAAATCTACTCCCACTGGTCCGACCAAGCACTGGCCAAAATAGCGAATCAGGGTATCAAACTTTGAATATAGTAAATCTACTCCCACTGGTCCGACCAAGCACTGGCCAAAATAGCGAATCAGGGTATCAAACTTTGAATGTAGAAAATCTCCCACTGGACCGACCAAGCACTGGCCAAAATAGCGAATGAGGTTGTGAAACTACGACAAACTTTGAATGTACTAAATCTACTCCCACTGGACCGACCAAGCACTGGCCAAAATAGCGAATGAGGGTGTCAAACTACGTCAAACTTTGAAGGTAGTGAATCTACTCCCACTGGACCGACCAAGCATTGGTCAAAATAGCGAATGACGGTGTGAAACTACGCAAATCTTTGAATGTAGTAAATCTACTCCCACTGGACCGACCAAGCACTGGCCAAAATAGCGAATGAGGGTGTGAAACTACGTCAAACTTTGAATGTAGTAAATCTACTCCCACTGTTCCGACCAAGCACTGGCCAAAATAGCGAATCAGGGTATCAAAATTTGAATGTAGTAAATCTACGCCCACTGGTCCGACCAAGCACTGGCCAAAATAGCGAATCAGGGTATCAAACTTTGAATGTAGTAAATCTACTCCCACTGGACCGACCAAGCACTGGCCAAAATACCGAATAAGGGTGTGAAACTACGTCAAACTTTGAATGTAGTAAATCTACTCCCACTGGACCGACCAAGCACTGGCCAAAATATCGAATGAGGGTGTCAAACTACGTCAAACTTTGAATGTACTAAATCTGCTCCCACTGGTCCGACCAAGCACTGGCCAAAATAGCGAATCAGGGTATCAAACTTTGAATATAGTAAATCTACTCCCACTGGACCGACCAAGCACTGGTCAAAATAGCGAATGAGGGTGTGAAACTACGTCAAACTTTTAATGTAGAAAATCTACTCCTACTGGACCGACCAAGCACTGGCCATAATAGTGAATGAGGGTGTCAAACTACGTCAAACTTTGAAGGTATTATATCTACTCCCACTGGACCGACCAAGCATTGTTCAAAATAGCGAATCAGGGTATCAAAATTTGAATATAGTAAATCTACTCCCACTGGACCGACCAAGCACTGGCCAAAATAGCGAATGAGGGTGTGAAACTACGTCAAAATTTGAATGTAGTAAATCTACTCCCACTGGACCGACCAAGCACTGGCCAAAATAGCAAATGAGGGTGTGAAACTACGTCAAACTTTGAATGTAGTAAATCTACTCCCACTGGACCGACCTAGCATTGGTCAAAATAGCGAATCAGGGTTTCAAACTTTGAATGTAGTAAATCTACTCCCACTGGTCCGACCAAGCACTGGCCAAAATAGCGAATCAGGGTATCAAACTTTGAATATAGTAAACCTATTCCCACTGGTCCGACCAAGCACTGGCCAAAATAACGAATCAGGGTATCAAACTTTGAATGTAGTAAATCTACTCCCACTGGACCGACCAAGCACTGGCCAAAATAGCGAATGAGGGTTTCAAACTACGTCAAACTTTGAATGTAGTAAATCTACTCCCACTGGACCGACCTAGCACTGGTCAAAATAGCGAATGAGGGTGGCAAACTACGTCAAACTTTGAATGTAGTAAATCTACTCCCACTGGATCGTCCAAGCATTTGTCAAAATAGCGAATCAGGGTATCAAACTTTGAATGTAGTAAATCTACTTCCACTGAACCGTCCAAGCACTAGTCAAAATAGCGAATCAGGGTATCAAACTTTAATGTAGTAAATCTACTCCCACTGGACCGTGCAAGCATTGGCCAAAATAGCGACTGAGGGTGTCAAACTACGTGAAACTTTGAATGCAGTAAATCTACTCCCACAGGACCGACCAAGCACTGGTCAAAATAGCAAATGAGGACGTCAAACTTTGAATGTAGTAAATCTACTCCCACTGGACCGACCAAGCATTGGCCAAAATAGCGAATGAGGGTGTCAAACTAGTCAAACTTGGAATGTAGTAAATCTACTCCCACTGGACCGTGCAAGCATTGGCCAAAATAGCGACTGAGGGTGTCAAACTACGTGAATCTTTGAATGTAGTAAATCTACTCCCACTGGACCGACCAAGCACTGGTCAAAATAGCAAATGAGGACGTCAAACTTTGAATGTAGTAAATCTACTCCTACTGGACCGACCAAGCACTGGTCAAAATAGCAAATGAGGACGTCAAACTTTGAATGTAGTAAATCTACTCCCACTGGACCGACCAAGCATTGGTCAAAATAGCGAATCAGGGTATCAATCTTTGAATATAGTAAATCTACTCCCACGGGACCGACCAAGCATTGGTCAAAATAGCGAATCATGGTATCAAACTTTGAATGTAGTAAATCTACTCCCACTGAACCGTCCAAGCATTGGTCAAAATAGTGAATCAGGGTATCAAACTTTGAATGTAGTAAATCTACTCCCACTGGACCGTCCAAGCATTGGTTAAAATAGCGAATCAGGGTATCAAAGTTTGAATGTAGTAAATCTACTCCCACTGGACCGTCCAAGCATTGGTCAAAATAGCGAATCAGGGTATCAAACTTTGAATGTAGTAAATCTACTTCCACTAAACCGTCCAAGCATTGGTCAAAATAGCGAAACAGGGTATCAAACTTTGAATGTAGTAAATCCACTCCCACTGGACCGACCAAGCATTGGCCAAAATAGCGAATGAGGGTGTCAAACTACGTCAAACTTTGAATGTCGTAAATCTACTCCCACTGGACCGACCAAGCACTTGCCAAAATAGCAAATGAGGACATCAAACTTTGAAAGTAGTAAATCTACTTCCATTGGACCGACCAAGCACTGGCCATAATAGCGAATCAGGGTATCAAACTTTGAATGTAGTAAATCTACTCCCACTGGACCGACCAAGCATTGGCCAAAATAGCGAATGAGGGTGTCAAACTATGTCAAACTTTGAATGTAGTAAATCCACTCCCACTGGACCGTCCAAGCATTGGTCAAAATAGCAAATGAGGATGTCAAACTACGTCAAACTTTGAATGTAGTAAATCTACTTCCACTGGACCGACCAAGCATTGGCCAAAATAGCGATTGAGGATGTCAAACTACGTCAAACTTTGAATGTAGTAAATCTACCCCAACTGGACCGACCAAGTATTGGCCAAAATAGCGAATGAGGGTGTCAAACTCGTCAAACTTTGAATGTAGTATATCTACTCCCACTGGACCGTCCAAGCATTGGTCAAAATAGCGAATCAGGGTATCAAACTTTGAATGTAGTAAATCTACTCCCACAGGTCCGACCAAGCACTGGCCAAAATAGCGAATGAGGGTGTCAAACTACGTCAAACTTTGAATGTAGTAAATCTACTCCCACTGGTCCGACCAAGCACTGGCCAAAATAGCGAATGAGGGTGTCAAACTACGTCAAACTTTTAATGTAGTAAATCTACTCCCACTGGACCGTCCAAGCATTGGTCAAAATAGCGAATCAGGGTATCAAACTTTGAATGTAGTAAATCTACTTCCACTGGACCGACCAAGCACTGGCCAAAATAGCGAATGAGGGTGTGAAACTACGTCAAACTTTGAATGTAGTAAATCTACTCCCACTGTACCGACCAAGCACTGGCCAAAATAGCGAATGAGGGTGTGAAACTACGTCAAACTTTGAATGTAGTAAATCTACTCCCACTGGTCCGACCAAGCACTGGCCAAAATAGCGAATCAGGGTATCAAACTTTGAATGTAGTAAATCTACTCCCACTGGTCCGACCAAGCACTGGCCAAAATAGCGAATCAGGGTATCAAACTTGGAATATAGTAAATCTACTCCCACTGGTCCGACCAAGCACTGACCAAAATAGCGAATCAGGGTATCAAACTTTGAATGTAGTAAATCTACTCCCACTGGACCGACCAAGCACTGGTCAAAATAGCGAATGAGGGTGTGAAACTACGTCAAACTTTGAATGTAGTAAATCTACTCCCACTGGACCGACCAAGCACTGGCCATAATAGCGAATGAGGGTGTCAAACTACGTCAAACTTTGAAGGTATTATATCTACTCCCACCGGACCGACCAAGCATTGTTCAAAATAGCGAATCAGGGTATCAAAATTTGAATATAGTAAATCTACTCCCACTGGACCGACCAAGCACTGGCCAAAATAGCGAATGAGGGTGTGAAACTACGTCAAAATTTGAATGTAGTAAATCTACTCCCACTGGACCGACCAAGCACTGGCCAAAATAGCAAATGAGGGTGTGAAACTACGTCAAACTTTGAATGTAGTAAATCTACTCCCACTGGTCCGACCAAGCACTGGCCAAAATAGCGAATCAGGGTATCAAACTTTGAATATAGTAAACCTACTCCCACTGGTCCGACCAAGCACTGGCCAAAATAACGAATCAGGATATCAAACTTTAAATGTAGTAAATCTACTCCCACTGGACCGACCAAGCACTGGCCAAAATAGCGAATGAGGGTTTCAAACTACGTCAAACTTTGAATGTAGTAAATCTACTCCCACTGGACCGACCTAGCACTTGTCAAAATAGCGAATGAGGGTGGCAAACTACGTCAAACTTTGAATGTAGTAAATCTACTCCCACTGGACCGTCCAAGCATTGGTCAAAATAGCGAAACAGGGTATCAAACTTTGAATGTAGTAAATCCACTCCCACTGGACCGACCAAGCATTGGCCAAAATAGCGAATGAGGGTGTCAAACTACGTCAAACTTTGAATGTCGTAAATCTACTCCCACTGGACCGACCAAGCACTTGCCAAAATAGCAAATGAGGACATCAAACTTTGAAAGTAGTAAGTCTACTTCCATTGGACCGACCAAGCACTGGCCATAATAGCGAATCAGGGTATCAAACTTTGAATGTAGTAAATCTACTCCCACTGGACCGACCAAGCATTGGCCAAAATAGCGAATGAGGGTGTCAAACTATGTCAAACTTTGAATGTAGTAAATCCACTCCCACTGGACCGTCCAAGCATTGGTCAAAATAGCAAATGAGGATGTCAAACTACGTCAAACTTTGAATGTAGTAAATCTACTTCCACTGGACCGACCAAGCATTGGCCAAAATAGCGATTGAGGATGTCAAACTACGTCAAACTTTGAATGTAGTAAATCTACCCCAACTGGACCGACCAAGTATTGGCCAAAATAGCGAATGAGGGTGTCAAACTCGTCAAACTTTCAATGTAGTATATCTACTCCCACTGGACCGTCCAAACATTGGTCAAAATAGCGAATCAGGGTATCAAACTTTGAATGTAGTAAATCTACTCCCACAGGTCCGACCAAGCACTGGCCAAAATAGCGAATGTGGGTGTCAAACTACGTCAAACTTTGAATGTAGTAAATCTACTCCCACTGGTCCGACCAAGCACTGGCCAAAATAGCGAATGAGGGTGTCAAACTACGTCAAACTTTGAATGTAGTAAATCTACTCCCACTGGACCGTCCAAGCATTGGTCAAAATAGCGAATCAGGGTATCAAACTTTGAATGTAGTAAATCTACTTCCACTGGACCGACCAAGCACTGGCCAAAATAGCGAATGAGGGTGTGAAACTACGTCAAACTTTGAATGTAGTAAATCTACTCCCACTGTACCGACCAAGCACTGGCCAAAATAGCGAATGAGGGTGTGAAACTACGTCAAACTTTGAATGTAGTAAATCTACTCCCACTGGTCCGACCAAGCACTGGCCAAAATAGCGAATCAGGGTATCAAACTTTGAATGTAGTAAATCTACTCCCACTGGTCCGACCAAGCACTGGCCAAAATAGCGAATCAGGGTATCAAACTTGGAATATAGTAAATCTACTCCCACTGGTCCGACCAAGCACTGACCAAAATAGCGAATCAGGGTATCAAACTTTGAATGTAGTAAATCTACTCCCACTGGACCGACCAAGCACTGGTCAAAATAGCGAATGAGGGTGTGAAACTACGTCAAACTTTGAATGTAGTAAATCTACTCCCACTGGACCGACCAAGCACTGGCCATAATAGCGAATGAGGGTGTCAAACTACGTCAAACTTTGAAGGTATTATATCTACTCCCACCGGACCGACCAAGCATTGTTCAAAATAGCGAATCAGGGTATCAAAATTTGAATATAGTAAATCTACTCCCACTGGACCGACCAAGCACTGGCCAAAATAGCGAATGAGGGTGTGAAACTACGTCAAAATTTGAATGTAGTAAATCTACTCCCACTGGACCGACCAAGCACTGGCCAAAATAGCAAATGAGGGTGTGAAACTACGTCAAACTTTGAATGTAGTAAATCTACTTCCAATGAACCCTCCAAGCACTGGTCAAAATAGCGAATCAGGGTATCAAACTTTGAATGTAGTAAATCTACTCCCACTGGACCGTGCAAGCATTGGCCAAAAAAGCGACTGAGGGTGTCAAACTACGTGAAACTTTAATTGCAGTAAATCTACTCCAACAGGACCGACCAAGCACTGGTCAAAATAGCAAATGAGGACGTCAAACTTTGAATGTAGTAAATCTACTCCCACTGGACCGACCTAGCACTGGTCAAAATAGCAAATGAGGACGTCAAACTTTGAATGTAGTAAATCTACTCCCACTGGACCGACCAAGCATTGGCCAAAATATCGAATGAGGGTGTCAAACTAGTCAAACTTGGAATGTAGTAAATCTACTCCCACTGGACCGTGCAAGCATTGGCCAAAATAGCGACTGAGGGTGTCAAACTACGTGAAACTTTGAATGTAGTAAATCTACTCCCACTGGACCGACCAAGCACTGGTCAAAATAGCAAATGAGGACGTCAAACTTTGAATGTAGTAAATCTACTCCCACTGGATCGACCAACCATTGGTCAAAATAGCGAATCAGGGTATCAATCTTTGAATATAGTAAATATACTCCCACGGGACGGACCAAGCATTGGTCAAAATAGCCAATCAGGGTATCAAACTTTGAATGTAGTAAATCTACTCCCACTGAACCGTCCAAGCATTGGTCAAAATAGTGAATCAGGGTATCAAACTTTGAATGTAGTAAATCTACTCCCACTGGACCGTCCAAGCATTGGTCAAAATAGCGAATCAGGGTATCAAAGTTTGAATGTAGTAAATCTACTCCCACTGGACCGTCCAAGCATTGGTCAAAATAGCGAATCAGGGTATCAAACTTTGAATGTAGTAAATCTACTTCCACTGAACCGTCCAAGCATTGGTCAAAATAGCGAATCAGGGTTAAAACTTTGAATGTAGTAAATCCACTCCCACTGGACCGACCAAGCACTGGCCAAAATGGCGAATCAGGGTATCACACTTTGAATGTAGTAAATCTACTCCCACTGGACCGACCAAGCATTGGCCAAAATAGCGAATGAGGGTGTCAAACTATGTCAAACTTTGAATGTAGTAAATCTACTCCCACTGGACCGACCAAGCATTGGCCAAAATAGCGAATGAGGGTGTCAAACTATTTCAAACTGTGAATGTAGTAAATCTACTCCCACAGGACCGTCCAAGCATTGGTCAAAATAGCGAATCAGGCTATCAAACTTTGAATGTAGTAAATCTACTCCCACTGGACGGACCAAGCATTGGCCAAAATAGCGAATCAGGGTATCAAACTTTGAATGTAGTAAATCTACTCCCACTGGACCGACCAAGCATTGGCCAAAATAGCGAATGAGGGTGTCAAACTACGTCAAACTTTGAATGTAGTAAATCTACTCCGACTGGACGGACCACGCATTGGTCAAAATAGCGAATCAGGGTATCAAACTTTGAATGTAGTAAATCTACTCCCACTGGACCGACCAAGCATTGGTCAAAATAGCGAATCAGGGTATCAATCTTTGAATGTAGTAAATCTACCTCCACTGGGCCGACCAAGCACTGGCCAAAATAGCGAATGAGGGTGTCAAACTACGTCAAACTTTGAATGTAGTAAATCTACTCCCACTGGACCGACCTAGCACTGGTCAAAATAGCAAATAAGGACGTCAAACTTTGAATGTAGTAAATCTACTCCCACTGGACCGTCCAAGCATTGGTCAAAATAGCAAATCAGGGTATCAAACTTTTGAATGTAGTAAATCTACTCCCACTGGACCGTCCAAGCATTGGTCAAAATAGCGAATCAGGGTATCAAACTTTGAATGTAGTAAATCTACTCCCTCTGAACCGCCCAAGCATTGGTCAAAATAGCGATTCAGGGTATCAAACTTTGAATGTAGTAAATCTACTTCCACTGAACCGTCCAAGCACTGGTCAAAATAGCGAATCAGGGTATCAAACTTTGAATGTAGTAAATCTACTCCCACTGGACCGTCCAAGCATTGGTCACAATAGCGAATCAGGGTATTAAACTTTGAATGTAGTAAATCTACTCCCACTCGACCGTTCAAGCATTGGCCAAAATAGCAAATGAGGACGTTAAACGTTGAAGGTAGTAAATCTACTCCCACTGGACCGACCAAGCACTGGTCAAAATAGCAAATGAGGACGTAAACCTTTGAAGGTATTAAATCTACTCCCACTGGACCGTCCAAGCATTGGTCAAAATAGCGAATCAGGGTATAAAACTTTGAATGTAGTAAATCTACTCCCACTGGACCGTCCAAGCATTGGCAAAAATAGCGAATGAGGACATCAAACTTTGAATGTAGTAAATCTACTCCCACTGGACCGACTAAGCACTGGCCAAAATAGCAAATGAGGGTGTCAAACTACGTCAAACTTTGAATGTAGTAAATCTACTCCCACTGAACCGACCAAGCATTGGCCAAAATAGCGAATGAGGGTGTCAAACTAGTCAAACTTTGAATGTAGTAAATCTACTTCCACTGGACCGTCCAAGAATTGGCCAAAATAGCGAATGAGGGTGTCAAACTACGTCAAACTTTGAATGTAGTAAATCTACTCCCACTGGACCAACCAAGCATTGGCCAAAATAGCGAATGAGGGTGTCAAACTAGTCAAACTTTGAATGTAGTAAATCTACTCCCACTGGAACGACCAAGCATTGGCCAAAATAGCGAATGAGGGTGTCAAACTACGTCCAACTTTGAATGTAGTAAATCTACTCCCACTGGACCGACCAAGCATTGGCCAAAATAGCAAATGAGGACGTCAAACTTTGAATGTAATAAATCTACTCCCACTGGACCGACCAAGCACTGACCAAAATAGCGAATGAGGACATCAAACTTTGAAAGTAGTAAATCTACTCCCACTGGACCGACCTAGCACTGGCCAAAATAGCGAATGAGGACATCAAACTTTGAAAGTAGTAAATCTACTCCCATTGGACCGACCAAGCACTGGCCAAAATAGCGAATGAGGACATCAAACTTTGAATGCAGTAAATCTACTCCCACTGGACCGACCAAGCACTGGCCAAAATAGCAAATGAGGACATCAAACTTTGAAAGTAGTAAATCTACTCCCACTGGACCGACCAAGCATTGGCCAAAATAGCGAATGAGGGTGTCAAACTACGTCAAACTTTGAATGTAGTAAATCTACTCCCACTGGTCCGACCAAGCACTGGCCAAAATAGCGAATGAGGGTGTCAAACTACGTCAAACTTTGAATGTAGTAAATCTACTCCCACTAGACTGACCTAGCACTGGTCAAAATAGCAAATGTGGACGTCAAACTTTGAAGGTAGTAAATCTACTCCCACTGGACCGACCAAGCATTGGTCAAAATAGCGAAGCAGGGTATCAAACTTTGAATGTAGTAAATCTACTCCCACTGGACCGACCAAACATTGGTCAAAATAGCGAATCAGGGTATCAAACTTTGAATGTAGTAAATCTACTCCCACTGGACCTTCCAAGCATTGGTCAAAATAGCGAATCAGGGTATCAAACTTTGAATGTAGTAAATCTACTCCCACTGGACCGTCCAAGCATTGGCCTAAATAGCGACTGAGGGTGTCAAACTATGTCAAACTTTGAATGTAGTAATTCTACTCCCACTGGACCGACCTAGCATTGGTCAAAATAGCGAATCAGGGTGTCAAACTTTGAATGTAGTAAATCTACTCCCACTGGACCGTCCAAGCATTGGCCAAAATAGCGAATGAGGGTGTCAAACTACGTCAAACTTTGAATATAGTAAATCTACTCCCACTGGACCGACCAAGCACTGGCCAAAATAGCGAATGAGGGTGTCAAACTACGTCAAACTTTGAATGTAGTAAATATACTCCCACTGGTCAGACCTTGCACTGGCCAAAATAGCGAATGAGGGTGTCAAACTACGTCAAACTTTGAATGTAGTAAATCTACTCCCACTGGACCGTCCAAGCATTGGTCAAAATAGCGAATCAGGTATCAAACTTTGTATGTAGTAAATCTACTCCCACTGGACCGACCAAGCACTACCAAAATAGCGAATGAGGGTGTGAAACTACGTCAAACTTTGAATGTAGTAAATCTACTCCCACTGGTCCGACCAAGCACTGGCCAAAATAGCGAATCAGGGTATCAAACTTTGAATATAGTAAATCTACTCCCACTGGTCCGACCAAGCACTGGCCAAAATAGCGAATCAGGGTATCAAACTTTGAATGTAGAAAATCTCCCACTGGACCGACCAAGCACTGGCCAAAATAGCGAATGAGGTTGTGAAACTACGACAAACTTTGAATGTACTAAATCTACTCCCACTGGACCGACCAAGCACTGGCCAAAATAGCGAATGAGGGTGTCAAACTACGTCAAACTTTGAAGGTAGTGAATCTACTCCCACTGGACCGACCAAGCATTGGTCAAAATAGCGAATGACGGTGTGAAACTACGCAAATCTTTGAATGTAGTAAATCTACTCCCACTGGACCGACCAAGCACTGGCCAAAATAGCGAATGAGGGTGTGAAACTACGTCAAACTTTGAATGTAGTAAATCTACTCCCACTGTTCCGACCAAGCACTGGCCAAAATAGCGAATCAGGGTATCAAAATTTGAATGTAGTAAATCTACGCCCACTGGTCCGACCAAGCACTGGCCAAAATAGCGAATCAGGGTATCAAACTTTGAATGTAGTAAATCTACTCCCACTGGACCGACCAAGCACTGGCCAAAATACCGAATAAGGGTGTGAAACTACGTCAAACTTTGAATGTAGTAAATCTACTCCCACTGGACCGACCAAGCACTGGCCAAAATATCGAATGAGGGTGTCAAACTACGTCAAACTTTGAATGTAGTAAATCTGCTCCCACTGGACCGACCAAGTACTGGCCAAAATAGCGAATGAGGGTGTCAAACTACGTCAAACGTTGAATGTAGTAAATCTACTCCCACTGGACCAACCAAGCACTGGCCAAAACAGCGAATGAGGGAGTCAAACTTTGAAGGTAGTAAATCTACTCCCACTGGAACGACCAAGCATTGGTCAAAATAGCGAATCAGGGTATCAAACTTTGAATGTAGTAAATCTACTCCCACTGGACCGTCCAAGCATTGGTCAAAATAGCGAATCAGGGTATCAAACTTTGAATGTAGTAAATCAACTCCCTCTGGACCGTCCAAGCATTGGTCAAAATAGCGATTCAGGGTATCAAACTTTGAATGTAGTAAATGTACTTCCACTGAACCGTCCAAGCACTGGTTAAAATAGCGAATCAGGGTATCAAACTTTGAATGTAGTAAATCTACTCCCACTGGACGGTCCAAGCATTGGTCAAAATAGCGATTCAGGGTATTAAACTTTGAATGTAGTAAATCTACTCCCACTCGACCGTCCAAGCATTGGCCAAAATAGCAAATGAGGACGTCAAACGTTGAAGGTGGTAAATCTACTCCCACTGGACCGACCAAGCGCTGGTCAAAATAGCAAATAAGGACTTCAAACTTTGAAGGTATTAAATCTACTCCCACTGGACCGTCCAAGCATTGGTCAAAATAGCGAATCAGGGTATAAAACTTTGAATGTAGTAAATCTACTCCCACTGGACCGTCCAACCATTGGCAAAAATAGCGAATGAGGACATCAAACTTTGAATGAAGTAAATCTACTCCCACTGGACCGACCAAGCACTGGCCAAAATAGCAAATGAGGGTGTCAAACTACGTCAAACTTTGAATGTAGTAAATCTACTCCCACTGGACCGACCAAGCATTGGCCAAAATAGCGAATGAGGGTGTCAAACTAGTCAAACTTTGAATGTAGTAAATCTACTTCCACTGGACCGTCCAAGAATTGGCCAAAATAGCGAATGAGGGTGTCAAACTACGTCAAACTTTGAATGTAGTAAATCTACTCCCACTGGACCGACCAAAAATTGGCCAAAATAGCGAATGAGGGTGTCAAACTAGTCAAACTTTGAATGTAGTAAATCTACTCCCACTGGACCGACCAAGCATTGTCCAAAATAGCGAATGAGGGTGTCAAACTACGTCAAACTTTGAATGTAGTAAATCTACTCACACTGGACCGACCAAGCATTGGCCAAAATAGCAAATGAGGACGTCAAACTTTGAATGTAGTAAATCTACTCCCACTGGACCGACCAAGCACTCGCCAAAATAGCGAATGAGGACATCAAACTTTGAAAGTAGTAAATCTACTCCCACTGGACCGAACTAGCACTGGCCAAAATAGCGAATCAGGACATCAAACTTTGAAAGTAGTAAATCTACTCCCATTGGACCGACCAAGCACTGGCCAAAATAGCGAATGAGGACATCAAACTTTGAATGTAGTAAATCTACTCGCACTGGACCGACCAAGCATTGGCCAAAATAGCGAATGAGGGTGTCAAACTACGTCAAACTTTGAATGTAGTAAATCTACTCCCACTGGTCCGACCAAGCACTGGCCAAAATAGCGAATGAGGGTGTCAAACTACGTCAAACTTTGATTGTAGTAAATCTACTCCCACTGTACCGACCTAGCACTGGTCAAAATAGCAAATGAGGACGTCAAACTTTGAAGGTAGTAAATCTACTCCCACTGGACCGACCAAGTATTGCTCAAAATAGCGAAGCAGGGTATCAAACTTTGAATGTAGTAAATCTACTCCCACTGGACCGACCAAGCATTGGTCAAAATAGCGAATCAGGGTATCAAACTTTGAATGTAGTAAATCTACTCCCACTGGACCGTCCAAGCATTGGTCAAAATAGCGAATCAGGGTATCAAACTTTGAATGTAGTAAATCTACTCCCACTGTACCTTCAAAGCATTGGCCAAAATAGCGACTGAGGGTGTCAAACTATGTCAAACTTTGAATGTAGTAATTCTACTCCCACTGGACCGACCTAGCATTGGTCAAAATAGCGAATCAGGGTGTCAAACTTTGAATGTAGTAAATCTACTCCCACTGGACCGTCCAAGCATTAGCCAAAATAGCGAATGAGGGTGTCAAACTACGTCAAACTTTGAATGTAGTAAATCTACTCCCACTGGACCGACCAAGCACTGGCCAAAATAGCGAATGAGGGTGTCAAACTACGTCAAACTTTGAATGTAGTAAATATACTCCCACTGGTCCGACCAAGCACTGGCCAAAATAGCGAATGAGGGTGTCAAACTACGTCAAACTTTGAATGTAGTAAATCTACTCCCACTGGACTGACCAAGCATTGGTCAAAATAGCGAATCAGGGTATCAAACTTTGAATGTAGTAAATTTACTCCCACTGGACCGACCAAGCACTACCAAAATAGCGAATGAGGGTGTGAAACTACGTCAAACTTTGAATGTAGTAAATCTACTCCCACTGGTCTGACCAAGCACTGGCCAAAATAGCGAATCAGGGTATCAAACTTTGAATATAGTAAATTTATTCCCACTGGTCCGACCAAGCACTGGCCAAAATAGCGAATCAGGGTATCAAACTTTGAATGTAGTAAATCTCCCACTGGACCGACCAAGCACTGGCCAAAATAGCGAATGAGGGTGTGAAACTACGACAAACTTTGAATGTAGTAAATCTACTCCGACTGGACCCACCTAGCACTGGCCAAAATAGCGAATGAGGGTGTCAAACTACGTCAAACTTTGAAGGTAGTAAATCTACTCCTACTGGACCGACCAAGCATTGGTCAAAATAGCGAATCAGGGTATCAAACTTTGAATATAGTAAATCTACTCCCACTGGACCGTCCAAGCAATGGCCAAAATAGCGAATGAGGGTGTGAAACTACGTCAAACGTTGAATGTAGTAAATCTACTCCCACTGGACCGACCAAGCACTGGCCAAAATAGCGAATGAGGGTGTGAAACTACGTCAAACTTTGAATGTAGTAAATCTACTCCCACATTGGACCGACCAAGCACTCGCCAAAATAGCGAATGAGGGTGTGAAACTACGTCAAACTTTGAATGTAGTAAATCTACTCCCACTGGTCCGACCAAGCACTGGCCAAAATAGCAAATCAGGGTATCAAACTTTGAATGTAGTAAATCTACTCCCACTGGTCCGACCAAGCACTGGCCAAAATAGCGAATCAGGGTATCAAACTTTGAATGTAGTAAATCTACTCCCACTGGACCGACCAAGCACTGGCCAAAATAGCGAATGAGGGTGTGAAACTACGTCAAACTTTGAATGTAGTAAATCTACTCCCACTGGACCGACCAAGCACTGGCCAAAATATCGAATGAGGGTGTCAAACTACGTCAAATTTAAAGGTAGTAAATCTACTCCTTCTGGACCGACCAAGCATTGGCCAAAATAGCAATTGAGGACGTCAAACTTTGATGGTAGTAACTCTACTCCCACAGGACCGACCAAGCATTGGTCAAAATAGCGAAGCAGGGTATCAAACTTTGAATGTAGTAAATCTACTCCCACTGGACCGTCCAAGCATTGGCCAAAATAGGGACTGAGTCTGTCAAACTATGTCAAACTTTGAATGTAGTAAATCTACTCCCACTGGACCGACCAAGCATTGGTCAAAATAGCGAATGAGGACGTCAAACCTTGAATGTAGTAAATCTACTCCCACTGGACCGACCTAGCACTGATCAAAATAGCAAATGAGGACGTCAAACTTTGAAGGTAGTAAATCTACTCCCACTGGACCGACCTAGCATTGGTCAAAATAGCGAATCAGGGTATCAAACTTTGAATGTAGTAAATCTACCCCCACTGTACCGACCAAGCATTGGTCAAAATAGCGAATCAGGGTATCAAACTTTGAATGTAGTAAATCTACTCCCACTGGACCGTCCAAGCATTGGCCAAAATAGCGACTGAGGGTGTCAAACTATGTCAAACTTTGAATGTAGTAAATCAACTCAACTGGACCGACCAAGCACTGGCCAAAATTGCGAATGAGGGTGTCAGACTATGTCAAACTTTGAATGTAGTAAATCTACTCCCACTGGACCGTCCAAGCATTGGCCAAAATAGCGACTGAGGGTGTCAAACTATGTCAAACTTTGAATGTTGTAAATCCACTCCCACTGGACCGTCCAAGCATTGGTCAAAATAGCAAATGAGGGTGTCAAACTACTTCAAACTTTGAATGTAGTAAATCTACTCCCACTGGACCGACCAAGCATTGGCCAAAATAGCGAATCAGGGTATCAAACTTTGAATGTAGTAAATCTACTCCCACTGGACCGACCAAGCACTGGCCAAAATAGCGAATGAGGGTTTGAAGCTACGTCAAACTTTGAATGTAGTAAATCTACTCCCACTGGACCGACCAAGCATTGGCCAAAATAGCGAATCAGGGTATCAAACTTTGAATGTAGTAAATCTACTCCCACTGGACCGACCAAGCACTGGCCAAAATAGCGAATGAGGGTTTGAAGCTACGTCAAACTTTGAATGTAGTAAATCTACTCCCACTGGACCGACCAAGCACTGGCCAAAATAGCGAATGAGGGTGTGAAACTACGTCAAACTTTGAATGTAGTAAGTCTACTCCCACTGGTCCGACCAAGCACTGGCGAAAATAGCGAATCAGGGTATCAAACTTTGAATATAGTAAATCTACTCCCACTGGTCCGACCAAGCACTGGCCAAAAACGCGAATCAGGGTATCAAACTTTGAATGTAGTAAATCTACTCCCACTGGACCGACCAAGCACTGGTCAAAATAGCGAATGAGGGTGTGAAACTACGTCAAACTTTGAATGTAGTAAATCTACTCCCACTGGACCGACCAAGCACTGGCCAAAATAGCGAATGAGGGTGTCAAACTACGTCAAACTTTTAAGGTATTATATCTACTCCCACTGGACCGACCAAGCACTGGCGAAAATAGCGAATGAGGGTTGAAACTACGTCAAACTTTGAATGTGATAAATCTACTCCCACTGGACCGACCAAGCACTGGCCAAAATAGCAAATGAGGGTGTGAAACTACGTCAAACTTTGAATGTAGTAAATCTACTCCCACTGGACCGACCAAGCACTGGCCAAAATAGCGAATGAGGGTGTGACACTACGTCAAACTTTGAATGTAGTAAATGTACTCCCACTGGTCCGACCAAGCACTGGCCAAAATAGCGAATCAGGGTATCAAGCTTTGAATGCAGTAAATCTACTCCCACTGGTGCGACCAAGCACTGGCCAAAATAGCGAATCAGGGTATCAAACTTTGAGTATAGTAAATCTACTCCCACTGGTCCGACCAAGCACTGGCCAAAATAACGAATCAGGGTATCAAACTTTGAATGTAGTAAATCTACTCCCACTGGACCGACCAAGCACTGGCCAAAATAGCGAATGATGGTTTCAAACTACGTCAAACTTTGAATGTAGTAAATCTACTCCCACTGGACCGACCTAGCACTGGTCAAAATAGCGAATGAGGGTGTCAAACTACGTCAAACTTTGAATGTAGTAAATCTACTCCCACTGGACCGTCCAAGCATTGGTCAAAATAGCGAATCAGAGTATCAAACTTCGAATGTAGTAAATCTACTCCCACTGGACCGTCCAAGCATTGGTCAAAATAGCGAATCAGGGTATCAAACTTTGAATGTAGTAAATCTAGTTCCACTGAACCGTCCAAGCACTGGTCAAAATAGCGAATCAGGGTATCAAACTTTGAATGTGGTAAATGTACTCCCACTGGACCGTGCAAGCATTGGCCAAAATAGCGACTGAGGGTGTCAAACTACGTGAAACTTTGAATGTAGTAAATCTACTCCCACTGGACCGACCAAGCACTGTTCAAAATAGCAAATGAGGACGTCAAACTTTGAATGTAGTAAATCTACTCCCACTGGACCGACCAAGCACTGGTCAAAATAGCAAATGAGGACGTCAAACTTTGAATGTAGTAAATCTACTCCCACTGGACCGACCAAGCATTGGCCAAAATAGCGAATGAGGGTGTCAAACTAGTCAAACTTTGAATGTAGTAAATCTACTCCCACTGGACCGACCAAGCATTGGCCAAAATAGCGAATGAGTGTGTCAAACTACGTCAAACTTTGAATTTAGTAAATCTACTCCCACTGGACCGACCAAGCACTGGCCAAAATAGCGAATGAGGGTGTGAAACTACGTCAAACTTTGAATGTAGTAAATCTACTCCCACTGGACCGACCAAGCACTGGCCAAAATAGCGAATGAGGGTGTGAAACTACGTCAAACTTTGAATGTAGTAAATCTACTCCCACTGGTCCGACCAAGCACTGGCCAAAATAGCGAATCAGGGTATCAAACTTTGAATGTAGTAAATCTACTCCCACTGGTCCGACCAAGCACTGGCCAAAATAGCGAATCAGGGTATCAAACTTTGAATGTAGTAAATCTACTCCCACTGGACCGACCAAGCACTGGCCAAAATATCGAATGAGGGTGTCAAACTACGTCAAATTTTGAAGGTAGTAAATCTACTCCTTCTGGACCGACCAAGCATTGGCCAAAATAGCGAATGAGGGTGTCAATTTAGTCAAACTTTGAATGTAGTAAATCTACTCTCACTGGACCGAGCAAGCATTGGCCAAAATAGCGAATGAGGGTGTCAAACTACGTCAAACTTTGAATGTAGTAAATCTACTCCCACTGGACCGACCAAGCATTGGCCAAAATAGCAAATGAGGACGTCACACTTTGAATGTAGTAAATCTACTCCCACTGGACCGACCAAGCACTGGCCAAAATAGCGAATGAGGACATCAAACTTTGAAAGTAGTAAATCTACTCCCACTGGACCGACCTAGCACTGGCCAAAATAGCGAATGAGGACATCAAACTTTGAAAGTAGTAAATCTACTCCCATTGGACCGACCAAGCACTGGCCAAAATAGCGAATGAGGACATCAAACTTTAAATGTAGTAAATCTACTCCCACTGGACCGACCAAGCACTGGCCAAAATAGCAAATGAGGACATCAAACTTTGAAAGTAGTAAATCTACTCCCATTGGACCGACCAAGCACTGGCCAAAATAGCGAATCAGGGTATCAAACTTTGAATGTAGTAATTCTACTCCCACTGGACCGACCAAGCATTGGCCAAAATAGCGAATGAGGGTGTGAAACTACGTCTAACTTTGAATGTAGTAAATCTGCTCCCACTGGACCGACCAAGCACTGGCCAAAATAGCGAATGAGGGTGTCAAACTACGTCAAACTTTGAATGTAGTAAATCTACTCCCACTGGTCCGAGCAAGCACTGGCCAAAATAGCGAATGAGGGTGTCAAACTACGTCAAACTTTGAATGTAGTAAATGTACTCCCACGTGACCGACCTAGCACTGGTCAAAATAGCAATTGAGGACGTCAAATTTTGAAGGTAGTAACTCTACTCCCACAGGACCGACCAAGCATTGGTCAAAATAGCGAAGCAGGGTATCAAACTTTGAATGTAGTAAATCTACTCCCACTGGACCGTCCAAGCATTGGCCAAAATAGGGACTGAGTCTGTCAAACTATGTCAAACTTTGAATGTAGTAAATCTACTCCCACTGGACCGACCAAGCATTGGTCAAAATAGCGAATGAGGACGTCAAACCTTGAATGTAGTAAATCTACTCCCACTGGACCGACCTAGCACTGATCAAAATAGCAAATGAGGACGTCAAACTTTGAAGGTAGTAAATCTACTCCCACTGGACCGACCTAGCATTGGTCAAAATAGCGAATCAGGGTATCAAACTTTGAATGTAGTAAATCTACTCCCACTGTACCGACCAAGCATTGGTCAAAATAGCGAATCAGGGTATCAAACTTTGAATGTAGTAAATCTACTCCCACTGGACCGTCCAAGTATTGGCCAAAATAGCGACTGAGGGTGTCAAACTATGTCAAACTTTGAATGTAGTAAATCTACTCAACTGGACCGACCAAGCACTGGCCAAAATTGCGAATGAGGGTGTCAAACTATGTCAAACTTTGAATGTAGTAAATCTACTCCCACTGGACCGTCCAAGCATTGGCCAAAATAGCGACTGAGGGTGTCAAACTATGTCAAACTTTGAATGTAGTAAATCCACTCCCACTGGACCGTCCAAGCATTGGTCAAAATAGCAAATGAGGTTGTCAAACTACTTCAAACTTTGAATGTAGTAAATCTACTCCCACTGGACCGACCAAGCATTGGCCAAAATAGCGATTGAGGGTGTCAAACTACGTCAAACTTTGAATGTAGTATATCTACTCCCACTGGACCGTCCAAGCATTGGTCAAAATAGCGAATCAGGGTATCAAACTTTGAATGTAGTAAATCTACTCCCACTGGTCCGACCAAGCACTGGCCAAAATAGCGAATGACAGTGTCAAACTACGTCAAACTTTGAATGTAGTAAATCTACTCCCACTGGACCGACCAAGCACAGGCCAAAATAGCGAATGAGGGTGTCAAACTACGTCAAACTTTGAATGTAGTAAATCTACTCCCACTGGTCCGACCAAGCACTGGACAAAATAGCGAATCAGGGTGTCAAACTACGTCAAACTTTGAATGTAGTAAATCTACTCCCACTGGACCGTCCAAGCATTGGTCAAAATAGCGAATCAGGGTATCAAACTTTGAATGTAGTAAATCTACTCCCACCGGACCGACCAAGCACTGGCCAAAATAGCGAATGAGGGTTTGAAGCTACGTCAAACTTTGAATGTAGTAAATCTACTCCCACTGGACCGACCAAGCACTGGCCAAAATAGCGAATGAGGGTGTGAAACTACGTCAAACTTTGAATGTAGTAAGTCTACTCCCACTGGTCCGACCAAGCACTGGCCAAAATAGCGAATCAGGGTTTCAAACTTTGAATGTGGTAAATCTACTCCCACTAGTCCGACCAACCACTGGCCAAAATAGCGAATCAGGGTATCAAACTTTGAATATAGCAAATCTACTCCCACTGGTCCGACCAAGCACTGGCCAAAAACGCGAATCAGGGTATCAAACTTTGAATGTAGTAAATCTACTCCCACTGGACCGACCAAGCACTGGTCAAAATAGCGAATGAGGGTGTGAAACTACGTCAAACTTTGAATGTAGTAAATCTACTCCCACTGGACCGATCAAGCACTGGCCAAAATAGCGAATGAGGGTGTCAAACTACGTCAAACTTTTAAGGTATTATATCTACTCCCACTGGACCGACCAAGCATTGGTCAAAATAGCGAATCAGGGTATCAAAATTTGAATATAGTAAATCTACTCCCACTGGACCGACCAAGCACTGGAGAAAATAGCGAATGAGGGTGTGAAACTACGTCAAACTTTGAATGTGGTAAATCTACTCCCACTGGACCGACCAAGCACTGGCCAAAATAAGAAATGAGGGTGTGAAACTACGTCAAATTTTGAATGTAGTAAATCTACTCCCATTGGACCGACCAAGCACTGGCCAAAATAGCGAATGAGGGTGTGAAACTACGTCAAACTTTGAATGTAGTAAATGTACTCCCACTGGTCCGACCAAGCACTGGCCAACATAGCGAATCAGGGTATCAAGCTTTGAATGCAGTAAATCTACTCCCACTGGTGCGACCAAGCACTGGCCAAAATAGCGAATCAGGGTATCAAACTTTGAGTATAGTAAATCTACTCCCACTGGTCCGACCAAGCACTGGCCAAAATAACGAATCAGGGTATCAAACTTTGAATGTAGTAAATCTACTCCCACTGGACCGACCAAGCACTGGCCAAAATAGCGAATGAGGGTTTCAAACTACGTCAAACTTTGAATGTAGTAAATCTACTCCCACTGGACCGACCTAGCACTGGTCAAAATAGCGAATGAGGGTGTCAAACTACGTCAAACTTTGAATGCAGTAAATCTACTCCCACTGGACCGTCCAAGCATTGGTCAAAATAGCGAATCAGGGTATCAAACTTTGAATGTAGTAAATCTACTCCCACTGGACCGTCCAAGCATTGGTCAAAATAGCGAATCAGGGTATCAAACTTTGAATGTAGTAAATCTACGTCCACTGAACCGTCCAAGCACTGGTCAAAATAGCGAATCAGGGTATCAAACTTTGAATGTGGTAAATGTACTCCCACTGGACCGTGCAAGCATTGGTTAAAATAGCGACTGAGGGTGTCAAACTACGTGAAACTTTGAATGTAGTAAATCTACTCCCACTGGACCGACCAAGCACTGGTCAAAATAGCAAATGAGGACGTCAAACTTTGAATGTAGTAAATCTACTCCCACTGTACCGACCAAGCATTGGCCAAAATAGCGAATGAGGGTGTCAAACTACGTCAAACTTTGAATGTAGTAAATCTATCCCCACTGGACCGACCAAGCATTGGCCAAAATAGCGAATGAGGGTGTCAAACTATGTCAACCTTTGAATGTAGTCAATCTACTCCCACAGGACCGTCCAAGCATTGGTCAAAATAGCGATCAGGGTATCAAACTTTGAATGTGGTAAATCTACTCCCACTGGACGGACCAAGCATTGGCCAAAATAGCGAATCAGGGTATCAAGCTTTGAATGTAGTAAATCTACTCCCACTGGACCGACCAAGCATTGGCCAAAATAGCGAATGAGGGTGTCAAACTACGTCTAACTTTGAATGTAGTAAATCTACTCCAAGTGGACGGACCAATATTGGTCAAAATAGCGAATCAGGGTATCAATCTTTGAATGTAGTAAATCTACCTCCACTGGACCGACCAAGCACTGGCCAAAATAGCGAATGAGGGTGTCAAACTACGTCAAACTTTGAATGTAGTAAATCTACTCCCACTGGACCGACCAAGCAGTGGCCAAAATAGCGAATGAGGGTGTCAAACTTTGAATGTAGTAAATCTACTCCCACTGGACCGTCCAAGCATTGGTCAAAATAGCGAATCAGGGTATCAATCTTTGAATGTAGTAAATCTACTCCCACTGGACCGTCCAAGCATTGGTCAAAATAGCGAATCAGGGTATCAAACTTTGAATGTAGTAAATCTACTCCCTCTGGACCGTCCAAGCATTGGTCAAAATAGCGATTCAGGGTATCAAACTTTGAATGTAGTAAATCTACTTCCACTGAACCGTCCAAGCACTGGTCAAAATAGCGAATCAGGGTATCAATCTTTGAATGTAGTAAATCTACTCCCACTGGACCGTCCAAGCATTGATCAAAATAGCGATTCAGGGTATTAAACTTTGAATGTAGTAAATCTACTCCCACTCGACCGTCCAAGCATTGGCCAAAATAGCAAATGAGGACGTCAAACTTTGAAGGTAGTAAATCTACTCCCACTGGACCGACCAAGCACTGGTCAAAATAGCAAGTGAGGACGTCAAACTTTGAAGGTATTAAATCTACTCCCACTGGACCGTCCAAGCATTGGTCAAAATAGCGAATCAGGGTATCAAACTTTGAATGTAGTAAATCTACTCCCACTGGACCGTCCAAGCATTGGTCAAAATAGCGAATCAGGGTATTAAACTTTGAATGTAGTAAATCTACTCCCACTGGACCGTCCAAACATATGCAAAAATAGCGAATGAGGACATCAAACTTTGAATGTAGTAAATCTACTCCCACTGGACCGACCAAGCACTGGCCAAAATAGCAAATGAGGGTGTCAAACTACGTAAAACTTTGAATGTAGTAAATCTACTCCCACTGGACCGACCAAGCATTGGCCAAAACAGCGAAAGAGGGTGTCAAACTAGTCAAACTTTGAATGTAGTAAATCTACTTCCACTAGACCGTCCAAGAATTGGCCAAAATAGCGAATGAGGGTGTCAAACTACGTCAAACTTTGAGTGTAGTAAATCTACTCCAACTGGACCGACCAAGCATTGGCCAAAATAGCGAATGAGGGTGTCAAACTAGTCAAACGTTGAATGTAGTAAATCTACTCCCACTGGGCCGACCAAGCATTGGCCAAAATAGCGAATGAGGGTGGCAAACTACGTCAAAATTTGAATGTAGTAAATCTACTCCCACTGGACCGACAAAGCATTGGCCAAAATAGCAAATGAGGACGTCAAACTTTGAATGTAGTAAATCTACTCCCACTGGACCGACCAAGCACTGACCAAAATAGCGAATGAGGACATCAAACTTTGAAAATAGTAAATCTACTCCCACTGGACCGACCTAGCACTGGCCAAAATAGCGAATGAGGACATCAAACTTTGAAAGTAGTAAATCTACTCCCATTGGACCGACCAAGCACTGGCCAAAATAGCGAATGAGGACATCAAACTTTGAATGTAGTAAATCTACTCCCACTGGACCGACCAAGCACTGGCCAAAATAGCAAATGAGGACATCAAACTTTGAAAGTAGTAAATCTACTCCCATTGGACCGACCAAGCACTGGCCAAAATAGCGAATCAGGGTATCAAACTTTGAATGTAGTAAATCTACTCCCACTGGACTGACCAAGCATTGGCCAAAATAGCGAATGAGGGTGTCAAACTACGTCAAACTTTGAATGTAGTAAATCTACTCCCACTGGTCCGACCAAGCACTGGCCAAAATAGCGAATGAGGGTGTCAAACTACGTCAAACTTTGAATGTAGTAAATCTACTCCCACTGGACCGACCTAGCACTGGTCAAAATAGCAAATGAGGACGTCAAACTTTGAAGGTAGTAAATCTACTCCCACTGGACCGACCAAGCATTGTTCAAAATAGCGAAGCAGGGTATCAAACTTTGAATGTAGTAAATCTACTCCCACTGGACCGACCAAGCATTGGTCAAAATAGCGAATCAGGGTATCAAACTTTGAATGTAGTAAATCTACTCCCACTGGACCGTCCAAGCATTGGTCAAAATAGCGAATCAGGGTATCAAACTTTGAATGTAGTAAATCTACTTCCACTGGACCGTCCAAGCATTGGCCAAAATAGCGACTGAGGGTGTCAAACTATGTCAAACTTTGAATGTAGTAATTCTACTCCCACTAGACCGACCTAGCATTGGTCAAAATAGCGAATCAGGGTGTCAAACTTTGAATGTAGTAAATCTACTCCCACTGGACCGTCCAAGCATTGGCCAAAATAGCGAATGAGGGTGTGAAACTACGTCAAACTTTGAATGTAGTAAATCTACTCCCACTGGACCGACCAAGCACTGGCCAAAATCGCGAATGAGGGTGTCAAACTACGTCAAACTTTGAATGTAGTAAATATACTCCCACTGGTCCGACCAAGCACTGGCCAAAATAGCGAATGAGGGTGTCAAACTACGGCAAACTTTGAATGTAGTAAATCTACTCCCACTGGACCGTCCAAGCATTGGTCAAAATAGCGAATCAGGGTACCAAACTTTGAATGTAGTAAATCTACTCCCACTGGACCGACCAAGCACTACCAAAATAGCGAATGAGGGTGTGAAACTACGTCAAACTTTGAATGTAGTAAATCTACTCCCACTGGTCCGACCAAGCCTTGGCCAAAATAGCGAATCAGGGTATCAAACTTTGAATGTAGTAAATCTACTCCCACTGATCCGACCAAGCACTGGCCAAAATAGCGAATCAGGGTATCAAACTTTGAATATGGTAAATGTACTCCCACTGGTCCGACCAAGCACTGGCCAAAATAGCGAATCAGGGTATCAAACTTCTAATGTAGTAAATCTACTCCCACTGGACCGACCAAGCACTGGCCAAAATAGCGAATGAGGGTGTGGAACTACGACAAACTTTGAATGTAGTAAATCTACTCCCACTGGACCGACCAAGCACTGGCCAAAATAGCGAATGAGGGTGTCAAACTTTGAAGGTAGTAAATCTACTCCCACTGGACCGACCAAGCACTGGCCAAAATAGCGAATGAGGGTGTGAAACTACGTCAAACTTTGAATGTAGTAAATCTACTCCCACTGGACCTACCAAGCACTGGCCAAAATAGCGAATGAGGGTGTGAAACTACGTCAAACTTTGAATGTAGTAAATCTACTCCCACTGGTCCGAGCAAGCACTGGCCAAAATAGCGAATCAGGGTATCAAACTTTGAATGTAGTAAATCTACTCCAACTGGTCCGACCAAGCACTGAGCAAAATAGCGAATCAGGGTATCAAACTTTGAATGTAGTAAATCTACTCCCACTGGACCGACCAAGCACTGGCCAAAATAGCGAATGAGGGTGTGAAACTACGTCAAACTTTGAATGTAGTAAATCTACTCCCACTGGACCGACCAATCACTGGCCAAAATACCGAATGAGGGTGTCAAACTACGTCAAATTTTGAAGGTAGTAAATCTACTCGTTCTGGACCGACCAAGCATTGGCCAAAATAGCGAATGAAGGTGTCAAACTAGGCAAACTTTGAATGTAGTAAATCTACTCTCACTGGACCGACCAAGCATTGGCCAAAATAGCGAATGAGGGTGTCAAACTACGTAAAACTTTGAATGTAGTAAATCTGGTCCCACTGGACCGACCAAGCTTGGCCAAAATAGCAAACGAGGACGTCAAACTTTGAATGTAGTAAATCTACTCCCACTGGACCGACCAAGCACTGGCCAAAATAGCGAATGAGGACATCAAACTTTGAAAGTAGTAAATCTACTCCCACTGGACCGACCTAGCACTGGCCAAAATAGCGAATGAGGACATCAAACTTTGAAAGTAGTAAATCTACTTCCATTGAACCGACCAAGCACTGGCCAAAATAGCGAATGAGGACATCAAACTTTAAATGTAGTAAATCTACTCCCACTGGACCGACCAAGCACTGACCAAAATAGCAAACGAGGACGTCAAACTTTGAAAGTAGTAAATCTACTCCCATTGGATCGACCAAGCACTGGCCAAAATAGCGAATCATTGTATCAAACTTTGAATGTAGTAAATCTACTCCCACTGGACCGACCAAGCATTGGCCAAAATAGCGAATGAGGTCGTGAAACTACGTCAAACTTTGAATGTAGTAAATCTGCTCCCACTGGACCGACCAAGCACTGGCCAAAATAGCGAATGAGGGTGTCAAACTACGTCAAACTTTGAATGTAGTAAATGTACTCCCACTTGACCGACCTAGCACTGGTCAAAATAGCAATTGAGGACGTCAAACTTTGAAGGTAGTAACTCTACTCCCACTGGACCGACCAAGCATTGGTCAAAATAGCGAAGCAGGGTATCAATCTCTGAATGTACTAAATATACTCCCACTGGACCGTCCAAGCATTGGTCAAAATAGCGAATCAGGGTATCAAACTTTGAATGTAGTAAATCTACTCCCACTGGACCGTACAAGCATTGGCCAAAATAGCGACTGAGGGTGTCAAACTATGTCAAACTTTGAATGTAGTAATTCTACTCCCACTGGACCGACCTAGCATTGGTCAAAATAGCGAATCAGGGTATCAAACTTTGAATGTAGTAAATCTACTCCCACTGGACCGTCCAAGCATTGGCCTAAATAGCGACTGAGTGTGTCAAACTATGTCAAATTTTGAATGTAGTAAATCTACTCCCACTGGACCGACCAAGCATTGGTCAAAATAGCGAATGAGGACGTCACACTTTGAATGTAGAAAATCGACTCCCACTGGACCGACCTAGCACTGATCAAAATAGCAAATGAGGACGTCAAACTTTGAAGGTAGTAAATCTACTCCCACTTGACCAACCTAGCATTGGTCAAAATAGCGAATCAGGGTATCAAACTTTGAATGTAGTAAATCTACTCCCACTGGACCGACCAAGCATTGGTCAAAATAGCGAATCAGGGTATCAAGCTTTGAATGTAGTAAATCTACTCCCACTGGAGCGTCCAAGCATTGGCCAAAATAGCGACTGAGGGTGTCAAACTATATCAAACTTTGAATGTAGTAAATCTACTCCAACTGGACCGACCAAGCACTGGACAAAATAGCGAATGCCGGTGTCAAACTGTGTCAAACTTTGAATGTAGTAAATCTACTCCCACTGGACCGTCCAAGCATTTGCCAAAATAGCGACTGAGGGTGTCAAACTATGTCAAGCTTTGAATGTAGTAAATCTACTCCCACTGGACCGTCCGAGCATTGGTCAAAATAGCGAATGAGGGTGTCAAACTACGTCAAACTTTGAATGTAGTAAATCTACTCCTACTGGACCGACCAAGCATTGGCCAAAATAGCGAATGAGGATGTCAAACTACGTCAAACTTTGAATGTAGTAAATCTACTCCCACTGGACCGTCCAAGCATTGGTCAAAATAGCGAATCAGGGTATCAAACTTTAAATGTAGTAAATCTACTCCCACTGGTCCGACCAAGCACTGGCCAAAATAGCGAATGAGGGTGCGAAACTACGTCAAACTGTAATGTAGTAAATCTACTCCCACTTGTCCGACCAAGCACTAGCCAAAATAGCGAATGAGGGTGTCAAACTACGTCAAACTTTGAATGTAGTAAATCTACTCCCACTGGACCGTCCAAGCATTGGTCAAAATAGCGAATCAGGGTATCAAACTTTGAATGTAGTAAATCTACTCCCACTGGACCGACCAAGCACTGGCCAAAATAGCGAATGAGGGTGTGAAACTACGTCAAACTTTGAATGTAGGAAATCTACTCCCTCTGGACCGACCAAGCACTGGCCAAAATAGCGAATGAGGGTGTGAAACTACGTCAAACTTTGAATGTAGTAAATCTACTCCCACTGGTCCGACCAAGCACTGGCCAAAATAGCGAATCAGGGTATCAAACTTTGAATGTAGTAAATCTACTCCCACTGGTCCGACCAAGCACTGGCCAAAATAGCGAATCAGGGTATCATACTTTGAATATAGTAAATCTACTCCCACTGGTCCTACCAAGCACTGGCCAAAATAGCAAATCAGGGTATCAAACTTTGAATTTAGTAAATCTACTCCCACTGGACCGACCAAGCACTGGAGAAAATAGCGAATGAGGGTGTGAAACTACGTCAAACTTTGAATGTAGTAAATCTACTCCCACTGGACCGACCAAGCACTGGCCAAAATAGCGAATGAGGGTGTCAAACTACGTCAAACTTTGAAGGTAGTATATCTACTCCTACTGGACCGACCAAGCATTGGTCAAAATAGCGAATCAGGGTATCAAACTTTGAATATAGTAAATCTACTCCCACTGGACCGACCAAGCACTGGCCAAAATAGCGAATGAGGGTGTGAAACTACGTCAAACTTTGAATGTAGTAAATCTACTCCCACTGGACCGACCAAGCACTGGCCAAAATAGCAAATGAGGGTGTGAAACTACGTCAAACTTTGAATGTAGTAAATCTACTCCCACTGGACCGACCAAGCACTGGCCAAAATAGCGAATGAGGGTGTGAAACTACGTCAAACTTTGAATGTAGTAAATGTACTCCCACTGGTCCGACCAAGCACTGGCCAAAATAGCGAATCAGGGTATCAAACTTTGAATTGTAGTAAATCTACTCCCACTGGTCCGACCAAGCACTGGCCAAAATAGCGAATCAGGGTATCAAACTTTTAATATAGTAAATCTACCCCAACTGGTCCGAACAAGCACTGGCCAAAATAACGAATCAGGGTATCAAACTTTGAATGTAGTAAATCTACTCCCACTGGACCGACCAAGCACTGTCCAAAATAGCGAATGAGGGTGTGAAACTACGTCAAACTTTGAATGTAGTAAATCTACTCCCACTGCACCGACCAAGCACTGGCCAAAATAGTGAATCAGGGTATCAAACTTTGAATGTAGTAAATCTACTCCCACTGGACCGACCAAGCACTGGCCAAAATATCGAATGAGGGTGTCAAACTATGTCAAACTTTGAAGGCAGTAAATCTACTCCCACTGGACCGACCAAGCATTGGTCAAAATAGCGAATCAGGGTATCAAACTTTGAATATAGTAAATCTACTCCCACTGTACCGACCAAGCATTGGTCAAAATAGCGAATCAGGGTATCAAACTTTGAATATAGTAAATCTACTCCCATGGGACTGACCAAGCATTGGTCAAAATGGCGAATCAGGGTATCAAACTTTGAATGTAGTAAATCTACTCCCACTGGACCGTCCAAGCACTGGTCAAAATAGCGAATCAGGGTATCAAACTTTGAATGTAGTAAATCTACTTCCACTGGACCGTCCAAGCACTGGTCAAAATAGCGAATCAGGGTATCAAACCTTGAATGTAGTAAATCTACTCCCACTGGACCGTCCAAGCATTGGTCAAAATAGCGAATCAGGGTATCAAACTTTGAATGTAGTAAATCTACTCCCACTGGACCGACCAAGCACTGGCCAAAATAGCGAATGAGGGTGTGAAACTACGTCAAACTTTGAATGTAGTAAATGTACTCCCACTGGTCCGACCAAGCACTGGCCAAAATAGCGAATCAGGGTATCAAACTTTGAATGTAGTAAATCTACTCCCACTGGTCCGACCAAGCACTGGCCAAAATAGCGAATCAGGGTATCAAACTTTTAATATAGTAAATCTACTCCCACTAGTCCGACCAAGCACTGGCCAAAATAACGAAGCAGGGTATCAAACTTTGAATGAAGTAAATATACTCCCACTGGACCGACCAAGCACTTTCCAAAATAGCGAATGAGGGTGTGAAACTACGTCAAACTTTGAATGTAGTAAATCTACTCCCACTGGACCGACCAAGCACTGGCCAAAATATCGAATGAGGGTGTCAAACTATGTCAAACTTTGAAGGTAGTAAATCTACTCCCACTGGACCGACCAAGCATTGGTCAAAATAGCGAATCAGGGTATCAAACTTTGAATATAGTAAATCTACTCCCACTGGACCGTCCAAGCATTGGTCAAAATAGCGAATCAGGGTATCAAACTTTGAATATAGTAAATCTACTCCCACTGTACCGACCAAGCATTGGTCAAAATAGCGAATCAGGGTATCAAACTTTGAATATAGTAAATCTACTCCCATGGGACTGACCAAGCATTGGTCAAAATGGCGAATCAGGGTATCAAACTTTGAATGTAGTAAATCTACTCCCACTGGACCGTCCAAGCACTGGTCAAAATAGCGAATCAGGGTATCAAACTTTGAATGTAGTAAATCTACTTCCACTGGACCGTCCAAGCACTGGTCAAAATAGCGAATCAGGGTATCAATCTTTGAATGTAGTAAATCTACTTCCACTGAACCGTTCAAGCACTGGTCAAAATAGCGAATCAGGGTATCAAACTTTGAATGTAGTAAATCTACTCCCACTGGACCGCCCAAGCATTGGTCAAAATAGCGAATCAGGGTATCAAACTTTGAATGTAGTAAATCTACTCCCACTGGACCGACCAAGCATTGGTCAAAATAGCGAATCAGGGTATCAAACTACTTCAAACTTTGAATATAGTAAATCTACTCCCACTGGACCGCCCAAGCATTGGTCAAAATAGCGAATCAGGTTATCAAACTTTGAATGTAGTAAATCTACTCCCACTGGACCGACCAAGCATTGGCCAAAATGGCGAATCAGGTTATCAAACTTTGAATATAGTAAATCTACTCCCACTGGACCGCCCAAGCATTGATCAAAATAGCGAATCAGGTTATCAAACTTTGAATATAGTAAATCTACTCCCACTGGACCGCCCAAGCATTGGTCAAAATAGCGAATCAGGTTATCAAACTTTGAATGTAGTAAATCTACTCCCACTGGACCGTCCATGCATTGGTCAAAATAGCGAATCAGGTTATCAAACTTTGAATATAGTAAATCTACTCCCACTGGACCGCCCAAGCATTGGTCAAAATAGCGAATCAGGTTATCAAACTTTGAATGTAGTAAATCTACTCCCACTGGACCGCCCAAGCATTGGTCAAAATAGCGAATCAGGTTATCAAACTTTGAATATAGTAAATCTACTCCCACTGGACCGCCCAAGCATTGGTCAAAATAGCGTATCAGGTTATCAAACTTTGAATGTAGTAAATCTACTCCCACTGGACCGTCCATGCATTGGCCAAAATAGCGAATGAGGGTGTCAAACTATGCCAAACTTTGAATGTAGTAAATCTACTCCCACTGGACCGACCAAGCATTGGCCAAAATAGCGAATGAGGGTGTCAAACTTTGCCAAACTTTGAATGTAGTAAATCTACTCCCACTGGACCGACCAAGCATTGGCCAAAATAGCGAATGAGGGTGTCAAACTTTGCCAAACTTTGAATGTAGTAAATCTACTCCCACTGGACCGTCCATGCATTGGCCAAAATAGCGAATGAGGGTGTCAAACTTTGCCAAACTTTGAATGTAGTAAATCTACTCCCACTGGACCGACCAAGCATTGGCCATAATAGCGAATGAGGGTGTCAAACTTTGAATGTAGTAAGCAGTAGCGGGAGAATGTAATACACGGGAAAATGTGTTAATGAGATTCTACTGTATATACTTGATAAGGGCAGGCAGACAGGTTACAAGACTGACAGTGATTGAAATCGTGTCATACTGTATATACTTGATAAGGGCAGGCAGACAGGATACAAGACTGACAGTGATTGAAATCGTGTCATACTGTATATACTTGATAAGGGCAAGCTGACAGGTTACAAGACTGACAGTGATTGAAATCGTGTCATACTGTATATTTCAGACACAGTTTCATATGTTTCTGTAGTTATGGTGTTCCTGCCGGGTACAGTACTTTTGCCAATAATGTTAGCTATAGTTGGCAACTTCCATCATATGGGGCCAGTCGTATTTGCCCAAGAACCGTCACCACAAATGAGAATCAGGAAATATTTCTCCAACAGGTGTTAAACAGCGAACATCACTGAAACGTGGTTTGAGTGACAGGTCTGTTCAATAAATAGTTGTATTCAACTTCATTTTCTGTTGTCCTGTCTTGAAAGCTCGGAAATTCCTATGCCTGGCAACAAAAACAGTTGTAAATGTTACATTCACATGACTTTCTCTACTGAAATTATTATTACAAAAGCTTACTCTTGTAACCATTCATGTTAATCGAGATGAACATTTGCAGAAATTATCTTATTGTATATTTCATAATAGGGTGCAAATGGGTATAAGGGAATAAGTAGCTGTAAGTGATAGTCAAATCTTTTAAGAGCTGGTTATTATGTGATGGCTTTGAAATTCCATTCTCTTTGCATGGCCAAGAGAGAGAAACAACTAATGACTTACTGTTCGAGAAAAGTATAGATGTTTGAATATTCAAACCAATAACAAGGAATATCATCTAAATCATTTACTCCACAACAAATTTTGACAAATACCAAGTGTGCTTGAAGGAGATCTACATATTTTGTGTAGTAAGATTTTGTCTATCTCTTACGGTTTAGCAATTAATTATTCAAAATTCATTCAGAATGAAGAGGACTTCAAGACTCTTCTCTGAAAACTCAACATATACATTTCATTTTTCATGAAAATAGCTTAAGCATATGGTAGTTTACCAAGATCATTAAAGCCATTTTTGAGAAAAACAAAAGTTTTGAAAAAAAATTTCAGTAAAAGGTAGTTTGGGATGGGAGATTTTCTTGAAAATCTTAATGTCACACCTTTGGAAGCTGCTGAACTCAAATACTAAGTTTGGTTTTTAACTGATTTGATTTCTGAGTTATGCTGTTCATGCGCGTGCCACACACACACACTGGCTGGCTGACTGACTGACTGACTGACTGACCGACCGACCGACTCAGTTTTTAAAAATACTTTTGGTGGGTTCATTGGGGACCTCAAAAGGTATATTTTTGACGAAATCTTGGCATCAAATTTTTGGGTGGAACACATTACTTGCATTATCAAACTGTGAAACATGCACCATCAAGCGAGAAACACATTAAAATATGTGCCACAAAAAACTGTTTAATGGTGGATGGAAATTTGTGGCTGAATGCTCATGACTTTGGAAGCGATGGGGTACACCTAAATAGGAAGGGATCTCACAAATTTGGTAAATTGATTTGTAATACAATTGGCTCAGTAATTAAGGGAAACTAATTAGGGATAAGGTGGATGTGCATTTACAAAAATTGGATATATTAGAATTCAACAAAAAACAGGTAGTAACCTCGGTAGCAGAACTTTGTAATCCCTCTGATGCATCAAATAAGTTAATTAGGGTGATCCACCTAAATGTGCAGTATATTAGCCAGAAAATTGTAGCCTGTGAACAACTATTGAGTGAATACTCACCAATATTTACTGAACATGGGCTAAATAGTGAACAAATGAGTCTGTGTAAAATTAATAATTATGACATTATAAGTAGTTACACTAGGTCCCAAAGTAAAGGGGGTGGGGTAGTTATGTTAGCTCAAAGCTCTCTGAGAGTTTCAAAGGAAGATGTGAGCGTCTTTGTAGTAGAGAAATTATTTGAGGTTGCAGCTTTAAAGCTGGAAGCTCAGAAATACAGTATTTTAATCCTTGGGATTTATAGATCTCCAAACACTGAAATTGACCTATTCATGGTACATTTAGATGAATTATTATCTAGTTTATCAACAAAATACAAAAATCTAATAATTGCAGGTGATCTTAATATTAATTTGAACTATTCTGATAACTCATACAAGAAACTTCTAGATATATTTAACTCATTCAATATCCATGATTTAATATACAGTCCAACTAGGGAAACATTATTATTGTCCTGCACCATCGACCATGTTGCAACTAATATAAATAGTGTTAAGACTAATGCACATAATATTAATACATATATATCTGATCACTATGCCTAGTGTGTTGATTTCTTAGGTATAAGAGGAAACGTAAAACTAAATGTACTGAAAACATTCCGTGATATGAATGAAAGTTGCATTGCTCAGTTAATGGAAAAACTAGGAGAAGAAACTTGGGGTACTATGTACTCGGCTAATAGTGTAAATGATAAGTGGGATGAATTTTATAGAGTATTCAGTATTCATTTTAATACATGTTGCCATACTAAAACTAAAGTTGTACATAAGAACAAAAACTCAAAAGTTAAACTAGATTCTGAAACCATTAAGCTCAGAAATAAAATGAAGCAGTATTATGAATTACATAAATCCACAGCAAATGAACATTACAAAAATTTGTACAAACAGACAAAAAAGCATTATTTGGTAACTCTTAATGATCTTAAAGCTTCTGTGTATAGAAGCAAAATAAACAATTCAGGGAACATTAGTAAAACAACATGGGGTATAGTTAACGAAGCTAGAAAAAATAATCCCAACACTAAAGATCTGGAATTGAACATAAATGGCTCAGTACAAAAAGACCCTATTCAATTATGTGAATATATAAATGATTTTTTTCTGAATGTTGCGGTACAATCAAGTTACCAAATTCCTGTAACCAATTTTAACTCTAAAACAATATATCCATCTGTTTTTATTAATCCTGTGACTACAACTGAAATTATTAATATCATAAATAAGTTACCAAACAAAACCACTAGTGGTTGGGATGAAATTAATTCCCTAACTCTAAAACAGTGTAAACATGTTCTTGCAAGCCCTCTTGAGTATCTTATTAATTACTCTATTTCGAGAGGAGAGTTTCCGGAATGTCTTAAAATATCAATAGTCAGTCCCGTGCATAAAAAAGGTGATACTAAGGACATCAATAACTTCAGGCCAATTACATTAACATCTGAATTAGCCAAAATTTTTGAAAGGGTTATATTACAACGTCTGATTCATTTCTTAGAAAAACATAATGTCATTACTAATTCACAACATGGTTTCAGGAAACATTATTCTACTATTTCAGCAATAATGGAGTGCACGAGTAATATAGTCAAACACCTAGAAAATAAAGAAAAAACTGCAACACTATTTTTTGACCTTACCAAAGCATTTGATTGTGTAGATCATAATATTTTATTGACCAAGCTGGAAGCATTTGGGATTAGGGGTCTAACTAGAGATCTAATTTGCTCGTATCTTATTGGCAGAAAGCAGGCTACTCAAATATATCATAAACAAGGAAACTTAACAACCAAAACTACTTCCAAATTTAAAACTGTAAAATATGGAGTACCTCAAGGCTCAGTATTAGGTCCCCTTTTATTTATTCTCTATGTGAATGACATTCCTACCACAGACAATAGTAAAGTTATTTCATATGCCGATGACACAACTAGGTACTGTATGTTGGGATATTTCAACTGAGGAACTACTTAACACAATGACAAGAAACATCAACTCGCTTTTTAAATTTTTTAGGGAAAACAATTTAAAATGTAATATGTCGAAGACCAAACTAATCCAATTTAATCTAAGGAATTCTAACAATACGCATAATACTCTTCAACTACCAAATTATAATATAGTTAGCACAAATGTACATAAATTTCTGGGAATCATAATTGACCAAAACTTAACATGGTCAGAACACATTCAACATATTTGTGGTAAAATTAGCAAGTCATTGTATTTACTTAGGTATTTCTCAAATATTCTTGAAGAAAGAGAATTAAAAATGATATACTATGGGGTCATCTTTCCTCATTTAATGTATGGGATAGAAATCTGGGGGTGTTGTACAAAAGCAAACATTGAAAGACTACTGAAATTACAGAAGAAGACAATCAGAATAATATATCACTTAAATCATAGGGATCCGTGCAGAAATTTTTTTAAAGATAAACAAATTCTTACAGTAATTTCATTATATGTTTATAAAGTAATAATATATGCATTACAAAAAGATAATTTGAGAAACAATGATATTCATCACTACAATACACGACATAACAGTGATTTCTTCAGACAGGGTTTTAGAATTGCAGTTAGTTATACAAGGATCCTAAAGTAATGGGACAATTCCTATATAATAAGCTGCCAGATTTTGTAAAGCAACCTAATACAGCACATAGTTTTAAGACTAGCCTTAAGAGTTACCTAATAAATAAGGCTGTCTATACCTTGGACGAATTGTAGTATGTAAGTTTGAATAAATTGTATTATAAACCTGTAATTACATAATAAGTAACCATTTGACAATGTCAGAAACTGTATTTCAGTCTATTGACAATAAATGCATTATTATTATTATTATTATTATTATTATTATTATTATTATTATTATTATTATCATCATCATCATCATCACTTTCACTTATGTTCCAAATTTCTTATTTGACTCAACTTTTTTTTTCTTACTTTTCTTTTTTGTTTTTGCACAGTTAACAGCCTGGAACATTTCTAAATTGGTTTGTGTACTTGTAATCATAATGTTTTAGTAGGCAGTGAATGACCTCTACACTGCAAGAAGTTATGGGTGCCAACTTGAATATATTTGTGACTGATTCTTCACCACAAATAACATTCTTCAAAGGAAACCGTAGCCTGGTTTTGCGTTTATGAAGCTGTCCACTTTCCCATGGGCATAATTGAGGGTTGTATGAAGTTCCTCAGCAGCAGACATGTGACTGTAGAGGGTGGTTTGCTTCATCTGGCAACAAACTGTTTACTACCTAAGACAAAAACGCATTTATGTTAGAATTAAATAATACGAGGGCAGTCCCAGAAGTACCCAACCTGACGTTTAGATAGCGGTTGTTTCAAACAAATGACTATGGTAGAAAGTACCAACCTTATAAAGCTTAAGTTTGAAGATGCTACGTTGTTTAATAATCGTTTGGCAGCCATCAATAATGAACGCTCTCAGCATATTTGTAAACATGGATAAAACTGACCATCGTTATGTGATACAATACTTTCATTTGAAAGGTCTTAGTCCAACTAATATTAAAGGTGAGCTAGATTCTACTCTGGGGGAGTCTGCTCCTTTGTTTACAACAGTAAAATATTGGGTGGCAGAGTTTAAGCGAGGCCATATGAGCTGTCAAGACGAACATCACATTGGTCGATCAAATGAAGTGATCACGCCAGAAATTGTGAAGAAAATCCACAAAATGGTATTGGATGATTGTCGACTGAAGGTGCGCAAGCTAGCAGACATCGTAGGCATTTCAAAAAAGTGAGGTACATTGCATACTAACTGAAAATTTAGACATGAGAAAGCTGTGCGCAAGAATGGAACAAAAGCAGCGTCATGATGTTTCAGTCAAGTGTTTGGAGATGTTTCGCTGCAATGAAGCCGAGTTTTTGCATCAATTCATAACCATGGATGAAACATGGGTCCATCACTTCACAACTGAGACGAAGGAACAGTCAAAACATTGGATTGAAAGGGGAGAATGGGCTCCAAAGAAGGTGAAGACAATTCCATAGGCAAGGTCAATGTGTCAGTTTTTTGGGATGCGCTGGGGATAATTTTCATTGATTATGTTCAAAAAGGAAAAAGCAATCAATGGCGAGTATTATGCAAACTTATTGCAGCGTTTGAATGATGAAATTAAACAAAAACGACCGCATTTAGCATAAAAGACAGTTCTTTTTCATCAAGACAATGCACCAGTTCACACATCCATTATCGCCATGGACAAAATCAATGAGTTAAAGTTTGAATTGTTTACTCATGCACCCTATTCGCCAGACTTAGCCCCCTCTGATTATTTTCTGTTTCCAAAGTTAAAATGGCTTGGTGGTAAAAGATTTGCCAACAATGAAGAGGTGGAGTTTGCAGTTGATGGCTATTTTGCAGAACTAGATGTTTCTCACTATAAACAGGGTATCGAAGCTATTGAACGTTGCTGGGAAAATTGTATTGAGCTGAAAGGAGACTATATAGAGAAATAAAGATGCTTTTTCCCAAAAGTTTTGTGTTTTCTTTGTTAGGTCAGGTACTTTTGGGACAGCCCTTGTAGAAATATTAATTTTAGTCATTATCAATTAACTAAGAATCAACTTAATCTCATACCAATTTAATGACATAAAATTGTCACAGTAAACATTACAGCTTCCAACCAAGTACTGCTGGGCTGAGGGGTAACAGTAAATCAGGTGTACTCTTTGTAAGCAGCTAAATGTGCAGTGGGTTTTAAGAGCACTTGTGTTAAAAAACAATTGTGATAACTAGAGCTTATTGTTTCTGCAACATGTGTTTTAGATTGTGGTGGAACATTGTAATTGTTTTACCGAGTTTCAGTATCACTTAACAATCACAATATTCTGCTTTTATTAACATTATTTGACCATAAAATACCTAAAATATAAGCAGCATTTTCTCAGAAAATGGTTCATACATAAAAATAGAGACTTTTAATGGAGAACAGAATTTAAAATGCTACTGAAACAATATCTATTCTTTCAAGCTTGCATAATCCATTATCAAAGTAACTTATATTTTTGTGCAGGACTTTGTAAGACAGTAAATGGGTTGACCATGCCCATCCTAGCAATGTGACACCTTATAGGATTGATGTTTTATCAACATATGTCCATATGTTAGAAGTTCCTAAGTCTTAGCAAATTTTATCTAATACCTACTTAACAAAACAAGAAGTATTTTTATGAATGTGAAAACGGCCGTTTTTTTAATAATTTTTACAGAAAATTAAGAGTAAACTCTCCAAATACATAATGTAGGCCTGCCTGATTATAAGATTTTGGAACATAACTTTTTCTGACGTCGAGGGGTCAGGGACATCTTTTGATGTATATATCTCCAAAAACTCCTTAAGGCTTAGGTTTCTGAGTTTCTCAAGTGGTATATTGGCTGCTGCAGAAACCCATGTAAAAATTATTTTGCAGTGCCTTAGGTGCGGGAGAAGCAATAAATGACTGGATTTAGTGTGTTACAGATACGAGATGCTTGAAATTTACTGGTACATTTTATCTCAAATTGTAATAGACATTACGTTTATCTGGATACCATTTAAGAGCGAATATAATTTAATTATTTTAAAGGAGTTTTGTAATGTTTGAAAATGTTCAGAAATAGAATAGCAGTGCTTACAACATCCCCATCTGATCTAACAAAGAAACCCTTTCCGTTAATTCCTGTGCAAACAATGGACTTTTGGAAGCTTTAATGCATCAACACATGCAAAAGAGATTCACACACTGTAAAGACAGTTTTAACGAATGATTTGAAATTCCTATTTACTAGTACTGGAAAAGGGACAGAGTATTTAGAACCTCCTCTTAAAGGGCATGTCCAAAGGTTGATCAGTTTCAGATTTGTAACTAAACAGCTTTCTATTCAACAAGAGCCCACCTCCTGAAATAGCGTTTGTCTGCAGATTCCTTGAATCCTCTCTACTATTCTCAAAATATCCAATGTAATAACCAATCATGACACGCAGTCTGTAGAGGGTAATTGCTAAAGTGTTATAAACATAAGGTTCTCTCCAGATGAAGCCTTTTTTTTAATTTATTTTCCTTTTCGAATGCTGATTTCTTAAGCTAAAGTAAGAGACATACAAATTGAGAAACTTAATTGTCCACTCAAAAGCATTTAAACTCAATATAATGTATAATATATTGTAAAAATTCCTCAAATATGCATTATGCATGTTTTTATCGCAGAAAAGCCAAACCTGCAAATATGCATAGAGAAAGTGCAGAATCGGGAAGTAATGAAACAGATAAGTACCTACTAAGTTTCAGCTATGTCCTGTGTTCCTTAAAATCATGCATTTGCATGGAATTCTCATCTCCACTAATAACCAATTTTTAAATGTGTTATTCTGGGATTAGGTGAATGACAAAGAGAGAGAGAGAGAGAAAGAAAAAAAAATGGCCAAGAAATGTCTTTTCAGATTTTAAGTTTTAATAGCTTCAAGTTTCTGCAGATAACATCCTCTGGTTAACGTTGTTTCCAAAGCTTAAAAATGGTTTTAGAAGAGCAAAGACAGTATAATTACGTAGAAATTTCAAGGAAACTTTAGCAATATGCTGCATCCCTGATTATGAATTACATATCATATAAAAATATGTTACACATTCACACAACTTTCTCTACTCGCTCTCCTATCCATACAAACACTTATTCCTCTATCTACTTCTTGCTAATCAACATAAACTTTCATTACACATTTCGTCATAGGTATAAGAAGAATACAACGATAGTCAAATGCTTTAAGAGTAGGTCACTTGCTATGTTGATGAAGTACTTTATTTGTCATGATCCCTGGTTAATGTGCACTTCTGCGGTTCAGAATCTGTTGCTGAAAAATTGAAATGATTATGAAGTCGGCTGCAGTAAAATGACAGGGTGCTGAGGTTTTGAAATTCAGCTCTAAGACGTTATGTTATTGTGTGCATGTGAATGGGATTCAAACTGATTCTTGTGGGTTGGGCTGGCAGGCAGGTAGGTGGAGTCCTTTGTTGACATTCCATGATGATTTTGTTATAAAAGAAGCTGTCTTGAAAAGGGAGGGGATCGCTTCGCGAGCGACAGAACCGAGCAGTAGTAGTCAGCGAGCCTCTGAGAATTCTTCAGGTCTTGAGCAGGTGAACGCCGGAAAGCAGCCAACGAGCCGGCAGAGAGCAGGGGAGATAGCTACAATATCCAGCCTACCTCAGCAGCGTTAGCCAACCACAGCGCAGCTGCCCACGGTCCTGCGGTACCATAATACTTTTTTTCCTTTTTCAGGCCGGACATCATCATCATAATCATCAAAACCTCTTCCAATTCACCCACCCTACCTATCCTGTGGCCAGTCTGGTATTAGCCCTAAGCTTCCTAAGCTTAGTTAAAGGGTACTACCCTGTGGTTTCTTGAAATCACACTTATTCGGCCTCGGCCGAGGCAACACACCAGACGAGCTTTTCAGCAGCCAATCCATCTGACCACAGCCCATAACAATACCTGCCTTATCACCACTAACCCCCAAAAAAATAGACACACGACCACACATACAGACCAAAACCCAGAAACAGCCACTACACCATGGTCAAAACAGGAAAACCACCGCCTAAACTGGACAAACCGGAAAACAACTCTACATCGACCCATGCTCAACCAGGAACATCCACTAAACCAACAACAGCAACTAAAAGATCACAACAGGAGAAAGCACCTACCCATCATGGTGACGATGAAATGTCAGACAATAACCTTTCGGACACAAGCCTGGAATCAGAAAGTGAACTAGGCCCGAGAATCCAAGCTCAAGTCACGAACACTGAGAAAGACAACACAAGACATCAAACACCAACACTCAGAAATGAAGTTCTTCCACATGGAAGCTTCATCCTATATGTCACACCATGTGAACAGAAACACATCAACTCCTTCCGAGTGAAGGAACTCATAACTAAAAAACTGGACCAGCCTATCCAGATAGTCAGAATCAGCCCAATATTCAAACCAAAATACACACTGGGCATTGCATTCAAAAATGAACAAGGGCGGTTATTTCAGCAGGCGATTAGCGCCACCAATTTTGGAAAACAGGCCCATTATTTGACCATGCTACCAACTCCAATCCATGAAGACGCCTCACCGCGACAAAAGAGACAATTGGTAGCTGTAATTAAAAATGTTCCCCTCGCAGTGCCTGACGAGGAATTACTTAATGCAATCCAGGAAAACCAACCAACCATAAACCGGGCTGTGAGAATAATCAGCCGAGCTACAAACCAGCCAACACCGCTAGTGCGGATATTCACAGATGAATTGCAAACAATGCAAGAAATCCTGAATAAAGGCATTGTGCTGGAAAGCCAGGTTTACCGCGTAGAACCGGCGAGAACAACCACCAGACATGTCCCATGCCGTAAATGTCAAAAATACGGTCATGACCAAGACAACTGCACAAATGACCCGCGTTGCTTCTACTGCGGAAACAATAAAATAACACAAATGTGCACACATACTGGCCGAACATCAAATGAACCTTTCTGCGCCACATGCAATGACCCTGGACACTATACCGGTCAAATACGATGCCCATTGTATCCTAAAGAGGCCCCCAGCACAATGCAGCACATTCAGCCAATCAGAATATTCCCTCACAACAACCCACCTCCACCAACCCCTCCCCCTCCACCACCAACCAATGAAACACAAGCCACACCCCTACCTACCATTCCTGAAAACAAAACCGAACTAAACAGGCAAGAACTCACAAAATTGCTAAAAGATCTCACCAAAGCCAGCAACCAACAATACCAGCAAACAAAAGAACAAATAGAACAAATGAAGAAACATCACGAAATACAGACAGACTTCGTGTTGAAGCTTTTCCACCATCTTGCTGACCAGATGCTAAAAAGCCTGACAGTGGCAATTCAAGAAATCACACCTCCCGAACACCGAGAGAGGACAAATAAAACACTTCAAGATACCTTTCGCAAAACACTAAACAAAACAATCAACATTACAAACATTGGAACCCAGCTGGCAGTACTAGTAAGCACACTAGAAACAACACAACAAAATGGCGCCTGTAATTAATGAAAAACATCACATCAAAGTACTACATATCAACATTAATGGAATTCGATCAAAAAAAGATCGTCTTAAAGCAGCCATTACTGAACACGACCCGGACATAATAGCAATAAATGAAACAAAACTGAAACCATATAACACGTTTACTTTTTCACCATACCAAACCCACCGTCATGATCGTCAAATTGGACTAGGAGGAGGAGTGGTCACACTGATTAAACCTATACATCGTACAACACAAATACCACTGCCAGATGAATTCCGAGCGGCTGAGGCAGTGTTAACACAAATCCACCTCAACAACCAAAGCATGGTTATAGCTGCCATTTATGCACCACCAAATCAAATGTCCATCCAGAACAACCAGTTCCCCGTCGCCCTAATCAAATATCTTAGCAATAAATACAAGAACTTACTCATCATTGGGGATCTGAATGCACAACACCACAGCCTACTAGATACAACCACAAACCTTTACGGTAAAGAATTACTGCGCATACTAAGTGAAACAAAACTAAAGATTGCACCTATACCCGGGCCCACCCGAATTGGGACAGGCACACAACAACCGACATCACCAGACAAGGTACTAGCATCACCTCAACTTCACCATAAAATACTGGAAATATTTTTTTTTTTTCGAGTGGAGGAGAAAATGATTTATTCACTTACCCCAGCCCCGATGGGAGTCGAGACTGAGAGTGTGGGAATCACCAATAGTCGGCATACCCACTAAAAACTCCTCCACCGGAATGGAAATAAGGAAGAAGGAAGAAAGAGGAATTCTGTGTGATAATGCGGCCGTACCGCTGTTGCACCGGCGTATTCAGGGTAAGGATATATTGGCTGGCCACTAGGGCTTAGCCAGGTGAAGGAGAGGCGCCAGGACGCAAGCATGACCAAGGCCCTACTTGCGCCCTTGGGAATTCAGGGTGAGAAGTAAAGGAAAGTAAGGAGAAACAGTGTGTTGGCTGGCAAGTTCCCAGGTTGCCGCCGTTGTAGTTGAGTGCGATGCTGTTCAGTAACGTCTGGGGTGCCTAACGCGACCTCTGGGAGATGCGTCAGGCCAGTCCTGTGGATCGGCGTCTTCTTGCTGAAGCTTCCTAAAGAAGCGGAGTTCATCTTTGACGATGTTTCGTATAGTCACGGTGAGAGTGAGCATGTGTCCATGGAATTCTCGTTTCGACAGGGCGTCCTGAGGATCTGGTTTGGAGTAGTGGTTGGCTTCTGTCTGGAGCTCTCGAAGCCCAGCTATTGAAGCCTGAATGGCTCCAAGTCGCGTGGGTCGGTCGTCGCTTCCATACTCGGCGTCGTCGTCCGGTTCCACGAGATGTTCCTCGATACGTTCCAGCTTACGGTGGGCCGATGCGAGCATCCCGTCGTCTTGATGTAGTTGTGTGATCTGCCTTGAGAGGGCGCTGGTCGCTCTGGTCGAGGTCCGCTGCTTGGCCTCCACGGCCGCAAGGCGCGTGTAGGTTGCACGGCGTAACTCAGCCAGGCGAGTGGTGATGTCCTGTAGTGTTGCCTGCATGGCAGACAACGTGTCTTGAAGTTCTGGATGGGTTCCTGCATGTTTTGCCCTTACACAGGGCGTCGTCGGCGAGGGCTGTTCGGTGGTCGTCCGTAATGTAGTAGTCTCAGTCGGTTGGCTGCTCCGGGGGTACAGGGGGCACTGGGCCTGCCCTGTGAAGTGCGTATGCCCGGAGCAGGTGGCGCAGAATCGGCGACGTCTGCGAAGGTCATGGGCGGAGCAGTTCGCTGTGAGGCAAGCTGCCCCGCAGTAATGGCACCGAGGTGCAGCGACGCATGCCTCCGCTGTGTGCCCGAAGACACAACAGCGTCGGCAGGGTACCGGGCGTTGGCTCCTGCTGGCCTCGATGCGCAAGCGCTGCCCCAGCAGAGGCAGGCTTGACCCCAAGGCCGCCTGAACGTCCGAGGCGGAACCCAGGTGGAGGCGAACCAGCGGTGTTGGCCCTCGTTTTGAGGAAATTCGGGATGCCCGAATTGCCGAGCGCCAGTGGTGTCTTGCGGTATCCAGCACGAAGTGTACTGGCAGGTCCCTCGGTACTCCACAGATGACCACACTGTGGCGGCCATCTGCCGGAGGTTGCGTCAGCGGTGACATCGGACTCACCAAGGGTGGTAAGCCGGCGGCTGTCGGTGGCGTCGTGCAGCCCTGAGTAGCAGAGCCGGAGGCAACAGGTTCAGGCGTTGCAATGCTGCGACCGGGCGAAGCAGCAGCAGAAGCGTAGCTGCGCCCGGTCAGCGGTAACGGCGAAGCAGCTTTCCCGGCGGATGCCGGTGTAGCTGCCGGCGAGTCGGCGGAGTCTGCGGCCGGAGTAGGCTGGAGAGCGCTGTGGTTCCCAGCGGTGGCCGGAGAAGCAGCAGCGGAAGCTTCAGTGGCGCGGCGTTTCCTTCGTTTCCCCAATTCGGCGATCTCGGCGAGTGTAGAGATGTTACCTCGGCGGAGTCTCGAAGCGAAGTCTCCTGGAAATACAAACAGATGTGCCATTAAATACCGACCACCTACCGATCATAGTAACCATCGCCACCAATAGATGGTACTACGAAACTTTGACACCATATGAAGTACCAGACTACAGAAAAGCTGATTGGAACCTCTATAGACAGGAAATCCACAAGCGACTCGCCACTGCCGAAATAAACACTCATGGAAATATCACATCGCAAATTGATCAAGAAGAGAGCACAATCACAAACATAATACAACAAGCTCGCAAGATTGCCGTTCCAACATCCAAGCGAGACCCGGGAAGGAACATCAACACACTACCAAAAAATATAATACTATTAATTAAAGAGAAACGGAAAGCACACCGCCAATACATGAAAACACATCATCATTACGACAAAACAATATATAACCATTTACAAGAAGCAGTCAAAAACGCAATAATAGAATTTCGCACCAATAAATGGACAGAATATATACAGACACTAAATCAAAACCGCACACAGGACCCCAAAAAATTCTGGCAACTCATTAAGGCAACAAGAGGAAAGAAACGCACCACCTACCCCATAAAAGTTGATGGCAAACACATCTGGAACACAGAAGAAAAACTACAACTATTTAAATCTCACTATGACACCGTGTTCCAAACACCAGAACATCCGAATTTTAACACACAATACTACAACCGCATAAACTACCATGTCAACAACTCACCACTGTGCTACACACCACAAGATGAACTCTATGAACCCGATGAAACAACAGGACCAGCAAGACCAATCACACTCTTCGAACTAACTGCCACCATTCAAACCCAGGGCAACACAGCCCCAGGCCCGGATGAAATCACCTATAAAATGCTCAAAGAACTACCACAAGAAATGATACACAGATTACATCAACTATACAACAAGTGCCTAAAACACGGCTATCATCCAAAAAACTGGCGACTTGCACACATACTGCTCTTTGAAAAACCGGGCAAAGATAACACTAACCATAAAAACTACCGACCAATCTCCCTCACGACCACTCTATCCAAAATAATGGAGAAGATATTGGTCAACCGCCTACACTCATTCATAAAGAACACAAAAATAATTCCTGACACCCAAGCAGGCTTCAGATGTGATATAACCATCCAGGACCAACTATTACGAGTCCTCTCCAATTTCCAAGACGGCTACAACCGTAGCAAAACTACCATAGCGGCATTCATGGATATTGAGGCAGCGTTTGATAAATGCTGGACTAATGGTCTCCTGTTCAAAATGACAACATTAAACATCCCAAAAAACATTGTGCGCTGGACAGCCAGCTTTCTAAACAACAGGACAGCCAGACTAAAAATAAATAATACACTGTCCGACCTCATTCAACTACAAGCAGGAACCCCCCAAGGAAGTGCCATCTCTGGCCTCCTATACATCATCTACACCTATGACACTCCTCAGCCAATAACACCAACAGTCTCACTAGCCCAATATGCAGATGATACGCTCTATTGGTGCACCGAATTGAAACCGACAGTTGCCAAAAAAAAGCTTGAGGCGCAACTTGCCATTTTCACTGATTGGGCGAACAAATGGCGCATTTCAATAAATCCGCAAAAAACACAAATACTGGCCATCAAACGAAAAAGCTGCTTTCAACGTAAAAATCTACAAATTAAAATAGGCACAACACATATAAAAACTCAAACCACAGCAAAATATCTTGGAGTATTAATCACCCGTCGCCTGTAAACCAAACAACACTTCAACTCCAAGCTGAAACAAATAAAACCAATCCAAGCAACACTACGATTCCTGAGCAACCAGCGAGGCGAAGGACTAAAAACTGAAGCACTATTACACCTTTACAAAACACTCGTCCGACCAGTCCTCACATACGCAGCTGTAGCATTAGCCCCAATCACAGCACCAACCACCATGCACCTGCTGGAAACAATGGAGCGAAAATGCCTACGCATTGCAGCAAAAGTCCCCTACTGCTACCCCAACAGAGATATTCATATACTAACTAAAACAGAACCACTCAAAGAATTCATCGACCGAGCATATACAACATACATAGCAAAAGCATCAAAACTCCCACACCGACAACAGCTTCTACAATCAGAAGAAAACTTCAAAAAGCGAGCCGACAACCAACTCCGAGAACTAACACTAACTCCGCTGACATATATAAAACATCATGCCACAAAAACACATGAAGAGGACCAAGCAGAAGCACAACAATACCTACAAGACTTAATCAAATAAACATTAATCAAACCAGCAAGCAACGATAGAAACCAAAAGCAAACTCCATACAAAAGAAACATCAATTCAACAAGTCCATAAAGTAAACATCAACCCTCAAGAAAAAACAAAATTTCCGTGGGTTAAGCCGTGAGTCGTGTGTCCAACGCAAAAAAAAAAAATCCATCCCCAAAACACTTCCCCGATCCTATCAACCACCATAAATCACAATCATCCATGCTGTTGCGCGGACACTGTGGAATGTCGATGCTACAACCAATAAAAATAACTCATTACTTGGCTGAAGAGGGATTACCCTGAGCAGCCTTGGTTAGCAACTGCTAACCTAAATTACGTTTGTATGTATGTATGAAAAGGGAGGGCAGAAGAGTTACAGGGTGTCCAACTGCTCACATCTTGTCTTAAAGCCCCTCTTATATGCATTTTAATTAGTTTCAGCTCCATTTTTTTACATTTTCTTCTAGTGACAAGTACAGCATCTTTATTGAGAAAACAAACAGCAACGAAAGTATAAATATTTCAAAATTCAAACCAACAACAAAGAATATATAAGGACAAAATTTATCTAATAACATCTGTGCTTTCGTGTTGTGGGGTTTTATTTACTTCTTACAGTGTACCAATTATACAAAATTTATTCAGAATAAGGAGGAGTTCACAGGCTATTCCTGGAAAATTCAAGATATACATTTTATTTGTCATGTAAATATATTAAAAATAATGGTGTATTCATCCAAATTCCCCCCAGGGGCTTACCTTATGTGAGTACCGGTGTTGGCGTACCCGGGGGTTCCCGAGCCACTCATCGCCTTCTTCATCCCTTCATCCCCGTCCGGTCGAGGTGGGTTCCTTCTCATGACCGGAGGACTCAGGGTAGGCTCTCGTGTGTTCTGAGCATTTCATTCCATGTCGCCCCTCGCCATCGTTTCTTTCTTCTCTTCTATTTATGCACATTTCGCCCCACGCCCATTCATTTACACATCTCTTTTACTTCTTCGCCGGCCTGCCTTGAGTGCGGAACGCCCACACACCTTTAGTTTCTTTTAACCTTTTATTTTAATCCTCCGTGGACACAGCCTGACGGATACCCGTGCACTGGGTGCGCAGCTGGGTGAGTGGGTAATGGCGTCATCCCCACCACCCGGGGTCGTCATGTAGGGTTTGTGTTCGTATCCGCTGTTAAACTGCAGTCCCGCGGGGGGGCCATTGCATGAGCTGCTGACTCCTGACGGCGATTGGGTCCCTCTGTCTATGTTCTGGGAGGTGTGACCCTGGGGTGAGATAGGTATAGATAGGCCACTCACCCAAACCGGGGTAACGCCCGGGAAGTCAGAGCCCGAGGACGGAGACGGTTGCAGTGGTGGAGGATTTATTTCGCTATGGAGCACCCTTTCTCCATTAATACCAACAAGCGCCAAAAAGTTTATGTAACGGAAGTGACACCACCGACAACTGGTTGTTACTTGGTCATTTCACGAACCGAAGAAGGGCAAAGTTTTGAGACGGTGAACCCTTTCATTATTCAAAAGGGCATTGATGCTATTGCTGGTGCGGTTCAGTTCTGCACTCGTCTACGGAATGGTTCCTTATTAGCACAAACGATGTCGGAACATTTGATGGCGTTGATCTGCCCACGAGCATTTCAGCAGGGTACGAACGCATTGCGGTGAGGCCTTATATTCCTAGACCTCTGCGTTGTTTTAAATGCCAACGTTTTGGGCATACGCAAGTTTCCTGTAAGAGTGCCGTTACCATCTGTGCCTCATGTAGCCAGCCGTCACACGAAGGTACCTGTTCCACAGCCCCCGTCTGCGTTAACTGCAAAGGGCCTCATTCTGTGTCATTTGCCGACTGTCCGCGGTACTTGGACGAGAAGGCGATCCAGCAGATCCGGGTAAAGGAGAAACTCTCCTTCGCCGAGGCCCGGAGGCGTTACCATGTGCGCCAACCTTCTCTCCTGCGATCTGATACATTTTGTTCTGTTGTTGCCTCGCCAGTACCACGAGTAGATGCCGAAACTCAGACCTGGACCATGACTGCATTAACCGCCACTACCATCCGGCTTTCCATTTCTGGTATAGTTAGCAAGCCATATAAAGCTGGTCCTAAGTCACTGAAGTTGCAAGCCCCTGAAAAGAAACCAAAGGAGAAACTTAGTAGGGAAGATTTTCTGAAGGACCCTCCGCATGCGCGCGGTAAGAAAAGTTCACCTTCTCCTCGGAGGTCGCAGTCCCAGGACGCTCCTGGGACAAGCCGCGCTCAGCGGCACCCCTCACCCATTGCCACCCCCCCAGGGGCTCACCTTATGTGAGTACGGGTGTTGGCGTACCCGGGGTTTCCCGAGCCAATCATCGCCATGTTCATCCCCATCCGATCGAGGTGGGTTCTTCTCGTGACCGGGGGACACAAAGTAGGCTCTCGTGCGTTCTTTGCATTACATTCATACCGCACCTCACCATCGTTTCTTTCTTCTCTTGTATTTCTGCACATTTCGCCCCACGCCCATTCATTTACGCCTCTCTTTTTCTTCCTCGCCGGCCTACCTTGCGTGCGAAACACCCACACAGTTTTATTTCTTTTACATTTTATTTTAATCCTCCGTGGACACAGCCTGACTGATACCCGCGCACTGGGTGCGCAGCTGGGTGAGTAGGTAATGGCGTCATCCCCACCACCCGGGGTCGTCATGTAGGGTATGTGTTCGTATCCGCTGTTCAACTGCAGTCCCGCGGGGGGGGCATTGCACGAGCTGCTGACTTCCGAGGCCTTTGGGTGCCTCTGTCTATGTTCTGGGAGGTGTGAGGTAGGTATAGATAGGCCACTCACCCAAGCCGGGGTAACGCCCGGGAAGTCCGAGCCCGAGGTCGGAGACGGTTGCAGTGGTGGAGGAGTTTTGTCGCTATGGAGCACCCTTTCTCCATTATAAACAACAAGCGCCGAAAAGTTATAGTAACAGAAGTAGCACCGCCAACAGCTGGTTGTTACTTAGTGATTACCCGTACAGAGGAAGGACAATCATTCGAGAAGGTGAACCCTTTTATCATCCAGAAGGGCATTGACTCAATTGCTGGACCTGTTCATTTCTGCACTCGCCTACGTAACGGTTCATTGTTGGTTCAGAGTAAGTCCGATCAACAAAGTAAGACCTTGCTGCGCGCCACGCTTCTCCACGGTTATCCTATCCGTGTTGAGAAGCACCGCACCTTGAATTCCTGTCGAGGCGTTGTCACCACGCATAGCCTCGATGGTATATCGGACGAGGTCCTGGCAGAATATCTTGCAGACCAGAGGGTGACAGCGGTTCATCGAGTGCAGGTCAAACGCGACGGCGTATTGGTACCCACTCGTACCCTGTTTCTAACATTTGATGGCGTCGATCTGCCCACGAGCATTTCAGCAGGGTACGAACGGATTGCTGTGAGGCCTTATATTCCTAGACCTCTGCATTGTTTCAAATGCCAATGTTTTGGGCATACGCAAGTCTCCTGTAAGAGTGCCGTTACCATCTGTGCATCATGTACGCAACCCTCACACGAAGGTACCTGTTCAACAGCCCCGTGTGCGTTAATTGTAAAGGGTCTCATTCTGCGTCGTTTACCGACTGTCCGCGGTACTTGGACGAGAAGGCGATCCAGGGGATCCGGGTAAAGGAAAAACTCTCCTTCGCTGAAGCCCGGAGGCGTTATCATGCGCGCCAACCTTCACTCCTGCGATCTGGCACATTTAGTTGTTGTTGCTTCGCCAGTACCACGAGTAGATGCCGAAACTCAGACCTGGAACATGACTGCATTAACCGCCACTACCATCCGGCCGTCCATTAAAGCTACAGTTACCAAACCCTATAAACCTGGTCCCAAGTCACTGAAGTCGCAAGCTGCTGAAAAGAAACCAAAGCAGAAACTTCGTAGGGAAGGTTTTCTGAAGGACCCTCCGCGTGCGCGCGGTAAGAAAAGTTCACCTTCTCCTCGGAGGACGCTCCTGGGACAAGCCGCGCTCAGCGGCACCCCTCACCCATCACCACCCAGAAAAGATTCTCGGCGCTTGATTCGGTTTCCGGCTCTGAGCGCGTGGGCCCTCCCTTCGAGGAGGCTATGGAGTCTGACCAACTCCATACCAAAAGCCCGAGCCCAAAGGTTAAGCACAAGGTAATTTTAAGCCTCCCTTCTATGTAAGAAGTTTATTTCCTTCTTTATGGCTATCCTGACCTGGAATTTACGTGGTGTACGATCGCATAGGGCGGAATTGCAACTTTTATTGCGTTCCCATTCGCCCATGGTCGTGTGTTTGCAGGAGACTAAGCTTCGCCCTCATGATCCTTTTGATCTCCGAGCATATACCCCGGTTCGCTCCGACCTTGAACCGGAGGAGGGTACTCCTGCTCATGGAGGTGTCATGTTGTTAGTGCGTAACGACGTTCATTTTCAACGTCTCACCCTTACGACCGACTTGCAAGCTGTTGCCATTAGACTTCAATTACCCGGTTTTTTCCTTTCTGTTTGCTCTGTATATTCACCTCCATCGTCTCCCCTCGCTAACGCGGACCTTCGAGATCTCTTTTCCGCTCTCCCAACACTATTTCTCCTGTTGGGAGATTTTAATGCCCATCACCCCCTGTGGGGTTCGCCAAGGGCTTGTGCGAGGGGAACTCTTCTTTCCGACATTTTTGATCAGTTCAATCTCTATACTCAATACAGTGAGCCTACGTTTCTTTCTGATTCTTTCGGTACATTTTCTCACTTGGACCTTGCCGTTTGCTCACTCCAGCTTGCTAGTCGTCTTCAGTGGAACGTCGTCGCTGACACCTACTCCAGCGACCATTAACTCTGCATCGTTTCTCTTCTGTCACACCACGTACAGCATTCGAGAGTACCTACCTGAATATTCACAAAAGCCGACTGGTGGTTGTATTCCAGCCTCGTGCATTTTGATGACCAGCCCTTCACCGACTTTAACCAACTAGTGCAGCACCTTACGTCTACGATTTTCTCTGCCGCCGAACGCGCAATTCCCCGTTCATCCTCTCAACCTCGGCGAATGCCTGTTCCATGGTGGAACGAGGATTGTCGGGACGCCGTTCGTGCCCGTAGAACTGCACTTAGGGTGTCACCCTACTCTTGATAATTTGGTGACCTTTAAACAATCTTGCGCCAGGGCTCTTCGCATTATTCAGGATAGCAAGAAGGCATCGTGGACTCGTTTTGTCGAGACTTTTATTCGCTTTACGCCTTCGTCTGTTTGGGATAGACTTCGTCACTTCTCAGGTAAAGTGTCGCATTGTGCTGTTTCTGGCCTTCAGGTTTCTAATGCCACCATAGTGGATCCGGCTGTCATCGCTAACACTCTGGGTGCTGCCTTTGAGGCGGTTTCCAGTTCAGACCATTATTCCGCCGGCTTTCGCTCTATCAATGACCGGCTGGATTCCGTCAGCTATAATTTTCGGTCTGCTAATACCGAGTGTTATAATGAACTTTTCACAATGAGGGAGCTGGAGCACGCTCTTCATTGCTCTAGGCACTCCGCTCCTGGGCCGGACGGCATTCATGTCCTGATGTTAAAGAACCTTTTAGCCGACAGTAAACTCTTTCTCTTACAGGTCTATAACCGTATTTGGCAAGACGGCCTTTTTCCTTCCGTTTGGCGCGAAGCCACCATTGTCCCTATACTTAGGCCTGGGAAGGATCGCCAACTACCTTCCACCTACCGCCCTATCTCCCTCACCAGTTGCATTTGCAAGGTGATGGAGTGCATGATCAACGGGCGTTTGACATGGTGGTTTGAGTCTCAGAAACGTCTAGCGAACGCTCAGTGCGGATTTCTTCGCTATCGCTCTGCCGTCGACCATCTGGTGTCCCTGTCGACGCATATTATGAATGGATTTCTGAGAAAGTTTCAAACCGTGGCTGTGTTTTTTGACCTGGAGAAAGCTTATGACACTTGTTGGAGGGGCGGCATTTTACGTACACTTCACGCATGGAATATCCACGGTCGTCTTCCCATATTTCTTCGGGAGTTTATGACGGACCGCGTCTTTTGTTTACGTGTGGGCTCGGTTTTATCTAGTCATTTTATTCAAGAGAACGGAGTACCGCAGGGCTCTGTACTCAGTGTCACCTTTTGCGATAGCTATCAACCCCATTGTTGATTGTATTCCACCTGGCATTTCATCGTCCTTTTTCGTTGACGATTTTGCCATTTATTGTAGTTCACTTCGGACCTGTCTGCTCGAATGCCGTCTCCAGAGCTGTATCGACCGTCTCTACGCCTGGAGTAACTCCAACGGCTTTAATTTCTCCGCCGAGAAATCTGTCTGTATCAACTTCTGGCGCCGGAAGGCTTTCCCTCCACCCTCTCTGCACCTTGGGTCTGAGGTCCTTCCATTTGCAGACGAGGGGAAAATTTTGGTGTTGGTATTTGATTGAAAGCTGTGCTTGACTTCTCGGGTTTCCTTTTTAAAAGCAAAGTGAAACCGTTCTCTTAATCCTTTACGTGTTTTAAGTGGCACATCCTGGGGAGCTGATCGGACCGTTCTTCTGCGCCTTTATCGCTCCTTGGTCCGATCCAAACTTGATTACGGGTGCATTGTCTATTCATCGGCACGTCCATCTGTGTTACGTCGATTGAATGCCATTCACCATCGAGGCATAAGAGTCGCTACAGGGGCCTTTCCAACCAGCCCTGTACCTAGCCTGTATGCTGAAGCTGCAGAGCCTCCGCTGTCCTTCAGGCGTGAGATGCTCTTGTGCAGCTATGCCTGTTGACTCTCCAGCTTGCCTGACCACCCGTCCTCGATATTTTACGAGGATTCGCTTGATCGCCAATATCTAGTTAGCTCCTCTGCATTGCTCCCTGCAGGGGTTCGATTTCGACTGCTACTTCGGCATTTGGACGTTACGCCAGCGCCGGCCCTTCCACGGGGGGAAACGCGTTTTCCTCCATGGTCGCGCGCTGAGGCCCACTGTCACCTTGGGTTAACGTCGATGCCGAAAAATGCGACCCCTGCTATCGTCCTTAGATCCGCTTTTTTAGAACTACAGGCACAGTTCGGGGACTGTCATTTTATATATAGCGATGGGTCTAAGGCTGATGTTGGAGTAGGATGTGCCTTTGTTTTTGGTGCACAGAGTTTTACTTTTCGTTTACCTGAACAATGTTCGATTTATACCGCCGAACGTTTTAGTATATATCAATGTGTTTTATACATTCATCGGCACGGCTTACGGGCTGTGTTGTTTGTACGGACTCTCTGAGTGCCTTCAGAGTATTCACGCGCTGTATAGTTACCACCCGCTCGTACAGCGCATTCATGACCTGCTCCACTCGTTTGGTGCATCTGGCATCAGCGTCTCCTTCGTGTGGATTCCAGGTCATGTGGGCATCTCAGGCAACGAGTCTGCCGACGCCGCTGCCAAATCGGCCATTTTATCACCCAGATGTTTTACCTGTGTTGTTCCTTCCTCAGATTTTTATGTTATTTTACGTTACCGTATCCTCTCGTGCTGGCGCGATGAGTGGGCGGCTCTTGGGGGGAACAAGTTGCGGGAGGTTAAACCTCTTACGTTAGTCTGGGGTACCTCTTCTCATTCTTCTCGTCGGGAAGAGGTACTTTTAGCTCGTTTACGAATCGGACATTGTCTTTTTAGTCATAGATACCTGCTCAGTGGTGACCCCGCACCACTGTGTGAGCAGTGTGATGCGCCCTTAACGGTGCGTCGCATTTTAAAAGAGTGTCAAGTTTTATCTCCGTTGCGCGTTCGTGTTGGTCTGCCTGTTGGCCTGGCGAACGTTTTGGCAGACGACGCACATGCCGTAGAATGTATTTTTACTTTTTATCATTGACATTGGCTTTAGCCGTCGCATTTGATGCGCTGAGCGCCTTTTAGCTGTTTGATTTTACATTATCTTTTAATGGGGGCACTCCCCAGTGGACATCTGTCGCTCGTGTCCCTCGCATTCTACAGTTCTTGACACATTGTTTTATTCTCTTGTTGACCGTGATTTTAGTGTTTAGATCGTAGTATTTCATGTGTTGTGTTTTTTAGTGTTTTTGACCAAGCGGTTTGTGTGTTTTTTTTTTTTTTACTTTTTTGACTTACATTTCATATTTTATACATAGTAAGGGCGCTAATAATCTTGGCAGTTGAGCGCCCTTAAGCCCCATCTCATACTCATTTATGGCTATCCTGACGTGGAATTTACGTGGTGTACGATCGCATAGGGCGGAATTGAGACTTTTATTGCGTTCCCATTTACCCATGGTAGTGTGTTTGCAGGAGACTAAGCTTCGCCCTCACAATCCTTTTGATCTCCGAGGGTATACTCCTGTTCGCTACGATCTTGAGCCGGAGGAGGGTACTCCTGCCCATGGAGGTGTCATGATATTAGTGCGTAGCGACGTTCATTTTCAATCTCTCGCTCTTACGTCCGACAGGCAAGCTGTTGCCATAACTGTTCAATTACCCGGCTTTGTGTTTTCTGTTTGCTGTGTCTATTCACCTCCATCGTCTTCCCTCGCTCCCGCGGACATTCGAGCTCTCCTGTCCGCTCTCCCAACACCATTTCTTCTGTTGAGAGATTTTAATGCCCATCACCGACTGTGGGGTTCGCCAAGGGCTGGTGCGAGGGGAACTCGTTCTTTCCGACATTTTTTACCAGTTCAATCTTTCCATCCTCAATACCGGTGAACCTACTTTTATTTCTGATTCTTCTGGTACCTTCTCTCACCTGGACCTTGTTGTTTGTTCAGTCCAGCTTGCTAGTCGTCTGCAGTGGAACGTCGTTGCTGACACCTACTCCAGCGACCATTACCCCTGCATCGTTTCTCTTCTATCTCACCACGTCCAGCATTCCAGAGTACCTACCTAAGCAGACTGGAGATTGTATTCCAGCCTCGTGTCTTTTGCGGACCAGCCCTTCACAGACGTTAACAGATGGTGCAGCACCTTTCGTCTACGATTCTATCTGCCGCCGAACGCACAATTCCCCGATCATCCTCTCACTTTCGGCGTCTTCCTGTTCCATGGTGGAACGAGGATTGTCGGGACGCCGTTCGTGCTCGTAGGACTGCGCTTAGGGTGTTTCGGCGACACCTTACACTTGATAATTTGGTTACTTTTAAACAATCGCGCGCCAGGGCTCGTCGCATTATTCAGGATAGGAAGAAGGCGTGTTGGACTCGTTTTGCCGAGTCTTTTAATCGTTTTACGCCTTCATCTGTTGTTTGGGATAAACTTCGTCGCTTCTCAGGTAAAGTGTCGCATTTTACTGTTCCTGGCATTCAGGTTCCCAGTGCCACCATAGTGGATCCGGCTGTCATCGCTAACACTCTGGGTGCTTCCTTTGAGGCGGTTTCCAGTTCAGACCATTATTCCATCGGCTTTCGCTCTATCAAAGACCGGCTGGATACCGACACCTTTAATTTTCGGTCTGCTAATAAAGGAGTGTTATAATGAACTTTTCACAGTGAGGTAGCTGGAGCACGCTCTTCATTGCTCTAGGCACTCCGCTCCTGGGCCGGACGGCATTCATGTCCCGATGTTAGAGAACCTTTCAGCCGACAGTAAACTCTTTCTCTTACACGTCTATAACCGTATTTGGCAAGACGGCTTTTTTCCTTCCGTTTGGCGCGAAGCCACCATTGTCCCTATACTTAAGCCTGGGAAGGATCGCCAACTACCTTCGAGCTACCGCCCTATCTCCCTCACCAGTTGCGTTTGCAAGGTGATGGAGCGCATGATCAACGGGCGGTTGACATGGTGGCTTGAGTCTCAGAAACTTCTAGCGAACTCTCAGTGTGGATTTCGCCGCTATCGCTCTACCGTCGACCATCTGGTGTCCCTGTCGACGCATATTATGAATGGATTTCTGAGAAAGTTTCAAACCGTGGCTGTGTTTTTTGACCTGGAGAAAGCTTATGACACTTGTTGGAGGGGCGGCATTTTACGTACACTTCACGCATGGAATATCCGTGGTCGTCTTCCCATATTTCTTCGGGAGTTTATGACGGACCGCGTCTTTCGTGTACGTGTGGGCTCGGTTTTATCTAGTCGTTTTATTCAAGAGAACGGAGTACCGCAGGGCTCTGTACTCAGTGTCACACTTTTTGCGATAGCTATCAACACCATTGTTGATTGTATTCCACCTGGCATTTCATCGACCCTTTTCGTTGACGATTTTGCCGTTTATTGTAGTTCACGGCGGACCTGTCTGCTCGAACGCCGTCTCCAGAGCTGTATCGACCGTCTCTACGCCTGGAGTAACTCCAACGGCTTTAATTTCTCCGCCGAGAAATCCGTCTGCATTAACTTCTGGTGCCGGAAGGCTTTCCCTCCACCCTCTCTGCACCTTGGGTCTGAGGTCCTTCCATTTGCAGACGAGGTGAAAATTTTGGGGTTGATCTTTGATTGAAAGCTGAGCTGGACTTCTCGGGTTTCCTTTTTAAAAGCAAAGTGTGACCGTTCTCTTAATCTTTTACGTGTTTTAAGTGGCACATCCTGGGGAGCTGATCGGACCGTTCTTCTGCGTCTTTATCGCTCCTCGGTCCGATCCAAACTTGATTACGGGTGCATTGTCTATTCATCGGCACGTCCATCTGTGTTACGTCGATTGAATGCCATTCACCATCGAGGCATAAGAGTGCTACAGGGGCCTTTCCAACCAGCCCTGTACCTGGCCTGTATGCTGAAGCTGCAGAGCCTCCGCTGTCCTTCAGGCGTGAGATGCTCTTGTGCAGCTATGCCTGTCGACTCTCCAGCTTGCCTGACCACCCGTCCTTCGCGATATTTTACGAGGATTCGCTTGATCGCCAATATTTAGTTAGCTCCTCTGCATTGCTCCCTCCGGGGGTTCGATTTCGACTGCTACTTCGGCATTTGGACGTTACGCCAGCGTCGGCCCTTCCACGGGGGGGGGGGAACGCGTTTTCGTCCATGGTCGCGCGCTGAGGCCCACTGTCACCTTGGGTTAACGTCGATGCCGAAAAATGCGACCCCTGCTTCCGCCCTTACATCCGTTTTTTAGAACTGCAGGCACAGTTGGGGGACTGTCATTTTATATATAGCGATGGGTCTAAGGCTGATGTTGGAGTAGGATGTGCCTTTGTTTTTGGTGCACAGAGTTTTACTTTTCGTTTACCTGAAAAATGTTCGATTTATACCGCCGAACGTTTTAGTATATATCAATGTGTTTTATACATTCATCGGCACGGCTTACGGCGCTGTGTTGTTTGTACGGACTCTCTGAGTGCCTTCAGAGTATTCACGCACTGTATAGTTACCACCCGCTCGTACAGCGCATTCATGACCTGCTCCACTCGCTTGGTGCATCTGGCATCAGCGTCTCCTTCGTGTGGATTCCAGGTCATGTGGGCATCTCAGGCAACGAGTCTGCCGACGCCGCTGCCAAATCGACCATTTTATCACCCAGATGTTTTACCTGTGTTGTTCCTTCCTCAGATTTTTATGTTATTTTACGTTACCGTATCCTCTCGTACTGGCGCGATGAGTGGGCGGCTCTTAGGGGGAACAAGTTGCGGGAGGTTAAACCTCTTCCGTTAGTCTGGGGTACCTCTTCTCGTTCTTCTTGCGGGAAGAGGTACTTTTAGCTCGTTTACGAATCGGACATTGTCTTTTTAGTCATAGATACCTGCTCAGTGGTGACCCCACACCACTGTGTGAGCAGTGTGATGCGCCCTTAACGGTGCACTGCACATTTTAACAGAGTGTCAAGTTTTCTCCCCGTTGCGCGTTCGTGTTGGTCTGCCTGTTGGCCTGGCCAACGTTTTGGCAGACGACGCGCATGCTGTAGAATGTCTTTTACGTTTTATCACTGACATTGGTTTTAGCCGTCGCATTTGATGCGCTGAGCGCCTTTTAGCTGTTTGATTTTACATTATCTTTTAATGGGGGCACTCCTACCCAGTGGATATCTGGCGCTCGTGTCCCTCGCATTCTACAGTTCTTGACACGTTGTTTTATTCTCTTGTTGACCATGATTTTAGTGTTTAGATCGTAGTATTTCATGTGTTGTGTTTTTTAGTGTTTTTGACCAAGCGGTTTGTGTGGGGTTATTTACTTTTTTGACTTTACATTTTATATTTTACACATAGTAAGGGCGCTAATAACCTTGGCAGTTGAGCGCTCTTAAGCCCCATCTCATCATCATTCATCCAAATTATTACAGCCATTTTTGGGAAAATAAAAAATAACAAAAGTCAAAAAGCCGTAAACGGTAATTTAGGGTGGGGCATTTTCTTGAAAATTTTCATGTTGTGTGCTGGGAAATTGCTGAACTTAAATACCAGGTTTGGTTGTATTTAACCGACTACTTTTCATTTTTGTTGAGTGTTCTCTCTCTCACACGTGCAGATCTTTTTGTAAGAGTGCTTTTTCTTTGTTTCAGGGAGCCTCAAAACCAGCGTTTCTGGTAAAATTTTTGTAATCAAATTTTTGGGTGGAAAGCAACAGTTCCTCTATAAAGGAATATGTATGGAAGATGTATTCTGTATGGTCCTACATTGTATCTTTAATATTCACATTGTTTTGGTATTTATCTAGCATATTTCAAGATATTTCATAGTATTTAAGCAACTTTGTATAAATACAGTGCATTGGTAGATCGGCCGGACCGTTCCGCGGTAGCCTTGGACTGGGTTAAAATTGGCGTGACTTCCGCCAGAGTTACAGTAAACAACCAGCAAGTCATTAGTACGGATCATTAACTACTGTACTAACTTACATTAGGCTTATCTGCATCACAACAGATGTTGAAATTGATGATGCCAACATGTTCCCTAAATCTCTGAAAACAATTCTGGTTTATTTGCAAAAGTTTATGTTGACTGATTGCCTGTATTTCTCTTGTAATGTGTGGAGATTTGTTGTGTATACTTTATTCTTTAACATTTCCCATAAATAAAAATTGCATGGAGATAAGTGAGGGAAATGAGGTGGCCACAATCCTCGACTAATTATTCTGTCACACTTAGCATTTCATATATAGAATTCGTAGCAGTGTGCGCTGTAGATGAATCCTGCTGAAACCAGCCACCGAATCTTTCATTTGTTGTTTGTTGGGGAAAAAACTTATTTAAAACTTAATTTACATAAACACGTGATTCAACTGTTGTGTCAAAAAAATATGGCACTGATAATTGTACGTGCACTCACTGCGCACCATATCCAACTTTTGCAGCGTGGTGAGGAACTTTATGAATAATATGGTACACCAGTATCTATAGTTCTGAGTAGAAACATGACCTTGATGATAAAACCACGCTTCATCAGTGAAGAATGTTAAAAGTGCGGTAGTCACAGCACTACTATCTGACAGCAGGCACGCCACTCCACACCAGTATCTATAGTTCTGAGTAGAAACATGACCTTGATGATAAAACCACGCTTCATCAGTGAAGAATGTTAAAAGTGCGGTAGTCACAGCACTACTATCTGACAGCAGGCACGCCACTCCACACCAGTATCTATAGTTCTGAGTAGAAACATGACCTTGATGATAAAACCACGCTTCATCAGTGAAGAATGTTAAAAGTGCGGTAGTCACAGCACTACTATCTGACAGCAGGCACGCCACTCCACACCAGTATCTATAGTTCTGAGTAGAAACATGACCTTGATGATAAAACCACGCTTCATCAGTGAAGAATGTTAAAAGTGCGGTAGTCACAGCACTACTATCTGACAGCAGGCACGCCACTCCACACCAGTATCTATAGTTCTGAGTAGAAACATGACCTTGATGATAAAACCACGCTTCATCAGTGAAGAATGTTAAAAGTGCGGTAGTCACAGCACTACTATCTGACAGCAGGCGCGCCACTCCTCACCAGTATCTATAGTTCTGAGTAGAAACATGACCTTGATGATAAAACCACGCTTCATCAGTGAAGAATGTTAAAAGTGCGGTAATCACAGCACTACTATCTGACAGCAGGCGCGCCACTCCACACCAGTATCTATAGTTCTGAGTAGAAACATGACCTTGATGATAAAACCACGCTTCATCAGTGAAGAATGTTAAAAGTGCGGTAATCACAGCACTACTATCTGACAGCAGGCGCGCCACTCCACACCAGTATCTATAGTTCTGAGTAGAAACATGACCTTGATGATAAAACCACGCTTCATCAGTGAAGAATGTTAAAAGTGCGGTAGTCACAGCACTACTATCTGACAGCAGGCGCGCCACTCCACACCAGTATCTATAGTTCTGAGTAGAAACATGACCTTGATGATAAAACCACGCTTCATCAGTGAAGAATGTTAAAAGTGCGGTAGTCACAGCACTACTATCTGACAGCAGGCGCGCCACTCCACACCAGTATCTATAGTTCTGAGTAGAAACATGACCTTGATGATAAAACCACGCTTCATCAGTGAAGAATGTTAAAAGTGCGGTAGTCACAGCACTACTATCTGACAGCAGGCGCGCCACTCCTCACCCAGTCCAATGCCACCATGGAACAGCTCAAGTTGTTATTTACGTATTGTATTGTTGTTGGAGTTTGCGCCACGCTTTGGGCATCAATTTTGAAGTTGTTGATAATTATTTACGTAATTTATTGGCCTCACACTTGGGAAGCCAATTTGAAGTAGTATTGTTCTTTATGTTGTTTATTTGTTTAGCTCCACATATGGACCTCAATTTGAAGAGGTTGATAATTGTTGTTATGCTCCAAGTTTAAAAAAAATTAACTTTGTTATTAAACTGCTTCTTTAACTATTTATGTTTAAGTTTGCCTCAGCTGCATCAGTATTACTTTAGAGACACGTTTCTCTTAAGCAGGGCGTGGTGCGACAAGAATGTATGCTTACACAGATTTTAAGTTTTAAATTCACTTCTTTTTTATTAATTCTTGACACAAGTTAAATAGCACTACACTGATATCAAGAGCTGTGAGATTCTTTTATTTAATACTTGCACCTTGTTATCGCATATACATAATTTTCGTTTCACACGAATACGTAATATTTCTTTAGAGAATACATCTCCATCCAGTCACTACCAAGGCCTGCCAGCAACTGAACATATTTCAACTGTCCAAACCCGTAAACTTTTGTATTTCAAGTCTCTGATTGGCTAATCCTAGTCCAATAGAATACCAGCATTTTTTTCTAGCTGTTGATTGGCTATTTTTAAACTGTCACAAAATTTACATTACTGCTGCCCTAATCATGGCTAGTAGCATTTAAACTCTCAAACTCATTATTGCCTCAAGGTTACCTCATTGTTAGCAACTTTAAACTTATTATTCTCACAGCTCTTACATTATTAAATTACGTAATGCATTCACATAACATTATTGAACATGTTTACAATAATATAAGCATATGCAATGACTGTTACATATGTTTTTACAAATTATTACATACATATTGCTTCAAGGCGGGCTGTTATTAAAATTACATATTATATAATTTAATTGAAATTACTCAAGTGTTAAAAATACTGCCTCACAGTCTGGCCGACGTATGAATGCACGGTATGATTCTCTAATATTTTGAACCTGTTTACAAACATTTGCTCTCTATTGTAAATGTAGTGTAACAATAAAGCTTTTATTCTACTTACTAAAGGTAAGTAGCTGACAAAGTAAAACTAATTTCTATATAAAAAAAAGTTGCATTAAATTAAAGCTATCTTCTTAGTGCTTAAAATTCCAGTTATTAAAAGCAGCAATTAACTTGACAAATATTCCAGATGTAGTGAGATATGATAACATTGCCCAATTCCAACAATGTGAAAATAACATTATTACACAAATCAAACAATCTAAAATGCCCAGAAGGCTACATTACTTAATTCTAACAATGCAACACGAGTAAACAGCAACATTACCTAATTCTGTTATGGTAAACTTATGAAGTGGGGGGATTTCAGCTTTTGCATGTAAGTTGGTACCTAGTGAAACAATGTTTGTTCTACATCATTTCATGAAGTTTTTCTTGGAGCTACACCTTCGCAACAGGCGAATCAAGCTTCTGTGTCAGCGATATTTTACAAAATATAAAGCCAAATAAAAATAACTTTTAAAAAAAGTAGCTTATAAACACTTAAAAATTATACTGAGGAATGCGATATTCTCAATCAAAAGTCAAAATTATGTTCTTTTAGTATTCCAACATGTTCATTCATTTCGGAAGTGACACATGCCTATGTCTATTGGGAAGTAAAGCCGCTGGTCCAACGTCGTAGATTTACGGCACGTAAAAGAACCTCAAGCCTGATAAAGAGACCTCTGAGCAAAATTACTGGTCTTCCACGCCCAATATGTAATGAGATACTAACAACCACAGTGGTTAAAGAGCGTCTATAAATAAAAATGAATTTAATATGTCTATTTGGAACAACATTACTTTTCAAAATTGATCAACTTTTTCTGTGATTATATTATGCTACATAAACAAACCACTCATAATATGTAGATACTGAGATTTGTCCATTTTCACTATCACTTCACCACTATAATATAGTTCAATTCTCACTTCACCAACATCAGTTAGTTCAGTTCTCATTGCCACCTCACTAATGTGATTTAGTTCAGTTCTCATTGTCACCTCACTAATGTGATTTACTTCAGTTCTCATTGTCACCTCACTAATGTGATTTAGTTCAGTTCTCATTATAACCTCACTAACATCATTTAGTTCAGTTCTCATTGTCACCTCACTAAGGTGATTTAGTTCAGTTCTCATTGTCACCTCACTAATGTGATTTAGTTCAGTTCTCATTGTAACCTCACCAACATCATTTAGTTCAGTTCCCATTGTCACCTCACTGATGTGATATAGTTCAGTTCTCATTGTAACCTCACTAATGTGATTTAGTTCAGTTCTCATTATAACCTCACTAACATCATTTAGTTCAGTTCTCATTGTCACCTCACTAATGTGATTTAGTTCAGTTCTCATTGTCACCTCACTAATGTGATTTAGTTCTGTTCTCAATGCCACCTCACTAATGTGATTTAGTTCAGTTCTTATTGTCACCTCACTAACATCATTTAGTTCAGTTCTCAATGCCACCACACTAATGTGATTTAGTTCAGTTCTCATTGTCACCTCACTAACATCATTTACTTCAGTTCTCAATGTCACCTCCCTAACATCATTTAGTTCAGTTCTCATTGTCACCTCACTAACATGATTTAGTTCAGTTCTCAATGCCACCTCGCTATGGTGATTTACTTCAGTTCTCATTGTCACCTCACTAACATCATTTAGTTCAGTTCTCATTGTTACCTCCCTAACATCACTTAGTTCAGTTCTCAATGCCAACTCACTAATGTGATTTAGTACAGTTCTCATTGTTACCTCACTAACATCATTTAGTTCAGTTATCATTGTCACCCCACTAACATCATTTAGTTCAGTTCTCATTGTCACCTCACTAATGTGATTTAGTTCAGTTCTCATTGTCACCTCACTAACATCATTTAGTTCAGTTCTCAATGTCACCTCACTAACATCATTTGGTTCAGCTCTCATTGTCACCTCACTAACATCATTTAGTTCAGTTCTCAATGCCACCTCACTAATGTGATTTAGTTCAGTTCTCATTGTCACCTCACTAACATCATTTAGTTCAGTTCTCATTGTCACCTCACTAACATCATTTAGTTCAGTTCTCATTGTCACCTCACTAACATCATTTAGTTCAGTTCTCATTATCACCTCACTAACATCATTTAGTTCAGTTCTCATTGCCACCTCACTAATGTAATTTAGTTCAGTTCTCTTTGTTGCCTCACTAACATCATTTAGCTCAGTTCTCATTGTCACCTGACTAATGTGATTTAGTTCAGGTCTCATTGTAACCTCAATAATGTGATTTAGTTCAGTTCTCATTGTCACCTCACTAATGTGATTTAGTTAAGTTCTAATTGTCACCTCACTTACATCATTTAGTTCAGTTCTCATTGCCACCTTACTATTGTGATTTAGTTCAGTTCTAATTGTCACCTCACTAACATCATTTAGTTCAGTTCTCATTGCCACCTCACTATTGTGATTTAGTTCAGTTCTAATTGTCACCTCACTAACACCATTTAGTTCAGTTCTCATTGCCACCTCACTAATGTGATTTAGTTCAGTTCTCATTGTCACCTCACTAATGTGATTTAGTTCAGTTCTCATTGTCACCTCACTAATGCGATTTAGTTCAGTTCTCATTGTCACCTCACTAATGTGATTTAGTTCAGTTCTCATTGTCACATCACTAATGTGATTTAGTTCAGTTCTGATTGTCACCTCACTAATGTAATTTAGTTCAGTTCTCATTGTCACCTCACTAACATCATTTAGTTCAGTTCTAATTGTCACCTCACTAATGTGATTTAGTTCAGTTCTCATTGTCACCTCACTAATGTGATTTAGTTCAGTTCTCATTGTCACCTCACTAATGCGATTTAGTTCAGTTCTCATTGTCACCTCTCTAATGTGATTTAGTTCAGTTCTCATTGTCACCTCACTATAATCATTGAGTTCAGTTCTCATTGTCACCTCTCTAATGTGATTTACTTCAGGTCTCATTGTCACCTCACTAACATCATATAGTTCAGTTCTCATTGTCACCTCACTAATGTGATTTAGTTCAGTTCTCGTTGTCACCTCACTAATGTGACTTAGTTAAGTTCTCATTGTCACATCACTAATGTGATTTAGTTCAGTTCTCATTGTCACCTCACTAATGTGATTTAGTTCAGTTCTCATTGTCACCTCACTAACATCATTTAGTTCAGTTCTCATACTCACCTCACTAATGTGATTTAGTTCAGTTCTCATATTCACCTCACTAATGTGATTTAGTTCAGTTCTCATTGTCACCTCACTAACATCATTTAGTTCAGTTCTCAATGCCACCTCACTAATGTGATTTAGTTCAGTTCTCATTGTCACCTCACTAACATCATTTAGTTCAGTACTCAATGTCACCTCACTAACATTTAGTTCAGTTCTCATTGTCACCTCACTAACATCATTTAGTTCAGTTCTCAATGCCACCTCACTAATGTGATTTAGTTCAGTTCTCATTGTCACCTCACTAACATCATTTAGTTCAGTTCTCATTGCCACCTCATTAATGTGATTTAGTTCAGTTCTCATTGTTACCTCACTAACATCATTTAGTTCAGTTCTCAATGCCACCTCACTAATGTGATTTAGTTCAGTTCTCATTTTCACCTCACTAACATCATTTAGTTCAGTTCTCATTGTCAACTCCCTAACATCATTTAGTTCCGTTCTCATTGTCACCTCACTAAAGTGATTAGTTCAGTTCTCATTGTCACCTCACTAATGTGATTTACTTCAGTTGTCATTGTCACCCCACTAATGTGATTTAGTTCAGTTCTCATTATAACCTCACTAACATCATTTAGTTCAGTTCTCAATGTCACCTCACTAACATCATTTAGTTCAGTTCTCATTGTCACCTCACTAATGTGATTTAGTTCAGTTCTCAATGTCACCTCACTAACATCATTTAGTTCAGTTCTCATTGTTACCTCACTAACATCATTTAGTTCAGTTCTCAATGTCACCTCACTAACATCATTTAGTTCAGTTCTCATTGTCACCTCACTAACATCATTTAGTTCAGTTCTCATTGTTACCTCACTAACATCATTTAGTTCAGTTCTCAATGTCACCTCTCTAATATCATTTAGTTCAGTTCTCAATGCCACCTCACTAATGTGATTTAGTTCAGTTCTCATTGTCACCTCACTAACATCATTTAGTTCAGTTCTCATTGTTACCTCACTAACATCATTTAGTTCAGTTCTCAATGCCACCTCACTAACATCATTTAGTTCAGTTCTCATTGTCACCTCACTAACATCATTTAGTTCAGTTCTCATTGTCACCTCACTAAAATGATTTAGTTCAGTTCTCATTGTCACCTCACTAATGTGATTTACTTCAGTTCTCATTGTCACCTCACTAATGTGATTTAGTTCAGTTGTCATTATAACCTCACTAAATTGTTTAGTTCCATTCTCATTGTCACCTCACTAATGTGATTTAGTTCAGTTCTCATTGTCACCTCTCTGATGTGATTTAGTTCAGTTCTTATTGTAACCTCACTAATCTGATTTAGTTCAGTTCTCATTATAACCTCACTAACATCATTTAGTTCAGTTCTCATTGTCACCTCACTAACATCATTTAGTTCAGTTCTCAATGCCACCTCACTAATGTGATTTAGTTCAGTTCTCATTGTCACCTCACTAACATCATTTAGTTCAGTTCTCATTGTCACCTCACTAACATCATTTAGTTCAGTTCTCATAGTCACCTCACTAAAGTGATTTAGTTCAGTTCTCATTGTCACCTCACTAACATCATTTAGTTCAGTTCTCAATGTCACCTCACTAATGTGATTTAGTTCAGTTCTCATTGTCACCTCACTAACATCATTTAGTTCAGTTCTCATTGTCACCTCACTAACATCATTTAGTTCAGTTCTCAATGCCACCTCACTAATGTGATTTAGTTCAGTTCTCATTGTCACCTCACTAACATCATTTAGTTCAGTTCTCATTGTCACCTCACTAACATCATTTAGTTCAGTTCTCATTGTCACCTCACTAACATCATTTAGTTCAGTTCCCATTTTCACCTCACTAACATCATTTAGTTCAGTTCTCATAGTCACCTCACTAAAGTGATTTAGTTCCGTTCTCATTGTCACCTCACTAATGTGATTTAGTTCAGTTCTCATTGTCACCTCACTAATGTGATTTAGTTCAGTTCTCATTGTCACATCACTAATGGGATTTAGTTCAGTTCTCATTGTCACCTCACTAATGTGATTTAGTTCAGTTCTCATTGTCACCTCACTAACATCATTTAGTTCAGTTCTAATTGTCACCTCACTAATGTGATTTAGTTCAGTTCTCATTGTCACCTCACTAATGTGATTTAGTTCAGGTCTCATTGTCGCATTACTAATGCGATTTAGTTCAGTTCTCATTGTCACCTCACTAATGCGATTTAGTTCAGTTCTCATTGTCACCTCACTAATGCGATTTAGTTCAGTTCTCATTGTCACCTCACTATAATCATTGAGTTCAGTTCTCATTGTCACATCACTAATGTGATTTACTTCAGTTCTTATTGTCACCTCACTAACATCATATAGTTCAGTTCTCATTGTCACCTCACTAATGCGATTTAGTTCAGTTCTCATTGTCACCTCACTTATGTGACTTAGTTCAGTTCTCGTTGTCACCTCACTAACATCATTTAGTTCAGTTCTATTTGTCACCTCACTAATGTGATTTAGTTCAGTTCTCATTGTCACCTCACTAACATCATTTAGTTCAGTTCTCATTGTCACCTCACTAATGTGATTTAGTTCAGTTCTCATTGTCACCTCACTAATGTGATTTAGTTCAGGTCTCATTGTCACATCACTAATACGAGTTAGTTCACTTCTCATTGTCACCTCACTAATGCGATTTAGTTCAGTTCGCATTGTCACCTCACTAATGTGATTTAGTTCAGTTCTGATTGTCACCTCACTAATGTAATTTAGTTCAGTTCTCATTGTCACCTCACTAACATCATTTAGTTCAGTTCTCATTTTCACCTCACTAACATCATTTAGTTCAGTTCTCATTGTCACCACAGTAATGGGATTTAGTTCAGTTCTCATCGTCACCTCACTAATGTGATTTAGTTCAGTTCTCATTGTCACCTAACTAACATCATTAAGTTCAGTTCTCATTGTCACCTCACTAATGTGATTTAGTTCACTTCTCAATGCCACCTCACTAATGTGATTTAGTTCAGTTCTCATTGTCACCTCACTAACATCATTTAGTTGAGTTCTATTTGCCACCTCATTAATGTGATTTAGTTCAGTTCTCATTGTTACCTCACTAACATCATTTAGTTCAGTTCTCAATGCCACCTCACTAATGTGATTCAGTTCAGCTCTCATTGTTACCTCACTAACATAATTGAGTTCGGTTCTCAATGCCACCTCACTAATGTGATTTAGTTCAGTTCTCATTGTCACCTCACTAACATCATTTAGTTCAGTTCTCAACCCCTCAGGGGCTCACCTTATGTGAGTACGGGTTTTTGGCGCACCCGGGGGTTCCCGAGGCAATCATCGCCACATTCATCCGCTCACCCCCCATCCGGTCGACGTGGGTTCTTCTCGTGACTGGTGGACCCAAGGTAGGCTCTCGTGCGTTCTTTGCATTCCATTCATACCGCACCTCACCATCGTTTCTTTCATCCCTTATCACTTTCCGGCCATTTCGCACCACGACATTCGCATATCTCTTTTTCTTCCCCGCCGGCCTACCTTGCGTGCGAAACGCCCACACAGTTTTAGTTTCTTTCATCTTTTTATTTAAATCCTCCGTGGACACAGCCTGACGGATACCCGCGCACTGGTGCGCAGCTGGGTGAGTGGGTAATGGCGTCATCCCCACCACCCGGGGTCGTCATGTAGGGTATGTGTTCGTATCCGCTGTTCAACTGCAGTCCCGCGGGGGGGGGGGCATTGCATGAGCTGCTGACCTCTGACGGCGATTGGGTCCCTCTGTCTATGTTCTGGGAGGTGTGACCCTGGGGTGAGTCTGGTATAAATAGGCCACTCACCCAAGCCGGGGTAACGCCCGAGAAGTCAGAGCCCGAGGTCGGAGACGGTTGCAATGGTGGAGGATTTATTTCGCTATGGAGCACCCTTCCTCCATTAATACTAACAAGCGCCGAAAAGTTTATGTAACAGAAGTGACACCACCGACAACTGGTTGTTACTTGGTCATTTCACGAACCGAAGAAGGACAAAGCTTTGAGAAGGTGAACCCTTTCATCATTCAAAAGGGCATTGATGCAATTGCTGGTGCGGTTCAGTCCTGCACTCGTCTACAGAATGGTTCCTTATTAGCCCAAACGAAATCCGATCAGCAAAGTAAGACCTTGTTGCGCGCTACGCTTCTCCACGGCTATCCCATCCGTGTGGAGAAGCACCGCACATTGAATTTCTGTCGAGGCGTTATTACCACCCATAGCCTCGATGGTAAATCGGACGAGGACCTGGTAGAATATCTTGCAGACCAGAAGGTGACAGCGGTCCATCGAGTGCAGGCCAAACGCGACGGCGTATTGGTACCCACTCGTACCCTGTTTATTACATTTGATGGCGTCGATCTGCCCACGAGCATTTCCGCAGGGTACGAACGGATTTCTGTGAGGCCTTATATTCCTAGACCTCTGCGTTGTTTTAAATGCCAACGTTTTGGGCATACGCAAGTCTCATGTAAGAGTGCCGTTAACATCTGTGCAACATGTAGCCAGCCCTCACACGAAGGTACCTGTTCAACAGCCCCCGTCTGCGTTAATTGTAAAGGGTCTCATTCTGCTTCGTTTGCCGACTGTCCGCGGTACTTGGACGAGAAGGCGATCCAGGAGATCCGGGTAAAGGAAAAACTCTCCTTTGCTGAAGCCCGGAGGCGTTACCATGCGCGCCAACCTTCACTCCTGCGATCTGGCACATTTAGTTCTGTTGTTGCCTCGCCAGTACCACGAGTAGATGCCGAAACTCAGACCTGGACCATGACTGGATTGACCGCCACTACCATCCGGCCGTCCATTAAGGCTACAGTTACCAAGCCGTATAAACCTGGTCCCAAGTCACTGAAGTCGCAAGCCGTTGAAAAGAAACCCAAGCAGAAACTTCGCAGGGAAGATTTTTTAAAAGACCCTCCGCGTGCGCGCGGTAACAAAGGTTCACCTTCTCCTCGGAGGTCGCTGTCCCAGGAAGGTCCTGGGACAAGCCGCGCTCAGCGGCACCCCTCACCCATCGCCACCCAGAACCGATTCACGGCGCTTGAATCGGTTTCTGGCACTGAGCGCGTAGGCCCTCCCTCCGAGGAAGCTATGGAGTCTGACCAACTCCATACAAAAAGCCCGAGCCCAAAGGTTAAGCAAAAGATTCTTTTAAGCCGCCCTTCTAAGTAGACAGTTTATCCCTTTTATTCATGGCTATCCTGACCTGGAATGTACGTGGTGTACGATCGCATAGGGCGGAACTGCAACTTTTATTGCGTTCCCATTCACCTATGGTCGTGTGTTTGCAGGAGACCAAGCTTCGCCCTCACGACCCTTTCGATCTCCGAGGGTACACTCCGGTTCGCTACGATCTTGAACCGGAGGAGGGTGCTCCTGCTCATGGAGGTGTTATGTTGTTGGTGCGTAACGACGTTCATTTTCAAACTCTCGCTCTTACGTCCGACTTGCAAGCTGTTGCCATTAGATTGCAGTTACCCGGTTTTTTGTTCTCTGTTTGCTCTGTATATTCACCTCCGTCGTCTCCCCTCGCTCTCGCGGACATTCGAGCTCTCCTGTCCGCTCTCCCAACACCATTTCTTCTGTTGGGAGATTTTAATGCCCATCACCCACTGTGGGGTTCGCCAAGGGCTTGTGCGAGGGGAACTCTTCTTTCCGACGTTTTTGACCAGTTCCATCTCTCTATTCTCAATACAGGCGAGCCTACGTTTCTTTCATATTCTTCCGGTACATTTTCACATTTAGACCTTGCCGTTTGCTCACTCCAGCTTGCTAGTCGTCTTCAGTGGAACGTCGTCGCTGACACCTACTCCAGCGACCATTACCCCTGCATCGTTTCTCTTCTGTCGCACCACGTACAGCATTCCAGAGTACCTACCTGGATATTCGCAAAAGCCGACTGGAGCTTGTATTCCAGCCTCGTGCATTTTGACGACCAGCCCTTCTCCGACATTCACCAACTAGTGCAGCACCTTACGTCTATTATTTTCTCTGCCGCCGAACGCGCAATACCCCGTTCATCCTCCCAACCTCGGCGGCCACCTGTTCCGTGGTGGAACGAGGATTGTCGGGACGCCGTTCGTGCCGGTAGGACTGCACTTAGGGTGTTTCGGCGACACCCTACACATGATAATTTGGTGACTTTTAAACAATCGCGCGCCAGGGCTCGTCGCATTATTCAGGATAGCAAGAAGGCATCTTGGGCTCGTTTTGTCGAGTCTTTTAATCGTTTTACGCCTTCATCCGTTGTTTGGGATAAACTTCGTCGCTTCTCAGGTAAAGTGTCACATTGTACTGTTTCTGGCCTTCAGGTTTCTAATGCCACCATAGTGGATCCGGCTGCCATCGCTAACACTCTGGGTGCTGCCTTTGAGGCGGTTTCCAGTTCAGACCATTATTCCGCCGGCTTTCGCTGTATTAAAGACCGGCTGGATTCCGCATCATATACTTTTCGGTCTGCTACAGATGAATGCTATAACGAACTATTTACAATGAGGGAGCTGGAGCACGCTCTTCATTGCTCTAGGCACTCCGCTCCTGGGCCGGACGGCATTCATGTCCTGATGTTAAAGCACCTTTCAGCCGACAGTAAACTCTTTCTCTTACAGGTCTATAACCGTATTTGGCAAGACGGCATTTTCCCATCCGTTTGGCGCGAAGCCACCATTGTCCCTATTCTTAAGCCTGGGAAGGATCGCCAACTACCTTCCAGCTACCGCCCTATCTCCCTCACCAGTTGCATTTGCAAGGTGATGGAGCGCATGATTAACGGGCGGTTGACATGGTGGCTTGAGTCTCAGAAACTTTTAGCGAACGCTCAGTGCGGCTTTCGTCGCTATCGCTCTACCGTAGACCATCTGGTGTCCCTGTCGACGCATGTTATGAATGGATTTCTGAGAAAGTGTCAAACCGTGGCTGTGTTTTTTGACCTGGAGAAAGCTTATGACACTTGTTGGAGGGGCGGCATTTTACGTACACTTCACGCATGGAATATCCGCGGTCGTCTTCCCATATTTCTTCGGGAGTTCATGACGGACCGCGTCTTTCGTGTACGTGTGGGCTCGGTTTTATCTCGTCGTTTTATTCAAGAGAACGGAGTACCGCAGGGTTCTGTACTCAGTGTCACACTTTTTGCGATTGCTATCAACCCCATTGTTGATTGTATTCCACCTGGCATTTCATCGTCCCTTTTTGTTGACGATTTCGCTATTTATTGCAGTTCACGGCGGACCTGTCTACTCGAACGCCGTCTCCAGAGCTGTATCGACCGTCTCTACGCCTGGAGTAACGCCAACGGCTTTAATTTCTCCGCCGAGAAATCCGTCTGCATCAACTTCTGGCGCCGGAAGTATTTCCCTCCGCCCTCTCTCCATCTTGGGCCAGGGATACTTCCGTTTGCAGACGAGGCGAAATTTTTGGGGTTGATTTTTGATAGGAAGATGTGTTGGACCTCGCACGTTTCCTTTTTAAAAGCAAAGTGTGACCGTTCTCTTAATCTTTTACGTGTTTTAAGTGGCACATCCTGGGGAGCTGATCGGACCGTCCTTCTTCGCCTTTATCGCTCTTTGGGCCGATCCAAGCTTGATTACGGGTGTATTGTTTATTCGTCGGCACGTCCATCTGTGTTACGTCGATTGAATGCCATTCACCATCGTGGCATAAGAGTCGCTACAGGGGCCTTTCCAACTAGCCCTGTACCCAGTCTGTACGCAGAAGCTGCAGAGCCTCCGCTGTCCTTCCGGCGTGAGATGCTTTTGTGCAGCTATGCTTGTCGGCTCTCAAGCTTGCCTAACCACCCTTCCTTCGATGTATTTTACGAGGATTCGCTTGATCGCCAATATTTCGTTAGCTCCTCTGCATTGCTCCCTCCAGGGGTTCGATTTCGACTGCTACTTCGGCATTTGGACGTTACGCCAGCGCCGGCCCTTACCCGAGGGGAAACGCGCTTTCCTCCATGGTCGCGCGCTGTGGCCCACATCCACATTGGGCTACCGTCGATGCCGAAAAATGCGACCCCTGCTTCTGTTCTTAGATCCGCCTTTTTAGAACTACAGGCGCAGTTCGGGGACTGTCATTTTATATATACTGATGGGTCTAAGACTGATGTTGGAGTAGGATGTGCCTTTGTTTTTGGTGTTCAGGGTTTTACTTTTCGTTTACCTCGACAATGTTCAATTTTTACCGCCGAACTTTTTAGCATTTATCAATCTGTTTTATACATTCAGCGGCTCGACTTACGGCACTGTTTTATTTGTACGGACTCTCTGAGTGCCCTTCAGGCTATTCATGCGCTGTACCATTACCACCCACTCGTACAGCGCATACATGACCTGCTCCACTCGCTTGGTGTCTCTGGCATCAGCGTGTCCTTCATGTGGATTCCAGGTCATGTGGGCATCTCAGGTAATGAGTCTGCCGACGCCGCTGCGAAATCGGCGATTTCATTACCCAGATTTTTTACTTCTGTTGTTCCCTCGTCAGATTCGTGTGTTCTTTTACGTCGCCGCATCCTCTCGCGCTGGCGCTATGAGTGAACGGCCCTCCGGGGGAACAAGTTGCGGGACGTTAAGCCTTTCCCGTTGATCTGGGGTATCTCTTCTCGTTCTTGTCGTCGGGAAGAGGTAATTTTAGCTCGTCTACGGATTGGACATTGTGTTTTTAGTCATAGGTATTTGCTCAGTGGTGACCCCGGACCACTCTGTGGGCAGTGTGACGTGCCCTTAACGGTGCGTCACATTTTAACAGAGTGTCAGGTTTTAGCTGCATTGCGTGCTCGTGTGGGTCTGCCTGTTGGCCTAGCCAACGTTTTGGCAGACGACACGCGTGCTGTAGACTGTGTTTTACGTTTTATTCATGACAGTGATTTTAATCTGCGCATTTAATGCGTTGGGCGTCTGTTGGCTTAGTACTTTTCTTCTGTCTGTTTTTATGGGAACTCTTATCCCTAGTGGACATATGGCGCTCATGTCCCTCGCATTCTACAGTTCATGACACGTTTTAATCTTTTATTGCCCTTGCTTTTAGTGTGTTGGTTTTTCAGAACTTTGTATTGTTGTTATTGTTATTCTTGTTGTTCTTGTTATTATTATTGTTATTATTGTTGTTATTGTTATTTTGTTATTGTTCTATTGTTAGTTTTAGCTTTTTGAACATCGCGGGTTTGTGTCCCGTTTTTAACTATGCGGTTCTTTTACCTGTTTTATATTTTGACCTTATCTTTTATACATTGTAAGGGCGCTGATGACCGTAGCAGTTTAGCGCCCTTAAACCGCATATCATCATCATCATCATCATCATCATCATTCAGTTCTCAAAGCCACCTGACTAATGTGATTTAGTTCAGTTCTCATTGTCACCTCACTAACATCATTTAGTTCAGTTCTCATTGTCACCTCACTAATGTGATTTAGTTCCGTTCTCATTGTCACCTCACTAACATCATTTAGTTCAGTTCTCAATGCCACCTCACTAATGTGATTTAGTTCAGTTCTCATTGTCAGCTCACTAACATCATTTAGTTCGGTTCTCATTGTCACCTCACTAACATCATTTAGTTCAGTTCTCATATTCACCTCACTAATGTGATTTAGTTCAGTTCTCATTGTCACCTCACTAACATCATTTAGTTCAGTTCTCAATGCCACCACACTAATGTGATTTAGTTCAGTTCTCATTGTCACCTCACTAACATCATTTAGTTCAGTTCTCAATGTCACCTCACTAACATCATTTAGTTCAGTTCTCATTATAACCTCACTAACATCATTTAGTTCCATTCTCATTGTCACCTCACTAATGTGATTTAGTTCAGTTCTCATTGTCACCTCACTGATGTGATTTAGTTCAGTTCTTATTGTAACCTCACTAATGTGATTTAGTTCAGTTCTCATTATAACCTCACTAACATCATTTAGTTCAGTTCTCATTGTCACCTCACTAATGTGATTTAGTCAGTTCTCATTGTCACCTCACTGACATCATTTAGTTCAGTTCTCAATGTCACCTCACTAACATTTAGTTCAGTTCTCATTGTCACCTCACTAACATCATTTAGTTCAGTTCTCAATGCCACCTCACTAATGTGATTTAGTTCAGTTCTCATTGTCACCTCACTAACATCATTTTGTTTAGTTCTCATTGTCACCTCACTAACATCATTTAGTTCAGTTCTCATTGTTACCTCACTAACATCATTTAGTTCAGTTCTCAATGCCACCTCACTAATGTGATTTAGTTCAGTTCCCATTTTCACCTCACTAACATCATTTAGTTCAGTTCTCATTGTCACCTCACTAACATCATTTAGTTCAGTTCTCATTGTCACCTCACTAAAGTGATTTAGTTCCGTTCTCATTGTCACCTCACTAATGTGAATTAGTTCAGTTCTCAGTGTCACATCACTAATGGGATTTAGTTCAGTTCTCATTGTCACCTCACTAAAGTGATTTAGTTCAGTTCTCATTGTCACCTCACTAACATCATTTAGTTCAGTTCTAATTGTCACCTCACTAATGTGATTTAGGTCAGTTCTCAGTGTCACATCACTAATGGGATTTAGTTCAGTTCTCATTGTTACCTCACTAATGTGAATTATTTCAGTTCTCAGTGTCACATCACTAATGGGATTTAGTTCAGTTCTCATTGTCACCTCACTAATGTGAATTAGTTCAGTTCTCATTGTCACCTCACTAAAGTGATTTAGTTCAGTTCTCATTGTCACCTCACTAATGTGAATTAGTTCAGTTCTCATTGTCACCTCACTAAAGTGATTTAGTTCAGTTCTCATTGTCACCTCACTAATGTGATTTAGTTCAGTTCTCATTGTCACCTCACTAACATCATTTAGTTCAGTTGTAATTGTCACCTTACTAATGTGATTTAGTTCAGTTCTCATTGTCACCTCACTAATGTGATTTAGTTCAGGTCTCATTGTCACATTACTAATGCGATTTAGTTCAGTTCTCATTGTCACCTCACTAATGCGATTTAGTTCAGTTCTCATTGTCACATGACTAATGTGATTTACTTCAGGTCTCATTGTCACCTCACTAACATCATATAGTTCAGTTCTCAATGTCACCTCCCTAATGTGATTTAGTTCAGTTCTCATTGTCACCTCACTAATGTGACTTAGTTCAGTTCTCATTGTCACATCACTAATGTGATTTAGTTCAGTTCTCCTTGTCACCTCACTAATGTGATTTAGTTCAGTTCTCATTGTCACTTCACTAACATCATTTAGTTCAGTTCTAATTGTCACCTCACTAATGCGATTTAATTCAGTTCACATTGTCACCTCACTAATGTGATTTAGTTCAGTTCTCATTGTCACCTCACTAACATCATTTAGTTAAGTTCTCGTTGTCACCTAACTAACATAATTTCGTTCAGTTCTCATTGTCACCTTACTAGTATGATTTAGTTCAGTTCTCATTGTAACCGCACTAATGAGATTTAGTTCAGTTCTCATTGTCACCTCACTAATGGAATTTAGTTCAGTTCTCATTGTCACCTCACTATTGTAATTTAGTTCAGTTCTCATTTTCACCTCAGTAATGTGATTTAGTTCAGTTCTCATTCTCACCTCACTAACATCATTTAGTTCAGTTCTCATTGTCACCTCACTAACATTATTTAGTTCAGTTCTCATTGTCACCTCACTAATGTGATTTAGTTCAGTTCTCATTGTCACCTCACTAATGTGATTTAGTTCAGTTCTCCATGTCACCGCATTAATATGATTTAGTTCAGTTCTCATTTTCATCTCACTAATGTGATTTAGTTCAGTTCTTATTGTCACCTCAGTAATGTGATTTAGTTCAGTTCTCATTGTCACCTCACTAATATCATTTAGTTCAGTTCTCATTGTCACCTCACTAATGTGATTTAATTCAGTTCTCATTGTCTCCTCACTAACATCACTTAGTTCAGTTCTCATTGTCACCTCACTAATGTGATTTAGTTAAGTTCTCATTGTTACCTCACTAACATGATTTAGTTCATTTCTCATTGCCACCTCACTAACATCATTTAGTTCAGTTCTCATTGTCACCTCACTAACATTATTTAGTTCAGTTCTCATTGTCACCTCACTAATGTGATTTAGTTCAGTTCTCATTGTCACCTCACTAATGTGATTTAGTTCAGTTCTCCATGTCACCGCATTAATATGATTTAGTTCAGTTCTCATTTTCATCTCACTAATGTGATTTAGTTCAGTTCTTATTGTCACCTCAGTAATGTGATTTAGTTCAGTTCTCATTGTCACCTCACTAATATCATTTAGTTCAGTTCTCATTGTCACCTCACTAATGTGATTTAATTCTGTTCTCATTGTCTCCTCACTAACATCACTTAGTTCAGTTCTCATTGTCACCTCACTAATGTGATTTAGTTAAGTTCTCATTGTTACCTCACTAACATGATTTAGTTCATTTCTCATTGCCACCTCACTAACATCATTTAGTTCAGTTCTCGTTGTCACCTCACTAACATGATTTAGTTATGTTCTCATTGTCACCTAACTAACATAATTTCGTTCAGTTCTCATTGTCACCTTACTAATATGATTTAGTTCAGTTCTCATTGTCACATCACTAATGGGATTTGTTTCAGTTCTGACTGTCACCTCACTAATGTGATTTAGTTCAGTTCTCGTTGTCACCTAACTAATGTGATTTAGTTTAGTTCTCATTGTCACATCACTAATGTGATTTAGTTCAGGTCTCATTGTCACATCACTAACATCATATAGTTCAGTTCTCATTGTCACCTCACTAACATCATTTAGTTCAGTTCTCATTGTCACCTCACTTATATGATTTAGTTCAGTTCTCATTGTCACAACACTAATGGGATTTGTTTCAGTTCTGACTGTCACCTCACTAATGTGATTTAGTTCAGTTCTCATTGTCACCTCACTAACATCATTTAGTTCAGTTCTAATTGTCACCTTACTAATGTGATTTAGTTCAGTTCTCATTGTCACCTCACTAATGTGATTTAGTTCAGGTTTTATTGTCAAATCACTAATGCGATTTAGTTCAGTTCTCATTGTCAGCTCACTAATGTGATTTGCTTCAGTTCTTATTGTCACATCACTAATGTGATTTGGTTCAGTTCTCCATGTCACCGCACTAATGGAATCTAGTTCAGATCTCATTGTCACCTCACTAATGTGATTTACTTCAGTTCTCATTATAACCTCACTAACATCATTTAGTTCAGTTCTCAATGTCACCTCACTAACATCATTTAGTTCAGTTCTCATTGTCACCTCACTAACATCATTTAGTTCAGTTCTCAATGCCACCTCACTAATGTGATTTAGTTCAGTTCTCATTGTCACCTCACTAACATCATTTAGTTCAGTTCTCGTTGTTACCTCTCTAACATCATTTAGTTCAGTTCTCAATGCCACCTCACTAACATCATTTAGTTCAGTACTCATTGTCACCTCACTAACATCATTTAGTTCAGTTCTCATTGTCACCTCACTAAAATGATTTAGTTCAGTTCTCATTGTCACCTCACTAATGTGATTTACTTCAGTTCTCATTGTCACCTCACTAATGTGATTTAGTTCAGTTCTCATTATAACCTCACTAACACCACTTAGTTCAGTTCTCATTGTCACCTCACTAATGTGATTTAGTTCAGTTCTCATTGTCACCTCACTGATGTGATTTAGTTCAGTTCTTATTATAACCGCACTAATGTGATTTAGTTCAGTTCTCATTATAACCTCACTAACATCATTTAGTTCAGTTCTCATTGTTACCTCACTAATGTGATTTAGTCAGTTCTCATTGTCACCTCACTGACATCATTTAGTTCAGTTCTCAATGTCACCTCACTAACATTTAGTTCAGTTCTCATGGTCACCTCACTAACATCATTTAGTTCAGTTCTCAATGCCACCTCACTAATGTGATTTAGTCAGTTCTCATTGTCACCTCACTGACATCATTTAGTTCAGTTCTCAATGTCACCTCACTAACATTTAGTTCAGTTCTCATTGTCACCTCACTAACTTCATTTAGTTCAGTTCTCAATGCCACCTCACTAATGTGATTTAGTTCAGTTCTCATTGTCACCTCACTAACATCATTTTGTTTAGTTCTCATTGTCACCTCACTAACATCATTTAGTTCAGTTCTCATTGTTACCTCACTAACATCATTTAGTTCAGTTCTCATTGTTACCTCACTAACATCATTTAGTTCAGTTCTCAATGCCACCTCACTAATGTGATTTAGTTCAGTTCCCATTTTCACCTCACTAACATCATTTAGTTCAGTTCTCATTGTCACCTCACTAACATCATTTATTCAGTTCTCATTGTCACCTCACTAAAGTGATTTAGTTCCGTTCTCATTGTCACCTCACTAATGTGAATTAGTTCAGTTCTCAGTGTCACATCACTAATGGGATTTAGTTCAGTTCTCATTGTCACCTCACTAAAGTGATTTAGTTCAGTTCTCATTGTCACCTCACTAACATCATTTAGTTCAGTTCTAATTGTCACCTCACTAATGTGATTTAGGTCAGTTCTCAGTGTCACATCACTAATGGGATTTAGTTCAGTTCTCATTGTTACCTCACTAATGTGAATTAGTTCAGTTCTCAGTGTCACATCACTAATGGGATTTAGTTCAGTTCTCATTGTCACCTCACTAATGTGAATTAGTTCAGTTCTCATTGTCACCTCACTAAAGTGATTTAGTTCAGTTCTCATTGTCACCTCACTAATGTGAATTAGTTCAGTTCTCATTGTCACCTCACTAAAGTGATTTAGTTCAGTTCTCATTGTCACCTCACTAATGTGATTTAGTTCAGTTCTCATTGTCACCTCACTAACATCATTTAGTTCAGTTCTAATTGTCACCTCACTAATGTGATTTAGTTCAGTTCTCATTGTCACCTCACTAATGTGATTTAGTTCAGGTCTCATTGTCACATTACTAATGCGATTTAGTTCAGTTCTCATTGTCACCTCACTAATGCGATTTAGTTCAGTTCTCATTGTCACATGACTAATGTGATTTACTTCAGGTCTCATTGTCACCTCACTAACATCATATAGTTCAGTTCTCATTGTCACCTCCCTAATGTGATTTAGTTCAGTTCTCATTGTCACCTCACTAATGTGACTTAGTTCAGTTCTCATTGTCACATCACTAATGTGATTTAGTTCAGTTCTCCTTGTCACCTCACTAATGTGATTTAGTTCAGTTCTCATTGTCACTTCACTAACATCATTTAGTTCAGTTCTAATTGTCACCTCACTAATGCGATTTAATTCAGTTCGCATTGTCACCTCACTAATGTGATTTAGTTCAGTTCTCATTGTCACCTCACTAACATCATTTAGTTAAGTTCTCGTTGTCACCTAACTAACATAATTTCGTTCAGTTCTCATTGTCACCTTACTAGTATGATTTAGTTCAGTTCTCATTGTAACCGCACTAATGAGATTTAGTTCAGTTCTCATTGTCACCTCACTAATGGAATTTAGTTCAGTTCTCATTGTCACCTCACTATTGTAATTTAGTTCAGTTCTCATTTTCACCTCAGTAATGTGATTTAGTTCAGTTCTCATTCTCACCTCACTAACATCATTTAGTTCAGTTCTCATTGTCACCTCACTAACATTATTTAGTTCAGTTCTCATTGTCACCTCACTAATGTGATTTAGTTCAGTTCTCATTGTCACCTCACTAATGTGATTTAGTTCAGTTCTCCATGTCACCGCATTAATATGATTTAGTTCAGTTCTCATTTTCATCTCACTAATGTGATTTAGTTCAGTTCTTATTGTCACCTCAGTAATGTGATTTAGTTCAGTTCTCATTGTCACCTCACTAATATCATTTAGTTCAGTTCTCATTGTCACCTCACTAATGTGATTTAATTCAGTTCTCATTGTCTCCTCACTAACATCACTTAGTTCAGTTCTCATTGTCACCTCACTAATGTGATTTAGTTAAGTTCTCATTGTTACCTCACTAACATGATTTAGTTCATTTCTCATTGCCACCTCACTAACATCATTTAGTTCAGTTCTCATTGTCACCTCACTAACATTATTTAGTTCAGTTCTCATTGTCACCTCACTAATGTGATTTAGTTCAGTTCTCATTGTCACCTCACTAATGTGATTTAGTTCAGTTCTCCATGTCACCGCATTAATATGATTTAGTTCAGTTCTCATTTTCATCTCACTAATGTGATTTAGTTCAGTTCTTATTGTCACCTCAGTAATGTGATTTAGTTCAGTTCTCATTGTCACCTCACTAATATCATTTAGTTCAGTTCTCATTGTCACCTCACTAATGTGATTTAATTCAGTTCTCATTGTCTCCTCACTAACATCACTTAGTTCAGTTCTCATTGTCACCTCACTAATGTGATTTAGTTAAGTTCTCATTGTTACCTCACTAACATGATTTAGTTCATTTCTCATTGCCACCTCACTAACATCATTTAGTTCAGTTCTCGTTGTCACCTCACTAACATGATTTAGTTATGTTCTCATTGTCACCTAACTAACATAATTTCGTTCAGTTCTCATTGTCACCTTACTAATATGATTTAGTTCAGTTCTCATTGTAACCGCACTAATGAGATTTAGTTCAGTTCTCATTGTCACCTCACTAACATCATTTAGTTCAGTTCTCATTGTCACCTCACTAATGTGATTCAGTTTAGTTCTCATTGTCAACTCACTAATGTGATTTAGTTCAGTTCTCATTGTCACCTCACTAATGTGATGTAGCTCAGTTCTCATAGTCACCTCACTAATGTGATTTAGTTTAGTTCTCATTTTCACCTCACTAATGTGATTTAGTTCAGTTCTCATTGCCACCTGACTGATGTGATTTAGTTCAGTTCACATTGCCACCTCACTAATGTGATTTAGTTCAGTTCTCATTGTCACCTCACTAACATCATTTAGTTCAGTTCTAATTGTCACCTTACTAATGTGATTTAGTTCAGTTCTCATTGTCACCTCACTAATGTGATTTAGTTCAGGTTTTATTGTCAAATCACTAATGCGATTTAGTTCAGTTCTCATTGTCAGCTCACTAATGTGATTTGCTTCAGTTCTTATTGTCACATCACTAATGTGATTTGGTTCAGTTCTCCATGTCACCGCACTAATGGAATCTAGTTCAGATCTCATTGTCACCTCACTAATGTGATTTACTTCAGTTCTCATTATAACCTCACTAACATCATTTAGTTCAGTTCTCAATGTCACCTCACTAACATCATTTAGTTCAGTTCTCATTGTCACCTCACTAACATCATTTAGTTCAGTTCTCAATGCCACCTCACTAATGTGATTTAGTTCAGTTCTCATTGTCACCTCACTAACATCATTTAGTTCAGTTCTCGTTGTTACATCTCTAACATCATTTAGTTCAGTTCTCAATGCCACCTCACTAACATCATTTAGTTCAGTACTCATTGTCACCTCACTAACATCATTTAGTTCAGTTCTCATTGTCACCTCACTAAAATGATTTAGTTCAGTTCTCATTGTCACCTCACTAATGTGATTTACTTCAGTTCTCATTGTCACCTCACTAATGTGATTTAGTTCAGTTCTCATTATAACCTCACTAACACCACTTAGTTCAGTTCTCATTGTCACCTCACTAATGTGATTTAGTTCAGTTCTCATTGTCACCTCACTGATGTGATTTAGTTCAGTTCTTATTATAACCGCACTAATGTGATTTAGTTCAGTTCTCATTATAACCTCACTAACATCATTTAGTTCAGTTCTCATTGTTACCTCACTAATGTGATTTAGTCAGTTCTCATTGTCACCTCACTGACATCATTTAGTTCAGTTCTCAATGTCACCTCACTAACATTTAGTTCAGTTCTCATGGTCACCTCACTAACATCATTTAGTTCAGTTCTCAATGCCACCTCACTAATGTGATTTAGTCAGTTCTCATTGTCACCTCACTGACATCATTTAGTTCAGTTCTCAATGTCACCTCACTAACATTTAGTTCAGTTCTCATTGTCACCTCACTAACATCATTTAGTTCAGTTCTCAATGCCACCTCACTAATGTGATTTAGTTCAGTTCTCATTGTCACCTCACTAACATCATTTTGTTTAGTTCTCATTGTCACCTCACTAACATCATTTAGTTCAGTTCTCATTGTTACCTCACTAACATCATTTAGTTCAGTTCTCAATGCCACCTCACTAATGTGATTTAGTGCAGTTCCCATTTTCACCTCACTAACATCATTTAGTTCAGTTCTCATTGTCACCTCACTAACATCATTTATTCAGTTCTCATTGTCACCTCACTAAAGTGATTTAGTTCCGTTCTCATTGTCACCTCACTAATGTGAATTAGTTCAGTTCTCAGTGTCACATCACTAATGGGATTTAGTTCAGTTCTCATTGTCACCTCACTAAAGTGATTTAGTTCAGTTCTCATTGTCACCTCACTAACATCATTTAGTTCAGTTCTAATTGTCACCTCACTAATGTGATTTAGGTCAGTTCTCAGTGTCACATCACTAATGGGATTTAGTTCAGTTCTCATTGTTACCTCACTAATGTGAATTAGTTCAGTTCTCAGTGTCACATCACTAATGGGATTTAGTTCAGTTCTCATTGTCACCTCACTAATGTGAATTAGTTCAGTTCTCATTGTCACCTCACTAAAGTGATTTAGTTCAGTTCTCATTGTCACCTCACTAATGTGAATTAGTTCAGTTCTCATTGTCACCTCACTAAAGTGATTTAGTTCAGTTCTCATTGTCACCTCACTAATGTGATTTAGTTCAGTTCTCATTGTCACCTCACTAACATCATTTAGTTCAGTTCTAATTGTCACCTCACTAATGTGATTTAGTTCAGTTCTCATTGTCACCTCACTAATGTGATTTAGTTCAGGTCTCATTGTCACATTACTAATGCGATTTAGTTCAGTTCTCATTGTCACCTCACTAATGCGATTTAGTTCAGTTCTCATTGTCACATGACTAATGTGATTTACTTCAGGTCTCATTGTCACCTCACTAACATCATATAGTTCAGTTCTCATTGTCACCTCCCTAATGTGATTTAGTTCAGTTCTCATTGTCACCTCACTAATGTGACTTAGTTCAGTTCTCATTGTCACATCACTAATGTGATTTAGTTCAGTTCTCCTTGTCACCTCACTAATGTGATTTAGTTCAGTTCTCATTGTCACTTCACTAACATCATTTAGTTCAGTTCTAATTGTCACCTCACTAATGCGATTTAATTCAGTTCGCATTGTCACCTCACTAATGTGATTTAGTTCAGTTCTCATTGTCACCTCACTAACATCATTTAGTTAAGTTCTCGTTGTCACCTAACTAACATAATTTCGTTCAGTTCTCATTGTCACCTTACTAGTATGATTTAGTTCAGTTCTCATTGTAACCGCACTAATGAGATTTAGTTCAGTTCTCATTGTCACCTCACTAATGGAATTTAGTTCAGTTCTCATTGTCACCTCACTAATGTGATTTAGTTCAGTTCTCATTGTCACCTCACTAATGTGATTTAGTTCAGTTCTCCATGTCACCGCATTAATATGATTTAGTTCAGTTCTCATTTTCATCTCACTAATGTGATTTAGTTCAGTTCTTATTGTCACCTCAGTAATGTGATTTAGTTCAGTTCTCATTGTCACCTCACTAATATCATTTAGTTCAGTTCTCATTGTCACCTCACTAATGTGATTTAATTCAGTTCTCATTGTCTCCTCACTAACATCACTTAGTTCAGTTCTCATTGTCACCTCACTAATGTGATTTAGTTAAGTTCTCATTGTTACCTCACTAACATGATTTAGTACATTTCTCATTGCCACCTCACTAACATCATTTAGTTCAGTTCTCATTGTCACCTCACTAACATTATTTAGTTCAGTTCTCATTGTCACCTCACTAATGTGATTTAGTTCAGTTCTCATTGTCACCTCACTAATGTGATTTAGTTCAGTTCTCCATGTCACCGCATTAATATGATTTAGTTCAGTTCTCATTTTCATCTCACTAATGTGATTTAGTTCAGTTCTTTTTGTCACCTCAGTAATGTGATTTAGTTCAGTTCTCATTGTCACCTCACTAATATCATTTAGTTCAGTTCTCATTGTCACCTCACTAATGTGATTTAATTCAGTTCTCATTGTCTCCTCACTAACATCACTTAGTTCAGTTCTCATTGTCACCTCACTAATGTGATTTAGTTAAGTTCTCATTGTTACCTCACTAACATGATTTAGTTCATTTCTCATTGCCACCTCACTAACATCATTTAGTTCAGTTCTCGTTGTCACCTCACTAACATGATTTAGTTATGTTCTCATTGTCACCTAACTAACATAATTTCGTTCAGTTCTCATTGTCACCTTACTAATATGATTTAGTTCAGTTCTCATTGTAACCGCACTAATGAGATTTAGTTCAGTTCTCATTGTCACCTCACTAACATCATTTAGTTCAGTTCTCATTGTCACCTCACTAATGTGATTCAGTTTAGTTCTCATTGTCAACTCACTAATGTGATTTAGTTCAGTTCTCATTGTCATCTCACTAATGTGATGTAGCTCAGTTCTCATAGTCACCTCACTAATGTGATTTAGTTTAGTTCTCATTTTCACCTCACTAATGTGATTTAGTTCAGTTCTCATTGCCACCTGACTGATGTGATTTAGTTCAGTTCACATTGCCACCTCACTATTGTGATTTAGTTGTGTTCTAATTGTCAGCTCACTAACATCATTTAGTTCAGTTCTCATTGTCACCTCACTAATGTGAATTAGTTCAGTTCTCGTTGTCACCTAACTAATGTGATTTAGTTTAGTTCTCGTTGTCACCTCACTAAAGTGATTTAGTTTAGTTCTCATTGTCACATCACTAATGTGATTTAGTTCAGGTCTCATTGTCACATCACTAACATCATATAGTTCAGTTCTCATTGTCACCTCACTAACATCATTTAGTTCAGTTCTCATTGTCACCTCACTTATATGATTTAGTTCAGTTCTCATTGTCACATCACTAATGGGATTTATTTCAGTTCTGACTGTCACCTCACTAATGTGATTTAGTTCAGTTCTCATTGTCACCTCACTAACATCATTTAGTTCAGTTCTAATTGTCACCTTACTAATGTGATTTAGTTCAGTTCTCATTGTCACCTCACTAATGTGATTTAGTTCAGGTTTTATTGTCAAATCACTAATGCGATTTAGTTCAGTTCTCATTGTCAGCTCACTAATGTGATTTGCTTCAGTTCTTATTGTCACATCACTAATGTGATTTGGTTCAGTTCTCCATGTCACCGCACTAATGGAATCTAGTTCAGATCTCATTGTCACCTCACTAATGTGATTTACTTCAGTTCTCATTATAACCTCACTAACATCATTTAGTTCAGTTCTCAATGTCACCTCACTAACATCATTTAGTTCAGTTCTCATTGTCACCTCACTAACATCATTTAGTTCAGTTCTCAATGCCACCTCACTAATGTGATTTAGTTCAGTTCTCATTGTCACCTCACTAACATCATTTAGTTCAGTTCTCGTTGTTACCTCTCTAACATCATTTAGTTCAGTTCTCAATGCCACCTCACTAACATCATTTAGTTCAGTACTCATTGTCACCTCACTAACATCATTTAGTTCAGTTCTCATTGTCACCTCACTAAAATGATTTAGTTCAGTTCTCATTGTCACCTCACTAATGTGATTTACTTCAGTTCTCATTGTCACCTCACTAATGTGATTTAGTTCAGTTCTCATTATAACCTCACTAACATCATTTAGTTCAGTTCTCATTGTCACCTCACTAATGTGATTTAGTTCAGTTCTCATTGTCACCTCACTGATGTGATTTAGATCAGTTCTTATTATAACCGCACTAATGTGATTTAGTTCAGTTCTCATTATAACCTCACTAACATCATTTAGTTCAGTTCTCATTGTTACCTCACTAATGTGATTTAGTCAGTTCTCATTGTCACCTCACTGACATCATTTAGTTCAGTTCTCAATGTCACCTCACTAACATTTAGTTCAGTTCTCATGGTCACCTCACTAACATCATTTAGTTCAGTTCTCAATGCCACCTCACTAATGTGATTTAGTTCAGTTCTCATTGTCACCTCACTAACATTAATTAGTTTAGTTCTCGTCACCTCACTAACATCATTTAATTCAGTTCTCATTGTCACCTCACTAAAATGATTTAATTCAGTTCTCATTGTCACCTCACTAATGCGATTTAGTTCAGTTCTCATTGTCACCTCACTAATGTGATTTAGTTCAGTTCTCATTGTCACCTCACTAACATCATTTAGTTCAGTTCTCATTGTCACCTCACTAACATCATTTAGTTCAGTTCTCATTGTCACCTCACTAATGTGATTTAGTTGTTCTCATTGTCACCTAACATCATAAGTTCAGTTCTCATTGTCAGCTCACTAATGTGATTTATTTCACTTCTCGTTGTCACCTCACTAGTGTGATTTAGTTCTGTTCTCAATGCCACGTCACTAATATGATTTAGTTCAGTTCTCATTGTCACCTCACTAACATCATTTAGTTCAGTTCTATTTGCCACCTCACTAATGTGATTTAGTTCAGGTCTCATTGTTACCTCACTAACATCATTGAGTTCGGTTCTCAATGCCACCTCACTAATGTGATTAATTCAGTTCTCATTGTCACCTCACTAACATCATTTAGTTCAGTTCTCAATGCCACCTGACTAATGTGATTTAGTTCAGTTCTCATTGTCACCTCACTAACATCATTTAGTTCAGTTCTCATTGTCACCTCACTAATGTGATTTAGTTCCGTTCTCATTGTGACCTCACTAACATCATTTAGTTGAGTTCTCAATGCCACCTCACTAATGTGATTTAGTTCAGTTCTCATTGTCAGCTCACTAACATCATTTAGTTCAGTTCTCATTGTCACCTCACTAACATCATTTAGTTCAGTTCTCATATTCACCTCACTAATGCGATTTAGTTCAGTTCTCATTGTCACCTCACTAACCTCATTTAGTTTAGTTCTCAATGCCACCACACTAATGTGATTTAGTTCAGTTCTCATTGTCACCTCAATAACATCATTTAGTTCAGTTCTCAATGTCACCTCACTAACATCATTTAGTTCAGTTCTCATTGTCACCTCACTAACATCATTTAGTTCAGTTCTCAATGCCACCTAAGTAATGTGATTTAGTTCAGTTCTCATTTTCACCTCACTAACACCATTTAGTTTAGTTCTCATTGTCACCTCACTAACATCATTTAGTTAAGTTCTCATTGTCACCTCACTAAAATGATTTAGTTCAGTTCTCATTGTCACCTCACTAATGTGATTTACTTCAGTTCTTATTGTCACCTCACTAATGTGATTTAGTTCAGTCCTCATTATAACCTCACTAACATCATTTAGTTCAGTTCTCATTGTCACCTCACTAATGTGATTTAGTTCAGTTCTCATTGTCACCTTACTGATGTAATTTAGTTCAGTTCTTATTGTAACCTCACTAATGTGATTTAGTTCAGTTCTCATTGTCACCTCACTAATGTGATTTAGTTCAATTCTCGTTGCCACCTAACTAATGTTATTTAGTTTAGTTCTCATTGTCACCTCACTAAAGTGATTTAGTTTAGTTCTCATTGTCACATCACTAATGTGATTTAGTTCAGGTCTCATTGTCACATCACTAACATCATATAGTTCAGTTCTCATTGTCACCTCACTAATGTGATGTAGTTCAGTTCTCATTGTCACCTCACTAATGTGATTTAGTTCAATTCTCATTGTCACATCACTAACATCATCTAGTTCAGTTCTAATTGTCACCTCACTAAAGTGATTTAGTTCAGTTCTCATTGTCACATCACTAACATCATCTAGTTCAGTTCTAATTGTCACCTCACTAATGTGATTTTGTTCAATTCTCATTGTCACATCACTAACATCATCTAGTTCAGTTCTAATTGTCACCTCACTAAAGTGATTTAGTTCAGTTCTCATTGTCACATCACTAATGTGATTTAGTTCAGGTCTCATTGTCACATCACTAACATCATATAGTTCAGTTCTCATTGTCACCTCACTAATGTGATGTAGTTCAGTTCTCATTGTCACCTCACTAATGTGATTTAGTTCAATTCTCATTGTCACATCACTAATGTGATTTATTTCAGTTCTGATTGTCACCTCGCTAATGTGATTTAGTTCAGTTCTCATTGTCACCTCACTAACATCATCTAGTTCAGTTCTAATTGTCACCTTACTAATGTGATTTAGTTCAGTTCTCATTGTCAACTCACTAATGTGATTTATTTCAGTTCTCATTGTCACCTCCTTAATGTGATTTAGTTTGGTTCTCATGGTCACCTCCCTAATGTGATTTGGTTCAGTTCTAATTGTCACTTCACTAATGTGATTTGGTTCAGTTCTCATTGTCACCTCACTAATGTAATGTAGTTCAGTACTCTTTGTCACCTCACTTAAATCATTTAGTTCAGTTCTCATTGCCACCTCACTAATGTGATTTAGTTCAGTTCTGATTCTCACCTCACTAATGTGATTTAGTTCAGTTCTTATTGTCACCTCACTAACATCATTTAGTTCAGTTCTCATTGTCACCTCACTTACATCATTTAGTTCAGTTCTCATTGTCACCTCACTAACATCATTTAGTTCAGTTCTCATTGTCACCTCACTAATGTGATTTAGCTCAGTTCTCATTGTCAACTCACTAACATCATTTAGTTCAGTTCTCAATGCCACCTCACTAATGTGATGTAGTTCAGTTCTCATTGTCAACTCACTAACATCATTTAGTTCAGTTCGCATTGTCACCTTACTAACATCATTTAGTTCAGTTCTCATTGTCACGTCACTAATAATATTTATTTCAATTCTTATTGTCGCATCACTAATAATATTTAGTTCAATTCTAAAATTCACCTCACTAATGTGATTTAGTTCAGTTCTCATTGTCACCTCACTAATGTGATGTAGTTCAGTTCTCTTTGTCACCTCACTTACATCATTTAGTTCAGTTCTCATTGCCACCTCACTAATGTGATTTAGTTCAGTTCTCATTCTCACCTCACTAATGTGATTTAGTTCCGTTCTTATTGTCACCTCACTAACATAATTTACTTAAGTTCTCATTGTCACCTCACTAACATAATTTAGTTCAGATCTCATTGTCACCTTACTAATATGATTTAGTTCAGCTCTCATTGTGACCTCACTAACATCATTTAGTTCTGTTCTCATTGTCACCTAACTAACATAATTTAGTTCAGTTCTCATTGTCACCTCACTAATGTGGTTTAGTTTAGTTCTTCATGTCACCGCATTAATATGATTTAGTTCAGTTCTCATTGTCATCGCACTAATGTGATTTAGTTCAGTTCTAATTGTCACCGCACTAATATGATTTAGTTCACTTCTCATTGTGACCTCACTAATGTGATTTAGTTCAGTTCTCATTGTGACCTCACTAATGTGATTTAGTTCAGTTCTCATTGTGACCTCATTAATGTGATTTAGTTCAGTTCTCATTGTCACCTCACTAACATGATTTAGTTCAGTTCTCATTTACACCGCACTAATATAATTTAGATTAGTTCTCATTGTCACCGCACTAATATGATTTAGTTCAGTTCTCATTGTGCCTCACTAATGTGATTTAGTTCAGTTCTCATTGTTACCCCACTAATGTGATTTAGTTTAGTTCTCCATGTCACCGCACTAATATGATTTATTTCCATTCTCATTGTCACCTTACTAATGTTATTTAGTTCAGTTCTCATTGTCAACTCTCTAACATGATTTGGTTCAGTTGTCATTGTCACCTCACTAACATCGTTTAGTTCAGTTCTCATTGTCACCTCACTAATGTGATTTAGTCTGGTTCTCATTGTCACCTCACTAATGTGATTTAGTTCAGTTCTCATTGTCACCTTACTAATGTTATTTAGTTCAGTTCTCATTGTCAACTCTCTAACATGATTTGGTTCAGTTGTCATTGTCACCTCACTAACATCATTTAGTTCAGTTCTCATTGTCACCTCACTAACATCATTTAGTTCAGTTCTCATTGTCACCTCACTAACATCATTTAGTTTAGTTCTCATTGTTACTTCACCAATGTGATTTGTTTCAGTTCTCATTGTCACCTCACTTATGTGATTTAGTTTGGTTCTCATGGTCACCTCACTAATGTGATTTGTTTCAGTTCTTATTGTCACTTCACTAATGTGATTTGTTTCAGTTCTTATTGTCACATCGCTAATGTGATTTGGTTCAGTTCTCATTGTCACCTCACTAATGGAATTTAGTTCAGTTCACATTGTCACCTCACTATTGTAATTTAGTTCAGTTCTCATTTTCACCTCAGTAATGTGATTTAGTACAGTTCTCATTCTCACCTCACTAACATCATTTAGTTCAGTTCTCATTGTCACCTCACTAACATTATTTAGTTCAGTTCTCATTGTCACCTCACTAACAACATTTACTTCAATTCTCATTGTCACCTCACTAATGTGATTTAGTTCAGTTCTCATTGTCACCTCAGTAATGTGATTAGTTCAGTTCTCATTGTCACCTCACTAATGTGATGTAGTTCAGTTCTCATTGTCACCTCACTAATGTGATTAGTTCAGTTCTCCATGTCACCGCATTAATATGATTTAGTTCAGTTCTCATTGTCATCTCACTAATGTGATTAGTTCAGTTCTCCATGTCACCGCATTAATATGATTTAGTTCAGTTCTCATTGTCATCTCACTAATGTGATTAGTTCAGTTCTCCATGTCACCGCATTAATATGATTTAGTTCAGTTCTCATTGTCATCTCACTAATGTGATTAGTTCAGTTCTCCATGTCACCGCATTAATATGATTTAGTTCAGTTCTCATTGTCACCTCACTAATGTGATTAGTTCAGTTCTCCATGTCACCGCATTAATATGATTTAGTTCAGTTCTCATTGTCATCTCACTAATGTGATTAGTTCAGTTCTCATTGTCACCTCAGTAATGTGATTAGTTCAGTTCTCATTGTCACCTCACTAATGTGATGTAGTTCAGTTCTCATTGTCACCTCACTAATGTGATTAGTTCAGTTCTCCATGTCACCGCATTAATATGATTTAGTTCAGTTCTCATTGTCATCTCACTAATGTGATTTAGTTCAGTTCTCATTGTCACCTCAGTAATGTGATTAGTTCAGTTCTCATTGTCACCTCACTAATGTGATGTAGTTCAGTTCTCATTGTCACCTCACTAATGTGATTAGTTCAGTTCTCCATGTCACCGCATTAATATGATTTAGTTCAGTTCTCATTGTCATCTCACTAATGTGATTTAGTTCAGTTCTTATTGTCACCTCAGTAATGTGATTTAGTTCAGTTCTCATTGTCACCTCACTAATATCATTTAGTTCAGTTCTCATTGTCATCTCACTAATATCATTTAGTTCAGTTCTCATTGTCATCTCACTAATATCATTTAGTTCACTTCTTATTGTCACCTCAGTAATGTGATTTAGTTCAGTTCTCATTGTCACCTCACTGATATCATTTAGTTCACTTCTTATTGTCACCTCAGTAATGTGATTTAGTTCAGTTCTCATTGTCATCTCACTGATATCATTTAGTTCAGTTCTCATTGTCATCTCACTAATATCATTTAGTTCACTTCTTATTGTCACCTCAGTAATGTGATTTAGTTCAGTTCTCATTGTCATCTCACTGATATCATTTAGTTCAGTTCTCATTGTCATCTCACTAATATCATTTAGTTCACTTCTTATTGTCACCTCAGTAATGTGATTTAGTTCAGTTCTCATTGTCACCTCACTAATATCATTTAGTTCACTTCTTATTGTCACCTCAGTAATGTGATTTAGTTCAGTTCTCATTGTCATCTCACTGATATCATTTAGTTCAGTTCTCATTGTCATCTCACTAATATCATTTAGTTCAGTTCTCATTGTCATCTCACTAATATCATTTAGTTCAGTTCTCATTGTCATCTCACTAATATCATTTAGTTCACTTCTTATTGTCACCTCAGTAATGTGATTTAGTTCACTTCTTATTGTCACCTCAGTAATGTGATTTAGTTCAGTTCTCATTGTCACCTCAGTAATGTGATTTAGTTCAGTTCTTATTGTCACCTCAGTAATGTGATTTAGTTCAGTTCTCATTGTCACCTCAGTAATGTGATTTAGTTCAGTTCTTATTGTCACCTCAGTAATGTGATTTAGTTCAGTTCTCATTGTCACCTCAGTAATGTGATTTAGTTCAGTTCTCATTGTCACCTCAGTAATGTGATTTAGTTCAGTTCTTATTGTCACCTCAGTAATGTGATTTAGTTCAGTTCTTATTGTCACCTCAGTAATGTGATTTAGTTCAGTTCTCATTGTCACCTCAGTAATGTGATTTAGTTCAGTTCTTATTGTCACCTCAGTAATGTGATTTAGTTCAGTTCTCATTGTCACCTCAGTAATGTGATTTAGTTCAGTTCTCATTGTCACCTCAGTAATGTGATTTAGTTCAGTTCTTATTGTCACCTCAGTAATGTGATTTAGTTCAGTTCTCATTGTCACCTCAGTAATGTGATTTAGTTCAGTTCTTATTGTCACCTCAGTAATGTGATTTAGTTCAGTTCTCATTGTCACCTCAGTAATGTGATTTAGTTCACTTCTTATTGTCACCTCAGTAATGTGATTTAGTTCTGTTCTCATTGTCACCTCAGTAATGTGATTTAGTTCAGTTCTTATTGTCACCTCAGTAATGTGATTTAGTTCAGTTCTTATTGTCACCTCAGTAATGTGATTTAGTTCAGTTCTTATTGTCACCTCAGTAATGTGATTTAGTTCAGTTCTTATTGTCACCTCAGTAATGTGATTTAGTTCAGTTCTTATTGTCACCTCAGTAATGTGATTTAGTTCACTTCTTATTGTCACCTCAGTAATGTGATTTAGTTCAGTTCTTATTGTCACCTCAGTAATGTGATTTAGTTCAGTTCTCATTGTCACCTCAGTAATGTGATTTAGTTCAGTTCTTATTGTCACCTCAGTAATGTGATTTAGTTCAGTTCTCATTGTCACCTCAGTAATGTGATTTAGTTCACTTCTTATTGTCACCTCAGTAATGTGATTTAGTTCTGTTCTCATTGTCACCTCAGTAATGTGATTTAGTTCAGTTCTTATTGTCACCTCAGTAATGTGATTTAGTTCAGTTCTTATTGTCACCTCAGTAATGTGATTTAGTTCTGTTCTCATTGTTGCCTCAGTAATGTGATTTAGTTCACTTCTTATTGTCACCTCAGTAATGTGATTTAGTTCAGTACTTATTGTCACCTCAGTAATGTGATTTAGTTCAGTTCTCATTGTCACCTCAGTAATGTGATTTAGTTCACTTCTTATTGTCACCTCAGTAATGTGATTTAGTTCAGTTCTTATTGTCACCTCAGTAATGTGATTTAGTTCAGTTCTTATTGTCACCTCAGTAATGTGATTTAGTTCAGTTCTTATTGTCACCTCAGTAATGTGATTTAGTTCAGTTCTTATTGTCACCTCAGTAATGTGATTTAGTTCAGTTCTCATTGTCACCTCAGTAATGTGATTTAGTTCAGTTCTTATTGTCACCTCAGTAATGTGATTTAGTTCAGTTCTTATTGTCACCTCAGTAATGTGATTTAGTTCAGTTCTTATTGTCACCTCAGTAATGTGATTTAGTTCACTTCTTATTGTCACCTCAGTAATGTGATTTAGTTCAGTTCTTATTGTCACCTCAGTAATGTGATTTAGTTCAGTTCTCATTGTCATCTCACTAATATCATTTAGTTCAGTTCTCATTGTCATCTCACTAATATCATTTAGTTCAGTTCTCATTGTCATCTCACTAATATCATTTAGTTCAGTTCTTATTGTCACCTCACTAATATCATTTAGTTCAGTTCTCATTGTCATCTCACTAATATCATTTAGTTCAGTTCTCATTGTCATCTCACTAATATCATTTAGTTCAGTTCTCATTGTCATCTCACTAATATCATTTAGTTCAGTTCTCATTGTCATCTCACTAATATCATTTAGTTCAGTTCTCATTGTCATCTCACTGATATCATTTAGTTCAGTTCTTATTGTCACCTCAGTAATGTGATTTAGTTCAGTTCTTATTGTCATCTCACTAATATCATTTAGTTCAGTTCTTATTGTCACCTCAGTAATGTGATTTAGTTCACTTCTTATTGTCATCTCACTAATATCATTTAGTTCAGTTCTCATTGTCATCTCACTAATATCATTTAGTTCAGTTCTTATTGTCATCTCACTAATATCATTTAGTTCAGTTCTCATTGTCATCTCACTAATATCATTTAGTTCAGTTCTTATTGTCATCTCACTGATATCATTTAGTTCAGTTCTCATTGTCATCTCACTGATATCATTTAGTTCAGTTCTCATTGTCATCTCACTAATATCATTTAGTTCAGTTCTCATTGTCATCTCACTGATATCATTTAGTTCAGTTCTCATTGTCATCTCACTAATATCATTTAGTTCAGTTCTCATTGTCATCTCACTAATATCATTTAGTTCAGTTCTCATTGTCATCTCACTGATATCATTTAGTTCAGTTCTCATTGTCATCTCACTGATATCATTTAGTTCAGTTCTCATTGTCATCTCACTAATATCATTTAGTTCAGTTCTCATTGTCATCTCACTAATATCATTTAGTTCAGTTCTCATTGTCATCTCACTAATATCATTTAGTTCAGTTCTTATTGTCACCTCAGTAATGTGATTTAGTTCAGTTCTTATTGTCATCTCACTAATATCATTTAGTTCAGTTCTTATTGTCACCTCAGTAATGTGATTTAGTTCAGTTCTTATTGTCACCTCAGTAATGTGATTTAGTTCAGTTCTTATTGTCACCTCAGTAATGTGATTTAGTTCACTTCTTATTGTCACCTCAGTAATGTGATTTAGTTCAGTTCTTATTGTCACCTCAGTAATGTGATTTAGTTCAGTTCTCATTGTCACCTCACTAATATCATTTAGTTCAGTTCTCATTGTCATCTCACTAATATCATTTAGTTCAGTTCTCATTGTCATCTCACTAATATCATTTAGTTCAGTTCTCATTGTCATCTCACTAATATCATTTAGTTCAGTTCTCATTGTCATCTCACTAATATCATTTAGTTCAGTTCTCATTGTCATCTCACTAATATCATTTAGTTCAGTTCTCATTGTCATCTCACTAATATCATTTAGTTCAGTTCTTATTGTCACCTCAGTAATGTGATTTAGTTCAGTTCTTATTGTCATCTCACTAATATCATTTAGTTCAGTTCTTATTGTCACCTCAGTAATGTGATTTAGTTCAGTTCTCATTGTCATCTCACTAATATCATTTAGTTCAGTTCTCATTGTCACCTCAGTAATGTGATTTAGTTCACTTCTTATTGTCACCTCAGTAATGTGATTTAGTTCAGTTCTCATTGTCATCTCACTAATATCATTTAGTTCACTTCTCATTGTCACCTCAGTAATGTGATTTAGTTCAGTTCTCATTGTCATCTCACTAATATCATTTAGTTCAGTTCTCATTGTCATCTCACTAATATCATTTAGTTCAGTTCTCATTGTCACCTCAGTAATGTGATTTAGTTCACTTCTTATTGTCACCTCACTAATATCATTTAGTTCAGTTCTTATTGTCACCTCAGTAATGTGATTTAGTTCAGTTCTCATTGTCATCTCACTAATATCATTTAGTTCAGTTCTCATTGTCATCTCACTAATATCATTTAGTTCAGTTCTCATTGTCATCTCACTAATATCATTTAGTTCAGTTCTCATTGTCACCTCAGTAATGTGATTTAGTTCACTTCTTATTGTCACCTCACTAATATCATTTAGTTCAGTTCTTATTGTCACCTCAGTAATGTGATTTAGTTCAGTTCTCATTGTCATCTCACTAATATCATTTAGTTCAGTTCTCATTGTCACCTCAGTAATGTGATTTAGTTCACTTCTTATTGTCACCTCAGTAATGTGATTTAGTTCAGTTCTCATTGTCATCTCACTAATATCATTTAGTTCAGTTCTCATTGTCATCTCACTAATATCATTTAGTTCACTTCTCATTGTCACCTCAGTAATGTGATTTAGTTCAGTTCTCATTGTCATCTCACTAATATCATTTAGTTCAGTTCTCATTGTCATCTCACTAATATCATTTAGTTCACTTCTCATTGTCACCTCAGTAATGTGATTTAGTTCAGTTCTCATTGTCATCTCACTAATATCATTTAGTTCAGTTCTCATTGTCATCTCACTAATATCATTTAGTTCAGTTCTCATTGTCATCTCACTAATATCATTTAGTTCAGTTCTCATTGTCATCTCACTAATATCATTTAGTTCAGTTCTCATTGTCACCTCAGTAATGTGATTTAGTTCACTTCTTATTGTCACCTCAGTAATGTGATTTAGTTCAGTTCTCATTGTCATCTCACTAATATCATTTAGTTCAGTTCTCATTGTCATCTCACTAATATCATTTAGTTCACTTCTCATTGTCATCTCACTAATATCATTTAGTTCAGTTCTCATTGTCATCTCACTAATATCATTTAGTTCAGTTCTCATTGTCATCTCACTAATATCATTTAGTTCACTTCTCATTGTCATCTCACTAATATCATTTAGTTCAGTTCTCATTGTCACCTCAGTAATGTGATTTAGTTCACTTCTTATTGTCACCTCAGTAATGTGATTTAGTTCACTTCTCATTGTCATCTCACTGATATCATTTAGTTCAGTTCTCATTGTCATCTCACTGATATCATTTAGTTCAGTTCTCATTGTCATCTCACTAATATCATTTAGTTCACTTCTTATTGTCACCTCAGTAATGTGATTTAGTTCACTTCTTATTGTCACCTCAGTAATGTGATTTAGTTCAGTTCTCATTGTCATCTCACTAATATCATTTAGTTCAGTTCTCATTGTCATCTCACTAATATCATTTAGTTCACTTCTTATTGTCACCTCAGTAATGTGATTTAGTTCAGTTCTTATTGTCATCTCACTAATATCATTTAGTTCAGTTCTCATTGTCACCTCACTAATATCATTTAGTTCAGTTCTCATTGTCATCTCACTAATATCATTTAGTTCAGTTCTTATTGTCATCTCAATAATATTATTTAGTTCAGTTCTCATTGTGATCTCACTAATATCATTTAGTTCAGTTCTCATTGTCATCTCACTAATATCATTTAGTTCAGTTCTTATTGTCACCTCAGTAATATCATTTAGTTCAGTTCTCATTGTCATCTCACTAATATCATTTAGTTCAGTTCTTATTGTCATCTCACTAATATCATTTAGTTCAGTTCTCATTGTCATCTCACTAATATCATTTAGTTCAGTTCTTATTGTCATCTCACTAATATCATTTAGTTCAGTTCTCATTGTCATCTCACTAATATCATTTAGTTCAGTTCTTATTGTCATCTCACTAATATCATTTAGTTCAGTTCTTATTGTCATCTCACTAATATCATTTAGTTCAGTTCTTATTGTCATCTCACTAATATCATTTAGTTCAGTTCTTATTGTCATCTCACTAATATCATTTAGTTCAGTTCTTATTGTCATCTCACTAATATCATTTAGTTCAGTTCTTATTGTCATCTCACTAATATCATTTAGTTCAGTTCTTATTGTCATCTCACTAATATCATTTAGTTCAGTTCTTATTGTCATCTCACTAATATCATTTAGTTCAGTTCTTATTGTCATCTCACTAATATCATTTAGTTCAGTTCTCATTGTCATCTCACTAATATCATTTAGTTCAGTTCTTATTGTCATCTCACTAATATCATTTAGTTCAGTTCTCATTGTCATCTCACTAATATCATTTAGTTCAGTTCTCATTGTCATCTCACTAATATCATTTAGTTCAGTTCTCATTGTCACCTCACTAATATCATTTAGTTCAGTTCTCATTGTCACCTCACTAATATCATTTAGTTCAGTTCTTATTGTCATCTCACTAATATCATTTAGTTCAGTTCTTATTGTCATCTCACTAATATCATTTAGTTCAGTTCTTATTGTCATCTCACTAATATCATTTAGTTCAGTTCTCATTGTCATCTCACTAATATCATTTAGTTCAGTTCTCATTGTCACCTCACTAATATCATTTAGTTCAGTTCTTATTGTCATCTCACTAATATCATTTAGTTCAGTTCTCATTGTCACCTCACTAATATCATTTAGTTCAGTTCTCATTGTCATCTCACTAATAGCATTTAGTTCAGTTCTTATTGTCATCTCACTAATAACATTTAGTTCAGTTCTCATTGTCATCTCACTAATATCATTTAGTTCAGTTCTCATTGTCATCTCACTAATATCATTTAGTTCAGTTCTCATTGTCATCTCACTAATATCATTTAGTTCAGTTCTCATTGTCATCTCACTAATATCATTTAGTTCACTTCTTATTGTCACCTCAGTAATGTGATTTAGTTCAGTTCTCATTGTCACCTCACTAATATCATTTAGTTCAGTTCTCATTGTCACCTCACTAATATCATTTAGTTCAGTTCTCATTGTCATCTCACTAATATCATTTAGTTCAGTTCTCATTGTCATCTCACTAATATCATTTAGTTCAGTTCTCATTGTCACCTCACTAATATCATTTAGTTCAGTTCTCATTGTCATCTCACTAATATCATTTAGTTCAGTTCTCATTGTCATCTCACTAATATCATTTAGTTCAGTTCTCATTGTCATCTCACTAATATCATTTAGTTCAGTTCTTATTGTCATCTCACTAATATCATTTAGTTCAGTTCTCATTGTCACCTCACTAATATCATTTAGTTCAGTTCTTATTGTCATCTCACTAATATCATTTAGTTCAGTTCTCATTGTCATCTCACTAATATCATTTAGTTCAGTTCTCATTGTCATCTCACTAATATCATTTAGTTCAGTTCTCATTGTCACCTCACTAATATCATTTAGGTCAGTTCTCATTGTCATCTCACTAATATCATTTAGTTCAGTTCTCATTGTCACCTCACTAATATCATTTAGTTCAGTTCTCATTGTCACCTCAGTAATGTGATTTAGTTCAGTTCTTATTGTCACCTCACTAATATCATTTAGTTCAGTTCTCATTGTCACCTCAGTAATGTGATTTAGTTCAGTTCTTATTGTCACCTCACTAATATCATTTAGTTCAGTTCTCATTGTCATCTCACTAATATCATTTAGTTCAGTTCTCATTGTCACCTCACTAATATCATTTAGTTCAGTTCTCATTGTCACCTCAGTAATGTGATTTAGTTCAGTTCTTATTGTCACCTCACTAATATCATTTAGTTCAGTTCTCATTGTCACCTCACTAATATCATTTAGTTCAGTTCTCATTGTCACCTCACTAATATCATTTAGTTCAGTTCTCATTGTCACCTCACTAATATCATTTAGTTCAGTTCTCATTGTCATCTCACTAATATCATTTAGTTCAGTTCTCATTGTCACCTCACTAATATCATTTAGTTCAGTTCTCATTGTCACCTCACTAATATCATTTAGTTCAGTTCTCATTGTCACCTCACTAATATCATTTAGTTCAGTTCTCATTGTCATCTCACTAATATCATTTAGTTCAGTTCTCATTGTCACCTCACTAATATCATTTAGTTCAGTTCTCATTGTCACCTCACTAATATCATTTAGTTCAGTTCTCATTGTCACCTCACTAATATCATTTAGTTCAGTTCTCATTGTCACCTCACTAATATCATTTAGTTCAGTTCTCATTGTCATCTCACTAATATCATTTAGTTCAGTTCTCATTGTCACCTCAGTAATGTGATTTAGTTCAGTTCTTATTGTCATCTCACTAATATCATTTAGTTCAGTTCTCATTGTCACCTCAGTAATGTGATTTAGTTCAGTTCTTATTGTCATCTCACTAATATCATTTAGTTCAGTTCTCATTGTCACCTCACTAATATCATTTAGTTCAGTTCTCATTGTCATCTCACTAATATCATTTAGTTCAGTTCTCATTGTCACCTCACTAATATCATTTAGTTCAGTTCTCATTGTCATCTCACTAATATCATTTAGTTCAGTTCTCATTGTCATCTCACTAATATCATTTAGTTCAGTTCTCATTGTCACCTCACTAATATCATTTAGTTCAGTTCTCATTGTCACCTCAGTAATGTGATTTAGTTCAGTTCTTATTGTCATCTCACTAATATCATTTAGTTCAGTTCTCATTGTCATCTCACTAATATCATTTAGTTCAGTTCTCATTGTCATCTCACTAATATCATTTAGTTCACTTCTTATTGTCACCTCAGTAATGTGATTTAGTTCAGTTCTCATTGTCATCTCACTAGCATCATTTAGTTCAGTTCTTATTGTCACCTCAGTAATGTGATTTAGTTCAGTTCTCATTGTCACCTCACAAATGTGATTTAGTTCAGTTCTCATTGTCACCTCACTAATGTGATTTAGTTCAGTTCTTATTGTCACCTCAGTAATGTGATTTACTTCAGTTCCCATTGTCACCTCACTAATATTATTTAGTTCAGTTCTCATTGTCACCTCACTAACATCATTTAGTTCAGTTCTCATTGTCTCCTCACTAACATCTCTTAGTTAAGTTCTCATTGTCATCTCACTAATATTATTTAGTTCAGTTCTCATTGTCTCCTCACTAACATCTCTTAGTTCAGTTCCCATTGTCACCTCACTAATATTATTTAGTTCAGTTCTCATTGTCATCTCACTAACATCATTTAGTTCAGTTCTCATTGTCTCCTCACTAACATCTCTTAGTTCAGTTCTCATTGTCACCTCACTAATGTGATTTAGTTAAGTTCTCATTGATACCTCACTAACATGATTTAGTTCATTTCTCATTGTCACCTCACTAACATAATTTAGTGCAGTTCTCATTGTCACCTTACTAATATTATTTAGTTCAGTTCTCATTGTCACCGCACTAATGTTTTTTAGTTCAGTTCTTATTGTCACCTTACTAACATCATTTAGTTCAGTTCTCATTGTAACCTCACTAATGTGATTTAGTTTAGTTCACATTATCAACTCACTAATGTGATTTAGTTCAGTTCTCATTGTCACCTCACTAATGTGATTTAGCTCAGTTCTCATTGTCACCTCACTAATGTGATTTAGTTTAGTTCTCATTGTCACCTCACTAATGTGATTTAGTTCAGTTCTCATTGCCACCTCACTATTGTGATTTAGTTGTGTTCTAAATGTCTGCTCACTAACATCATTTAGTTCAGTTCTCATTGTCACCTCACTAATGTGATTTAGTTCAGTTCTCGTTGCCACCTCACTAAAGTGATTTAGTTCATTTCTCATTGTCACATCACTAATGTGATTTAGTTCAGGTCTCATTATCACATCACTAACATCATATAGTTCAGTTCTCATTGTCACCTCACTAATGTGATTTAGTTCAGTTCTCATTGTCACCTCACTAATGTGATTTAGTTCAGTTCTCATTGTCACTTCACTAATGTGATTTATTTCAGTTCTGATTGTCACCTCACTAATGTGATTTAGTTCATTTCTCATTGTCACCTCACTAACATCATTTAGTTCAGGTTTCATTGTCAAATCACTAATGCGATTTAGTTCAGTTCTCATTGTCACCTCACTAATGTGATTTAGTTTGGTTCTCATGGTCACCTCACTAATGTGATTTGGTTCAGTTCTAATTGTCACCTCACTAATGTGATTTGTTTCAGTTCTTATTGTCACATCACTAATGTGATTTGGTTCAGTTCACATTGTCACCTCACTAATGGAATTTAGTTCAGTTAACATTGTCACCCCACTAATGTAATTTAGCTCAGTTCTCATTTTCACCTCAGTAATGTGATTTAGTTCAGGTCTCATTCTCACCTCACTAACAGCATTTAGTTCAGTTCTCATTGTCACCTTACTAACATTATTTAATTCAGTTCTTATTGTCACCTCACTAATAATATTTAGTTCAATTCTAATTGTCACTTCACTAATGTGATTTAGTTCAGTTCTCATTGTCACCTCATTAATGTGATGTAGTTCAGTTCTCATTCTCACCTCACTAATGTGATTTAGTTCAGATCTCATTGTCACCTTACTAACATTATATATTTCAGTTCTTATTGTCACCTCACTTATAATATTTAGTTCAATTCTAATTGTCACTTCACTAATGTGATTTAGTTCAGATCTCATTGTCACCTTACTAACATTATTTAGTTCAGTTCTCATTCTCACCTCACTAATGTGATTTAGTTCAGATCTCATTGTCACCTTACTAACATTATTTAGTTCAGTTCTCATTCTCACCTCACTAATGTGATTTAGTTCAGTACTCATTGTCACCTTACTAACATTATTTAGTTCAGTTCTTATTGTCACCTCACTAATAATATTTAGTTCAATTCTAATTGTCACTTCACTAATGTGATTTAGTTCAGTTCTCATTGTCACCTCATTAATGTGATTTAGTTCAGTTCTCATTCTCACCTCACTAATGTGATTTAGTTCAGATCTTATTGTCACCTCACTAATGTGATTTAGTTCACTTCTCATTGTGACCTCACTAATATGATTTAGTTCAGTTCTCATTGTCACCTCACTAATATGATTTAGTTCAGTAGTCATTGTGACCTAACTAATGTGATTTAGTGCAGTTCTCACTGTGACCTCACTAATGTGATTTAGGTCAGTTCTCATTGTGACCTCACTAATATGATTTAGTTCAGTTCTCACTTTGACCTCACTAATGTGATTTAGTTCAGTTCTCATTGTGACCTCACTAATGTGATTTAGTTCAGTTCTCCATGTCACCGCACTAATAGGATTTGGTTCAGTTCTCATTGTCATCTCACTAATGTGTTTTAGTTAAGTTCTCATTGTGACCTCACTAATGTGATTTAGTTCAGTTCTCATTGTGACCTCATTAATGTGATTTAGTTCAGTTCTCATTGTCACCTCACTAATATGATTTAGTTCAGTTCTCATTGTCACCGCACTAATATAATTTAGATTAGTTCTCATTGTCACCGCACTAATATGATTTAGTTCAGTTCTCATTGTCACCTCACTAATATGAATTAGTTCAGTTCTCATTGTCACCGCACTAATATGATTTAGTTCGGTTCTCATTGTCACCGCACTAATATAATTTAGTTCAGTTCTCATTGTCACCGCACTAATATGATTTAGTTCAGTTCTCATTGTCACCGCACTAATATAATTTAGTTCAGTTCTCATTGTCACCGCACTAATATGATTTAGTTCAGTTCTCATTGTCACCTCACTAATATGAATTAGTTCAGTTCTCATTGTCACCGCACTAATATGATTTAGTTCGGTTCTCATTGTCACCGCACTAATATGATTTAGTTCAGTTCTCATTGTCAACTCTCTAACATCATTTGGTTCAGTTCTCATTGTCACCTCACTAATATGATTTAGTTCAGTTTTTATTGTCACCTCACTAATATGATTTAGTTCAGTTTTTATTGTCACCTCACTAATATGATTTAGTTCAGTTTTTATTGTCACCTCACTAATATGATTTAGTTCAGTTTTTATTGTCACCTCACTAATATGATTTAGTTCAGTTTTTATTGTCACCTCACTAATATGATTTAGTTCAGTTCTCATTGTCACCTCACTAATATGATTTAGTTCAGTTTTTATTGTCACCTCACTAATATGATTTAGTTCAGTTCTCATTGTCAAATCTCTAACATCATTTGGTTCAGTTCTCATTGTCACCTCACTAATATGATTTAGTTCTGTTCTCATTGTCACCTCACTAAGGTGATTATTTCAGTTCTCATTTACAACTCTCTAACGTCATTTGGTTCAGTTCTCCCTGTCACCTCACTAACATCATTTAGTTCAGTTCTCATTGTCACCTCACTAATGTGATTTAGTTCAGTTCTCATTGTTACTTCACCAATATGATTTGTTTCAGTTCTCATTGTCACCTCACTAATGTGATTTGATTCAGTTCTAATTGTTACCTCACTAATGTGATTTGTTTCATTTGTTATTGTCACATCACTAATGTGATTTGGTTGAGTTGTCATTGTCACCTCACTAATGGAATTTATTTCAGTTCTCATTGTCACCTCACTAATGTAATTTAGTTGAATTCTCATTTTCACCTCAGTAATGTGATTTAGTTTAGTTCTCATTGTCACCTCACTAACATCATTTAGTTCAGTTCTCATTGTCACCTCACTAACATTATTTAGTTCAGTTCTCATTGTCACCTCACTAACATCATTTAGTTCAGTTCTCATTGTCACCTCACTAACATTATTTAGTTCAGTTCTCATTGTCACCTCACTAATAAGATTTAGTTCAATTCTCATTGTCACCTCACTAATAAGATTTAGTTCAATTCTCATTGTCACCTCACTAACAACATTTAGTTCAGTTCTCATTGTCACCTCACTAATAAGATTTAGTTCAATTCTCATTGTCACCTCACTAATGTGATTTAGTTCAGTTCTCATTGTCACCTCACTTACATCATTTTGTTCAGTTCTCATTGTCACCTCACTAATAAGATTTAGTTCAGTTCTCATTGTCACCTCACTAATGTGATGTAGTTCAGTTCTCATTGTCACCTCACTAATGTGATTAGTTCAGTTCTCCATGTCACCGCATTAATATGATTTAGTTCAGTTCTCATTGTCATCTCACTAATGTGATTTAGTTCAGTTCTTATTGTCACCTCAGTAATGTGATTTAGTTCAGTTCTCATTGTCACCTCACTAATATCATTTAGTTCAGTTCTCATTGTCACCTCAGTAATGTGATTTAGTTCAGTTCTCATTGTCATCTCACTAATATCATTTAGTTCAGTTCTCATTGTCATCTCACTGATATCATTTAGTTCAGTTCTCATTGTCATCTCACTAATATCATTTAGTTCACTTCTTATTGTCACCTCAGTAATGTGATTTATTTCAGTTCTCATTGTCATCTCACTAGCATCATTTAGTTCAGTTCTTATTGTCACCTCAGTAATGTGATTTAGTTCAGTTCTCATTGTCACCTCACAAATGTGATTTAGTTCAGTTCTCCATGTCACCGCATTAATATGATTTAGTTCAGATCTCATTGTCATCTCACTAATGTGATTTAGTTCAGTTCTTATTGTCACCTCAGTAATGTGATTTAGTTCAGTTCCCATTGTCACCTCACTAATATTATTTAGTTCAGTTCTCATTGTCACCTCACTAACATCATTTAGTTCAGTTCTCATTCTCTCCTCACTAACATCTCTTAGTTCAGTTCTCATTGTCACCTCACTAATGTGATTTAGTTAAGTTCTCATTGATACCTCACTAACATGATTTAGTTCATTTCTCATTGTCACCTCACTAACATAATTTAGTTCAGTTCTCATTGTCACCTTACTAATATTATTTAGTTTAGTTCTCATTGTCACCGCACTAATGTTTTTTAGTTCAGTTCTTATTGTCACCTTACTAACATCATTTAGTTCAGTTCTCATTGTAACCTCACTAATGTGATTTAGTTTAGTTCACATTATCAACTCACTAATGTGATTTAGTTCAGTTCTCATTGTCACCTCACTAATGTGATTTAGCTCAGTTCTCATTGTCACCTCACTAATGTGATTTAGTTTAGTTCTCATTGTCACCTCACTAATGTGATTTAGTTCAGTTCTCATTGCCACCTCACTATTGTGATTTAGTTGTGTTCTAAATGTCTGCTCACTAACATCATTTAGTTCAGTTCTCATTGTCACCTCACTAATGTGATTTAGTTCAGTTCTCGTTGCCACCTCACTAAAGTGATTTAGTTCATTTCTCATTGTCACATCACTAATGTGATTTAGTTCAGGTCTCATTATCACATCACTAACATCATATAGTTCAGTTCTCATTGTCACCTCACTAATGTGATTTAGTTCAGTTCTCATTGTCACCTCACTAATGTGATTTAGTTCAGTTCTCATTGTCACTTCACTAATGTGATTTATTTCAGTTCTGATTGTCACCTCACTAATGTGATTTAGTTCATTTCGAATTGTCACCTCACTAACATCATTTAGTTCAGGTTTCATTGTCAAATCACTAATGCGATTTAGTTCAGTTCTCATTGTCACCTCACTAATGTGATTTAGTTTGGTTCTCATGGTCACCTCACTAATGTGATTTGGTTCAGTTCTAATTGTCAACTCACTAATGTGATTTGTTTCAGTTCTTATTGTCACATCACTAATGTGATTTGGTTCAGTTCACATTGTCACCTCACTAATGGAATTTAGTTCAGTTCACATTGTCACCCCACTAATGTAATTTAGCTCAGTTCTCATTTTCACCTCAGTAATGTGATTTAGTTCAGGTCTCATTCTCACCTCACTAACAGCATTTAGTTCAGTTCTCATTGTCACCTTACTAACATTATTTAATTCAGTTCTTATTGTCACCTCACTAATAATATTTAGTTCAATTCTAATTGTCACTTCACTAATGTGATTTAGTTCAGTTCTCATTGTCACCTCATTAATGTGATGTAGTTCAGTTCTCATTCTCACCTCACTAATGTGATTTAGTTCAGATCTCATTGTCACCTTACTAACATTATATATTTCAGTTCTTATTGTCACCTCACTTATAATATTTAGTTCAATTCTAATTGTCACTTCACTAATGTGATTTAGTTCAGATCTCATTGTCACCTTACTAACATTATTTAGTTCAGTTCTCATTCTCACCTCACTAATGTGATTTAGTTCAGATCTCATTGTCACCTTACTAACATTATTTAGTTCAGTTCTCATTCTCACCTCACTAATGTGATTTAGTTCAGTACTCATTGTCACCTTACTAACATTATTTAGTTCAGTTCTTATTGTCACCTCACTAATAATATTTAGTTCAATTCTAATTGTCACTTCACTAATGTGATTTAGTTCAGTTCTCATTGTCACCTCATTAATGTGATTTAGTTCAGTTCTCATTCTCACCTCACTAATGTGATTTAGTTCAGATCTTATTGTCACCTCACTAATGTGATTTAGTTCACTTCTCATTGTGACCTCACTAATATGATTTAGTTCAGTTCTCATTGTCACCTCACTAATATGATTTAGTTCAGTAGTCATTGTGACCTAACTAATGTGATTTAGTGCAGTTCTCACTGTGACCTCACTAATGTGATTTAGGTCAGTTCTCATTGTGACCTCACTAATATGATTTAGTTCAGTTCTCACTTTGACCTCACTAATGTGATTTAGTTCAGTTCTCATTGTGACCTCACTAATGTGATTTAGTTCAGTTCTCCATGTCACCTCATTTATATGATTTAGTTCAGTTCTCATTGTCATCTCACTAATGTGTTTTAGTTAAGTTCTTATTGTCACCGCACTAATAGGATTTGGTTCAGTTCTCATTGTGACCTCACTAATGTGATTTAGTTCAGTTCTCATTGTGACCTCATTAATGTGATTTAGTTCAGTTCTCATTGTCACCTCACTAATATGATTTAGTTCAGTTCTCATTGTCACCGCACTAATATAATTTAGATTAGTTCTCATTGTCACTGCACTAATATGATTTAGTTCAGTTCTCATTGTCACCTCACTAATATGAATTAGTTCAGTTCTCATTGTCACCGCACTAATATGATTTAGTTCGGTTCTCATTGTCACCGCACTAATATAATTTAGTTCAGTTCTCATTGTCACCGCACTAATATGATTTAGTTCAGTTCTCATTGTCACCGCACTAATATAATTTAGTTCAGTTCTCATTGTCACCGCACTAATATGATTTAGTTCAGTTCTCATTGTCACCTCACTAATTTAAATTAGTTCAGTTCTCATTGTCACCGCACTAATATGATTTAGTTCGGTTCTCATTGTCACCGCACTAATATGATTTAGTTCAGTTCTCATTGTCAACTCTCTAACATCATTTGGTTCAGTTCTCATTGTCACCTCACTAATATGATTTAGTTCAGTTTTTATTGTCACCTCACTAATATGATTTAGTTCAGTTTTTATTGTCACCTCACTAATATGATTTAGTTCAGTTTTTATTGTCACCTCACTAATATGATTTAGTTCAGTTTTTATTGTCACCTCACTAATATGATTTAGTTCAGTTTTTATTGTCACCTCACTAATATGATTTAGTTCAGTTCTCATTGTCACCTCACTAATATGATTTAGTTCAGTTTTTATTGTCACCTCACTAATATGATTTAGTTCAGTTCTCATTGTCAACTCTCTAACATCATTTGGTTCAGTTCTCATTGTCACCTCACTAATATGATTTAGTTCTGTTCTCATTGTCACCTCACTAAGGTGATTATTTCAGTTCTCATTTACAACTCTCTAACGTCATTTGGTTCAGTTCTCCCTGTCACCTCACTAACATCATTTAGTTCAGTTCTCATTGTCACCTCACTAATGTGATTTAGTTCAGTTCTCATTGTTACTTCACCAATATGATTTGTTTCAGTTCTCATTGTCACCTCACTAATGTGATTTGATTCAGTTCTAATTGTTACCTCACTAATGTGATTTGTTTCAGTTGTTATTGTCACATCACTAATGTGATTTGGTTGAGTTGTCATTGTCACCTCACTAATGGAATTTAGTTCAGTTCTCATTGTCACCTCACTAATGTAATTTAGTTGAATTCTCATTTTCACCTCAGTAATGTGATTTAGTTTAGTTCTCATTGTCACCTCACTAACATCATTTAGTTCAGTTCTCATTGTCACCTCACTAACATTATTTAGTTCAGTTCTCATTGTCACCTCACTAACATCATTTAGTTCAGTTCTCATTGTCACCTCACTAACATTATTTAGTTCAGTTCTCATTGTCACCTCACTAATAAGATTTAGTTCAATTCTCATTGTCACCTCACTAATAAGATTTAGTTCAATTCTCATTGTCACCTCACTAACAACATTTAGTTCAGTTCTCATTGTCACCTCACTAATAAGATTTAGTTCAATTCTCATTGTCACCTCACTAATGTGATTTAGTTCAGTTCTCATTGTCACCTCACTTACATCATTTTGTTCAGTTCTCATTGTCACCTCTCTAATAAGATTTAGTTCAGTTCTCATTGTCACCTCACTAATATCATTTAGTTCAGTTCTCATTGTCACCTCACAAATGTGATTTAGTTCAGTTCTCCATGTCACCGCATTAATATGATTTAGTTCAGATCTCATTGTCATCTCACTAATGTGATTTAGTTCAGTTCTTATTGTCACCTCAGTAATGTGATTTAGTTCAGTTCCCATTGTCACCTCACTAATATTATTTAGTTCAGTTCTCATTGTCACCTCACTAACATCATTTAGTTCAGTTCTCATTGTCTCCTCACTAACATCTCTTAGTTCAGTTCTCATTGTCACCTCACTAATGTGATTTAGTTAAGTTCTCATTGATACCTCACTAACATGATTTAGTTCATTTCTCATTGTCACCTCACTAACATAATTTAGTTCAGTTCTCATTGTCACCTTACTAATATTATTTAGTTCAGTTCTCATTGTCACCGCACTAATGTGATTTAGTTCAGTTCTTATTGTCACCTTACTAACATCATTTAGTTCAGTTCTCATTGTAACCTCACTAATGTGATTTAGTTTAGTTCACATTATCAACTCACTAATGTGATTTAGTTCAGTTCTCATTGTCACCTCACTAATGTGATTTAGCTCAGTTCTCATTGTCACCTCACTAATGTGATTTAGTTTAGTTCTCATTGTCACCTCACTAATGTGATTTAGTTCAGTTCTCATTGCCACCTCACTATTGTGATTTAGTTGTGTTCTAAATGTCTGCTCACTAACATCATTTAGTTCAGTTCTCATTGTCACCTCACTAATGTGATTTAGTTCAGTTCTTGTTGCCACCTCACTAAAGTGATTTAGTTCATTTCTCATTGTCACATCACTAATGTGATTTAGTTCAGGTCTCATTATCACATCACTAACATCATATAGTTCAGTTCTCATTGTCACCTCACTAATGTGATTTAGTTCAGTTCTCATTGTCACCTCACTAATGTGATTTAGTTCAGTTCTCATTGTCACTTCACTAATGTGATTTAGTTCATTTCTCATTGTCACCTCACTAACATCATTTAGTTCAGGTTTCATTGTCAAATCACTAATGCGATTTAGTTCAGTTCTCATTGTCACCTCACTAATGTGATTTAGTTTGGTTCTCATGGTCACCTCACTAATGTGATTTGGTTCAGTTCTAATTGTCACCTCACTAATGTGATTTGTTTCAGTTCTTATTGTCACATCACTAATGTGATTTGGTTCAGTTCACATTGTCACCTCACTAATGGAATTTAGTTCAGTTCACATTGTCACCCCACTAATGTAATTTAGCTCAGTTCTCATTTTCACCTCAGTAATGTGATTTAGTTCAGGTCTCATTCTCACCTCACTAACAGCATTTAGTTCAGTTCTCATTGTCACCTTACTAACATTATTTAATTCAGTTCTTATTGTCACCTCACTAATAATATTTAGTTCAATTCTAATTGTCACTTCACTAATGTGATTTAGTTCAGTTCTCATTGTCACCTCATTAATGTGATGTAGTTCAGTTCTCATTCTCACCTCACTAATGTGATTTAGTTCAGATCTCATTGTCACCTTACTAACATTATATATTTCAGTTCTTATTGTCACCTCACTTATAATATTTAGTTCAATTCTAATTGTCACTTCACTAATGTGATTTAGTTCAGATCTCATTGTCACCTTACTAACATTATTTAGTTCAGTTCTCATTCTCACCTCACTAATGTGATTTAGTTCAGATCTCATTGTCACCTTACTAACATTATTTAGTTCAGTTCTCATTCTCACCTCACTAATGTGATTTAGTTCAGTACTCATTGTCACCTTACTAACATTATTTAGTTCAGTTCTTATTGTCACCTCACTAATAATATTTAGTTCAATTCTAATTGTCACTTCACTAATGTGATTTAGTTCAGTTCTCATTGTCACCTCATTAATGTGATTTAGTTCAGTTCTCATTCTCACCTCACTAATGTGATTTAGTTCAGATCTTATTGTCACCTCACTAATGTGATTTAGTTCACTTCTCATTGTGACCTCACTAATATGATTTAGTTCAGTTCTCATTGTCACCTCACTAATATGATTTAGTTCAGTAGTCATTGTGACCTAACTAATGTGATTTAGTGCAGTTCTCACTGTGACCTCACTAATGTGATTTAGGTCAGTTCTCATTGTGACCTCACTAATATGATTTAGTTCAGTTCTCACTTTGACCTCACTAATGTGATTTAGTTCAGTTCTCATTGTGACCTCACTAATGTGATTTAGTTCAGTTCTCCATGTCACCTCATTTATATGATTTAGTTCAGTTCTCATTGTCATCTCACTAATGTGTTTTAGTTAAGTTCTTATTGTCACCGCACTAATAGGATTTGGTTCAGTTCTCATTGTGACCTCACTAATGTGATTTAGTTCAGTTCTCATTGTGACCTCACTAATGTGATTTAGTTCAGTTCTCATTGTGACCTCATTAATGTGATTTAGTTCAGTTCTCATTGTCACCTCACTAATATGATTTAGTTCAGTTCTCATTGTCACCGCACTAATATAATTTAGATTAGTTCTCATTGTCACCGCACTAATATGATTTAGTTCAGTTCTCATTGTCACCTCACTAATATGAATTAGTTCAGTTCTCATTGTCACCGCACTAATATGATTTAGTTCGGTTCTCATTGTCACCGCACTAATATAATTTAGTTCAGTTCTCATTGTCACCGCACTAATATGATTTAGTTCAGTTCTCATTGTCACCGCACTAATATAATTTAGTTCAGTTCTCATTGTCACCGCACTAATATGATTTAGTTCAGTTCTCATTGTCACCTCACTAATATGAATTAGTTCAGTTCTCATTGTCACCGCACTAATATGATTTAGTTCGGTTCTCATTGTCACCGCACTAATATGATTTAGTTCAGTTCTCATTGTCAACTCTCTAACATCATTTGGTTCAGTTCTCATTGTCACCTCACTAATATGATTTAGTTCAGTTTTTATTGTCACCTCACTAATATGATTTAGTTCAGTTTTTATTGTCACCTCACTAATATGATTTAGTTCAGTTTTTATTGTCACCTCACTAATATGATTTAGTTCAGTTTTTATTGTCACCTCACTAATATGATTTAGTTCAGTTTTTATTGTCACCTCACTAATATGATTTAGTTCAGTTCTCATTGTCACCTCACTAATATGATTTAGTTCAGTTTTTATTGTCACCTCACTAATATGATTTAGTTCAGTTCTCATTGTCAACTCTCTAACATCATTTGGTTCAGTTCTCATTGTCACCTCACTAATATGATTTAGTTCTGTTCTCATTGTCACCTCACTAAGGTGATTATTTCAGTTCTCATTTACAACTCTCTAACGTCATTTGGTTCAGTTCTCCCTGTCACCTCACTAACATCATTTAGTTCAGTTCTCATTGTCACCTCACTAATGTGATTTAGTTCAGTTCTCATTGTTACTTCACCAATATGATTTGTTTCAGTTCTCATTGTCACCTCACTAATGTGATTTGATTCAGTTCTAATTGTTACCTCACTAATGTGATTTGTTTCAGTTGTTATTGTCACATCACTAATGTGATTTGGTTGAGTTGTCATTGTCACCTCACTAATGGAATTTAGTTCAGTTCTCATTGTCACCTCACTAATGTAATTTAGTTGAATTCTCATTTTCACCTCAGTAATGTGATTTAGTTTAGTTCTCATTGTCACCTCACTAACATCATTTAGTTCAGTTCTCATTGTCACCTCACTAACATTATTTAGTTCAGTTCTCATTGTCACCTCACTAACATCATTTAGTTCGGTTCTCATTGTCACCTCACTAACATTATTTAGTTCAGTTCTCATTGTCACCTCACTAATAAGATTTAGTTCAATTCTCATTGTCACCTCACTAATAAGATTTAGTTCAATTCTCATTGTCACCTCACTAACAACATTTAGTTCAGTTCTCATTGTCACCTCACTAATAAGATTTAGTTCAATTCTCATTGTCACCTCACTAATGTGATTTAGTTCAGTTCTCATTGTCACCTCACTTACATCATTTTGTTCAGTTCTCATTGTCACCTCACTAATAAGATTTAGTTCAATTCTCATTGTCACCTCACTAATAAAATTTAGTTCAATTCTCATTGTCACCTCACTAATAAGATTTAGTTCAATTCTCATTGTCACCTCACTAATAAGATTTAGTTCAGTTCTCATTGTCACCTCACTAATAAGATTTAGTTCAATTCTCATTGTCACCTCACTAATAAGATTTAGTTCAGTTCTCATTGTCACCTCACTTACATCATTTTGTTCAGTTCTCATTGTCACCTCACTAATAAGATTTAGTTCAATTCTCATTGTCACCTCACTAATAAGATTTAGTTCAGTTCTCATTGTCACCTCACTTACATCATTTTGTTCAGTTCTCATTGTCACCTCACTAATAAGATTTAGTTCAATTCTCATTGCCACCTCACTAATGTGATTTAGTTCAGTTCTCATTGTCACCTCACTTACATCATTTTGTTCAATTCTCATTGTCACCTCACTAATGTGATTTAGTTCAATTCTCATTGTCACCTCACTAACAACATTTAGTTCAGTTCTCATTGTCACCTCACTAATATCATTTAGTTCAGTTCTCATTGTCACCTCAGTAATGTGATTTAGTTCAGTTCTCATTGTCATCTCACTAATATCATTTAGTTCAGTTCTCATTGTCATCTCACTAATATCATTTAGTTCAGTTCTCATTGTCATCTCACTAATATCATTTAGTTCACTTCTTATTGTCACCTCAGTAATGTGATTTAGTTCAGTTCTCATTGTCATCTCACTAGCATCATTTAGTTCAGTTCTTATTGTCACCTCAGTAATGTGATTTAGTTCAGTTCTCATTGTCACCTCACAAATGTGATTTAGTTCAGTTCTCCATGTCACCGCATTAATATGATTTAGTTCAGATCTCATTGTCATCTCACTAATGTTATTTAGTTCAGTTCTTATTGTCACCTCAGTAATGTGATTTAGTTCAGTTCCCATTGTCACCTCACTAATATTATTTAGTTCAGTTCTCATTGTCACCTCACTAATATCATTTAGTTCAGTTCTCATTGTCACCTCACAAATGTGATTTAGTTCAGTTCTCCATGTCACCGCATTAATATGATTTAGTTCAGATCTCATTGTCATCTCACTAATGTGATTTAGTTCAGTTCTTATTGTCACCTCAGTAATGTGATTTAGTTCAGTTCCCATTGTCACCTCACTAATATTATTTAGTTCAGTTCTCATTGTCACCTCACTAACATCATTTAGTTCAGTTCTCATTGTCTCCTCACTAACATCTCTTAGTTCAGTTCTCATTGTCACCTCACTAATGTGATTTAGTTAAGTTCTCATTGATACCTCACTAACATGATTTAGTTCATTTCTCATTGTCACCTCACTAACATAATTTAGTTCAGTTCTCATTGTCACCTTACTAATATTATTTAGTTCAGTTCTCATTGTCACCGCACTAATGTGATTTAGTTCAGTTCTTATTGTCACCTTACTAACATCATTTAGTTCAGTTCTCATTGTAACCTCACTAATGTGATTTAGTTTAGTTCACATTATCAACTCACTAATGTGATTTAGTTCAGTTCTCATTGTCACCTCACTAATGTGATTTAGCTCAGTTCTCATTGTCACCTCACTAATGTGATTTAGTTTAGTTCTCATTGTCACCTCACTAATGTGATTTAGTTCAGTTCTCATTGCCACCTCACTATTGTGATTTAGTTGTGTTCTAAATGTCTGCTCACTAACATCATTTAGTTCAGTTCTCATTGTCACCTCACTAATGTGATTTAGTTCAGTTCTCGTTGCCACCTCACTAAAGTGATTTAGTTCATTTCTCATTGTCACATCACTAATGTGATTTAGTTCAGGTCTCATTATCACATCACTAACATCATATAGTTCAGTTCTCATTGTCACCTCACTAATGTGATTTAGTTCAGTTCTCATTGTCACCTCACTAATGTGATTTAGTTCAGTTCTCATTGTCACTTCACTAATGTGATTTAGTTCATTTCTCATTGTCACCTCACTAACATCATTTAGTTCAGGTTTCATTGTCAAATCACTAATGCGATTTAGTTCAGTTCTCATTGTCACCTCACTAATGTGATTTAGTTTGGTTCTCATGGTCACCTCACTAATGTGATTTGGTTCAGTTCTAATTGTCACCTCACTAATGTGATTTGTTTCAGTTCTTATTGTCACATCACTAATGTGATTTGGTTCAGTTCACATTGTCACCTCACTAATGGAATTTAGTTCAGTTCACATTGTCACCCCACTAATGTAATTTAGCTCAGTTCTCATTTTCACCTGAGTAATGTGATTTAGTTCAGGTCTCATTCTCACCTCACTAACAGCATTTAGTTCAGTTCTCATTGTCACCTTACTAACATTATTTAATTCAGTTCTTATTGTCACCTCACTAATAATATTTAGTTCAATTCTAATTGTCACTTCACTAATGTGATTTAGTTCAGTTCTCATTGTCACCTCATTAATGTGATGTAGTTCAGTTCTCATTCTCACCTCACTAATGTGATTTAGTTCAGATCTCATTGTCACCTTACTAACATTATATATTTCAGTTCTTATTGTCACCTCACTTATAATATTTAGTTCAATTCTAATTGTCACTTCACTAATGTGATTTAGTTCAGATCTCATTGTCACCTTACTAACATTATTTAGTTCAGTTCTCATTCTCACCTCACTAATGTGATTTAGTTCAGATCTCATTGTCACCTTACTAACATTATTTAGTTCAGTTCTCATTCTCACCTCACTAATGTGATTTAGTTCAGTACTCATTGTCACCTTACTAACATTATTTAGTTCAGTTCTTATTGTCACCTCACTAATAATATTTAGTTCAATTCTAATTGTCACTTCACTAATGTGATTTAGTTCAGTTCTCATTGTCACCTCATTAATGTGATTTAGTTCAGTTCTCATTCTCACCTCACTAATGTGATTTAGTTCAGATCTTATTGTCACCTCACTAATGTGATTTAGTTCACTTCTCATTGTGACCTCACTAATATGATTTAGTTCAGTTCTCATTGTCCCCTCACTAATATGATTTAGTTCAGTAGTCATTGTGACCTAACTAATGTGATTTAGTGCAGTTCTCACTGTGACCTCACTAATGTGATTTAGGTCAGTTCTCATTGTGACCTCACTAATATGATTTAGTTCAGTTCTCACTTTGACCTCACTAATGTGATTTAGTTCAGTTCTCATTGTGACCTCACTAATGTGATTTAGTTCAGTTCTCCATGTCACCTCATTTATATGATTTAGTTCAGTTCTCATTGTCATCTCACTAATGTGTTTTAGTTAAGTTCTTATTGTCACCGCACTAATAGGATTTGGTTCAGTTCTCATTGTGACCTCACTAATGTGATTTAGTTCAGTTCTCATTGTGACCTCACTAATGTGATTTAGTTCAGTTCTCATTGTGACCTCATTAATGTGATTTAGTTCAGTTCTCATTGTCACCTCACTAATATGATTTAGTTCAGTTCTCATTGTCACCGCACTAATATAATTTAGATTAGTTCTCATTGTCACCGCACTAATATGATTTAGTTCAGTTCTCATTGTCACCTCACTAATATGAATTAGTTCAGTTCTCATTGTCACCGCACTAATATGATTTAGTTCGGTTCTCATTGTCACCGCACTAATATAATTTAGTTCAGTTCTCATTGTCACCGCACTAATATGATTTAGTTCAGTTCTCATTGTCACCGCACTAATATAATTTAGTTCAGTTCTCATTGTCACCGCACTAATATGATTTAGTTCAGTTCTCATTGTCACCTCACTAATATGAATTAGTTCAGTTCTCATTGTCACCGCACTAATATGATTTAGTTCGGTTCTCATTGTCACCGCACTAATATGATTTAGTTCAGTTCTCATTGTCAACTCTCTAACATCATTTGGTTCAGTTCTCATTGTCACCTCACTAATATGATTTAGTTCAGTTTTTATTGTCACCTCACTAATATGATTTAGTTCAGTTTTTATTGTCACCTCACTAATATGATTTAGTTCAGTTTTTATTGTCACCTCACTAATATGATTTAGTTCAGTTTTTATTGTCACCTCACTAATATGATTTAGTTCAGTTCTCATTGTCACCTCACTAATATGATTTAGTTCAGTTTTTATTGTCACCTCACTAATATGATTTAGTTCAGTTCTCATTGTCAACTCTCTAACATCATTTGGTTCAGTTCTCATTGTCACCTCACTAATATGATTTAGTTCTGTTCTCATTGTCACCTCACTAAGGTGATTATTTCAGTTCTCATTTACAACTCTCTAACGTCATTTGGTTCAGTTCTCCCTGTCACCTCACTAACATCATTTAGTTCAGTTCTCATTGTCACCTCACTAATGTGATTTAGTTCAGTTCTCATTGTTACTTCACCAATATGATTTGTTTCAGTTCTCATTGTCACCTCACTAATGTGATTTGATTCAGTTCTAATTGTTACCTCACTAATGTGATTTGTTTCATTTGTTATTGTCACATCACTAATGTGATTTGGTTGAGTTGTCATTGTCACCTCACTAATGGAATTTAGTTCAGTTCTCATTGTCACCTCACTAATGTAATTTAGTTGAATTCTCATTTTCACCTCAGTAATGTGATTTAGTTTAGTTCTCATTGTCACCTCACTAACATCATTTAGTTCAGTTCTCATTGTCACCTCACTAACATTATTTAGTTCAGTTCTCATTGTCACCTCACTAACATCATTTAGTTCGGTTCTCATTGTCACCTCACTAACATTATTTAGTTCAGTTCTCATTGTCACCTCACTAATAAGATTTAGTTCAATTCTCATTGTCACCTCACTAATAAGATTTAGTTCAATTCTCATTGTCACCTCACTAACAACATTTAGTTCAGTTCTCATTGTCACCTCACTAATAAGATTTAGTTCAATTCTCATTGTCACCTCACTAATGTGATTTAGTTCAGTTCTCATTGTCACCTCACTTACATCATTTTGTTCAGTTCTCATTGTCACCTCACTAATAAGATTTAGTTCAATTCTCATTGTCACCTCACTAATAAAATTTAGTTCAATTCTCATTGTCACCTCACTAATAAGATTTAGTTCAATTCTCATTGTCACCTCACTAATAAGATTTAGTTCAGTTCTCATTGTCACCTCACTAATAAGATTTAGTTCAATTCTCATTGTCACCTCACTAATAAGATTTAGTTCAGTTCTCATTGTCACCTCACTTACATCATTTTGTTCAGTTCTCATTGTCACCTCACTAATAAGATTTAGTTCAATTCTCATTGTCACCTCACTAATAAGATTTAGTTCAGTTCTCATTGTCACCTCACTTACATCATTTTGTTCAGTTCTCATTATCACCTCACTAATAAGATTTAGTTCAATTCTCATTGCCACCTCACTAATGTGATTTAGTTCAGTTCTCATTGTCACCTCACTTACATCATTTTGTTCAATTCTCATTGTCACCTCACTAATGTGATTTAGTTCAATTCTCATTGTCACCTCACTAACAACATTTAGTTCAGTTCTCATTGTCACCTCACTAATAAGATTTAGTTCAATTCTCATTGTCACCTCACTAACAACATTTAGTTCAGTTCTCATTGTCACCTCACTAATAAGATTTAGTTCAATTCTCATTGTCACCTCACTAACATTATTTAGTTCAGTTCTCATTGTCACCTCACTAATAAGATTTAGTTCAATTCTCATTGTCACCTCACTAATGTGATTTAGTTCAGTTCTCATTGTCACCTCACTTACATCATTTAGTTCAGTTCTCATTGTCACCTCACTTACATCATTTAGTTCAGTTCTCATTGTCACCTCACTTACATCATTTTGTTCAGTTCTCATTGTCACCTCACTTACATCATTTAGTTCAGTTCTCATTGTCACCTCACTAATGTGATGTAGTTCAGTTCTCATTGCCACCTCACTAATGTGATGTAGTTCAGTTCTCATTGTCACCTCACTAATGTGATTTAGTTCAGTTCTCATTGTCACCTCACTAATGTGATGTAGTTCAGTTCTCATTGCCACCTCACTAATGTGATGTAGTTCAGTTCTCATTGTCACCTCACTAATGTGATTTAGTTCAGTTCTCATTGTCACCTCACTAATGTGATGTAGTTCAGTTCTCATTGCCACCTCACTAATGTGATGTAGTTCAGTTCTCATTGCCACCTCACTAATGTGATTTAGTTCAATTCTCATTGTCACCTCACTAATGTGATTTAGTTCAGTTCTCATTGTCACCTCACTAATGTGATGTAGTTCAGTTCTCATTGTCACCTCACTTACATCATTTTGTTCAGTTCTCATTGTCACCTCACTTACATCATTTAGTTCAGTTCTCATTGTCACCTCACTAATGTGATGTAGTTCAGTTCTCATTGTCACCTCACTTACATCATTTAGTTCAGTTCTCATTGCCACCTCACTAATGTGATGTAGTTCAGTTCTCATTGCCACCTCACTAATGTGATTTAGCTCAGTTCTCATTCTCACCTCACTAACATCATTTAGTAAAGTTCTCACTGTCCTTCACTGGTGTAATTCAGTGCAGTTCTCACTGTTACTTCACTTGTGTGTGTTAGTGGATTTCTCACTGTTGCTTCACTGCTGTGATTAAGTGCAGTTCTCACTGCTGCTTCACTTGTGTGTGTTAGTGGAGTTATCACTGTTGCTTCACTGGTATGATTTTGTTAAGTGATCACTATCACTTCACTAGTGTGATTTAGTTAAGTTTTAAATGTTACTTCACTGATGTGTTTCAGTGGAGTTCTCACTTTTACTTCACTGGTGTGAATCAGTGCAGTTTTCACTGCTACTTCAGTTGTGTGTTTTAGTGGAGTTCTTACTGTTGCTTCACTGGTATGATTTTGTTAAGTTGTCACTATCACTTCACTAGTGTGATTTAGTTAAGTTTTAAATGTTACTTCACTGATGTGTTTCAGTGGAGTTCTCACTTTTACTTCACTGGTGTGAATCAGTGCAGTTTTCACTGCTACTTCAGTTGTGTGTTTTAGTGGAGTTCTCACTTATGCTTCACATGTGTGATTTAGTTACGTTGTCACTTTCACTTCACTGGTGTGAATCAGTGCAGTTTTCACTGCTACTTCAGTTGTGTGTTTTAGTGGAGTTCTCACTTTTACTTCACTGGTGTGAATCAGTGCAGTTCTCACTGCTACTTCACTTGTGTGTGTTAGTGGAGTTCTCACTGTTGCTTCACTGGTATGATTTTGTTAAGTTGTCACTATCACTTCACTAGTGTGATTTAGTTAAGTTTTAAATGTTACTTCACTGATGTGTTTCAGTGGAGTTCTTACTTTTACTTCACTGGTGTGAATCAGTGCAGTTTTCACTGCTACTTCAGTTGTGTGTTTTAGTGGAGTTCTCACTTATGCTTCACATGTGTGATTTAGTTACGTTGTCACTTTCACTTCACTGGTGTGAATCAGTGCAGTTTTCACTGCTATTTCAGTTGTGTGTGTTAGTGGAGTTCTCACTGTTGCTTCACATGTGTGATTTAGTTACGTTGTCACTGTCACTTCACTTGTTTGATTTAATTAAGTTCTCACTGTCACTTCACTGGTGAGTTAGTGGAGTTGTCACTTTCACTTCACAGGTTTAATTTAGTGGAGTTGTCACTTTCACTTCACAGGTTTGATTTAGTGGTGTTCTCACTGTCACTTCACTGGTGTGATTTAGTTAAGTTCTCAGTGTCCTTCTCTGGTGTGATTTAGTTAAGTTCTCACTGTCCTTCTCTGGTGTAATTTAGTTAAGTTCTCACTGTCCTTCTCTACTGTGATTTAGTTAAGCTCTCACTGTCCTTCTCTGGTGGGTTTAGTTAAGTTCTCACTGTCCTTCTCTGGTGTGATTTAGTTAAGCTCTCACTGTCCTTCTCTGGTGTGATTTAGTTAAGTTCTCACTGTCCTTCTCTGGTGTAATTTAGTTAAGCTCTCACTGTCCTTCTCTGGTGTGATTTAGTTAAGTTCTCACTGTCCTTCTCTGGTGTAATTTAGTTAAGTTCTCACTGTCCTTCTCTGGTGTGATTTAGTTAGGTTCTCACTGTCCTTCTCTGGTGTGATTTAGTTAAGTTCTCACTTTCCTTCTCTGGTGTGATTTAGTTAAGTTCTCACTGTCCTTCTCTGGTGTGATTTAGTTAAGTTCTCACTGTCCTTCTCTGGTGTGATTTAGTTAAGTTCTCACTGTCCTTCTCTGGTGTGATTTAGTTAAGTTCTCACTGTCCTTCTCTGGTGTGATTTAGTTAAGTTCTCACTGTCCTTCTCTGGTGTGATTTAGTTAAGTTCTCACTGTCCTTCTCTGGTGTGATTTAGTTAAGTTCTCACTGTCCTTCTCTGGTGTGATTTAGTTAAGCTCTCACTGTCCTTCTCTGGTGTGATTTAGTTAAGTTCTCACTGTCCTTCTCTGGTGTAATTTAGTTAAGCTCTCCCTGTCCTTCTCTGGTGTGATTTAGTTAAGTTCTCACTGTCCTTCTCTGGTGTAATTTAGTTAGTTCTCACTGTCCTTCTCTGGTGTGATTTAGTTAGGTTCTCACTGTCCTTCTCTGGTGTGATTTAGTTAGGTTCTCACTGTCCTTCTCTGGTGTGATTTAGTTAAATTCTCACTGTCACTTCACTGATGTGATTAAGTTAAGTTCTCACTGTCCTTCTCTGGTGTGATTTAGTTAAGTTCTCACTGTCCGTCTCTGGTGTGATTTAGTTAAGTTCTCACTGCCCTTCTCTGGTGTGATTTAGTTAAGTTCTCACTGTCCTTCTCTGGTGTGATTTAGTTAAGTTCTCACTGTCCTTCTCTGGTGTGATTTAGTTAAGTTCTCACTGTCCTTCTCTGGTGTGATTTAGTTAAGTTCTCACTGTCCGTCTCTGGTGTGATTTAGTTAAGTTCTCACTGTCCTTCTCTGGTGTGATTTAGTTAAGTTCTCACTGTCCTTCTCTGGTGTGATTTAGTTAAGTTCTCACTGTCCTTCTCTGGTGTGATTTAGTTAAGTTCTCACTGTCCTTCTCTGGTGTGATTTAGTTAAGTTCTCACTGTCCTCTGGTGTGATTTAGTTAAGTTCTCACTGTCCTTCTCTGGTGTGATTTAGTTAAGCTCTCACTGTCACTTCACTGATGTGATTAAGTTAGGTTCTCACTGTCGTTCACTGGTTTGATTTAGTGGAGTTCTCACTGTCCTCTTCTGGTGTGATTAAGTTTAATTCTCACTGTCCTCTGGTGTGATTTAGTTAAGTTGTCACTGTCACTTCACTGGTGTGATTAAGCTAGGTTCTCACTGTCACTTCACTGATGTGATTTAGTTAAGTTCTCACTGTCCTTCACTGGTGAGTTTAGTTAGGTTCTCACTGTGCTTCACTGGTGAGTTTAGTTAAGTTCTCACTGTCACTTCACTGGTGTGATTAAGTTAACTTCTCACTGTTCTTCTCCAGTGTGATTTAGTTAAGTTCGCAGTGTCAGTTCACTGGTGTGATTAAGTTAAGTTCTACCTGTCCTACACTTGTGTGATTTAGTTAAGTTCTCACTGTCACTTCACTGGTGTGCTTTAGTTAAGATCTCACTGTCGTTCACTGGTGTGATTTAGTTATGTTCTCACTGTTACTTCACTGGTGTGATTTAGTTAAGATCTCACTGTCGTTCACTGGTGTGAGTTAGTTAAGTTGTAACTGTCACGTCACTGGTGTTATTTAGTTAAGTTCTCACTGTCACTTCACTTGTTTGATTTAGTTATGTTCTCACTGTCGCTTCACTGGTTAGTTAGTGGAGTTGTCACTTTCAATCACTGGTTTGATTAAGTGGAGTTCTCACTGTCACTTAACTGGTGTGATTTAGTTAAAATCTCACTGTCACTTCACTTGTGAGTTAGTGGAGTTGTCACTTTCACTTCACTCGTTGATTTAGTTAAGTTCTCACTGTCACTTCACTGGTGTGATTTAGTTAAAATCTCACTGTCACTTCACTTGTGAGTTAGTGGAGTGGTCACTTTCACTTCACTGGTGTGATTTAGTTAAGTTCTCACTGTCACTTCACTGGTGTGTTAGTGGAGTGGTCACTTTCACTTCACTGGTGTGATTTAGTTAAGTTCTCACTGTCACTTCACTTGTGAGTTAGTGGAGTGGTCACTTTCACTTCACTGGTGTGATTTAGTTAAGTTCTCACTGTCACTTCACTGGTGTGTTAGTGGAGTGGTCACTTTCACTTCACCGGTGAGTTAGTGGAGTGGTCACTTTCACTTCACTGGTGTGATTTAGTTAAGTTGTCACTGTCACTTCACTGGTGAGTTAGTGGAGTGGTCACTTTCACTTCACTGGTGTGATTTAGTTAAGTTCTCACTGTCACTTCACTGGTGAGTTAGTGGAGTTGTCACTTTCACTTCACTGGTGAGTTAGCTGAGTTGTCACTTTCACTTCACTCGTTGATTTAGTTAAGTTCTCACTGTCACTTCACTGGTGAGTTAGTGGAGTGGTCACTGTCACTTCACTGGTGAGTTAGTGGAGTGGTCACTTTCACTTCACTGGTGAGTTAGTGGAGTGGTCACTTTCACTTCACTGGTGAGTTAGTGGAGTGGTCACTTTCACTTCACTGGTGTGATTTAGTTAAGTTCTCACTGTCACTTCACTGGTGAGTTAGTGGAGTGGTCACTTTCACTTCACTGGTGAGTTAGTGGAGTGGTCACTTTCACTTCACTGGTGAGTTAGTGGAGTAGTCACTTCACTTCACTGGTGAGTTAGTGGAGTGGTCACTTTCACTTCACTGGTGAGTTAGTGGAGTGGTCACTTTCACTTCACTGGTGAGTTAGTGGAGTGGTCACTTTCACTTCACTGGTGTGATTTAGTTAAGTTCTCACTGTCTCTTCACTGGTGAGATTTAGTGGAGTTCACATTGCTTCTTCACTGGTATGATGAATTGGAGTTCTCATTGCTACTTCAGTGGTTAGATTTAGTGGAGTTCTCACTGTCCTTCACTAGTGTGATTTAGTTAAGTTCTCAGTTTCACTTCACTGGTTTGATTTAGTGGAGTTCTCACTGTCACTTCACTGGTGTGATTCAGTGCAGTTCTCACTGCTACTTCACTGGTTTGGTTTAGTGGAGTTCTCACTTTCACTTCACTGGTTTGATTTAGTGGAGTTCTGACTTTCACTTCACTGGTGTAATTTAGTTACGTTCTCGCTGTCACTTCACTGTTGTGATTTAGTTAAATTCTCACTGTCCTTCTCTGGTGTGATTTAGTTAAGTTCTCACTGTCCTTCTCTGGTGTGATTTAGTTAAGTTGTCACTGTCACTTCACTGGTGTGATTAAGTTATGTTCTCACTGTCACTTCACTGATGTGATTTAGTTAAGTTCTCACTGTCCTTCACTGGTGTGATTTCGTTAAGTTCTCACTGTCAATTCACTGCTGTGATTAAGTTAACTTCTCACTGTCCTTCACTGGTGTGATTTAGTTAAGTTCTCAGTGTCAGTTCACTGGTGTGATTTAGTTAAGTTCTACCTGTCCTATACTGGTGTGATTTAGTTAAGTTCTCACTGTCACTTCACTGGTGTGATTTAGTTAACATCTCACTGTCGTTCACTGGTGTGAGTTAGTTAAGTTGTCACTGTCACTTCACTGGTGTTATTTAGTTAAGTTCTCACTGTCACTTCACTGGTTAGTTAGTGGAGTTGTCACTTTCACTTCACCGGTTTGATTAAGTGGAGTTCTCACTGTCACTTAACTGGTGTGATTTAGTTAAAATCTCACTGTCACTTCACTTGTGAGTTAGTGGAGTTCTCACTGTCACTTCACTGGTGTGATTTAGTTAAGTTCTCACTGTCACTTCACGGGTGAGTTAGTGGAGTGGTCACTTTCACTTCACTGGTGTGATTTAGTTAAGTTCTCACTGTCTGTTCACTGGTGAGATTTAGTGGAGTTCCAATTGCTTCTTCACTGGTGTGATGAATTGGAGTTCTCATTGCTACTTCAGTGGTTTGATTTAGTGGAGTTCTCACTGTCCTTCACTAGTGTGATTTAGTTAAGTTCTCAGTTTCACTTCACTGGTTTGATTTAGTGGAGTTCTCTCTGTCACTTCACTGGTGTGATTTAGTTAAGTTCTCACTTTGACTTCACTGGTTTGATTTAGTGGAGTTCTCACTTTCACTTCACTGGTTTGATTTAGTGGAGTTCTCACTTTCACTTCACTGGTGTAATTTAGTTAAGTTCTCACTGTCACTTCACTGGTGTGATTTAGTTAAGTTTTCACTGTCACTTCACTGGTGTGATTTAGTTAAGTTCTCACTGTCACTTCACTGGGTTGAATTAGTTAAGTTCTCATTGGTGCGTCACTTGTGTGATTTAGTTAATTTCTCACTTTCGCTTCACTGGTGTGATTTAGTTAAGTTCTCACTGTCGCTTCACTAGTGTGATTTAGTTAAGTTCTGACTGTCACTTCACTGGTGTGATTTAGTTAAGTTCTCACTGTCGCTTCACTGCTGTGATATAGTTAAGTGCTCACTGTCACTTCACTGGTGTGATTTAGTTAAGTTCTCACTGTGACTTCACAGGTGTGATTTAGTTAAGTTCTCACTGTCACTTCACTGGTGTGATTTAGTTAAGTTCTCACTGTCACTTCACTGGTGTGATTTAGTTAAGTTCTCACTGTCACTTCACTGGTGTGATTTACTCATTTCTCATTGCTACTTCACTGGTGTGATTTAGTTAAGTTCTCACTGTCATTTCACTGGTTTGATTTAGTTAAGATCTCACCGGCACTTCACCGGTGTGATTTAGTTAAGTTCTCACTGTCACTTCACTGGTGTGATTTAGTTAAGTTCTCACTGTCACTTCACTGGTGTGATTTAGTTAAGTTTTCACTGTCACTTCACTGGTGTGATTTACTCAGTTCTCATTGCTACTTCACTGGTGTGATTTAGTTAAGTTCTCACTGTCATTTCACTGGTTTGATTTAGTTAAGATCTCACCGGCACTTCACCGGTGTGATTTAGTTAAGTTCTCACTGTCACTTCACTGGTGTGATTTAGTTAAGTTCTCACTGTCAATTCACTGGTTTGATTTAGTTAAGTTCTCACTGTCACTTCACTGGTGTGATTTAGTTAAGTTCTCACTTTCACTTCACTGGTTCGATTTAGTGGAGTTCTCACTGTCACTTCACTGGTGTGATTGAGTGCAGTTCTCACTGCTACTTCACTGGTTTGGTTTAGCGGAGTTCTCACTTTCACTTCACTGGTTTGATTTAGTGGAGTTCTGACTTTCACTTCACTGGTGTAATTTAGTTAAGTTCTCGCTGTCACTTCACTGTTGTGATTTAGTTAAATTCTCACTGTCCTTCTCTGGTGTGATTTAGTTAAGTTCTCACTGTCCTTCTCTGGTGTGATTTAGTTAAGTTGTCACTGTCACTTCACTGGTGTGATTAAGTTATGTTCTCACTGTCACTTCACTGATGTGATTTAGTTAAGTTCTCACTGTCCTTCACTGGTGTGATTTCGTTAAGTTCTCACTGTCAATTCACTGCTGTGATTAAGTTAACTTCTCACTGTCCTTCACTGGTGTGATTTAGTTAAGTTCTCAGTGTCAGTTCACTGGTGTGATTTAGTTAAGTTCTACCTGTCCTATACTGGTGTGATTTAGTTAAGTTCTCACTGTCACTTCACTGGTGTGATTTAGTTAACATCTCACTGTCGTTCACTGGTGTGAGTTAGTTAAGTTGTCACTGTCACTTCACTGGTGTTATTTAGTTAAGTTCTCACTGTCACTTCACTGGTTAGTTAGTGGAGTTGTCACTTTCACTTCACCGGTTTGATTAAGTGGAGTTCTCACTGTCACTTAACTGGTGTGATTTAGTTAAAATCTCACTGTCACTTCACTTGTGAGTTAGTGGAGTTCTCACTGTCACTTCACTGGTGTGATTTAGTTAAGTTCTCACTGTCACTTCACTGGTGAGTTAGTGGAGTGGTCACTTTCACTTCACTGGTGTGATTTAGTTAAGTTCTCACTGTCTGTTCACTGGTGAGATTTAGTGGAGTTCCAATTGCTTCTTCACTGGTGTGATGAATTGGAGTTCTCATTGCTACTTCAGTGGTTTGATTTAGTGGAGTTCTCACTGTCCTTCACTAGTGTGATTTAGTTAAGTTCTCAGTTTCACTTCACTGGTTTGATTTAGTGGAGTTCTCTCTGTCACTTCACTGGTGTGATTTAGTTAAGTTCTCACTTTGACTTCACTGGTTTGATTTAGTGGAGTTCTCACTTTCACTTCACTGGTTTGATTTAGTGGAGTTCTCACTTTCACTTCACTGGTGTAATTTAGTTAAGTTCTCACTGTCACTTCACTGGTGTGATTTAGTTAAGTTTTCACTGTCACTTCACTGGTGTGATTTAGTTAAGTTCTCACTGTCACTTCACTGGGTTGAATTAGTTAAGTTCTCATTGGTGCGTCACTTGTGTGATTTAATTAATTTCTCACTTTCGCTTCACTGGTGTGATTTAGTTAAGTTCTCACTGTCGCTTCACTAGTGTGATTTAGTTAAGTTCTGACTGTCACTTCACTGGTGTGATTTAGTTAAGTTCTCACTGTCGCTTCACTGCTGTGATATAGTTAAGTGCTCACTGTCACTTCACTGGTGTGATTTAGTTAAGTTCTCACTGTGACTTCACTGGTGTGATTTAGTTAAGTTCTCACTGTCACTTCACTGGTGTGATTTAGTTAAGTTCTCACTGTCACTTCACTGGTGTGATTTAGTTAAGTTCTCACTGTCACTTCACTGGTGTGATTTACTCATTTCTCATTGCTACTTCACTGGTGTGATTTAGTTAAGTTCTCACTGTCATTTCACTGGTTTGATTTAGTTAAGATCTCACCGGCACTTCACCGGTGTGATTTAGTTAAGTTCTCACTGTCACTTCACTGGTGTGATTTAGTTAAGTTCTCACTGTCACTTCACTGGTGTGATTTAGTTAAGTTTTCACTGTCACTTCACTGGTGTGATTTACTCAGTTCTCATTGCTACTTCACTGGTGTGATTTAGTTAAGTTCTCACTGTCATTTCACTGGTTTGATTTAGTTAAGATCTCACCGGCACTTCACCGGTGTGATTTAGTTAAGTTCTCACTGTCACTTCACTGGTGTGATTTAGTTAAGTTCTCACTGTCAATTCACTGGTTTGATTTAGTTAAGTTCTCACTGTCACTTCACTGGTGTGATTTAGTTAAGTTCTCACTTTCACTTCACTGGTTCGATTTAGTGGAGTTCTCACTGTCACTTCACTGGTGTGATTGAGTGCAGTTCTCACTGCTACTTCACTGGTTTGGTTTAGCGGAGTTCTCACTTTCACTTCACTGGTTTGATTTAGTGGAGTTCTGACTTTCACTTCACTGGTGTAATTTAGTTAAGTTCTCGCTGTCACTTCACTGTTGTGATTTAGTTAAATTCTCACTGTCCTTCTCTGGTGTGATTTAGTTGAGTTCTCACTGTCCTTCTCTGGTGTGATTTAGTTAAGTTGTCACTGTCACTTCATTGGTGTGATTAAGTTATGTTCTCACTGTCACTTCACTGATGTGATTTAGTTAAGTTCTCACTGTCCTTCACTGGTGTGATTTCGTTAAGTTCTCACTTTCAATTCACTGCTGTGATTAAGTTAACTTCTCACTGTCCTTCACTGGTGTGATTTAGTTAAGTTCTCAGTGTCAGTTCACTGGTGTGATTTAGTTAAGTTCTACCTGTCCTATACTGGTGTGATTTAGTTAAGTTCTCACTGTCACTTCACTGGTGTGATTTAGTTAACATCTCACTGTCGTTCACTGGTGTGAGTTAGTTAAGTTGTCACTGTCACTTCACTGGTGTTATTTAGTTAAGTTTTCACTGTCACTTCACCGGTTAGTTAGTGGAGTTGTCACTTTCACTTCACCGGTTTGATTAAGTGGAGTTCTCACTGTGACTTAACTGGTGTGATTTAGTTAAAATCTCACTGTCGCTTCACTTGTGAGTTGGTGGAGTTGTCACTTTCACTTCACTGGTTTGATTTAGTGGAGTTCTCACTGTCACTTCACTGGTGTGTTTTAGTTAAGTTCTCCCTGTCACTTCACTGATGAGTTAGTGGAGTGGTCACTTTCACTTCACTGGTGTGATATAGTTAAGTTCTCACTGTCTGTTCACTGGTGAGATTTAGTGGAGTTCCAATTGCTTCTTCACTGGTGTGATGAATTGGAGTTCTCATTGCGACTTCAGTGGTTTGATTTAGTGGAGTTCTCACTGTCCTTCACTAGTGTGATTTAGTTAAGTTCTCAGTTTCACTTCACTGGTTTGATTTAGTGGAGTTCTCTCTGTCACTTCACTGGTGTGATTTAGTTAAGTTCTCACTTTGACTTCACTGGTTTGATTTAGTGGAGTTCTCACTTTCACTTCACTGGTTTGATTTAGTGGAGTTATCACTTTCACTTCACTGGTGTAATTTAGTTAAGTTCTCACTCACTTCACTGGTGTGATTTAGTTAAGTTCTCACTTTCGCTTCACTGGTGTGATTTAGTTAAGTTCTCACTGTCGCTTCACTAGTGTGATTGAGTTAAGTTCTGACTGTCACTTCACTGGTGTGATTTAGTTAAGTTCTCACTGTCGCTTCACTGCTGTGATATAGTTAAGTGCTCACTGTCACTTCACTGGTGTGATTTAGTTAAGTTCTCACTGTCACTTCACTGGTGTGATTTAGTTAAGTTCTCACTGTCACTTCACTGGTGTGATTTAGTTAAGTTCTCACTGTCACTTCACTGGTGTGATTTGGTTAAGTTCTCACTGTCACTTCACTGGTGTGATTTACTCAGTTCTCATTGCTACTTCACTGGTGTGATTTAGTTAAATTCTCACTGTCATTTCACTGGTTTGATTTAGTTAAGATCTCACCGGCACTTCACCGGTGTGATTTAGTTAAGTTCTCACTGTCACTTCACTGGTGTGATTTAGTTAAGTTCTCACTGTCAATTCACTGGTGTGATTTAGTTAAGTTCTCACTGTCACTTCACTGGTGTGATTTAGCTAAGTTCTCCCTGCTACTTCACTGGTGTGATTTATTTAAGTTCTCACTCACTACACTGGTGTGATTTAGTTAAGTTCTCACTGTCACTTCACTGGTGTGATTTAGTTAAGTTCTCACTGTCACTTCACTGGTGTGATTTACTTAGTTCTCATTGCTACTTCACTGGTGTGTTTTAGTTAAGTTCTCACTGTCATTTCACTGGTTTGATTTAGTTAAGATCTCACCGGCACTTCACCGGTGTGATTTAGTTAAGTTCTCACTTTCACTTCACTGGTGTGATTTATTTAAGTTCTCACTGTCACTTCACTGGTGTGATTTAGTTAAGTTTTCACTGTCACTTCACTGGTGTGATTTACTCAGTTCTCATTGCTACTTCACTGGTGTGATTTAGTTAAGTTCTCACTGTCATTTCACTGGTTTGATTTAGTTAAGATCTCACCAGCACTTCACCGGTGTGATTTAGTTAAGTTCTCACTGTCACTTCACTGGTTTGATTTAGTTAAGTTCTCACTGTCAATTCACTGGTGTGATTTAGTTAAGTTCTCACTGTCACTTCACTGGTGTGATTTAGTTAAGTTCTCACTGCTACTTCACTGGTGTGATTTAGTTAAGTTCTCACTCACTACACTGGTGTGATTTCGTTAAGTTCTCACTGTCACTCCACTGGTGTGATTTAGTTAAGATCTCACTGTCACTTCACTGGTGTGATTTAGTTAAGTTCTCACTGTCACTTCACTGGTGTGATTTAGTTAAGTTCTCACTGTCACTTCACTGGTGTGATTTAATTTAGTTCTCAATTCACTTCACTGGTGTGATTTAGTCAGTTCTCATTGCTACTTTACTGGTGTGATTTAGGTAAGTTCTCACTGTCATTTTACTGGATTGATTTAGTTAAGATCTCACCGGCACTTTACCGGTGTGATTTAGTTAAGTTCTCACTGTCACTTCACTGGTGTGATTTAGTTAAGTTCTCACTGTGAATTCACTGGTGTGATTTAGTTAAGTTCTCACTGTCACTTCACTAGTGTGATGTAGTTAAGTTCTCACTGCTACTTCACTGGTGTGATTTAGTTAAGTTCTCACTGTCACTTCACTGGTGTGATTTAGTTAATTTCTCACTGTCACTTCACTGGTGTGATTTAGTTAAGTTCTCACTGGCACTTCACTGGTGTGATTTAGTTAAGATCTCACTGTCACTTCACTGGTGTGATGTAGTTAAGTTCTCACTGCTACTTCACTGGTGCGATTTATTTAACTTTTCACTGTCACTTCACTGGTGTGATTTAGTTAAGTTCTCACTGTCACTTCACTTGTGTGATTTATTTAAGTTCTCACTGTCACTTCACTGGTGTGATTTAGTTAAGTTCTCACTGTCACTTCACTGGTGTGATTTGGTTAAGTTCTCACTGTCACTTCACTGGTGTGATTTACTCAGTTCTCATTGCTACTTCACTGGTGTGATTTAGTTAAATTCTCACTGTCATTTCACTGGTTTGATTTAGTTAAGATCTCACCGGCACTTCACCGGTGTGATTTAGTTAAGTTCTCACTGTCACTTCACTGGTGTGATTTAGTTAAGTTCTCACTGTCAATTCACTGGTGTGATTTAGTTAAGTTCTCACTGTCACTTCACTGGTGTGATTTAGCTAAGTTCTCCCTGCTACTTCACTGGTGTGATTTATTTAAGTTCTCACTCACTACACTGGTGTGATTTAGTTAAGTTCTCACTGTCACTTCACTGGTGTGATTTAGTTAAGTTCTCACTGTCACTTCACTGGTGTGATTTACTTAGTTCTCATTGCTACTTCACTGGTGTGTTTTAGTTAAGTTCTCACTGTCATTTCACTGGTTTGATTTAGTTAAGATCTCACCGGCACTTCACCGGTGTGATTTAGTTAAGTTCTCCCTTTCACTTCACTGGTGTGATTTATTTAAGTTCTCACTGTCACTTCACTGGTGTGATTTAGTTAAGTTTTCACTGTCACTTCACTGGTGTGATTTACTCAGTTCTCATTGCTACTTCACTGGTGTGATTTAGTTAAGTTCTCACTGTCATTTCACTGGTTTGATTTAGTTAAGATCTCACCAGCACTTCACCGGTGTGATTTAGTTAAGTTCTCACTGTCACTTCACTGGTTTGATTTAGTTAAGTTCTCACTGTCAATTCACTGGTGTGATTTAGTTAAGTTGTCACTGTCACTTCACTGGTGTGATTTAGTTAAGTTCTCACTGCTACTTCACTGGTGTGATTTAGTTAAGTTCTCACTCACTACACTGGTGTGATTTCGTTAAGTTCTCACTGTCACTCCACTGGTGTGATTTAGTTAAGATCTCACTGTCACTTCACTGGTGTGATTTAGTTAAGTTCTCACTGTCACTTCACTGGTGTGATTTAGTTAAGTTCTCACTGTCACTTCACTGGTGTGATTTAATTTAGTTCTCAATTCACTTCACTGGTGTGATTTAGTCAGTTCTCATTGCTACTTTACTGGTGTGATTTAGGTAAGTTCTCACTGTCATTTTACTGGATTGATTTAGTTAAGATCTCACCGGCACTTTACCGGTGTGATTTAGTTAAGTTCTCACTGTCACTTCACTGGTGTGATTTAGTTAAGTTCTCACTGTCAATTCACTGGTGTGATTTAGTTAAGTTCTCACTGTCACTTCACTAGTGTGATGTAGTTAAGTTCTCACTGCTACTTCACTGGTGTGATTTAGTTAAGTTCTCACTGTCACTTCACTGGTGTGATTTAGTTAATTTCTCACTGTCACTTCACTGGTGTGATTTAGTTAAGTTCTCACTGGCACTTCACTGGTGTGATTTAGTTAAGATCTCACTGTCACTTCACTGGTGTGATGTAGTTAAGTTCTCACTGCTACTTCACTGGTGCGATTTATTTAACTTCTCACTGTCACTTCACTGGTGTGATTTAGTTAAGTTCTCACTGTCACTTCACTTGTGTGATTTATTTAAGTTCTCACTGTCACTTCACTAGTGTGATTTAGTTAAGTTCTCACTGTCACTTCACTAGTGTGATTTATTTAAGTTCTCACTGCTACTTCACTGGTGTGATTTATTTAACTTCTCACTGTCACTTCACTTGTGTGATTTATTTAACTTCTCACTGTCACTTGAGACGGTAATTTGTATCACAAATTACTTTAATGTAAATAATTATTTTAATATGAATATGTATTTTTATGTAACATTGATTTCAGAGGTTTAATAATTGTAATTATTATTGGTAAATAATAATATACGGCTCTATTGAAACTGTTAACAATAACACAATAATGCAATGAAGGGGTGAGTTGTTTATCGTTACCGGGAACCAGGAAGTTACGTAATAGTTCGCGCCTTTTCAGTAAAAAAAAGCTTCCAGAATGTTCTATTAAAGCATATGTATTCGTGGTTTTTATTGGGTATTAAAATAGACGCTAATGTTGGCGCGTTTTATTAGCCAATGGTAACTCATTTATAATCTTTAGGTGTATCTTAAGGCAAGCCTATAAATAAGCCAGGTCGAGTTAGCGGGTCCCCCAGTTCGGCAAGATTCTCAAAACATTACACATCGTCCCCCAGTGTGCAACAAGATTCTCAACATATAACACGTCAGCTCCCAGTGTGCAACAAGATTCTCAACATATAACACGTCAGCTCCCAGTTCAACAAGATTCTCATGACGGTCTCTAAAGTCATTAAGTTACGCGCAGCAGAAGTACGAGAAATCTTATAAAGTATTATACAGTTAAATATATAAAGTTGAAGTACGTGAGTTAAAAGTGATAAGAAGTTATTACAAACAGTTTCAGTATGGCGAGTATCCAAATTAATTTGTCAAAGTGTTCGTGAACGTGTTCTGCAATAAAGATTATAAAACACATTTCTTCACTAGTAATTTTTGGATAAAAGATTCCTTTCCGCTTCACAACCTGTAAGAAAAACATGCCTACCAGATCAGATGATAGCTAGCCGGTGGACATTTAAAATTCATGCAAATTGCTAACGCCAGAGGGATCTACGGACTAGACCAAACCAGTGAGTGACGTCACACAAGATGGCAACGCAGAAGTCAACATAACATTCTCCCATCATATTGGCTTCCATAACGTGGTGCTATAAACACGTAAAATTGCTATTGCAAATTGGCTCCCATACGTGGGGCAGTTAAAGTTATGTAAACAAACAATTATTTGCAACATACAATTTGTTATCTCGCAAATTGGCGCCACCAACGTGGGGCGAAGTGACCAGGAAAGGAATAAGAATAACCAGAACGTGGAGCTAGATGACTAGGAAAGGAACAAGAATAACCAGGAAGTAGCAGAATTAACTAGGAAAGGATCAACATAACCAGGAATGCAGAGGTGAAATCATCTACAAGACCCAGATTCAAGAAACGACAGGGACGACTGACTTCGATCGTAATTCCGAGATTACGATGCAACAAGGAATTCAACTACAAGAAAACATCGAAACGACGTAGATTCATCACAACACAACGCAGAAGCGACATCAAATCTAGGAGAAAGGGGCAGAAAGCTGAGACATCAAAGTAACAGCAACATACAGCATCAGAAAGGTAAACAACTTTAAATGTTACTGAAGAATGGTAGGATAATAAAAACAATGGCTGCTAGGAATACAGAAGAAATAATTATGGAGGGAGATAGTGTAACAGTTAGCTGTGATCCAATACAAGTTACAGGAAATAGCCCAAACTTTTTAGGATTTGAAGATGAAAATGTTAGTGTAGAAAGTGAGAATAGAATAGCAGGAAATGTTAATCCTGATACTATTATGATTATGGAAATGCTGAGAAATATGAATAGAGAATTAAGGGAAGATATGAAAAAGACTAATGAGAAAATGGAAAAGAATAGCAGGGAATTGAGGGAAGATATGCAAAAGAATAATGAGAAATTAGAAAAGAAAATAGATCAAAATAGGGAAGATATTAGTAAGAGTATTACAGATCAATTAAGGGAAGATATGCAAAAGAGTCATAGGGAATTAAGAGAAGATATTGGTAAAAGCTTAGAACAAAACAGGGAAGAAATGGAAAAGAAGTTCATGGAGCTAGACAGTAGTATGATTAGAATGAAAAATGAAAATCAAGAAATGATAGCAAATGAAATAGGTGAAATTTCAAAGAAAATGCTAGACATAAGCAAGGAAATAGGTAACAAAGAAAGTGAGGTTAATACTAAAAGTGAGGTTAATGTAGAATGCACAGAGTTAGGAAGTCAAATGAGTAGTATTTCAAGTGAGATAAGAGAGATAAAAGAGGTTAGGAATGTAGATGTAAATGAGACGCAGGTTAATTTCAAAGGGGAAGTATCAGAAATACAGAATGAGACAGTAATGCAAAGAAATAAATTGTACCAAGATGTTCAGAATGAAAACTCCAGTCCAGTACAGTTTAGTACAGATTTGTCAGAGTATTCTCAAAGTAAAGAGATAGCAGAAGACTTGAAAATGAAAGTTGTTAAAAGATGTATTGTTCAGGAAACTTTAGATTGTTTTCAAATGTTATCATGTGAGGAAATTTCAAATGAATACAAGAGGTTATTCATGAACAATTTGAAGGTTAGGTTACGGCTACGAGTAATGTTTAGCCACATACAATTTGATCCAGGAGGGTAAATAGCAATGTGATGTAAAGTAAATGCTGGATAGTTAAAGATGACTTGCAGAGAAATGTATTGGAACGTAAGAGGGTTAACTAAATATATATGTTATTTGAAAAGAGAAATAAATTGCTATAAAAAAAAAAAAAAAGAGAAATGTTTAAAAAAAAAAAAAATAAATAAATAAATTAAATTTTTAGTAACTGTAACAACATTTGAAAATTAAGAATGCAAAGATTGAAACTTAAGATGATATTAAATTAAAAGTACGTAAATATAATTCCAAGATTTAAAAATTAAGAATGCAAAGATTGAAACTTAATATGATATTAAATTAAAAGTACGTAAATACAATTCAAAGAGTATTGTTAAAATAAAATTCAGAATAACAAAAATGGTAAAAATAATTCAAAACAAATACTTATGTAGCAAACAGAAAAGGTGAAACATTGTCAAGATTTAAGAGATGTAAATATATTTGCAAAGTACAAAATAAAAAAAAAAAAATTGGTAAATATAATTAAAAATAATTGAAACAAATACTTATGTAGCAAACAGAAAATGTGACACAGTGCCTAGATTTAAGAGATGTAAATATATGTAAAGGGTGAATATTTTGGTAAATATGTATAGTAATTACAAAAAAATTCTTGAATTGATAAATTTTTGGTATAAGAAAGTAAACCATTTTTTTGTAACACTAGTTAAATAATTTATGGTAAAGTATTTGCTATAAAAAAAAAATTGTAATGCAAGATTAATATCTAAATTAATTAAACCAAAGCCAGTAAGTAGTGGCGAGATAAAACATATGTCGTGTGCTAAATGCGTGTGAAGTGTTAAGTGAAAGTGAATAGCGTGTGTTACAAGATTTAGGAGACTAAAAACAAAATTATAAAATTTCCAAACAGGTTATAAATGTTTATAATTATGTTTCTAGTGGGGCATATGAGACGGTAATTTGTATCACAAATTACTTTAATGTAAATAATTATTTTAATATGAATATGTATTTTTATGTAACATTGATTTCAGAGGTTTAATAATTGTAATTATTATTGGTAAATAATAATATACGGCTCTATTGAAACTGTTAACAATAACACAATAATGCAATGAAGGGGTGAGTTGTTTATCGTTACCGGGAACCAGGAAGTTACGTAATAGTTCGCGCCTTTTCAGTAAAAAAAAGCTTCCAGAATGTTCTATTAAAGCATATGTATTCGTGGTTTTTATTGGGTATTAAAATAGACGCTAATGTTGGCGCGTTTTATTAGCCAATGGTAACTCATTTATAATCTTTAGGTGTATCTTAAGGCAAGCCTATAAATAAGCCAGGTCGAGTTAGCGGGTCCCCCAGTTCGGCAAGATTCTCAAAACATTACACATCGTCCCCCAGTGTGCAACAAGATTCTCAACATATAACACGTCAGCTCCCAGTTCAACAAGATTCTCATGTCGGTCTCTAAATTCATTAAGTTACGCGCAGCAGAAGTACGAGAAATCTTATAAAGTATTATACAGTTAAATATATAAAGTTGAAGTACGTGAGTTAAAAGTGATAAGAAGTTATTACAAACAGTTTCAGTATGGCGAGTATCCAAATTAATTTGTCAAAGTGTTCGTGAACGTGTTCTGCAATAAAGATTATAAAACACATTTCTTCACTAGTAATTTTTGGATAAAAGATTCCTTTCCGCTTCACAACCTGTAAGAAAAACATGCCTACCAGATCAGATGATAGCTAGCCGGTGGACATTTAAAATTCATGCAAATTGCTAACGCCAGAGGGATCTACGGACCAGACCAAACCAGCGAGTGACGTCACACAAGATGGCAACGCAGAAGTCAACATAACATTCTCCCATCATATTGGCTTCCATAACGTGGTGCTATAAACACGTAAAATTGCTATTGCAAATTGGCTCCCATACGTGGGGCAGTTAAAGTTATGTAAACAAACAATTATTTGCAACACACATATTTGTTATCACTCGCAAATTGGCTCCCATACGTGGGGCAGTTAAAGTTATATAAACAAACAATTATTTGCAACACACATATTTGTTATCACTCGCAAATTGGCTCCCATACGTGGGGCAACACATGTGAAGTAAACACATATTTGCACTCGCACACTTCACTTGTGTGATTTATTTAACTTCTCACTGTCACTTCACTTGTGTGATGTATTTAACTTCTCACTGTCACTTCACTTGTTGATTTATTTAACTTCTCACTGTCACTTCACTTGTTGATTTATTTAACTTCTCACTGTCACTTCACTAGTGTGATTTATTTAACTTCTCACTGTCACTTCACTAGTGTGATTTATTTAACTGCTCACTGTCACTTCACTTGTGTGATTTATTTAACTTCTCACTGTCACTTCACTAGTGTGATTTATTTAACTTCTCACTGTCACTTCAGTAGTGTGATTTATTTAACTTCTCACTGTCACTTCACTTGTGTGATTTATTTAACTTCTCACTGTCACTTCACTAGTGTGATTTATTTAACTTCTCACTGTCACTTCACTAGTGTGATTTATTTAACTTCTCACTGTCACTTCACTTGTGTGATTTATTTAACTTCTCACTGTCACTTCACTAGTGTGATTTATTTAACTTCTCACTGTCACTTCACTTGTTGATTTATTTAACTTCTCACTGTCACTTCACTTGTTGATTTATTTAACTTCTCACTGTCACTTCACTAGTGTGATTTATTTAACTTCTCACTGTCACTTCACTTGTTGATTTATTTAACTTCTCACTGTCACTTCACTAGTGTGATTTATTTAACTTCTCACTGTCACTTCACTTGTGTGATTTATTTAACTTCTCACTGTCACTTCACTGGTGTGATTTATTTAACTTCTCACTGTCACTTCACTGGTGTGATTTATTTAAGTTCTCACTGCTACTTCACTGGTGTGATTTATTTAACTTCTCACTGTCACTTCACTGGTGTGATTTATTTAACTTCTCACTGTCACTTCACTGGTGTGATTTATTTAAGTTCTCACTGTCACTTTACTGGTGTGATTTATTTAAGTTCTCACTGTCACTTCACTGGTGTGATTTATTTAACTTCTCACTGTCACTTTACTGGTGTGATTTGTTTAAGTTCTCACTGCTACTTCACTGGTGTGATTTATTTAAGTTCTCACTGCTACTTCACTGGTGTGATTTATTTAACTTCTCACTGTCACTTCACTGGTGTGATTTATTTAAGTTCTCACTGCTACTTCACTGGTGTGATTTATTTAACTTCTCACTGTCACTTTACTGGTGTGATTTGTTTAACTTCTCACTGTCACTTCACTGGTGTGATTTATTTAAGTTCTCACTGTCACTTCACTGGTGTGATTTATTTAACTTCTCACTGTCACTTCACTGGTGTGATTTATTTAAGTTCTCACTGTCACTTCACTAGTGTGATTTATTTAACTTCTCACTGTCACTTCACTGGTGTGATTTATTTAACTTCTCACTGTCACTTCACTGGTGTGATTTATTTAAGTTCTCACTGTCACTTCACTGGTGTGATTTATTTAACTTCTCACTGTCACTTCACTGGTGTGATTTATTTAAGTTCTCACTGTCACTTCACTGGTGTGATTTAGTTAAGTTCTCACTGTCACTTCACTGGTGTGATTTACTCAGTTCTCATTGCTACTTCACTGGTGTGATTTAGTTAAGTTCTCACTGTCATTTCACTGGTTTGATTTAGTTAAGATCTCACCGGCACTTCACCGGTGTGATTTAGTTAAGTTCTCACTGTCACTTCACTGGTTTGATTTAGTTAAGTTCTCACTGTCAATTCACTGGTGTGATTTAGTTAAGTTCTCACTGTCACTTCACTGGTGTGATTTAGTTAAGTTCTCACTGCTACTTCACTGGTGTGATTTAGTTAAGTTCTCACTCACTACACTGGTGTGATTTAGTTAAGTTCTCACTGTCACTCCACTGGTGTGATTTAGTTAAGATCTCACTGTCACTTCACTTGTGTGATGTATTTAACTTCTCACTGTCACTTCACTTGTTGATTTATTTAACTTCTCACTGTCACTTCACTTGTTGATTTATTTAACTTCTCACTGTCACTTCACTAGTGTGATTTATTTAACTTCTCACTGTCACTTCACTTGTGTGATTTATTTAACTTCTCACTGTCACTTCACTAGTGTGATTTATTTAAGTTCTCACTGTCACTTCACTTGTTGATTTATTTAACTTCTCACTGTCACTTCACTGGTGTGATTTATTTAAGTTCTCACTGCTACTTCACTGGTGTGATTTATTTAACTTCTCACTGTCACATTACTGGTGTGATTTGTTTAACTTCTCACTGTCACTTCACTGGTGTGATTTATTTAAGTTCTCACTGTCACTTCACTGGTGTGATTTATTTAACTTCTCACTGTCACTTCACTGGTGTGATTTATTTAAATTCTCACTGTCACTTCACTAGTGTGATTTATTTAACTTCTCACTGTCACTTCACTGGTGTGATTTATTTAACTTCTCACTGTCACTTCACTGGTGTGATTTATTTAAGTTCTCACTGTCACTTCACTGGTGTGATTTATTTAACTTCTCACTGTCACTTCACTGGTGTGATTTATTTAACTTCTCACTGTCACTTCACTGGTGTGATTTATTTAAGTTCTCACTGTCACTTCACTGGTGTGATTTAGTTAAGTTCTCACTGTCACTTCACTGGTGTGATTTACTCAGTTCTCATTGCTACTTCACTGGTGTGATTTAGTTAAGTTCTCACTGTCATTTCACTGGTTTGATTTAGTTAAGATCTCACCGGCACTTCACCGGTGTGATTTAGTTAAGTTCTCACTGTCACTTCACTGGTTTGATTTAGTTAAGTTCTCACTGTCAATTCACTGGTGTGATTTAGTTAAGTTCTCACTGTCACTTCACTGGTGTGATTTAGTTAAGTTCTCACTGCTACTTCACTGGTGTGATTTAGTTAAGTTCTCACTCACTACACTGGTGTGATTTAGTTAAGTTCTCACTGTCACTCCACTGGTGTGATTTAGTTAAGATCTCACTGTCACTTCACTGGTGTGATTTAGTTAAGTTCTCACTGTCACTTCACTGGTGTGATTTAGTTAAGTTCTCACTGTCACTTCACTGGTGTGATTTAATTTAGTTCTCAATTCACTTCACTGGTGTGATTTAGTCAGTTCTCATTGCTACTTTACTGGTGTGATTTAGGTAAGTTCTCACTGTCATTTCACTGGATTGATTTAGTTAAGATCTCATCGGCACTTTACCGGTGTGATTTAGTTAAGTTCTCACTGTCACTTCACTGGTGTGATTTAGTTAAGTTCTCACTGTCAATTCACTGGTGTGATTTAGTTAAGTTCTCACTGTCACTTCACTAGTGTGATGTAGTTAAGTTCTCACTGCTACTTCACTGGTGTGATTTAGTTAAGTTCTCACTGTCACTTCACTGGTGTGATTTAGTTAATTTCTCACTGTCACTTCACTGGTGTGATTTAGTTAAGTTCTCACTGGCACTTCACTGGTGTGATTTAGTTAAGATCTCACTGTCACTTCACTGGTGTGATGTAGTTAAGTTCTCACTGCTACTTCACTGGTGCGATTTATTTAACTTCTCACTGTCACTTCACTGGTGTGATTTAGTTAAGTTCTCACTGTCACTTCACTTGTGTGATTTATTTAAGTTCTCACTGTCACTTCACTAGTGTGATTTAGTTAAGTTCTCACTGTCACTTCACTAGTGTGGTTTATTTAAGTTCTCACTGCTACTTCACTGGTGTGATTTATTTAACTTCTCACTGTCACTTCACTTGTGTGATTTATTTAACTTCTCACTGTCACTTCACTTGTGTGATTTATTTAACTTCTCACTGTCACTTCACTTGTGTGATGTATTTAACTTCTCACTGTCACTTCACTTGTGTGATTTAGTTAAGCTCTCACTGTCACTTCACTGGTGTGATTTATTTAACTTCTCAATTTCACATCACTGGTGTGATTAATTTAAGTTCTCACTATCACTTCACTGGTGTGATTTATTTAACTTCTCACTGTCACTTCACTTGTTGATTAATTAACTTCTCACTGTCACTTCACTTGTGTGATTTATTTAACTTCTCACTGTCACTTCACTTGTGTGATTTATTTAACTTCTCACTGTCACTTCACTTGTGTGATTTATTTAACTTCTCACTGTCACTTCACTTGTGTGATTTATTTAACTTCTCACTGTCACTTCACTAGTGTGATTTATTTAACTTCTCACTGTCACTTCACTTGTGTGATTTATTTAACTTCTCACTGTCACTTCACTTGTGTGATTTATTTAACTTCTCACTGTCACTTCACTGGTGTGATTTATTTAAGTTCTCACTGCTACGTCACTGGTGTGATTTATTTAACTTCTCACTGTCACTTTACTGGTGTGATTTATTTAACTTCTCACTGTCACTTCACTGGTGTGATTTATTTAAGTTCTCACTGTCACTTCACTGGTGTGATTTATTTAACTTCTCACTGTCACTTCACTGGTGTGATTTATTTAAGTTCTCACTGTCACTTCACTAGTGTGATTTATTTAACTTCTCACTGTCACTTCACTGGTGTGATTTATTTAACTTCTCACTGTCACTTCACTGGTGTGATTTATTTAAGTTCTCACTGTCACTTCACTGGTGTGATTTATTTAACTTCTCACTGTCACTTCACTGGTGTGATTTGTTTAACTTCTCACTGTCACTTCACTGGTGTGATTTATTTAAGTTCTCACTGTCACTTCACTAGTGTGATTTATTTAACTTCTCACTGTCACTTCACTGGTGTGATTTATTTAACTTCTCACTGTCACTTCACTGGTGTGATTTATTTAAGTTCTCACTGTCACTTCACTCGTGTGATTTATTTAACTTCTCACTGTCACTTCACTGGTGTGATTTATTTAACTTCTCACTGTCACTTCACTAGTGTGATTTATTTAACTTCTCACTGTCACTTCACTTGTGTGATTTATTTAAGTTCTCACTGTCACTTCACTGGTGTGATTTATTTATTTTCTCACTGTCACTTCACTGGTGTGATTTATTTAACTTCTCACTGTCACTTCACTAGTGTGATTTATTTAAGTTCTCACTGTCACTTCACTGGTGTTATTTATTTAAGTTCTCTCTGTCACTTCACTGGTGTGATTTAGTTAAGTTCTCACTGTCACTTCACTGGTGTGATTTAGTTAAGTTCTCACTGTCACTTCACTAGTGTGATTTATTTAACTTCTCACTGTCACTTCACTGGTGTGATTTATTTAACTTCTCACTGTCACTTCACTAGTGTGATTTAGTTAAGTTCTCACTGTCACTTCACTAGTGTTATTTAGTTAAGTTCTCAGTGTCACTTCACTAGGGTGATTTATTTAACTTCTCACTGTCACTTCACTGGTGTGATTTATTTAACTTCTCACTGTCACTTCACTAGTGTGATTTATTTAACTTCTCACTGTCACTTCACTGGTGTGATTTATTTAACTTCTCACTGTCACTTCACTGGTGTGATTTATTTAACTCCTCACTGTCACTTCACTAGTGTGATTTAGTTAAGTTCTCACTGTCACTTCACTAGTGTGATTTATTCGACTTCTCACTGTCACTTCACTGGTGTGATTTATTTAACTTCTCACTGTCACTTCACTGGTGTGATTTAGTTAAGTTCTCACTGTCACTTCACTAGTGTGATTTAGTTAAGTTCTCACTGTCACTTCACTGGTGTGATTTAGTTAAGTTTTCACTGTCACTTCACTGGTGTGATTTATTTAACTTCTCACTGTCACTTCACTGGTGTGATTTAGTTAAGTTCTCACTGTCACTTCACTAGTGTGATTTAGTTAAGTTCTCACTTTCATTTCACTAGTGTGATTTAGTTCTTTTCTCTCTCTCAGTTCACTAATTGATGTAGTTCAATTTTTTTTTTTTTGTGTATTCAGTAGTGTGATTTGGCTCAATTTTTATTGTCATTTCACTGGTGTGATTTGATTCAGTTTTCCTTGTTACTTCACTAGTGTGATATAGTTCAGTTTCGCTGTAGTTCACAATATTCTATACCACTTATACTCTTGTTTTTCATCCATAGATGTGGCAACAAAATCTAAGAAGTGTACCATCAGCAACAGTCATAATGGATGTCAAAATAGAAATCAAAGAAGAGGACCCTCTCTCAGATAACTTATCCTCAAATAATGAGAGAGATGCTGCTGTATGTGCAGTCAAAGTAGAGACTCCAGAAGTCCTGGTGCAGATTGACAGCAAGAGAACTGGGAGAGGTAGTGTTTCTGAACATTTTACGAACACAATTGAAGCTGAAATTAAAGAAGAAGTTTGGTGGCAGGAAGGAATACTGCCAGTAGCTGATAGTGAAATTATAGTAAGTTTTGTAAAAAATCTAATTTTTTGATGATAAACTAGATACCAAAATTTGAATAATAACACAAAAACTATTTCAAAGCTCAAGCCTTCTACACTACAAAAATTGTCCAATTATTTGAGTTATGTATCAGTAGAGTTGCTTAGATTACGAGTTTATGAGCTGCAAGCTCCTAATGTAAATACTGGAAAGGTACAGTACAACTCCCTGACCTGGAAATGTTTGACATTCACCTCTTCCACCAGTCCTATAACAGAGGCAAATTGTTAAAGTCATGTGCAGACATTTGAATCGCGGCAATGGCCTAATAAATCTGAAGAATCTTATAAATATTATATGGCATTCATACTTGCCAACTTTTATGCTGTCTCTATAAAATGTATGGAAGCAGAGGTATTTTTACAGCTTTGTTGGTGCATTTAAGGTGTTAGAGATTTACACCACGGACATGACAAAGCACTAAATTCTATTGCATTATATTTTAACTGAAGGTACATACTGAATGGTATACAGTTCTACGATAGACCAGAGCTTATCTGTGTGTGTGTATCCTTCATCATGATCATGGCCCCTGTTCACTGGGCTGCAACAAAATGTATAGCACCACTAGTGCCTCTAGTAAGTGGTATACAGTTCTACAATAGACCAGAGTTTATGTGTGTCTATCCTTCATCATGATCATGGTCCCCAGTCACTGGGCTGCAACAAAATGTATAGCATCCCTAGTGACCTCTAGTAAATGGTATACAGTATTATGATAGACCAGAGCTTATCTGTGTCTATTCTTCATCATGATCATGGTCCCCCTTCACTTGGCTGCAACAAAATGTATAGCATCCCTAGTGACCTCTAGTAAATGGTATACAGTATTATGATAGACCAGAGCTTATCTGTGTCTATTCTTCATCATGATCATGGTCCCCATTCACTGGGCTGCAACAAAATGTATAGCATCCCTAGTGACCTCTAGTAAATGGTATACAGTATTATGATAGACCAGAGCTTATCTGTGTCTATTCTTCATCATGATCATGGTCCCCCTTCACTTGGCTGCAACAAAATGTGTAGCACCACTAGTGACCTCTAGTAAATGATATACAGTGCTATGATAGACCAGAGCTTATCTGTGTGTCTATCCTTCATCATGATCATGGTCCCCCTTCACTGGACTGCAACAAAATGTATAGCACCACTAGTGACCTCTAGTAAATGGTATACAGTATTATGATAGACCAGAGCTTATCTGTGTCTATTCTTCATCATGATCATGGTCCCCCTTCACTTGGCTGCAACAAAATGTGTAGCACCACTAGTGACCTCTAGTAAATGGTATACAGTGCTATGATAGACCAGAGCTTATCTGTGTGTCTATCCTTCATCATGATCAGGGTCCCCCTTCACTTGGCTGCAACAAAACGTATAGCACCACTAGTGACTTCTAGTAAGTGGTATACAGTGGTATGATAGACCAGAGCTTATCAGTGTGTCTATCCATCATTATCATGGTTCCCGTTCACTGGGCTGCAACAAAATATATAGCACCACTAGTGACCTCTACTAAATAGAATGCAGTGCTATGATAGACCAGAGCTTATCTGTGTGTCTATCCTTCATGATCATGGTACCCATTCACTGTGCTGCAAATGTATAGCACCACTAGTGGCCTCTAGTAAGTGGTAGTGGTAGTGGTGGTATTTATTAAGTATTTAGTATTACATTAATTGCATAACACAGTCACATGGGTCATAAGACCGTACATGCTCTCTAGAAAAATACCTGGTCTGTATACGTGACTTGCAATATCAACCAGAAAACCATTATTTTTTTTTATAATCACCGCACTATATACATACATATAAAATTGAAAAAACACTGAAAAAAAAAACACACACACACACACGCACACGCACCCCCGCACGCACGCGCGCACACACTCTCTCTCTCAAGCACCACATATGTTTAAAGAAAGATTACATAAACACCTTATCTCTTAGTACACGTACTTCCATTAAGTATGTGCCCAAGTTTGGCCAGTTTTGGCTGTTTAGAATCATGTCCCAGCATGCTGTCCTCCGTCTGTTGGAAGCCAAAAATACTTCCGGTAATAGTTTTTTCCTAATACCCTCCATCTGCACGCATGCTGCCAAAATATGCGTCCAGCCTTCTTGTTCCCCGCATAATGGGCAAATCCTCCTGCGATCGTCATCAGCAATCTTGCGAGCTTTCCACCCTCCCAACCTAAGCCATGCTATTCCAGTCCTCTGTTTGATACCTAATTCCAAAGTATATGTTTCCTTACCCCATCTAGTTTTTATTTCATTTTGTAGCTCCAATGTTGATCTTTGTCTACATTCAGATTCTATTTTCTGCCTGTTTATATCGCATAGTCGTCTTTTGACCTTTCTCACGGCACTGTGTGTATTTTCATTACCCCTTTGCCAGATATCATTTAAGCCAATTTTTGATAATTCGCGTTGCAACCCCGCCGCCCACCATTTTGGATGCTCTATGTTGTTCATTTGATGACGATAACATATTGCTCTCAGAGTTGTTTGATCACCTTTAATTATTCACAGCCAGTACCTAACTACGTTTAGTTTAGCAAATACAGCATCTTCCCAGCATCCTACCTCCCGAAGAACTCCGTAGTTTGAAGTACCCCTCCCCAACCCTAGAATGCGCTTCCAGAAATTGCATTGTATTTTATTTACATTATCCACCCTCTCCCATCCCCACACTTCACTGCCGTATAGTAATGAGGACCTAACCATTGCTTCATACATGGTCTGTAATGTTTTTACTGGCATATCTGGTACCCGTGTCAGTATCCGTAATACTTCAGAAAGTTGTCCAATCCCTTTGTGTTTTATAAACTCCATGTTCTTGTTCCATTTTCCGCCCATATCAAACCTTACTCCTAGGTAATCGAAGTGTTTAACATTTTGAATTTCTTCCTCCCCATAGGTCCACTTTTCATGTTGGCCGTACACATATCCATTTTTAAAGGTGACTGTTTTAGTTTTAAGAATATTTACCTCCATACCGCATTGCCTACAGTATTGTCGAAGAGCGTTTAAACCAGACTGCAATCCTTTTATCGTTTTAGAAAGAATTACAATGTCATCCGCGTACAAAAGAATTGGTATTTTTTGGTCTGCGATTGTCGGTGCATCTATGTCTTCCTCCGTCATCACGCTAACAACATCATCAATAAACAAATTAAAGAGTAACGGAGATGTTTAACCCCCCTCTGCGCTATGTTACATTCTGATGTATTGTGCTGATCGGTCTTGATAACAAACTTAACTTCTTTATACATTGCCCTAAGTGCTCTAGTCATTTTCCCCGAAAGTCCTTTACGTGTTAATTTCTCCCAGAGAGCACTACGTTCTACAGTATCAAATGCCATTTTAAAATCTACAAATACAGTATATACCTTACCACCTTTATTTCTCAAATTGTCATCAATTATTGTTTTCAGAACAAAGACATTGTCAATAGTCGAGAAACCTTCCCTAAATCCTGCCTGAAATTTAGAAATCCTATGATGTGTCTTAGCCCAACACTTAATTCTTTCATATAAGATTCTACTGTAAATTTTTCCAAATATAGAGAGCAGCGAGATACCCCTGTAATTTCCTGGAATGCTGTAACTCCCTTTGCCCTTGTAAAGAGGTTGGATAATGGCAGTTTTCCATGCTTCCGGATATTCTCCGCCTTCAAAAATTTTATTGAAGCTTTTTCTATAGAAATCTACCATTTTATTAACTTCTAGCGAGATCTTGAAAAACTCAGCTGACAAGCCCTCTATACCAGCTGTCTTCCCGTTTTTTAAACATTTTATTGCACGAACAACCTCTGCTGTGCTAATTTCATAATCAAGCATTTGCACAATTGGAGCCCCAGTCATCCCTTCAGTGGCCAAAGTATTTAATTGTATCCTAAACTCCCCTCCTTCATAGACTGTTTTAAAGTGCTTTATCCATTCTCCAGCAGGGATAGTTGCCTGAATGGACCTTCGCCTTCGAATCTGTCTAATAACTTTCCACATGTCACCAATTTCCCCATTTTCGACTACTTCACGTACCTCTTCTGCCTTTGCATCCTGCCAAGCTGTTTTGCTCTGCTTTAGGACTTCCCTATATGACTTTCTTAGATTTGCAAAAGAAATTCTACGTTCTTCACCCCCCTCTCTTCTGTATTTGACAAGTGCAGATTCCGCTGCTTTCTTCGCTGTTTTACACTGATCGTTATACCAACTATTTGATGTTAAGCTGTTTGATGCATTACCCCTTCCTGTTAGCATGTGCGCACTTGCTTTCTGTACAATATTAGTTATGTTCTGTATACTTTCAGTTCCTTTGTGTTGATCTACGTCAAAAGATATAATTTCGTTTTCTAAAGTGTTAATAAATATCTCCTTTCCTGCCTCCCTCCATCTATATTTAAACAATGGCGTCAATGTTTCGCATGCGCTTTCACCCCTTGTATAAGAAACCAGCCGAGATGTTTTTAGAGTCATTATCAGTGGAAAATGATGAGAGTCAATGCTGTTTTCAACCTTAAAATTTTGAACTAACGGCAATACGTCCTGTGAACACAGAATGTAGTCAATGACACTACTCCCATTCGTATGCACAAATGTTACTTCCCCTGACATGTCCGAACCGTATTTCCCGTTCATTATTTCTAACTCGTAGGCGTCACAAAAGAACAATAACTCTTTTCCTCTTGCATTCAGGATTGAGTCCTTGCTGTTTCTGCCGGGTTTTCTGTTATCTAAGTCCCCTTTTTTAATTGTAATATTTTCTTGCCGTATCCTAGCATTCAGATCACCCATTATTATTAGCTTTACATCCTGATATTCGTCCCTGATTTCTACAATTGTTTCCCCTAAATCTGTAAAGAATTCTGGCTCAGCATACTGGGACGTAACCGGCTGGCGATATACAGTTATAACAGCAATATTAATATCAGCTATATTACAATATATACAGGTTGCTCCCCTGAGATGACTATGTATTTCCTTAATAGACTGTACATAATTACTCTTAAAGAAAGTAGCAACGCCCCCAGGATATCTCCCCCTTCTACCTCTCACTTCTGAACCACTAAAGACACCTTGGAATTCACTTATGTCCACAGTTTCATTGTTTTTTAGCCAAGTCTCTGCTAACCCAATTATGTCCAAGTTATTTACCAAGTTCAAAAATTGACCACTAGCCAGTTTTCCCCTCAAACCTTCCACATTCCAAAACCCCACTGACAGCTGGGCATCTTCATTCTATCTGTTTGTTGTTGTCTTACCTCCTACTCCTAGTGTGCTGGTTCTCCCTGTCCTTTGTGACCTGCGGGCTGGTTGCACTGACACCCTCCTCCCTGCTGACGTTGCCATTGTTTTTGTCGTCTGGCCGTCTTGGACCCTGTTACCTGCTGTCCCTTCCGGTAGAGGTGTAACCATACTGCCTTCGAGGGCTCGATGCTCTGCAGAAATGATGCCAACCTCCTCTCCTTGAATTTCTGCTATCTTCTTGTCGATTTCTTCCAGCTCTGCTTTGGTTCTTATTCGCCCGTTTATTAAAAGTTTGTCAAATTTAATTACTGCATGACAACCCTGTGATTTTGCATTTATCATATGGCGATGAAGAAATTCACGTTCTCGTCGGATCTTTTCACTGAAATCCTCTCTTATAAACACACCTGTACCTTTAAGATACTTTCTATCTCGGAGAATGGCAGATTTGCACTTATATGACAGTAGTTTACATACAATTGGCCGCCTGTTGCCTGCTTTACCGACACGGTGCGCTCTTTCAATATCGTCAGGCCTGAGATGAACTCCAATCTGGGCCACAACTTCTAGCACCTTGTTCTCCGTGATGTCCCAGCTTTCATTCTCTTCTTCCGTTAATCCATATATAACAATATTATTTCTTCTTGACTGGTTTTCTAAGTAGTCCACCTTGCCCTCCAACCACTCACATCTTGCCTCCAACTCCTTCACCCGTGTCTCAGACTTCTCCAGGGATTCCATCATGGAGTTAATAATTCCTAATAGCTCGCTGTGACGAACTTTACTTTCCGCGAAACCACTTTTCACTTCACTCCTCAACTTGTCCAACAGACCTTCAATATTCGCCATATTTGCACAACGCTTCTTGAGATTACTACTACTCACAGAGCGGACCGGAAACGCGTCTACACCCGACCGCTGCTCGAACAAGACCTCCTCTAGTAAGTGGTATATAGTGCTATGATAGACCAGAGCTTATCTGTGTGTCTATCCTTCATTATGATCATGGTCCCCGTTCACTGGGCTCAACAACATGTATAGCACCACGAGTAAGCTCTAGTAAATGGTATACACTGCTATAATTCACCAAGGCTTATCTGTGTGTATATTCTTCACATTCATCATGGTCCCCCTTCACTGGGTTGCAACAAAATGTGTAGCACCACTAGTGACCTCTAGTAAATGATATACAGTAATATGATAGACCAGATCTTACCTGTGTGTCAATCCTTCATCAAGATCATGGTCCCCGTTCACTGGGCTGCAACAAAATGTATAGCACCACTAGTGACCTCTAGTAAATGATATACAGTGCTATGATAGACCAGAGCTTATCTGTGTTTCTATCCTTCATTATGATCATGGCCCCCATTCACTGGGCTGCAACAAAATGTATAGCAACACTAGTGACCTCTAGTAAATGGTATACAGTGTTATGATAAACCAAAGCTTATCTGTATGTCTATCCTTCATCATGATCACGGTCCGATTCATTGGTCTGTAACAAAGTGTATAGCACCACTAGTGACCTCTAAAAATGGTATACAGTGCTATGATAGACCAGAGCTTATCTGTGTGTCTATCCTTCATCATGATCATGGTCCCCATTCTCTGGGCTGCAACAAAATGTGTAGCACCACTAGTGACATCTAGTAAATGATATACAGCGCTATGATAGACCAGAGCTTATCTGTGTGTCCATCCTTCATCATGATCATGGTCCCCATTCACTGGCCTGCAACAAAATGTGTAGCACCACAAGTGACCTCTAGTAAATAATATACAGTGCTATGATAGACCATAGCTTATCTATGTGCCTATCCTTCATCATGATCATGGTCCCCGTTCACTGGGCTGTAGCAAAATGTATAGCACCACTAGTGACTTCTAGTAAATGATATACAGTGCTATGATAGACCAGAGCATACCAATAATATGATCGATTACAATAAATATTATCCTACTGGACCAATAACATGATCACTTACAATAATCTGTATCCTACTGAACCAATAACATGATTACTTACAGTAATCTGTATCCTACTGTACCAATAACATGATTACTTACAATAATCTGTATACTACTGGACCAATAACATGATAACTTACAGTAATCTGTATACTACTGGACCAATAACATGATTACTTACAATAATCTGTATCCTACTGAACCAATAACATGATTACTTACAATAATCTGTATATTATTGGACCAACAACATGATAACTTACAGTAATCTGTATACTACTGGACCAATAACATGATTACTTACAATAATCTGTATCCTACTGAACCAATAACATGATTACTTACAATAATCTGTATCCTACTGAACCAATAACATGATCACTTACAATAATCTGTATCCTACTGTTCCAATAACATGATCGCTTACAATAATCTGTATACTACTGAACCAATAACATGATCAATTACAATAATCTGTATCCTACTGAACCAATTACATGATCACTTATAATAGTCTGTATCCTACTGAAGCAATTACATGATTACTTACAATAATTTGTATCCTACTGAACCAATTACATGATCACTTACAATAATCTGTATCCTACTGAACCAATTACATGATCACTAACAATAATCTGTATCCTACTGAACCAATTACATGATCACTTACAATAATCTGTATCCTACTGAACCAATAACATGATCACTTACAATAATCTGTATCCTACTGAACCAATAACATGATCACTTACAATAATCTGTATCCTACTGGATCAATAATATGATCACTTACAATAATCTGTATCCTACTGGACCAATAACATGATCACTTACAATAATCTGTATCCTACTGAACCAATTACATGATCACTTACAATAATCTGTATCCTACTGAACCAATAACTGATCACTAACAATAATCTGTATCCTACTGAACCAATTACATGATCACTTACAATAATCTGTATCCTACTGAACCAATTACATGATCACTTACAATAATCTGTATCCTACTGAACCAATTACATGATCACTTACAATAATCTGTATCCTACTGAACCAATTACATGATCACTAACAATAATCTGTATCCTACTGAACCAATTACATGATCACTTACAATAATCTGTATCCTACTGAACCAATAACATGATCACTTACAATAATCTGTATCCTACTGAACCAATAACATGATCACTTACAATAATCTGTATCCTACTGGACCAATAATATGATCACTTACAATAATCTGTATCCTACTGAACCAATAACATGATCACTTACAATAATCTGTATCCTACTGAACCAATAACATGATCACTTACAATAATCTGTATCCTACTGAACCAATAACATGATCACTTACAATAATCTGTATCCTACTGGACCAATAATATGATCACTTACAATAATCTGTATCCTACTGAACCAATAACATGATCACTTACAATAATCTGTATCCTACTGAACCAATAATATGATCACTTACAATAATCTGTATCCTACTGAACCAATAACATGATCACTTACAATAATCTGTATCCTACTGAACCAATAACATGATCACTTACAATAATCTGTATCCTACTGGACCAATAATATGATCACTTACAATAATCTGTATCCTACTGAACCAATAATATGATCACTTACAATAATCTGTATCCTACTGGACCAATAATATGATCACTTACAATAATCTGTATCCTACTGAACCAATAATATGATCACTTACAATAATCTGTATCCTACTGGACCAATAACATGATCACTTACAATAATCTGTATCCTACTGAACCAATTACATGATCACTAACAATAATCTGTATCCTACTGAACCAATTACATGATCACTTACAATAATCTGTATCCTACTGAACCAATAACATGATCACTTACAATAATCTGTATCCTACTGAACCAATAACATGATCACTTACAATAATCTGTATCCTACTGGATCAATAATATGATCACTTACAATAATCTGTATCCTACTGGACCAATAACATGATCACTTACAATAATCTGTATCCTACTAGACCATTACATGATCACTTACAATAATCTCTATACTATTGAACCAATAACATGATAACTTACAATAATCTGTATACTACTGAACTAATAACATGATTACTTACAATAATCTGTATACTATTGAACCAATAACATGATAACTTACAATAATCTGTATACTACTGGACCAATAACTGATCACTTACAATAATCTCTATACTACTGGACCAATAACATGATCACTTGCAATAATCTGTATACAACTGGACCAATAACATGATCACCTACAATAATCTGTATAGTACTGAACGAATTACATGATCACTTACAATAATCTGTATCCTACTGAACCAATTACATAATCAGTTACAATAATTTGTATCCTACTGAACCAATAATATTATCACTTATAATAAATTGTATACTACTGAACCAATAATACGATCCCTTACAATAATCTGTATACTACTGGACCAATTACATGATCGCCTGCAATAATCTGTATACTACTGAACCAATAATATGATCACTTACAATAATCTGTATACTATTGAACCAATAACATGATCAATTACAATAAATTATATCCTACTGGACCAATAACATGATCAATTACAATAAATTATATCCTAGTGGACCAATAACATGATCAATTACAATAATCTGTATACTACTGAACCAATAACATGATTACTTACAATAATCTGTATACTACTGGACCAATAACTGATCACTTACAATAATCTCTATACTACTGGACCAATAACATGATCACTTGCAATAATCTGTATACAACTGGACCAATAACATGATCACCTACAATAATCTGTATAGTACTGAACGAATTACATGATCACTTACAATAATCTGTATCCTACTGAACCAATTACATAATCAGTTACAATAATTTGTATCCTACTGAACCAATAATATTATCACTTATAATAAATTGTATACTACTGAACCAATAATACGATCCCTTACAATAATCTGTATACTACTGGACCAATTACATGATCGCCTGCAATAATCTGTATACTACTGAACCAATAATATGATCACTTACAATAATCTGTATACTATTGAACCAATAACATGATCAATTACAATAAATTATATCCTACTGGACCAATAACATGATCAATTACAATAAATTATATCCTAGTGGACCAATAACATGATCAATTACAATAATCTGTATACTACTGAACCAATAACATGATTACTTACAATAATCTGTATACTATTGAACCAATAACATGATCAATTACAATAAATTATATCCTACTGAACCAATAACATGATCAATTACAATAATCTGTATACTACTGAACCAATAACATGATTACTTAGAATAATCTGTATACTATTGAACCAATAACATGATCACTTACAATAATCTGTATCCTACTGAACCAATAACATGATCACTTACAATAATGTGTATACTACTGAACCAATAACATGATCACTTACAATAATCTGTATACTATTGAACCAATAACATGATCAATTACAATAAATTATATCCTACTTTACCAATAACATGATCAATTACAATAAATTATATCCTAGTGGACCAATAACATGATCAATTACAATAATCTGTATACTACTGAACCAATAACATGATTACTTACATTAATCTGTATACTAGTGAACCAATAATATGATGAATTACAATAAATATTATCCTACTGGACCAATATAATAATCACCTACAATAATCTGTATACTATTAAACCAATACCATGATCATTACAATAATCTGTATGCTACTGGACCAATAACATGATTACTTACAATAATCTGTATACTACTCAACCATTTACATAATCAATTACAATAATCTGTATCCTGGTGAACCAATAATATGATCGATTACAATAAATATTATCTACTAGACCAATAACATGATTACTTACAGTAATCTGTATACTGCTGAACCAATAATATGATTACTTACAGTAATCTGTATACTACTGAACCAATAACATGATCACTTACAATAATCTGTATCCTGGTGAACCAATAATATGATCGATTACAATAAATATTATCTACTGGACCAATAACATGATTACTTTGTAAGAGAACAAATTGTATATGTTTTAAGCCCCACGTTGATGCGGCAATTTGCGATGAGATTCTTACAAATGTTTGTTTACATCACGTGTGTTGAAGCCATCTTGTGACGTCATTCGTTGGTTTGGTTTGTAGCTCCATCTGGCGTAGCAATTTGTATCAGTTTTGAAATAATTTATTTTAAATGTCCTCCGGCTAGCTGTTTGGATCGAACATGTATCTCTATTCAAGTTGTGAAGCGGAAAGGAATCTTTTATCCAGAAATTACACTTAATGACGAAATTTGTTTTATAATCTTTTATTGTCGAACACGTGCACTAACACTTTTACATATTGATGTAAATACTCGCCAAACTGAAACTGTTTGTAATAACTTCTCACTTTTAACTCAAGTACTTCAACTTTGTGTATATTTAACTGTATAATACTTTAGATTCTCGTAATTTTGCTGCGCGTAACTTATGACGAACTGAAGACAGCGTGCTAGAAATTTTGATGAACTGGGCGACCGACGTGCAAGGTATTGAGAATTTTGTTGAACTGCGGGGCGATCTACCTCGGACCTGGCTTATATACTCCCACTCCTCGACATGCCTAAAGATTATAAATGAACTGCTTTTGGCTAATAAAACGCGCCAACATTAGCGTCTATTTTAATATCCAATGAAAACCACGAATACATATGCTTTAGGAAATATTCTAGAAATTTCTACCGAAAGCGCGCGAACATTACGTAACTTCCTTGTTCCCGGTAATGATAAACAACTCACCCCATCGCTGCATTATTGCGTTATTATTGACAGTTTCAGTAAAGCCGTATATTATTATTTATCAATAATAATTACAATTAATAAACCTCTGAAATCAATGTTACATAAAAATACATATTCATATTACAATCATTATTTACATTTAAGTAATTTGTGATACAAATTACCGTATCATATGCCCCACTAGAAACATAATTATAAATATTTATAACTTGTTTGGAAATTTTATAATTGTGTTTTTAGTCTCCTAAATCTTGGAACACACGCTATCACTTTCACTTAACACTTCACACGCATTTAACACACGACATATGTTTTATCTCGCCACTACTTACTGGCTCTGGTTTAATTAATTTAGATATTAATCTGACATCACAAAATTTTTTATAGCAAATACTGTACCCTGAATTATTTAATTAATGTTACCAAATTGTTTACTTTCTTAAGTTGTTGACAAAAATTTATACATTTAAGATTTTTTTGTAATTATTATACATAGTTACCAAAATATTCACCCTCTACATATATTTACATCTCTTAAATCTAGATAATGCTTTACATTTTCTGTTTGCTACATAAGTATTTGTTTTTAATTATTTTACCCATTTTTGTTATTTTGTACTTTATTTTAACAATACTCTTGGAATTGTATTTACGTATTTTTTTTTTTTTATTTTAATATCATATTAAGTTTCAATTATTACCTTCTTTTCAAATATTGTTACAGTTACTAAAAATTTAATTTCTTTCCTTTTTTTTTTTTTTAATTTATTTCTCTTTTCAAATGACATAAATAATTAACCCTCTTACGTTCCAATACATTTCTCTGCAAGTCATCTTTAACTATCCAGCATTTACTTTACATCACATTGCTATTTACCCTCCTGGATCAAATTGTGTGTGGCTAAACATTACTCGTAGCCGTATCCTAACCTTCAAATTTTTGTTCATGAATAACCTCTTGTATTCATATGACATTTCGTTCCCTGATAATATTTGAAAACAATCTAAAGTTTCCTGAACAATACATCTTTTGACAACTTTCATTTTCAATTCATCTGCTATCTTTATAACTTGAGAATACTCTGACAAATCTGTACCAAACTGTACTGGACTGGAGTTTTCATTTTGAACATCTTGGTACAATTTATTTCTTTGCATTACTGTCTCATTCTGTATTTCTGATATCTCCCCTCTGAAATTGACTTGCGCCTGATTTACATCTACATTCCTAACCTCTTTTATCTCTCTTAGCTCACTTGAAATACTACTCATTTGACTTCCTAACTCTGTACATTCTACATTAACCTCACTTTTAATATTAACCTCACCTTCTTTGTTACCTATTTCCCTGCTCATGCCTAGCATTTTCTTTGAAATTTCTCCTGTCTCACTTGCTATTACTTCCTCATTTTCATCTCTCATTTCTGGCATACTAATATCTAGCTTCGTAACTTTCTTTTCAATTTCTTCACTGCTTTGATCTACTTTTTGCTCTAATATCTCATTACTCCTACCAATATTTTCAATTGATTTCCTGTTTTGTTCTAAGCTCTTACCAATATCTTCCCTCAATTCTCTCTTATTCTGATCTAGTTTTTGTTCTAAAATCCTATCAATATCTTCTCTTAATTCCCTATTATTCTTTTGCATATCTTCCCTGTTTTGATCTATTTTCTTATTAAGATCTTCCCTGTTTTGATCTATTTTCTTACTAAGATCTTCCCTGTTTTGTTCTAAACCCTTATTTAGTATTTCACCAAAATTTCTTATCATTTCCATCATCATACTAGCATCAAAATTAACATTTCCTGCTATTCTATTCTCACTTTCTGCACTAACATTTTCATCTTCAAATCCTAAAAAATCTGGGCTATTTTTTGCAACCTGTATTGAATTACAGCTAAGTGTTACATTATCTTCCTCCATAATTATTTCTTCTGTATTACTAGCAGCCATTGTTTTTATTATCCTACCACTCCTCAGTAACATTTAAATTTGTTTACACTTTTTTTTTTTTTTTTTAAAATTAAGATACTCTAACCTTTGTTATGCTGTCTGTTGCTTTGATGTCCAGTTTTTCTGCCCCTCTCTCCTAGGTTTGTATGTCGTTTCTGCGTTGTATTATGATGAATCTACGTTGTTTTGTAGTTGAATTCCTTGTTGCCTTGTAATCTAGGAATTACGATGTCCAATCTGCGTCTTGTAGATCATTTCACTGCTCCATTCATTCCACATGCTGGTTAATTCTGCTACTTTCCTGGTTAATTCTGCTACTTCCTGGTTATTGTGATCCTTTCCTGGTCATCTTGCCCCACGTTGGGCGCCAATATGTAAGAGAACAAATTGTATATGTTTTAAGCCCCACGTTGATGCGGCAATTTGCGATGAGATTCTTACAAATGTTTGTTTACATCACGTGTGTTGTGACGTCATTCGTTGGTTTGGTTTGTAGCTCCATCTGGCGTAGCAATTTGTATCAGTTTTGAAATAATTTATTTTAAATGTCCTCCGGCTAGCTGTTTGGATCGAACATGTATCTCTATTCAAGTTGTGAAGCGGAAAGGAATCTTTTATCCAGAAATTACACTTAATGACGAAATTTGTTTTATAATCTTTTATTGTCGAACACGTGCACTAACACTTTTACATATTGATGTAAATACTCGCCAAACTGAAACTGTTTGTAATAACTTCTCACTTTTAACTCAAGTACTTCAACTTTGTGTATATTTAACTGTATAATACTTTAGATTCTCGTAATTTTGCTGCGCGTAACTTATGACGAACTGAAGACAGCGTGCTAGACATTTTGATGAACTGGGCGACCGACGTGCAAGGTATTGAGAATTTTGTTGAACTGCGGGGCGATCTACCTCGGACCTGGCTTATATACTCCCACTCCTCGACATGCCTAAAGATTATAAATGAACTGCTATTGGCTAATAAAACGCGCCAACATTAGCGTCTATTTTAATATCCAATGAAAACCACGAATACATATGCTTTAGGAAATATTCTAGAAATTTCTACCGAAAGCGCGCGAACATTACGTAACTTCCTTGTTCCCGGTAATGATAAACAACTCAACCCATCGCTGCATTATTGCGTTATTATTGACAGTTTCAATAAAGCCGTATATTATTATTTACCAATAATAATTGCAATTAATAAACCTCTGAAATCAATGTCACATAAAAATACATATTCATATTACAATCATTATTTACATTTAAGTAATTTGTGATACAAATTACCGTATCAACTTACAATAATCTGTATCCTACTGGACCAAAAAAATGATTACTTACAGTAATCTGTATACTACTGAACCAATAACATGATCACTTACAATAATATGTATACTACTGAACCAATAATATGATCACTTACAATAATCTGTATACTACTGAACCAATAACATGATCACTTACAATAATATGTATACTACTGAACCAATAATATGATCACTTACAATAATCTGTATACTACTGAACCAATAACATGATCACTTACAATAATATGTATACTACTGAACCAATAATATGATCACTTACAATAATCTGTATACTACTGAACCAATAACATGATCACTTACAATAATATGTATACTACTGAACCAATAATATGATCACTTACAATAATCTGTATACTACTGAACCAATAACATGATCACTTACAATAATCTGTATACTACTGAACCAATTGCATGATCACTTACAATAATCTGTATACTACTGAACCAATAACATGATCACTTACAATAATATGTATCCTACTGAACCAATAATATGATCACTTACAATAATATGTATACTACTAAACCAATAATATGATCACTTACAATAATATGTATACTACTGAACCAATTGCATGATCACTTACAATAATCTGTATACTACTGAACCAATAACATGATCACTTACAATAATCTGTATACTACTGAACCAATTGCATGATCACTTACAATAATCTGTATACTACTGAACCAATTGCATGATCACTTACAATAATCTGTATCCTACTAAACCAATAATATGATCACTTACAATAATATGTATCCTACTGAACCAATAATATGTTCACTTACAATAATCTGTATCCTACTGAACCAATAATATGATCACTTACAATAATATGTATCCTACTGAACCAATTGCATGATCACTTACAATAATCTGTATACTACTGAACCAATAATATGATCACTTACAATAATCTGTATACTACTGAACCAATTGCATGATCACTTACAATAATCTGTATACTACTGAACCAATAACATGATCACTTACAATAATATGTATCCTACTAAACCAATAATATGATCACTTACAATAATATGTATCCTACTGAACCAATAATATGATCACTTACAATAATATGTATCCTACTGAACCAATAATATGATCACTTACAATAATCTGTATCCTACTGAACCAATAATATGATCACTTACAATAATCTGTATCCTACTGAACCAATAATATGATCACTTACAATAATATGTATCCTACTGAACCAATAATATGATCACTTACAATAATATGTATCCTACTGAACCAATAACATGATCACATACAATAATATGTATACTACTGAACCAATAACATGATCACTTACAATAATATGTATCCTACTGAACGATAAAACATGATCACTTACAATAATATGTATACTACTGAACCAATAACATGATCACTTACAATAATATGTATACTACTGAACCAATAACATGATCACTTACAATAATCTGTATACTACTGAACCAATAACATGATCACTTACAATAATATGTATCCTACTGAACCAATAACATGATCACTTACATTAATATGTATACTACTGAACCAATAACATGATCACTTACAATAATATGTATACTACTGAACCAATAACATGATCACTTACAATAATCTGTATACTACTGAACCAATAACATGATCACTTACAATAATATGTATCCTACTGAACCAATAACATGATCACTTACAGTAATATGTATCCTACTGAACCAATAACATGATCACTTACAATAATATGTATCCTACTAAACCAATAACATGATCACTTACAATAATATGTATACTACTGAACCAATAATATGATCACTTACAATAATCTGTATACTACTGAACCAATAACATGATCACTTACAATAATATGTATCCTACTGAACCAATAACATGATCACTTACATTAATATGTATACTACTGAACCAATAACATGATCACTTACAATAATATGTATACTACTGAACCAATAACATTATCACTTACAATAATCTGTATACTACTGAACCAATAACATGATCACTTACAATAATATGTATCCTACTGAACCAATAACATGATCACTTACAATAATATGTATCCTACTGAACCAATAACATGATCACTTACAATAATATGTATCCTACTAAACCAATAACATGATCACTTACAATAATATGTATACTACTGAACCAATAATATGATCACTTACAATAATATGTATACTACTGAACCAATAATATGATTACTTAATTAATATGTATACTACTGAACCAATAACATGAACACTTACAATAATATGTATCCTACTGAACCAATAATATGATCACTTACAATAATATGTATCCTACTGAACCAATAATATGATCACTTACAATAATCTGTATACTACTGAACCAATAATATGATCACTTACAATAATATGTATCCTACTGAACCAATAACATGATCACTTACAATAATATGTATCCTACTGAACCAATAATATGATCACTTACAATAATATGTATCCTACTGAACCAATAACATGATCACATACAATAATATGTATACTACTGAACCAATAACATGATCACTTACAATAATATGTATCCTACTGAACGATAAAACATGATCACTTACAATAATATGTATACTACTGAACCAATAATATGATCACTTACAATAATCTGTATCCTACTGAACCAATAATATGATCACTTACAATAATATGTATCCTACTGAACCAATAATATGATCACTTACAATAATCTGTATACTACTGAACCAATAATATGATCACTTACAATAATATGTATCCTACTGAACCAATAACATGATCACTTACAATAATATGTATCCTACTGAACCAATAATATGATCACTTACAATAATATGTATCCTACTGAACCAATAACATGATCACATACAATAATATGTATACTACTGAACCAATAACATGATCACTTACAATAATATGTATCCTACTGAACGATAAAACATGATCACTTACAATAATATGTATACTACTGAACCAATAACATGATCACTTACAATAATATGTATACTACTGAACCAATAACATGATCACTTACAATAATCTGTATACTACTGAACCAATAACATGATCACTTACAATAATATGTATCCTACTGAACCAATAACATGATCACTTACATTAATATGTATACTACTGAACCAATAACATGATCACTTACAATAATATGTATACTACTGAACCAATAACATGATCACTTACAATAATCTGTATACTACTGAACCAATAACATGATCACTTACAATAATATGTATCCTACTGAACCAATAACATGATCACTTACAATAATATGTATCCTACTGAACCAATAACATGATCACTTACAATAATATGTATCCTACTAAACCAATAACATGATCACTTACAATAATATGTATACTACTGAACCAATAATATGATTACTTAATTAATATGTATACTACTGAACCAATAACATGATCACTTACAATAATATGTATCCTACTGAACGATAAAACATGATCACTTACAATAATATGTATACTACTGAACCAATAATATGATCACTTACAATAATCTGTATCCTACTGAACCAATAATATGATCACTTACAATAATATGTATCCTACTGAACCAATAATATGATCACTTACAATAATCTGTATACTACTGAACCAATAATATGATCACTTACAATAATATGTATCCTACTGAACCAATAACATGATCACTTACAATAATATGTATCCTACTGAACCAATAATATGATCACTTACAATAATATGTATCCTACTGAACCAATAACATGATCACATACAATAATATGTATACTACTGAACCAATAACATGATCACTTACAATAATATGTATCCTACTGAACGATAAAACATGATCACTTACAATAATATGTATACTACTGAACCAATAACATGATCACTTACAATAATATGTATACTACTGAACCAATAACATGATCACTTACAATAATCTGTATACTACTGAACCAATAACATGATCACTTACAATAATATGTATCCTACTGAACCAATAACATGATCACTTACATTAATATGTATACTACTGAACCAATAACATGATCACTTACAATAATATGTATACTACTGAACCAATAACATGATCACTTACAATAATCTGTATACTACTGAACCAATAACATGATCACTTACAATAATATGTATCCTACTGAACCAATAACATGATCACTTACAATAATATGTATCCTACTGAACCAATAACATGATCACTTACAATAATATGTATCCTACTAAACCAATAACATGATCACTTACAATAATATGTATACTACTGAACCAATAATATGATCACTTACAATAATATGTATACTACTGAACCAATAATATGATTACTTAATTAATATGTATACTACTGAACCAATAACATGAACACTTACAATAATATGTATCCTACTGAACCAATAACATGATCACTTACAATAATATGTATCCTACTAAACCAATAACATGATCACTTACAATAATCTGTATACTACTGAACCAATAATATGATCACTTACAATAATATGTATCCTACTGAACCAATAACATGATCACTTACAATAATATGTATACTACTGAACCAATAACATGATCACTTACAATAATATGTATACTACTGAACCAATAACATCATCACTTACAATAATATGTATACTACTGAACCAATAACATGATCACTTACAATAATATGTATACTACTGAACCAATAATATGATCACTTACAATAATATGTATACTACTGAACCAATAACATGATCACTTACAATAATATGTATACTACTGAACCAATAACATGATCACTTACAATAATATGTATACTACTGAACCAATAACATGATCACTTACAATAATCTGTATACTACTGAACCAATAACATGATCACTTACAATAATATGTATCCTACTGAACCAATAACATGATCACTTACATTAATATGTATACTACTGAACCAATAACATGATCACTTACAATAATATGTATACTACTGAACCAATAACATGATCACTTACAATAATCTGTATACTACTGAACCAATTGCATGATCACTTACAATAATCTGTATCCTACTAAACCAATAATATGATCACTTACAATAATATGTATCCTACTGAACCAATAATATGTTCACTTACAATAATCTGTATCCTACTGAACCAATAATATGATCACTTACAATAATATGTATCCTACTGAACCAATTGCATGATCACTTACAATAATCTGTATACTACTGAACCAATAATATGATCACTTACAATAATCTGTATACTACTGAACCAATTGCATGATCACTTACAATAATCTGTATACTACTGAACCAATAACATGATCACTTACAATAATATGTATCCTACTAAACCAATAATATGATCACTTACAATAATATGTATCCTACTGAACCAATAATATGATCACTTACAATAATATGTATCCTACTGAACCAATAATATGATCACTTACAATAATCTGTATCCTACTGAACCAATAATATGATCACTTACAATAATCTGTATCCTACTGAACCAATAATATGATCACTTACAATAATATGTATCCTACTGAACCAATAATATGATCACTTACAATAATCTGTATACTACTGAACCAATAATATGATCACTTACAATAATATGTATCCTACTGAACCAATAACATGATCACTTACAATAATATGTATCCTACTGAACCAATAATATGATCACTTACAATAATATGTATCCTACTGAACCAATAACATGATCACATACAATAATATGTATACTACTGAACCAATAACATGATCACTTACAATAATATGTATCCTACTGAACGATAAAACATGATCACTTACAATAATATGTATACTACTGAACCAATAACATGATCACTTACAATAATATGTATACTACTGAACCAATAACATGATCACTTACAATAATCTGTATACTACTGAACCAATAACATGATCACTTACAATAATATGTATCCTACTGAACCAATAACATGATCACTTACATTAATATGTATACTACTGAACCAATAACATGATCACTTACAATAATATGTATACTACTGAACCAATAACATGATCACTTACAATAATCTGTATACTACTGAACCAATAACATGATCACTTACAATAATATGTATCCTACTGAACCAATAACATGATCACTTACAATAATATGTATCCTACTGAACCAATAACATGATCACTTACAATAATATGTATCCTACTAAACCAATAACATGATCACTTACAATAATATGTATACTACTGAACCAATAATATGATCACTTACAATAATATGTATACTACTGAACCAATAATATGATTACTTAATTAATATGTATACTACTGAACCAATAACATGAACACTTACAATAATATGTATCCTACTGAACCAATAATATGATCACTTACAATAATATGTATCCTACTGAACCAATAATATGATCACTTACAATAATCTGTATACTACTGAACCAATAATATGATCACTTACAATAATATGTATCCTACTGAACCAATAACATGATCACTTACAATAATATGTATCCTACTGAACCAATAATATGATCACTTACAATAATATGTATCCTACTGAACCAATAACATGATCACATACAATAATATGTATACTACTGAACCAATAACATGATCACTTACAATAATATGTATCCTACTGAACGATAAAACATGATCACTTACAATAATATGTATACTACTGAACCAATAATATGATCACTTACAATAATCTGTATCCTACTGAACCAATAATATGATCACTTACAATAATATGTATCCTACTGAACCAATAATATGATCACTTACAATAATCTGTATACTACTGAACCAATAATATGATCACTTACAATAATATGTATCCTACTGAACCAATAACATGATCACTTACAATAATATGTATCCTACTGAACCAATAATATGATCACTTACAATAATATGTATCCTACTGAACCAATAACATGATCACATACAATAATATGTATACTACTGAACCAATAACATGATCACTTACAATAATATGTATCCTACTGAACGATAAAACATGATCACTTACAATAATATGTATACTACTGAACCAATAACATGATCACTTACAATAATATGTATACTACTGAACCAATAACATGATCACTTACAATAATCTGTATACTACTGAACCAATAACATGATCACTTACAATAATATGTATCCTACTGAACCAATAACATGATCACTTACATTAATATGTATACTACTGAACCAATAACATGATCACTTACAATAATATGTATACTACTGAACCAATAACATGATCACTTACAATAATCTGTATACTACTGAACCAATAACATGATCACTTACAATAATATGTATCCTACTGAACCAATAACATGATCACTTACAATAATATGTATCCTACTGAACCAATAACATGATCACTTACAATAATATGTATCCTACTAAACCAATAACATGATCACTTACAATAATATGTATACTACTGAACCAATAATATGATTACTTAATTAATATGTATACTACTGAACCAATAACATGATCACTTACAATAATATGTATCCTACTGAACGATAAAACATGATCACTTACAATAATATGTATACTACTGAACCAATAATATGATCACTTACAATAATCTGTATCCTACTGAACCAATAATATGATCACTTACAATAATATGTATCCTACTGAACCAATAATATGATCACTTACAATAATCTGTATACTACTGAACCAATAATATGATCACTTACAATAATATGTATCCTACTGAACCAATAACATGATCACTTACAATAATATGTATCCTACTGAACCAATAATATGATCACTTACAATAATATGTATCCTACTGAACCAATAACATGATCACATACAATAATATGTATACTACTGAACCAATAACATGATCACTTACAATAATATGTATCCTACTGAACGATAAAACATGATCACTTACAATAATATGTATACTACTGAACCAATAACATGATCACTTACAATAATATGTATACTACTGAACCAATAACATGATCACTTACAATAATCTGTATACTACTGAACCAATAACATGATCACTTACAATAATATGTATCCTACTGAACCAATAACATGATCACTTACATTAATATGTATACTACTGAACCAATAACATGATCACTTACAATAATATGTATACTACTGAACCAATAACATGATCACTTACAATAATCTGTATACTACTGAACCAATAACATGATCACTTACAATAATATGTATCCTACTGAACCAATAACATGATCACTTACAATAATATGTATCCTACTGAACCAATAACATGATCACTTACAATAATATGTATCCTACTAAACCAATAACATGATCACTTACAATAATATGTATACTACTGAACCAATAATATGATCACTTACAATAATATGTATACTACTGAACCAATAATATGATTACTTAATTAATATGTATACTACTGAACCAATAACATGAACACTTACAATAATATGTATCCTACTGAACCAATAACATGATCACTTACAATAATATGTATCCTACTAAACCAATAACATGATCACTTACAATAATCTGTATACTACTGAACCAATAATATGATCACTTACAATAATATGTATCCTACTGAACCAATAACATGATCACTTACAATAATATGTATACTACTGAACCAATAACATGATCACTTACAATAATATGTATACTACTGAACCAATAACATCATCACTTACAATAATATGTATACTACTGAACCAATAACATGATCACTTACAATAATATGTATACTACTGAACCAATAATATGATCACTTACAATAATATGTATACTACTGAACCAATAACATGATCACTTACAATAATATGTATACTACTGAACCAATAACATGATCACTTACAATAATATGTATACTACTGAACCAATAACATGATCACTTACAATAATCTGTATACTACTGAACCAATAACATGATCACTTACAATAATATGTATCCTACTGAACCAATAACATGATCACTTACATTAATATGTATACTACTGAACCAATAACATGATCACTTACAATAATATGTATACTACTGAACCAATAACATGATCACTTACAATAATCTGTATACTACTGAACCAATTGCATGATCACTTACAATAATCTGTATCCTACTAAACCAATAATATGATCACTTACAATAATATGTATCCTACTGAACCAATAATATGTTCACTTACAATAATCTGTATCCTACTGAACCAATAATATGATCACTTACAATAATATGTATCCTACTGAACCAATTGCATGATCACTTACAATAATCTGTATACTACTGAACCAATAATATGATCACTTACAATAATCTGTATACTACTGAACCAATTGCATGATCACTTACAATAATCTGTATACTACTGAACCAATAACATGATCACTTACAATAATATGTATCCTACTAAACCAATAATATGATCACTTACAATAATATGTATCCTACTGAACCAATAATATGATCACTTACAATAATATGTATCCTACTGAACCAATAATATGATCACTTACAATAATCTGTATCCTACTGAACCAATAATATGATCACTTACAATAATCTGTATCCTACTGAACCAATAATATGATCACTTACAATAATATGTATCCTACTGAACCAATAATATGATCACTTACAATAATCTGTATACTACTGAACCAATAATATGATCACTTACAATAATATGTATCCTACTGAACCAATAACATGATCACTTACAATAATATGTATCCTACTGAACCAATAATATGATCACTTACAATAATATGTATCCTACTGAACCAATAACATGATCACATACAATAATATGTATACTACTGAACCAATAACATGATCACTTACAATAATATGTATCCTACTGAACGATAAAACATGATCACTTACAATAATATGTATACTACTGAACCAATAACATGATCACTTACAATAATATGTATACTACTGAACCAATAATATGATCACTTACAATAATCTGTATACTACTGAACCAATAACATGATCACTTACAATAATATGTATCCTACTGAACCAATAACATGATCACTTACATTAATATGTATACTACTGAACCAATAACATGATCACTTACAATAATATGTATACTACTGAACCAATAACATGATCACTTACAATAATCTGTATACTACTGAACCAATAACATGATCACTTACAATAATATGTATCCTACTGAACCAATAACATGATCACTTACAATAATATGTATCCTACTGAACCAATAACATGATCACTTACAATAATATGTATCCTACTAAACCAATAACATGATCACTTACAATAATATGTATACTACTGAACCAATAATATGATCACTTACAATAATCTGTATACTACTGAACCAATAACATGATCACTTACAATAATATGTATCCTACTGAACCAATAACATGATCACTTACATTAATATGTATACTACTGAACCAATAACATGATCACTTACAATAATATGTATACTACTGAACCAATAACATTATCACTTACAATAATCTGTATACTACTGAACCAATAACATGATCACTTACAATAATATGTATCCTACTGAACCAATAACATGATCACTTACAATAATATGTATCCTACTGAACCAATAACATGATCACTTACAATAATATGTATCCTACTAAACCAATAACATGATCACTTACAATAATATGTATACTACTGAACCAATAATATGATCACTTACAATAATATGTATACTACTGAACCAATAATATGATTACTTAATTAATATGTATACTACTGAACCAATAACATGAACACTTACAATAATATGTATCCTACTGAACCAATAATATGATCACTTACAATAATATGTATCCTACTGAACCAATAATATGATCACTTACAATAATCTGTATACTACTGAACCAATAATATGATCACTTACAATAATATGTATCCTACTGAACCAATAACATGATCACTTACAATAATATGTATCCTACTGAACCAATAATATGATCACTTACAATAATATGTATCCTACTGAACCAATAACATGATCACATACAATAATATGTATACTACTGAACCAATAACATGATCACTTACAATAATATGTATCCTACTGAACGATAAAACATGATCACTTACAATAATATGTATACTACTGAACCAATAATATGATCACTTACAATAATCTGTATCCTACTGAACCAATAATATGATCACTTACAATAATATGTATCCTACTGAACCAATAATATGATCACTTACAATAATCTGTATTCTACTGAACCAATAATATGATCACTTACAATAATATGTATCCTACTGAACCAATAACATGATCACTTACAATAATATGTATCCTACTGAACCAATAATATGATCACTTACAATAATATGTATCCTACTGAACCAATAACATGATCACATACAATAATATGTATACTACTGAACCAATAACATGATCACTTACAATAATATGTATCCTACTGAACGATAAAACATGATCACTTACAATAATATGTATACTACTGAACCAATAACATGATCACTTACAATAATATGTATACTACTGAACCAATAACATGATCACTTACAATAATCTGTATACTACTGAACCAATAACATGATCACTTACAATAATATGTATCCTACTGAACCAATAACATGATCACTTACATTAATATGTATACTACTGAACCAATAACATGATCACTTACAATAATATGTATACTACTGAACCAATAACATGATCACTTACAATAATCTGTATACTACTGAACCAATAACATGATCACTTACAATAATATGTATCCTACTGAACCAATAACATGATCACTTACAATAATATGTATCCTACTGAACCAATAACATGATCACTTACAATAATATGTATCCTACTAAACCAATAACATGATCACTTACAATAATATGTATACTACTGAACCAATAATATGATCACTTACAATAATATGTATACTACTGAACCAATAATATGATTACTTAATTAATATGTATACTACTGAACCAATAACATGAACACTTACAATAATATGTATCCTACTGAACCAATAACATGATCACTTACAATAATATGTATCCTACTAAACCAATAACATGATCACTTACAATAATCTGTATACTACTGAACCAATAATATGATCACTTACAATAATATGTATCCTACTGAACCAATAACATGATCACTTACAATAATATGTATACTACTGAACCAATAACATGATCACTTACAATAATATGTATACTACTGAACCAATAACATCATCACTTACAATAATATGTATACTACTGAACCAATAACATGATCACTTACAATAATATGTATACTACTGAACCAATAATATGATCACTTACAATAATATGTATACTACTGAACCAATAACATGATCACTTACAATAATATGTATACTACTGAACCAATAACATGATCACTTACAATAATATGTATACTACTGAACCAATAACATAATCACTTACAATAATATGTATCCTAGTGAACCAATAACATAATCACTTACAATAATATGTATACTACTGAACCAATAACATGATCACTTACAATAATATGTATACTACTGAACCAATAACATGATCACTTACAATAATATGTATACTACTGAACCAATAACATAATCACTTACAATAATATGTATCCTACTGAACCAATAACATGATCACTTACAATAATATGTATCCTACTGAACCAATAACATGATCACTTACAATAATATGTATACTACTGAACCAATAACATGATCACTTACAATAATATGTATCCTACTGAACCAATTGCATGATCACTTACAATAATATGTATCCTACTGAACCAATAACATGATCACTTACAATAATCTGTATACTACTGAACCAATAACATGATCACTTACAATAATATGTATACTACTGAACCAATAACATGATCACTTACAATAATATGTATACTACTGAACCATTAACATGATCACTTACAATAATCTGTATACTACTGAACCAATAATATGATCACTTACAATAATATGTATCCTACTGAACCAATTGCATGATCACTTACAATAATCTGTATACTACTGAACCAATTGCATGATCACTTACAATAATCTGTATACTACTGAACCAATAATATGATCACTTACAATAATATGTATCCTACTGAACCAATAATATGATCACTTACAATAATATGTATACTACTGAACCAATAATATGATCACTTACAATAATATGTATACTACTGAACCAATAATATGATCACTTACAATAATATGTATACTACTGAACCAATAATATGATCACTTACAATAATATGTATACTACTGAACCAATAATATGATCACTTACAATAATATGTATACTACTGAACCAATAATATGATCACTTACAATAATATGTATACTACTGAACCAATAATATGATCACTTACAATACTCTGTATACTACTGAACCAATTGCATGATCACTTACAATAATATGTATACTACTGAACCAATTGCATGATCACTTACAATAATATGTATACTACTGAACCAATTGCATGATCACTTACAATAATCTGTATACTACTGAACCAATTGCATGATCACTTACAATAATATGTATACTACTAAACCAATTGCATGATCACTTACAATAATATGTATACTACTGAACCAATAATATGATCACTTACAATAATATGTATACTACTGATCCAATTGCATGATCACTTAGAATAATCTGTATACTACTGAACCAATTGCATGATCACTTACAATAATATGTATACTACTGAACCAATTGCATGATCACTTACAATAATATGTATACTACTGAACCAATAATATGATCACTTACAATAATCTGTATACTACTGAACCAATTGCATGATCACTTACAATAATATGTATACTACTGAACCAATTGCATGATCACTTACAATAATATGTATACTACTGAACCAATAATATGATCACTTACAATAATATGTATCCTACTGAACCAATAATATGATCACTTACAATAATATGTATACTACTGAACCAATTGCATGATCACTTACAATAATATGTATACTACTGAACCAATTGCATGATCACTTACAATAATATGTATACTACTGAACCAATTGCATGATCACTTACAATAATATGTATACTACTGAACCAATAATATGATCACTTACAATAATATGTATCCTACTGAACCAATAATATGATCACTTACAATAATATGTATACTACTGAACCAATTGCATGATCACTTACAATAATATGTATACTACTGAACCAATAATATGATCACTTACAATAATCTGTATACTACTGAACCAATAATATGATCACTTACAATAATATGTATCCTACTGAACCAATAATATGATTACTTACAATAATCTGTATCCTACTGAACCAATAATATGATCACTTACAATAATATGTATCCTACTGAACCAATAATATGATTACTTACAATAATATGTATACTACTGATCCAATAATATGATTACTTACAATAATATGTATCCTACTGAACCAATAATATGATTACTTACAATAATATGTATACTACTGAACCAATTGCATGATCACTTACAATAATATGTATACTACTGAACCAATTGCATGATCACTTACAATAATATGTATACTACTGAACCAATTGCATGATCACTTACAATAATATGTATCCTACTGAACCAATAATATGATTACTTACAATAATCTGTATACTACTGAACCAATAATATGATCACTTACAATAATATGTATCCTACTGAACCAATAATATGATTACTTACAATAATATGTATACTACTGAACCAATAATATGATTACTTACAATAATCTGTATACTACTGAACCAATAATATGATCACTTACAATAATCTGTATACTACTGAACCAATAATATGATCACTTACAATAATCTGTATACTACTGAACCAATAATATGATTACTTACAATAATATGTATCCTACTGAACCAATAATATGATTATTTACAATAATCTGTATCCTACTGAACCAATAATATGATTACTTACAATAATATGTATCCTACTGAACCAATAATATGATTACTTACAATAATCTGTATACTACTGAACCAATAATATGATTACTTACAATAATATGTATACTACTGAACCAATAATATGATCACTTACAATAATCTGTATACTACTGAACCAATAATATGATCACTTACAATAATATGTATCCAACTGAACCAATAATATGATTACTTACAATAATATGTATACTACTGAACCAATAATATGATCACTTACAATAATCTGTATACTACTGAACCAATAATATGATCACTTACAATAATATGTATCCTACTGAACCAATAATATGATTACTTACAATAATCTGTATACTACTGAACCAATAATATGATCACTTACAATAATATGTATCCTACTGAACCAATAATATGATCACTTACAATAATATGTATCCTACTGAACCAATAATATGATTACTTACAATAATATGTATACTACTGAACCAATAATATGATTACTTACAATAATATGTATCCTACTGAACCAATAATATGATTACTTACAATAAAATGTATACTACTGAACCAATTGCATAATCACTTACAATAATATGTATACTACTGAACCAATTGCATGATCACTTACAATAATATGTATACTACTGAACCAATTGCATGATCACTTACAATAATATGTATACTACTGAACCAATTGCATGATCACTTACAATAATATGTGTCCTACTGAACCAATAATATGATCACTTACAATAATCTGTATACTACTGAACCAATAATATGATTACTTACAATAATATGTATCCTACTGAACCAATAATATGATTACTTACAATAATATGTATACTACTGAACCAATAATATGATTACTTACAATAATATGTATACTGCTGAACCAATAATATGATTACTTACAATAATATGTGTCCTACTGAACCAATAATATGATTACTTACAATAATATGTATACTACTGAACCAATAATATGATTACTTACAATAATATGTATCCTACTGAACCAATAATATGATTACTTACAATAATATGTATACTACTGAACCAATTGCATGATCACTTACAATAATATGTATACTACTGAACCAATTGCATGATCACTTACAATAATATGTATACTACTGAACCAATTGCATGATCACTTACAATAATATGTATACTACTGAACCAATTGCATGATCACTTACAATAATATGTATCCTAATGAACCAATTGCATGATCACTTACAATAATATGTATCCTACTGAACCAATAATATGATCACTTACAATAATATGTATCCTACTGAACCAATAATATGATCACTTACAATAATATGTATCCTACTGAACAAATAATATGATCAATTACAATAATCTGTATCCTACTGAACCAATTGCATGATCACTTACAATAATATGTATCCTACTGAACCAATTGCATGATCACTTACAATAATATGCATCCTACTGGACCAATAATATGACCACTTACAATAATATGTATCCTACTGAACCAATAATATGATCACTTACAATAATATGTATCCTACTGAACCAATAATATGATCACTTACAATACTATGTATCCTACTGAACCAATTGCATGATCACTTACAATAATCTGTATACTACTGAACCAATAATATGATTACTTACAATAATATGTATACTACTGAACCAATAATATGATCACTTACAATAATATGTATCCTACTGAACCAATTGCATGATCACTTACAATAATATGTATCCTACTGAACCAATTGCATGATCACTTACAATAATATGTAACCTACTGAACCAATAATATGATCACTTACAATAATATGTATACTACTGAACCAATTGCATGATCACTTACAATAATATGTATACTACTGAACCAATAATATGATCACTTACAATAATATGTATCCTACTGAACCAATAATATGATCACTTACAATAATATGTATACTACTGAACCAATTGCATGATCACTTACAATAATATGTATACTACTGAACCAATTGCATGATCACTTACAATAATATGTATACTACTGAACCAATTGCATGATCACTTACAATAATATGTATCCTACTGAACCAATAATATGATCACTTACAATAATATGTATACTACTGAACCAATTGCATGATCACTTACAATAATATGTATCCTACTGAACCAATAATATGATCACTTACAATAATATGTATACTACTGAACCAATTGCATGATCACTTACAATAATATGTATACTACTGAACCTATAATATGATCACTTACAATAATATGTATCCTACTGAACCAATAATATGATTACTTACAATAATATGTATACTACTGAACCAATTGCATGATCACTTACAATAATATGTATACTACTGAACCAATTGCATGATTACTTACAATAATATGTATACTACTGAACCAATTGCATGATCACTTACAATAATATGTATACTACTGAACCAATTGCATGATCACTTACAATAATATGTTTACTACTGAACCAATTGCATGATCACTTACAATAATATGTATACTACTGAACCAATTGCATGATCACTTACAATAATATGTATACTACTGAACCAATTGCATGATCACTTACAATAATATATATACTACTGAACCAATTGCATGATCACTTACAATAATATGTATACTACTGAACCAATTGCATGATCACTTACAATAATATGTTTACTACTGAACCAATTGCATGATCACTTACAATAATATGTATACTACTGAACGAATTGCATGATCACTTACAATCATATATATACTACTGAACCAATTGCATGATCACTTACAATACTATGTATACTACTGAACCAATTGCATGATCACTTACAATAATATGTTTACTACTGAACCAATTGCATGATCACTTACAATAATATGTATACTACTGAACCAATTGCATGATCACTTACAATAATATGTATACTACTGAACCAATTGCATGATCACTTACAATAATATATATACTACTGAACCAATTGCATGATCACTTACAATAATATGTATACTACTGAACCAATTGCATGAGCACTTACAATAATATGTATACTACTGAACCAATTGCATGAGCACTTACAATAATATATATACTACTAAACCAATTGCATGATCACTTACAATAATATATATACTACTGAACCAATTGCATGATCACTTACAATAATATGTATACTACTGAACCAATTGCATGATCACTTACAATAATATATATACTACTGAACCAATTGCATGATCACTTACAATAATATGTATACTACTGAACCAATTGCATGATCACTTACAATAATATATATACTACTGAACCAATTGCATGATCACTTACAATAATATATATACTACTGAACCAATTGCATGAGCACTTACAATAATATGTATACTACTGAACCAATTGCATGATCACTTACAATAATATGTATACTACTGAACCAATTGCATGATCACTTACAATAATATGTATACTACTGAACCAATTGCATGATCACTTACAATAATATGTATCCTACTGAACCAATAACATGATCACTTACAATAATATGTATACTACTGAACCAATTGCATGAGCACTTACAATAATATATATACTACTGAACCAATTGCATGATCACTTACAATAATATATATACTACTGAACCAATTGCATGATCACTTACAATAATATGTATACTACTGAACCAATTGCATGATCACTTACAATAATATATATACTACTGAACCAATTGCATGATCACCTACAATAATATGTATACTACTGAACCAATTGCATGATCACTTACAATAATATATATACTACTGAACCAATTGCATGATCACTTACAATAATATATATACTACTGAACCAATTGCATGAGCACTTACAATAATATGTATACTACTGAACCAATTGCATGATCACTTACAATAATATGTATACTACTGAACCAATTGCATGATCACTTACAATAATATGTATACTACTGAACCAATTGCATGATCACTTACAATAATATGTATACTACTGAACCAATAACATGATCACTTACAATAATAGGTATACTACTGAACCAATTGCATGATCATTTACAATAATATGTATACTACTGAACCAATTGCATGATCACTTACAATAATATGTATCCTACTGAACCAATAACATGATCACTTACAATAATATGTATACTACTGAACCAATTGCATGATCACTTACAATAATATGTATACTACTGAACCAATTGCATGATCACTTACAATAATATGTATACTACTGAACCAATTGCATGATCACTTACAATAATATGTATACTACTGAACCAATTGCATGATCACTTACAATAATATGTATACTACTGAACCAATAACATGATCACTTACAATAATAGGTATACTACTGAACCAATTGCATGATCATTTACAATAATATGTATACTACTGAACCAATTGCATGATCACTTACAATAATATGTATCCTACTGAACCAATAACATGATCACTTACAATAATATGTATACTACTGAACCAATTGCATGATCACTTACAATAATATGTATACTACTGAATCAATAACATGATCACTTACAATAATATGTATACTACTGAACCAATTGCATGATCACTTACAATAATATGTATCCTACTGAACCAATTGCATGATCACTTACAATAATATGTATCCTACTGAACCAGTAATATGATCACATACAATAATATGTATACTACTGAACCAATTGCATGATCACTTACAATAATATGTATACTACTGAACCAGTTGCATGATCACTTACAATAATATGTATCCTACTGAACCAATTGCATGATCACTTACAATAATCTGTATACTACTGAACCAATTGCATGATCACTTACAATAATCTGTATACTACTGAACCAATTGCATGATCACTTACAATAATCTGTATACTACTGAACCAATTGCATGATCACTTACAATAATCTGTATACTACTGAACCAATTGCATGATCACTTACAATAATCTGTATACTACTGAACCAATTGCATGATCACTTACAATAATCTGTATACTACTGAACCAATTGCATGATCACTTACAATAATCTGTATACTACTGAACCAATTGCATGATCACTTACAATAATATGTATACTACTGAACCAATTGCATGATCACTTACAATAATCTGTATACTACTGAACCAATTGCATGATCACTTACAATAATCTGTATCCTACTGAACCAATTGCATGATCACTTACAATAATCTGTATCCTACTGAACCAATAACATGAGCACTTACAATAATCTGTATCCTACTGAACCAATTGCATAATCACTTACAATAATCTGTATCCTACTGAACCAATAACATGATCACTTACAATAATCTGTATACTACTGAACCAATTGCATGATCACTTACAATAATCTGTATACTACTGAACCAATTGCATGATCACTTACAATAATATGTATACTACTGAACCAATTGCATGATTACTTACAATAATATATATCCTACTGAACCAATAATATGAGCACTTACGATAATCTCTATCCTACTGAACCAATAACATGATTACTTACAATAATATGTATCCTACTGAACCAATAATATGATCACTTACAATAATCTGTATCCTACTGAACCAATAATATGATCACTTACAATAATATGTATCCTACTGAACCAATAATATGATCACTTACAATAATCTGTATACTACTGAACCAATAACATGATCAATTACAATAATCTGTATCCTACTGAACCAATAACATGATTACTTACAATAATCTGTATCCTAATGAACCAATAATATGATCACTTACAATAATCTGTATCCTACTGAACCAATAACATGATTACTTACAATAATCTGTATCCTAATGAACCAATAACATGATCAATTACAATAATCTGTATCCTACTGAACCAATAACATGATTACTTACAATAATCTGTATCCTAATGAACCAATAATATGATCACTTACAATAATCTGTATCCTAATGAACCAATAATATGATCACTTACAATAATCTGTATCCTACTGAACCAATTGCATGATCACTTACAATAATATGTATCCTACTGAACCAATAATATGATCACTTACAATAATATGTATCCTACTGGACCAATAACATGAGCACTTACGATAATCTCTATCCTACTGAACCAATAACATGATTACTTACAATAATATGTATCCTACTGAACCAATTGCATGATCACTTACAATAATATGTATCCTACTGAACCAATAATATGATCACTTACAATAATCTGTATACTACTGAACCAATAACATGATCAATTACAATAATCTGTATCCTACTGAACCAATAACATGATTACTTACAATAATCTGTATCCTAATGAACCAATATAATGATCACTTACAATAATCTGTATACTACTGAACCAATAACATGATTACTTACAATAATCTGTATACTACTGAACCAATAACATGATCACCTACAATAATCTGTATACTACTGAACCAATTACATGATCAATTACAATAATCTATCCTGGTGAACCAATAATATGATCAATTACACTAAATATTATCCTACTGAACCAATAACATGATTACTTACAATAATCTGTATACTACTGAACCAATAACATGATCACCTACAATAATCTGTATACTACTGAGCCAATTACATGATCAATTACAATAATCTGTATTCTGGTGAACCAATAATATGATCAATTACACTAAATATTATCCTACTGAACCAATAACATGATCACTTACAATAATCTGTATACTACTGGACCAATAACATGATCACTTACAACAATCTGTATCCTACTGAACCAATTACGTGATCAGTTACAATAATCTGTATCCTACTGAAGCAATAATACGATCACTTACAATAAATTTTATACTACTGAAGCAATAATACGATCACTTACAATAAATTTTATACTACTGAACCATTAATACGATCACTTACAATAATCTGTATACTACTGGACCAATTACATGATCGCTTACAATAATCTGTATACTACTGGACCAATAACATGATCACTTACAACAATCTGTATCCTACTGAACCAATTACGTGATCAGTTACAATAATCTGTATCCTACTGAACCAATTACATGATCAGTTACTATAATCTGTATCCTACTGAAGCAATAATACGATCACTTACAATAAATTTTATACTACTGAACCAATAATACGATCACTTACAATAATCTGTATACTACTGGACCAATTACATGATCGCTTACAATAATCTGTATACTACTGGACCGATTACATGATCACTTACAACAATCTGTATACTACTGGACCAATGACATGATCACTTACAATAATCTGTATCCTACTGAACCAATTGCATGATCACTTACAATAATCTGTATACTACTGGACCAATTGCATGATCACTTACAATAATCTGTATACTACTGGACCAATAACATGATCACCTACAATAATCTGTATCCTACTGAACCAATTACGTGATCAGTTACAATAATCTGTATACTACTGAACCAATTACGTGATCAGTTACAATAATCTGTATCTTACTGAAGCAATAATACGATCACATACAATAAATTTTATACTACTGAACCAATAATACGATCACTTACAGTAATCTGTATACTACTGGACCAATTACATGATCGCTTACAATAATCTGTATCCTACTGAACCAATTACATGATCAGTTACAATAATCTGTATCCTACTGAAGCAATAATACGATCACTTACAATAAATTTTGTACTACTGAACCAATAATACGATCACTTACTATAATCTGTATACTACTGAACCAATATCATGATCGATTACAATAATCTGTATACTACTGAACCAATTACATGATCACTTACAACAATCTGTATACTACTTGACCAATGACATGATAACTTACATTAATCTGTATCCTACTGGACCAATAACATCATCCCTTACAATAATCTGTATACTACTTGACTAATAACATGATAACTTACAATAATCTGTATAGTACTGGACCAATAACATGATCACTTACAATAATCTGTATCCTACTGGGCCAATATCACGATCACTTACAATAATCTGTAACCTACTGGACCAATAACATGATCACTTACAATAATCTGTATCCTACTGGGCCAATATCACGATCACTTACAATAATCTGTATACTACTGGACCAATAACATGATCACTTACAATAATCTGTATCCTGCTGGACCAATATCACGATTACCTACAATAATCTGTATCCTACTGGACCAATAACATGATCACTTACAATAATCTGTATCCTGCTGGACCAATATCACGATCACTTACAATAATCTGTATCCTACTGGACCAATAACATGATCACTTACAATAATCTGTATCCTGCTGGACCAATATCACGATCACTTACAATAATCTGTATCCTACTGGACCAATATCATGATCACTTACAATAATCTGTATCCTGCTGGACCAATATCACGATCACTTACAATAATCTGTATCCTACTGGACCAATATCACGATCACTTACAATAATCTGTATCCTACTGGACCAATATCACGATCACTTACAATAATCTGTATCCTGCTGGACCAATAACATGATAACTTTCAAATTTCTGCATCGTACTGAACCAGTTTTATGATCAATTATAATAATCTGTATATACTGGACCAATAACATGATCAATTACAATTATCTGTATATTACTGGATCAATAACATGATCATTTAGAATAATCTGTATATTACTGGACCAATAACATGATCAATTACAATAATCTGTATATTACTGGACCAATAACATGACCAATTACAATAATCTGTATCCTACTGAGCCAATAACGTGATCACTTACATTAATCTGCATCCTACTGAACCAATAACGTGATCACTTACATTAATCTGCATCCTACTGAACCAATAATGTGGTCACTTACATTAATCTGCATCCTACTGAACCAATAACGTGATCACTTACATTAATCTGTATCCTACTGAACGAATAACATGATCACTTACATTAATCTGCATCCTACTGAACCAATAACATGATCACTTACATTAATCTGCATCCTACTGAACCAGTAACATGATCCCTTAAAATAATCTGTATATTATTGGCCCAATAACATGTTCACTTACATTAATCTGTATCCTAGTGGACCAATAACATGATCACTTACATTAATCTGTATCCTACTGAACCAATAACATGATCACTTACATTAATCTGTATCCTAGTGGACCAATAACATGATCACTTACATTAATCTGTATCCTACTGAACCAATAACATGATCACTTACATTAATCTGTATCCTAGTGGACCAATAACATGATCACTTACATTAATCTGTATCCTACTGAACCAATAACATGATCACTTAAATTAATCTGCATCCTACTGAACCAGTAACATGATCCCTTAAAATAATCTGTATATTATTGGCCCAATAACATGATCACTTACATTAATCTGTATCCTACTGAACCAATAACATGATCACTTACATTAATCTGCATCCTACTGAACCAGTAACATGATCCCTTAAAATAATCTGTATATTATTGGCCCAATAACATGTTCACTTACATTAATCTGTATCCTAGTGGACCAATAACATGATCACTTACATTAATCTGTATCCTACTGAACCAATAACATGATCACTTACATTAATCTGTATCCTAGTGGACCAATAACATGATCACTTACATTAATCTGTATCCTACTGAACCAATAACATGATCACTTACATTAATCTGTATCCTAGTGGACCAATAACATGATCACTTACATTAATCTGTATCCTACTGAACCAATAACATGATCACTTACATTAATCTGCATCCTACTGAACCAGTAACATGATCCCTTAAAATAATCTGTATATTATTGGCCCAATAACATGATCACTTACATTAATCTGTATCCTAGTGGACCAATAACATGATCACTTACATTAATCTGTATCCTACTGAACCAATAACATGATCACTTACATTAATCTGCATCCTACTGAACCAGTAACATGATCCCTTAAAATAATCTGTATATTATTGGCCCAATAACATGATCACTTACATTAATCTGTATCCTACTGAACCAGTAACATGATCACTTACATTAATCTGTATCCTAGTGGACCAATAACCTGATCACTTACATTAATCTGTATCCTACTGAACCAATAACATGATGACTTACATTAATCTCTATCCTAGTGGACCAATAACATGATCACTTACATTAATCTGTATCCTACTGAACCAATAACATGATCACTTACATTAATCTGCATCCTACTGAACCAGTAACATGATCCCTTAAAATAATCTGTATATTATTGAACCAATAACATGATCCCTTAAAATAATCTGTATATTATTGGCCCAATAACGTGATCACTTACATTAATCTGTATCCTACTGAACGAATAACATGATCACTTACATTAATCTGCATCCTACTGAACGAATAACATGATCACTTACATTAATCTGCATCCTACTGAACCAGTAACATGATCCCTTAAAATAATCTGTATATTATTGAACCAATAACATGATCACTTACTTTAATCTGTATCCTACTGAACCAATAACATGATCACTTACATTAATCTGTATCCTACTGAACCAATAACATGATCACTTACATTAATCTGTATCCTAGTGGACCAATAACATGATCACTTACATTAATCTGTATCCTACTGAACCAATAACATGATCACTTACATTAATCTGTATCCTAGTGGACCAATAACATGATCACTTACATTAATCTGTATCCTACTGAACCAATAACATGATCACTTACATTAATCTGTATCCTAGTGGACCAATAACATGATCACTTACATTAATCTGTATCCTACTGAACCAATAACATGATCACTTACATTAATCTGTATCCTAGTGGACCAATAACATGATCACTTACATTAATCTGTATCCTACTGAACCAATAACATGATCACTTACATTAATCTGCATCCTACTGAACCAGTAACATGATCCCTTAAAATAATCTGTATATTATTGAACCAATAACATGATCCCTTAAAATAATCTGTATATTATTGGCCCAATAACGTGATCACTTACATTAATCTGTATCCTACTGAACGAATAACATGATCACTTACATTAATCTGCATCCTACTGAACCAGTAACATGATCCCTTAAAATAATCTGTATATTATTGAACCAATAACATGATCCCTTAAAATAATCTGTATATTATTGGCCCAATAACGTGATCACTTACATTAATCTGTATCCTACTGAACGAATAACGTGATCACTTACATTGATCTGCATCCTACTGAACGAATAACATGATCACTTACATTAATCTGCATCCTACTGAACCAGTAACATGATCCCTTAAAATAATCTGTATATTATTGAACCAATAACATGATCACTTACATTAATCTGTATCCTACTGAACCAATAACGTGATCACTTACATTAATCTGCATCCTACTGAACCAGTAACATGATCCCTTAAAATAATCTGTATATTATTGAACCAATAACATGATCACTTACATTAATCTGTATCCTACTGAACCAATAACATGATCACTTACATTAATCTGCATCCTACTGAACGAATAACATGATCACTTACATTAATCTGCATCCTACTGAACCAATAACATGATCCCTTAAAATAATCTGTATATTATTGAACCAATAACATGATCACTTACATTAATCTGTATCCTACTGAACCAATAACATGATCACTTACATTAATCTGTATCCTACTGAACCAATAACATGATCCATTAAAATAATCTGTATATTATTGAACCAATAACATGATCACTTACATTAATCTGTATCCTAGTGAACCAATAACATGATCACTTACATTAATCTGTATCCTACTGAACCAATAACATGATCACTTACATTAATCTGTATCCTACTGAACCAGTAACATGATCCCTTAAAATAATCTGTATATTATTGAACCAATAACATGATCACTTACATTAATCTGTATCCTACTGAACCAATAACATGATCACTTACATTAATCTGCATCCTACTGAACGAATAACATGATCACTTACATTAATCTGCATCCTACTGAACCAATAACATGATCACTTACATTAATCTGTATCCTACTGAACGAATAACATGATCACTTACATTAATCTGCATCCTACTGAACCAATAACATGATCACTTAATTAATCTGCATCCTACTGAACGAATAACATGATCACTTACATTAATCTGCATCCTACTGAACGAATAACATGATCACTTACATTAATCTGTATCCTACTGAACCAATAACATGATCACTTACATTAATCTGTATCCTACTGAACCAATAACATGATCACTTACATTAATCTGTATCCTACTGAACGAATAACATGATCACTTACATTAATCTGCATCCTACTGAACGAATAACATGATCACTTACATTAATCTGTATCCTACTGAACCAATAACATGATCACTTACATTAATCTGTATCCTACTGAACGAGTAACATGATCCCTTAAAATAATCTGTATATTATTGAACCAATAACATGATCACTTACATTAATCTGTATCCTACTGAACCAATAACATGATCACTTACATTAATCTGCATCCTACTGAACGAATAACATGATCACTTACATTAATCTGCATCCTACTGAACCAGTAACATGATCCCTTAAAATAATCTGTATATTATTGAACCAATAACATGATCCCTTAAAATAATCTGTATATTATTGGCCCAATAACGTGATCACTTACATTAATCTGTATCCTACTGAACGAATAACATGATCACTTACATTAATCTGCATCCTACTGAACGAATAACATGATCACTTACATTAATCTGCATCCTACTGAACCAGTAACATGATCCCTTAAAATAATCTGTATATTATTGAACCAATAACATGATCACTTACATTAATCTGCATCCTACTGAACCAATAACATGATCACTTACATTAATCTGCATCCTACTGAACCAGTAACATGATCCCTTAAAATAATCTGTATATTATTGAACCAATAACATGATCACTTACATTAATCTGTATCCTACTGAACCAATAACATGATCACTTACATTAATCTGCATCCTACTGAACGAATAACATGATCACTTACATTAATCTGCATCCTACTGAACCAATAACATGATCACTTACATTAATCTGTATCCTACTGAACCAATAACATGATCACTTACATTAATCTGTATCCTAGTGGACCAATAACATGATCACTTACATTAATCTGCATCCTACTGAACCAATAACATGATCACTTACATTAATCTGTATCCTACTGAACGAATAACATGATCACTTACATTAATCTGTATCCTACTGAACCAATAACATGATCACTTACATTAATCTGTATCCTACTGAACCAATAACATGATCACTTACATTAATCTGTATCCTACTGAACCAATAACATGATCACTTACATTAATCTGTATCCTACTGAACGAATAACATGATCACTTACATTAATCTGCATCCTACTGAACCAATAACGTGATCACTTACATTAATCTGCATCCTACTGAACCAGTAACATGATCCCTTAAAATAATCTGTATATTATTGGCCCAATAACATGATCACTTACATTAATCTGTATCCTAGTGGACCAATAACATGATCAATTACAATGAACTGTATCCTAATGGACCAATAACATGATCAATTACAATAATCTGTATTTTACTGAACCAGTAACATGATCAATTACAATAAACTGTATCCTAATGGACCAATAACATGATAATTACAATAATCTGTATACTACTGAACCAATAACATGATCAATTACAACAATCTGTATACTACTGAACCAATAACATGATCACTTACAATAAACTGTATCCTACTGGACCAATAACATGATCAATTACAATAAACTGTATCCTAATGGACCAATAACATGATCAGTTACAATAATCTGTATACTACTGAACCAATAACATGATCAATTACAATAATCTGTATACTACTGAACCAATAACATGATCACTTGCAATAAACTGTATCCTACTGGACCAATAACATGATCAATTACAATAAACTGTATCATAATGGACCAATAAGATGATCAATTACAATAATCTGTATACTACTGAACCAATAACATGATCAATTACAATAATCTGTATACTACTGAACCAATAACATTATCACTTACAATAAAGTGCATCATACTGGTCCAATAACATGATCAATTACAAAAATCTGTATACTACTGAACCAATAACATGATAACTTACAATAAACTGCATCGTACTGGACCAATAACATGATCAATTAATATAATCTGTATACTACTGAATCAATAACATGATCACTTACAATAATCTGTATCCTACTAAACCAATAACATGATCACTTACTATAATGTGTATACTACTGTACCAATCCCTCCAGGGGCTCACCTTATGTGAGTACGGATGTTGGCGTACCCAGGGGTTCCCGAGCCATTCATCGCCATCTTCATCACTTCATCCCCGTCTGGTTGAGGTGGTTTCGTTCTCGTGACCGGGGGACTTAAGGTAGGCACTCCTGTGTTCTGTGCATTTCATTCCGTAACACCCTCGCCATCGTTTCTTTATTCTCTCTGCTATTTCTGTACATTTTGCACTATGTCCTTTCATTTACACATCTCTTTTCCTTCTTCGCCGGCCTACCTTGATTGCGAAATGCCGTCACACTTTTAGTTTAATCCTCCGTGGACACAGCCTGACAGATACCTGCGCACTGGGTGCGCAGCTGGGTGAGTGGGTAATGGCGTCATCCCCACCACCCGGGGTCGTCATTTAGGGTTTGTGTTCGTATCTGCTGTTCAACTGCAATCATGCGGGGGGTGGCCATTGCATGAGCTGCTGACTTCTGACGGCGATTGTGTCCCTCTGTCTATGTTCTGGGAGGTGTGACCCTGGGGTGAGATAGGTATAGATAGGCCACTCACCCATGCCGGGGTAACGCCCGGGAAGTCAGAGCCCTAGGTCGGAGATGGTTGCAATGGTGGAGGGTTTATTTCGCTATGGAGCACTCTTTCTCCATTAATACCAACAAGCGCCGAAAAGTTTATGTAACATAAGTGACACCACCGACAACTGGTTGTTACTTGGTCATTTCATGAACCGAAGAAGGGCAAAGTTTTGAGAAGGTAAACCCTTTCATTATTCAAAAGGGCATTGATGTTATTGCTGGTGTGGTTCAGTCCTGCACTCGTCTACGGAACGGTTCCTTATTAGCACAAACGAAGTCCGATCAGCAAAGTAGGAACTTGTTGCGCACTACGCTTCTCGACGGCTATCCCATCCGTGTGGAGAAGCACCGCATATTGAATTCCTTTCGAGGCGTCATTACCACCCATAGCGTCGATGGTATGTCGAACGATGAACTCGTAGACTATCTTTCAGACCAAAAGGTGACAGCAGTGCATCGAGTGCAGGCCAAACGCGTCGGAGTATTGGTACCCACTCGTACCCTGTTTATAACATTTGATGGCGTCGATCTGCCCACGGGCATTTCAGCAGGGTACGAACGCATTACGGTGAGGCCCTATATACCTAGACCTCTGCGTTGTTTTAAATGCCAACGTTTTGGGCTTACGCAAGTCTCCTGTAAGAGTGCCGTTACCATCTGTGCCTCATGTAGCCAGCCATCACACGAAGGTACCTGTTCCACAGCCCCCGTCTTTGTTAACTGCAAAGGGTCTCATTCTGCGTCGTTTGCCCACTGTCCGCGGTACTTGGACGAGAAGGCGATCCAGGAGATCCGGGTAAAGAAGAAACTTTCTTCCGCCCAGGCCCGGAGGCGTTACCACGCGCGCCAACCTTCTCTCCTGCGATCTCGTACATTTAGTTCAGTTGTTGCCTCGCCAGTAGCACGAGTAGATGCCGAAACTCAGACCTGGACCATGACTGCATTAAGCGCCACTACCATCCGGCGGTCCATTTCTGCTGTAGTTAGCAAGCCTCTAAACTGGTCCCAAGGCACTGAAGTCGCAAGCCGCTGATAAGAAACCAAAGCAGAAACTTCGTAGGGAAGATTTTCTGAAGGACCCTCCGCGTGCGCGCGGTAAGAAAAGTTCACCTTCTCCTCCTCGGAGTTCGCAGTGCCAGGACGCTCCTGGGACAAGCCGCGCTCAGCGGCACCCCTCACCCATCGCCACCCAGAACCGATTCTCGGCGCTTGAATCGGTTTCTGGCTCTGAGCGCGTGGGCCCTCCCTTCGAGGAGGCTATGGAGTCTGACCAACTCCATACCAAAAGCCCGAGCCCAAAGGTTAAGCACAAGGTAATTTTGAGCCGCCCTTCTAAGTAAGAAGTTTATCCCTTTTCTTTATGGCTATCCTGACCTGGAATTTACGTGGTGTACGATCGCATAGGGCGGAACTGTAACTTTTATTGCGTTCCCATTCGCCTATGGTCGTGTGTTTGCAGGAGACTAAGCTTCGCCCTCATGATCCTTTTGATCTCCGAGGATATACTCCGGTTCGCTACGACCTTGAACCGGAGGAGGGTACTCCTGCTAATGGAGGTGTCATGTTGTTAGTGCGTAACGACGTTCATTTTCAACGTCTCACTCTTACGACCGACTTGCAAGCTGTTGCCATTAGACTGCAGTTACCCGGTTTTTTCTTTTCTGTTTGCTCTGTGTATTCACCTCCATCGTCTCCCCTTGCTCCCGCGGACATTCGAGCTCTTCTGTCCGCTCTCCCAACACCATTTCTTCTGTTGGGAGATTTCAATGCCCATCACCCCCTGTGGGGTTCGCCAAGGGCCTGTGCGAGGGGAACTTTTCTTTCTGACATTTTTGATCAGTTCAATCTCTCTATTCTCAATACAGGTGAGCCTACGTTTCTTTCTGATTCTTCCGGTACATTTTCTCACTTGGACCTTGCCGTTTGCTCACTCCAGCTTGCTAGTCGTCTGCAGTGGAACGTTGTCGCTGACACCTACTCCAGCGACATTACCCCTGCATCGTTTCTCTTCTGTCACACCACGTACAGCATTCCAGAGTACCTACCTGGATATTTACAAAAGCCGACTGGAGCTTGTATTCCAGCCTGGTGCATTTTGATGACCAGCCCTTCACCGACATTAACCAACTAGTGCAGCACCTTACGTCTACGATTTTCTCTGCCGCCGAACGCGCAATTCCCCGTTCATCCTCTCAACCTCGGCGAATGCCTGTTCCGTGGTAGAACGAGAATTGTCGAACGCCGTTCGTGCCCGTAGAACTGCGCTTAGGGTGTTTCGGCGACAACCTACACTTGATAATTTGGTTGCTTTTAAACATTCGCGCGCCAGGGCTCGTCGCATTATTCAGGATAGCAAGAAGGCGTCTTGGACTCGTTTTGTCGAGTCTTTTAATCGCTTTACGCCTTCATCTGTTGTTTGGGATAAACTTCGTCGCTTCTCAGATAAAGTGTCACATTGTACTGTTTCTGGCCTTCAGGTTTCCAGTGCCACCATAGTGGATCCGGCTGCCATCGCTAACACTCTGGGTGCTTCCTTTGAGGCGGTTTCCAGTTCAGACCATTATTCCGCCGGCTTTCGCTCTATCAAAGACCGGCTGGATTCCACAACCTATAATTTTCGGTTTGATAATACGGAGTGTTATAATGCCCTTTTTACAATGAGGGAGCTGGAGCACGCTCTTCATTGCTCTAGGCATTCCGCTCCTGGGCCGGATGGCATTCATGTTCTGCTGTTAAATAACCTTTCAGCCGACAGTAAGCGCTTTCTCTAAGGGGTCTATAATCGTATTTGGCAGGACGGCCTTTTTCCTTCCGTTTGACGCGAAGCCACCATCGTCCCTATACTTAAGCCTGGTAAGGATTGCCAACTACCTTCGAGCTACCGCCCTGTCTCCCTCACCAGTTGCGTTTGCAAGGTGATGGAGCGCATGATCAACGGGCGGTTGACATGGTGGCTTGAGTCTCAGAAACTTCTGGCGAACGCTCAGTGTGGATTTCGTCGCCATCGCTCTACCGTCGACCATCTGGTGTGTCTGTCGACGCATATTATGAACGGATTTCTGAGAAAGTGTCAAACATTGGCTGTATTTTTTGATCTGGAGAAAGCTTATGACACTTGTTGGAGGGGCGACATTTTACGTACACTCCATGCATGGAATTTCCGCGGTCGTCTTCCCAAATTTCTTCGGGAGTTTATGACGAACCGCGTCTTTCGTGTACGTGTGGGCTCGGTTTTATCTAGTCGTTTTATTCAAGAGAACGGAGTACCGCAGGGCTCTGTACTCAGTGTCACACTTTTTGCGATTGCTATCAACCCCATTGTTGATTGTATTCCACCTGGCATTTCATCGCCCCTTTTTGTTGACGATTTTGCCATTTATTGCAGTTCGTGGCAGACCTGTCTACTCGAACGCCGTCTCCAGTGTTGTATCGACCGTCTCTACGCCTGGAGTAACGCTAACGGCTTTAATTTCTGCGCCGAAAAATCCGTCTGTATCAATTTCTTGCGCCGGAAGGCTTTCCCTTCGCCCTCTCTCCATCTTGGGCCAGGGATACTTCCTTTTGCAGACGAGGCGACATTTTTGGGTTTGATATTTGATAGGAAGCTGAGCTGGATTTCGCACATTTCGTTTTTAAAAGCAAAGTGTGACCGTTCTCTTAATCTTTTACGTGTTTTAAGTGGCACATCCTTGGGAGCTGATCAGACCGTCCTTCTACATCTTTATCGCTCTTTGGTCCGTTCCAAGCTTGATTACGGGTGCATTGTCTATTCGTTGGCGCGTCCATCTGTATTACGTAGATTGAATGCCATTCACCATCGTGGCATAAGAGTCGCTACGGGGGCCTTTCCAACCAGCCCTGTACCCAGTCTGTATGCTGAAGCTGCAGAGCCTCCGCTGTCCTTCCGGCGTGAGATGCTTTTGTGCAGCTATGCCTGTCGACTCTCAAGCTTGCCTGACCACCCGTCTTTCGAGGTATTTTACGAAGATTCGCTTGATCGGCAATATTTCGTTAGCTCCTCTGCCTTGCTCCCTCCAGGGGTTCGATTTCGCAAGCTTCTTCGGCTTTTGGACTTTAAGCTAGCGCCGGCCCTTCCCAGGGGGGAAACGCGCTTTCCTCCATGGTTGCGCGCTGAGGCCCAGTGTCACCTTGGGTTGACGTCAATGTCGAAGAATGAGACCCCTTCTTCAGTTCTTAGATCGGCTTTTTTAGAACTTTAGGCGCAGTTCGGAGATTTTCGTTTTATATATACTGATGGGTCTAAGACTGATGTTGTAGTAGGGTGTGCCTTTGTTGATGGTAATCGTAGTTTTACATTTCGTTTACCCGGGCAATGTTCGATTTTTACCGCCGAACTTTTTAGTATTTATCAGTCACTTTTATACGTCCAGCGGTACTACTTACGGCACTGTTTTATTTGTTCAGATTCCCTGAGTGCTCTTCAAAGTATTCACGCACTGTATAATTACCACCCCCTCGTACAGCGCATACATGACCTGGTCCACTCGCTTGGTGCCTCTGGCATCCGTGTCTCCTTCATGTGGATTCCAGGTCATGTGGCCATCTCAGGGAACGAGTCTGCCGACGCCGCTGCCAAATCGGCGATTTTATTACCCAGATTTTTTACCTCTGTTGTTCCCTCGTCAGATTTGTGTGTTATTTTACGTCGCCGTATCCTCTCGCTTTTGGCGCGATGAGTGGACAGCCCTCCGGGGGAACAAATTGCGGGAGGTTAAACCTCTCCCGTTAGTCTGGGGTACCTCTTCTCATTCTACACGTCGGGAAGAGGTACTTTTAGCCCGTTTACGAATTGGACATTGCCTTTTTAGTCATAGATACTTGCTCAGTGGTGACGCCACTCCACTGTGTCGGCAGTGTGATGCGCCCTTAACAGTGCGTCACATTTTAACTGAGTGTCAAGTTTTAGCTCCACTGCGCGTTCGCATAGGTCTGCCTGTTGGCATAGCCAACGTTTTGGCAGACGACGCGCATGCTGTAGAATGTCTTTTACGTTTTATAAGTGACATTGGTTTTAATCGGCGCATTTGATGCGCTGAGCGTCTTTTAGCTTTGAGATTTTATATTGTCAGTTTTAATGGGGCTCTTCTCCCCGCCGACATAAGGCGCTCATGTCCCTTGCATTCTACAGTTCTTGACACGTTGTTTTATTCTTTTAGTGACCATGATTTTAGTCTTTGTTCTGTTGTGTTTTTTAGTGCTTTTGACCAAGCGGGTTTTTTGTGGTTTTTTAGTTTTTTGACTTTTCAATTTTATATTTTATACATTGTAAGGGCGCTAATAACCATAGCAGTTGAGCGCCCTTAAGCCCTATCTCATCATCATACTGGACCAATAACATGATCAGTTAGAGTAACCTGTATACAACTGGATCTGTGACATACGTTCTTGTTGTGACCAAATACTATAAACTGTGACTGTTAACTAACGAATAACATACCTTCTTTTATGACCAATCACAATAGCATGCAATCTTGTTATGACCAGTCAGAGTATATTAATAGGCAACTGGTTTCATCATTCATTAGCAAATAATTGACTATAAGAGAAGTACTGCTATTTACTATTATGTATCTACTAGAGTACTTTAAAGGTAATTAATATAAATATTTTGAGTGAAAATAATTCTGAGATAATGTTTTACTAAGCAAACAGTTGTCAAAGAGATCTACTTTGTAAATGCATTATTGCTGTAATCCTTTTGTAAAAATGGACATAAAAAGGTGTAAGAATGATCTACAAAATGTGCAAACGTGGATGGTTTAGAGGATTAGTGGTATAGACATAGGACAAAGAATTGTGGTAAGTGTAGGAAAAAACTATCACAAATTCAAAGTGTGAATAACAGTTGTGTTAAGATGTAGCAAGCAAACAGCTACATGTACAGACATAGCGTTCCCTGAGTGCAGGAGACGATCTGATTAGGTAGCCCAACATGCATTAAATGAGTGTGTTGTATCTCTTGGTGAGTCAAAATCTTGTGTGTGCTCACATGACTTTGTCTACCCTCTGTAGCTTATTAGTGGGTATAAACATTAGTCTTATAAGGTTTATTTTTCTATCTACTACATTTTAATCCAAATAAACCTTTACAGAGACAGCTATAATACACATTTCATTATAGATACAAAGAGAACAGCACAGTCAAATGTTTAACATCTGTATGCTATATGCTGGTCTTAAAATTCCATACTGTTTCCATGACATTGCGAGAAACAAGTGAAAATCGATGAGAGACTTTAAAAGAATGACCAAGAAATGAACAATTTGAACCATTAATAAGGGATATCTCAGAAACGGCTAATGCCACAAAAAAGCTATTTGAAATAAATTGCGTGTTTTAAAGAGGTCTACATGTTTTATGTGGTATGCTTTCAACTATCGCTTTTAGCACTTATATAAGATTATACAAAATTTCTTCAGAATAAAGAGGAGTTCACACGCTATTCCCAGAAAATTCAAAATGTACATTTTATTAATCATGTAAATATCTTTAATATATGGTATTTTAATAATAACCGTTAAGAGCCATTTTTTGGGTAATCAAAAATTTTTGAAAAATGTTCACTGCAAAGAGTAATTAAGGGGTGGGTGGATTTTCTTAAACATTTTTGTGTTGCATCCTTGGAAAATACTGAACTCAAATAACAAGTTTGGTATTTATCCAACTTTTTGTATTTTAGTTATGCTCTTCACAGATACATACATGGACCTTTCTACAAATGTTTTATTCAAAACATGTGTTTCCAGTGAAATCTCAGTATTGAATTTTTGGGTGTAATGAAATACCTTGTACGTGGTAGAGTTGCAAGAAAGGCAGTGTTGTAAAAAGAAATTTATGAAAGTTACTAAAAGAAACTTGAGTGTCTCTTGCTGAGTATGAAACTGAAAGATAAATTTCAAACATTGACAGACTGTAAAAGAATTTAGTGTGAAAAGCAAAACAATTGTAAAGGAAAGGGGTATATTGCAACCAAAGAACTATATACTGGCACTCAACACTCACAAAGACAAATCATTGAAGATGTTGCTTCTCATCTGTGTGAGCTACCCACTTTAGTGAATATGTATTGCTGATATGGACATCTCTTTCAAACAGTTAACACTCCTGTACAAGAATTTTTGGAAAACTTTGACGATTGACTACGGAGGAGACTTGGCACTGATCCAGAGTGGATATTGTACCTATGCCCCACAAGGGGGCATCTCCGGGAGGAAAGAGGGGGCAAAAGGAGACACTGGGTGGCTGGAACTAGGAGCGATGGCATAGCAATGGCAGAGTCTCTTAGTTTCCAGATAGACATGCCCTGGCAGATGGACAGGTAAACAGGGGATCCCATTTCACACAGAGGGGGTCCAATGCCTCTCTAGGGGGTTTGGATACCCCAGCAACCAGCCAAAATCCAAGGGACAGAGGGAATCACAAAGAGCATGCTTTTTCCCTGGCAAACTGCACCGAAACAGCATCGCCAACACTTCTGACCCTGAAAGACACCAATGGGATGAAACATGAAGTGAAATGAAAATGGAGGGACAGGAAATTTGGGGGATATAATGATCCTTCCCAGTATTCGCCTTCTGATCCCCAAAAAAACCCATGGGTCAGGAAGGTGGGCCACGGGAATCAAAGCCATGACCTTCTGAATGCGGATGACAGACATTACCGCCTGAGCCATCCCGCTCTGTGAGGGAAGGTTAAATGCCACATTCTTTCACAACAGTCTCAGTTCTTAACTGTACTGAAAAAATAACCTTGCTAACAATGAGTGCATTGTTATATGTAACTTTGCATTTGTTCTTAGGATAAGATACAGGGTTTTCATTGCAACAATGTGCAAACCACGATCCATCCCTTCATAGCTTGTTATAGCATCAGATTGCCTTCAACATGACCGTGCATCTGTTAAGGCCATTAACTATTGTAAAGATTTCAATGTATCAGCAGAAGGACATTTCTTTGCCACTTAACATGGTACTGTCAAAGAGACTTGCTTGTTCAGATCATGACAGGAACACAATAAAGAGTATCCCTTCCTTCTGGAAACTTGCACAATTCCATTAAAGAGAAACTCTTCTGAAATTGTGACAACAGGGATGTGGATGAAGATACATACTTCACCTTCATTGTTGAGTGTGGAAAAGACAGAAGTTGATATGAGAACATTAACAGGACGAGCTTGCGTTACATCACCTCTGGGAATAATTTCTGAAATTTTGTGCACTGTTATGTAAAAATTATTTCACTAATAGCCGAGTGCATCATTCCTGGTTACCATAGTAAAGTTAAAGTTGTATTTCTGTTGTACCAAGCTGGTTTTGACTTTACCGATGTTTAATCTGGTAAAATATTTGCTGTTCGCTGCTTAGTAATCCAGAATTTAGCTTAACCATTACCTTTGTATCTTCAATATTTTCTTTGATTTCCATGCAACGAAGAAGAGACAGTAACAAAATAGGGGAGTGTACATATTTGAAGAACTGAACGATGTTTCATTTTGAAGATTCTGGTTGAAAAAGGAAATGGTAACTGGTGAACAACTACAGTTCCCTAAAGCAAGGAAACCTCCAGTATCCTCTGAAACTGTCATCGTGTGAATGCGACTGGAGGTGACGTGCTGCAGGATTTCATATGTAATTGCTTCATTATCACCTTAGTGCATAAAACTGCCTCCGTACAAAGATGCAACTTGGAAGATTTTAATTAAAATACCAGATATTTACATGCTAAATATATCTTGAATTTTCTGGTAAGAGCATGTTTGAAGTCCTTGTCATTGGGAAAGAATTTTGTTTTATCTAGTACATTTTAGGATAGAGACAAAAACTTTTATTTCAGATAACTTTTTTTTTGTGGCCTCAGCCATTTCTGAGATATTGGTTTGAAGTTTTCAACACTTTCGTCATTTTTAAAGTAGTGTTCAGTTGTTTCTCGCAAGGAATTTAAAGACCAGCATATTGTTGGCTTACCTCTAAAACCTCGTAAGTCTGATTTTGGTATATTTTGAGATTTTGTGTGTTTTAATTAGAATTTTTTATTCTCTTATCATTTAAAACCTTGTGAGTGTAAACACTATATAAAGGCTGATATTTAACAAAACGTAAACCTTGTATTTTTCTAATCCTTTAAATGTTACCTTAAAAACTAATAAGTCTCCATTTTATCCTGGAAAAAGGACTTACAAGGCTTTATGAATGAACAGTGTAACCTTAAAAAAACTTTTAAGCCTTAACTTCTTATTGTATTCAGACATACAAGGTTTTATTAAGAAAATTGTTGGTTTTAACCCCGTAAATCCAGTAGTACATTGCAATAAGAATGGCAGTTCTGTTTTCTTTCTTATAACCCAAGTTCAATATCAGAGAGACGATTGTAGCCTATAAATAAACATATAATAATAAATGATGCATTTGTGATCTTGGGTTTTAGCTTTCTCTTATTGTCCAATGAGAGGTGCTATTTTATTATACATTTGATCTGGTTTAGAAACAACACACACTTTTCCAGCTGGCGATCATTCTTAATAATGTCAAATTACGCTGTTTGTAGCAGTATACTTTATCTTACTGTGACAAGTGGTTAGTTTGTGAGGTGATCTTTAGTGAGTGGTATTTCATATTAGTACATCGATAATTCCGACATTTTAGTAGTAAGTACTCATATTATAACAAGATAAGATAAATTAACACTTCATAGAATGTGAAGGTAGGAGTTTTAATCTGGGCTCAAAATGAAGGAGAGCAAAACAAAATCCTGTTCTGTTTCTTATAACCTTGGATGTCTTCCATTCCCTCTTGTAAGAAATAATGTGTACCATTTCGGTCCGTTTTAGTGTGTAATGAAATATTCTGCATAAAAAAAAAATCAAAGGAAACAAGAAATGATGTATCAATAAATGTGGAAAATTTTGTAGCAGCAAGCACCCCTACAGTCTGCAATTGCAATTTGAGTACAACATTCTTACACAGTTACTATAATTATAGTACCTTTTTTACACGAAAAAGGTTATTTCACTGCTTATATTATTGATAAGCTAAATAATCATTATTTCACTTTACACTAATTTTATAACGTACTGCGGAAATGAGCAAACTAACTTTTTTGTATTTCGAATTTGATTACTAATTTAAGGTGTTAGTTACCTTCATGTTCCAGTTTGCATTGAAGTTATCAAACGTCTGTAGGAAAAACAGAAAATTCATTTATTTACTTAATGATTGTTTAAGTCTTACATAATAATGTTATTTTAAATTAAGATACATCACTGTTACTAGCTTCTAAATCTTCAAAATTAATTAATAATAATGTTAATAAAAAGAAAGAATGAAGAAAGCCAATGTAGTTTTGTACTAAGCTCTCACAAACTTCCCAGGTAGGTATACTGCAATTTTAGATAAGTCTGAATTTTAAATTTTAATAAGTAAACATTTTGACAGGATTTAAACTAAAATATGAAAATAATGAGTGGGAAATAATATGATAGGTTCGGTTGGTTAAATTTGAGGTTTTATTAGCTTTCCGTTTTGTGAAAAGTTTCGTTCAGTCAGATTAGCATTCTCTTTGGTAAAGGTTTCCATTTCGATCTCTGGTTTTAAATAGTAGGAAGCAATCTTCAAATGGGAATACTATTAATATAGTTACTTAAAGCAAACGTTTGTTACCATTGCATTTTCCCTTCTTCAGTTCCACAGCTCAGGAAATGTTGAACATTTTGGGAATACAAGTACCTTTGGCTAGAGAACATAGACAAAAACTAATGAGAGAAATGAAGATAGAGAGAATGAATCTCAATTTTCCTCAAAAGTTGTGCAAACAAATAAAATCAATTTTACTTTTTGTTATTATTATATAAAAAGTATAATTAATTTATATATAATAATAACAAAAAGTAAAACTTTTACCCAGCACTGAAGTACTTGCGATAGCAGGTCGCTGCTAAGATTGTCATCTCGAGTGAGATGCCTTAGTGGTTCGTCTGGGAACCAATTCAATGTCCCACCAGCATGTTGTCACAGTAGTAGCTCAATGGTTAGAGCAACCGCATGGAGAACTGTGTTCAAATCCCGGCTGTGGCATTGAATTTTTCAGTTGACTCTGTATTAAAATAAAATAAAATTTATTATTAATGATTTACATACTGAAAACGCTTAAAAAGAGCTTCATGGTTTAGATTCAAATAAAAATACAGGTGAAAAACATACCATTCTAGGTATGGAATGGAATACTGGAGAAACTCTGATAGAGTTGTGTTGTTGAGTTAGATGTAAATGGAGACTAGCATTATGCTATTTTAGAACTGTCACCTTTAAGAGGAAATAAAATAAATTTAAATTCTCGAAAGATAAATTCAGATGATTCCCATTAAGGGAAACTTTATCTTGATGAATTAGGCAGTCTAGTTACATTAATTGGGGGTGAACCTGAACCAATTGTCAATTTATACAAAGTGATACTACTTTGATACAAGTGATGTCACAGAAAACATGAACAATGACATTCATACTAGAGGAAGAAGAAAGCCAAAAGAAATTTAGTACGAGAAGCTACGTGGATGTCAGAGGAAAATAAAAAGAAGAGAATGCATGATAAAGCATATAGGGGGACCAGAAGATCTGGAAGTAAATGGGAGTATGGTATTGAAAGACCAGGTAGGATAATGGGAACTATATGCAACTGCAAAATGAGCACCAAGTCCAAGAAGATGTATTGCAAAACTCTTACAGACAGTGACAGGAAAGAGAACTTTGAAGCCTTCTGGAGGAAGTCGTGGAATGAAAAAAAAAGTCATGGTGCAATAGCTCATAGATAAACATAATGCAAAGGGCAAGGAAAATAATAAAAATGAAGTTTCCAGAAGAACAAACAGTTTTAGTTTTCATTTACACAAAAACACTACAAGAGTAAGGGTCTGCAAGAAAATGTTTCTGAATGCATTATCTATTGGGGAATGAACAGTCTTAAACTGGATTAAAGAAAGTGGGTATAAAAGTGATAATCCATGAATAAAGGGGCAACCTCGAATGCAATAAATGAACAGAATAGGCATGTGAGATATGAAAATGAAAGAAAACGTGAGGTGGTGAGCAAAGAAAAGAAAATACAGTAAAACCTGTCTTCAGCGGAATTGAATGAGGCTCTCGAACATTTCTGTTAAAAATAGGTTTCCGCTTAACAAAGGTTCCTTTTAAACACAATGATTTATTTGGTAACGCACGGAAGAATAGTCCCATTTCATCGTTGTTTGCTATGTTTTCAGGTTTGTATCCTTTGATTATTGAAGGTAGTTTAGCAATGCAATCATTGTCATTCGATTCACCACAAAGTTCATTAAAAACTATCTGATGTCTTTCGCAGAAACTCTCCAACCATCCATTAGATGCTTTATATTCAGTCTTACCCAGTTTTTCAGCTACCTTTTTAGCATATTCCTGTAACATAGACCCCAATATTCGGTGATTGTTTGCCCTAACACTAACGAACCTCTCCCACACTATTTTATTAATGTCCTGGTTTTTGTAAATTCTGTCTTTATGTTTCCATTAGCACAATTTCCCATTGCTTCAGAATTTCTGTTTTCTTCTTTAGAGTCTCGTAAACTTGAGTTTTGCCTACGTTGAACATCTTCATGACCTGCTTTACACTCAATTTATCATGTTCATTAGCATAGATCACTTTCACTCTTGTGTTAAGATCTAGTACAACTCTTGGTGACTACTGCTGAACTAAATCATCATCACCTATGTAAGTTTAGAGCTGTATGTCTGACAAGTCATTAGAGCAGGAAATGGAAAGAGAAGAGACAATCAGCCTGCTTATTGTTAATTTAACTATGGGATGAGTGTAAAGGTTTCTCAATATTTGCACCGTCAATAGCGCACTCCCCTCCTAAACTAGTCAGGTAGCAGCAAAATGGTCATGTTTTAACTAAACATCATGTACTCAGAGCACACAATGCAGACTTTCTCAGGGTGTCTGAAAATGTTTCTAAACTCTGCATTCCGGAACTGGAAAGTTTCCGTTAAAAGGCATACTTTGATTTCCGTTATCCACATAAGACAGTTTCCGTTTAATAAAGGGAATTTAGCATATTTTTCACTCCAAAATTCATGGTACCATGAAATATTTCCATTTAAGACAGATTTCCGTTTAACAAGGCAGGTTTTACTGTACTTGTATCATTCTTTGAAGAGCTCCCAAAGATGGTTTCTCATTATTGCAGAGATACATCTTCAAAAAATATGATGTGTTACACTCACATGACTTTCTCTACTCTTGTACAAACTATTTTTACAAACGCTTATTCTCCATATGCTTCATATTAATCTTATTGCTAATTTTCTTGTAGATACAACAGGAATTGGTAGGCTTTAAGCGATAGTCAAATATTTTAAGAGTTGGTTGCTATGTGGAGTATTCCATTCTCTTTGCATTACCAGGACAAAAAAAATGAATAACGAATTTGAGAAAAAGTATGAGTATTGGAAAATTTAAGGGAATAACAGCAATATCTCGAAAATGGTTCACTCAACAAAAAAAATGTATATGACATAAATTAGTATTTTAACATGATCTACATTTTTGTGTAGTAAAGTTTTGTCTATCTCTTATGGTTTACCAGTTATGCAAAAGTTGTTCACAATGAAGAATACTTTGATACGGTAATTTGTATCACAAATTACTTAAATGTAATTAATGATTGTAATATGAATATGTATTTTTATGTGACATTGATTTCAGAGGTTTATTAATTGTAATTATTATTGGTAAATAATAATATACGGCTTTACTGAAACTGTCAATAATAACTCAATAATGCAGCGAGGGGGTGAGTTGTTTATCATTACCGGGAACCAGGAAGTTACGTAATGTTTCGCGCCTTTTCGGTAGAAGCTTCTAGAACATTTCCTAAAGCAATATGTATTAGTGGTTTTCATTGGATATTCAAATAGACGCTAATGCTGGCGCGTATTATTAGCCAATAGCAGTTCATTTATAATCTTTAGGCGTATCTTGATGCAGGCCTATAAATAGTGTAGGTTCGAGATAGCTTGCCCCCAGTTCAACGGAATTCTCAATACTCTACACGTCGGTCTCTCAGTTCATCGTCAGTCAGTCCTTCATTTCGTCAAGTTACGCGCAGCAGAATTACGAGAATTATTATAAAGTATTATACAGTTAAAAAAATACACAAAGTTGAAGTACTCGAGTTAAAAGTGATAAATAAGAAGTTATTGCAAACAGTTTCAGTTTGGCGAGTATCTATATCAATATGTAAAAAGTGTTAGTGAACGTGTTCGACAATAAAAGTTATAAAACCAATTTCTTCATCAGTATCATTTCTGGATAAAAGATTCCTTTCCGATTCACACCCTGCAAGAGATACATTTTCGACCCAAATAGCTAGCCGGAGAACATTTAAAGTGAATTATTTCAAAACTGATGCAAATTGCTACGCCAGAGGGAGCTACGAACCAAACAAAGAATGACGTCACAAGATGGCAACACATGAAGTCACACAACCTTAATACCGCATCAAATTGGCTTCCAAACGTGGTGCTATAATAATGTTAAATACATTGTAACATTAATACCGCCGCAACTTTTGGAGACATTCCCAGAAAATTCGAGATATACATTTCATTTCTCATGAAAATATCTTAAACATACGATATTTTAATCAAAATTGTTAGCCATTTTTGACAAAATTAAAATTTTCGAAAAATGTTCCAAGTAAAGGGTAGTCTGGGGTGGGGGGATTTTCTTGAAAACCTTCGCGCATCCTTGGAAGATACTGAACCTAAATACCAAGTTTGGTGTTTATCCGACTGTTCGTTTCTGAGTTATGCTGTTCACAAACACACAGACACACACACGGACATGTTTCAAAAATGTTTTTTTTTGGATTCAGGGGGCCTCAAAACATATATTTCCGATGAAATCTGGGTGGAATACAATACTTCCCCTACTTACTATACATAGTAGAGAAAGTAAAAAGCACCTAGAGCCATTATGGAATTCAAAATCAGCATTATATAGGGAATATGAAAAATATTAGGAGAGAAAGAAGTTAAGGAATTGTCTATAAAATCATTTAATGAGGTATTTTACGATATGAATCTAAGCCTCTTTATTCCCAAAAAAGGTAAATGTGATCTTTGCTGCAGCTACGACGCTGGAAACATATCAGAGGATACTTAGAATTTACATATCAGCATAAAGAAAGCAGCAAGAACAGAAAAATTAAAAGACAAAAAAACTGCGAAGCATGTGTATACAATGGAATTAGAGTCTGTATTATTGTGCCCAAACTTGAAGGCTTCAGCCATCTGTTATAAAATGAAGCTTAAGGTTCATAACTTCACAATCTATAATGTGAAAACTGGAGATGTCTATTGCTATGTATGGCACGAGAGGGCTCAGTGCTAATGAATTTGCTACAATTCTGTGCGATTTCATCTCAAAACATGTAATGTGTAACAAAGAAGATGAAATAATATTTTACAGTGATGGTCGTGGCTATCAGAATAGAAATGTGACACTAGCAAGCACGCTACTTGATTTGGCTATTGAGATGAACGTCTTTAGAGTTCAAAAGTATTTGCCAAAAGGCCACACACAAATGGAAAGCCATTCAGTGCATTCTTGCATGGAGAGGATATACACACGTGCAAGCTACGTTGCAGTGTTTAATACAGCAAGACAAACTTAAGCCATACCTTCTTCAAGGAAGACATATTCTTCTGTTTGTCCAGGCATCAAGAAAGGGGACACTACAGTCAATGACATGTGTACTGCCCCTACATGAAAGCGCAGTTCAAAGTTGATTTCAAAGGTAAATAATCTAAATAAAATATAAATCTCGAAAAAATTTAAATTTTGAATTAACACATATAATTACATCTTTCCTCTCAAATGAGTAGAAGGACCTGCATAACAGAAGAAGAAAAAGTGGTAGTGAAAAATCTTCTGAGATGATAGTTGCTGGTCTGTACAGTGCTCCCCTTAGAAAAAGTTAATTGACTTGCAGGTACTGAGCCATTGGTTCTAAAAGACTTCCATTCATTTTATAACAGTTTGCCTTACGAATAGGATACATTGCATAGCACCAATTCCATAATAGACTTTTGCAAGTTAATTAGAGAAAAGTTACAAGAAAACATTGTTAAAATATAATTATTTGTGTTAATACGAAACCAAGCCTGAGTTGATTAAATATTGGACTCAAAACTTTGTAAGTTAATAATTGCTTCCAGGAATTCATTAATAAAACAATGTAAATCTCGTAAAACTTGTAAAAGCGTGTAAGTCAATAAGGTATATGAGGGAAATTTATTAATAAAACCTCATAAGTCTAATAAAATCTCATAAAACTCCGCAAGTCAACAAGTCATTCCAATATTTGATTAATGAAACCTTGTAAGTCTCGTAAAAATGTTAGTAATATTTAAACATTCAGAATGATGCATCAAATTAGTAAATTGTAATGTTAGAAGACGTTTCACAAGAATTTGACGAACAAAAGCGGTTTTACAGAAATGTAAAATAGTTTTTTTAACCTCCTGTAAAACTGTCTGGAAGAGACATATGAGGTTTTAAAAGTAAGCTGGCGATATACCCACTTGCTTTTAAACATGTGACTATCAATTCAGTTTCCTCTATCTCCATAGTACCCACAACGTAACTATTTCTGCAAAGGTTTATCTCGATTAACATGAAGTAGATAGAAAAATAAGCTTTTGTAAGAACCGTGTACCAAAATAAACTACAGTGGGTAAAGAAAGTAATGTGTGTTTATTTTTGCTAAGTTCTCACTTTTACTTTAATGGTGACACCAATCATCCTTTTATTTGTGATTGTAGATTTGTATTTATCTACTAAATCCAGCAACATGGAACTCTCACAGCGCCAAAATTAGATGATCTTGATGGTTTATCTACTATATCTTCTTCTTTGTGAATGTATGTGAAGACAAAACTGTCTGCAAATGTATGAAATACATGTGGGCTACTAACATCAGCCATTGGCTACACTGTACGAATAAATGCAACAAGCGAGACTAATCACTGCCTTCTGAATACTGTTATGAATTGCTTCGGAGGAGAGAAATAATGGGAAAAAGTAGTGTGGTATTCAGACCAAGGATTAGCAAAGGTGCATAGATTTTATGACCACCATAGTTAAACTGTGGTATCATAACAGCTTATATTGCAGCTGTTAGTTATATTTTCTGTCTCAGTTTCATATGTGTATATATATATATATATATATATATATATATATTGTGTTTTTTAAATTTGAGATGATGCTTTGTGTAATACAAGGTCATGTGACTGAAGATTTGCCAACATAACTATGTTTTATATCAATTGAAAGACTGTCTCACCTGCTTTTCATTGGTTGTAATTGACTGACTTACACATATAAATAGGAACACTATTTGTGAAAAATGTCATATTAATTTTCAAATCTTAAAATCCCTATATTTAAAGAGACCTAGCAGCGACCACAGAAGTTCTATTTTATTGAGATCGGAGTACGTAAGGTTGTGGACTGAGTGACAATGATTTATAATAAAATCTTAGGAATGCAGCATTTGGCAACATTGTGCTACAGAGGTATACGCTGAATACTTCTTTGCACACCTCGTTCCTTGACAGGTAAGTACGCCGCCAGTCTCGGAACAGAGGAACCAAACTGACTTTCCCTGCCTACTATCATCTCTCTTCTACAAGTTGTTCTTATGAAAGATTAGTTAATTGAGACGAACATTTGCTATATGTACAAGAGAGATACAGGAGGGTGAAGTGGTAGTCGGATGTTTAAAAGGTGGGTTGCTATTTGCTGCCTTCGAAATTTCATACTCTTGTATGACATCATTATGTACAAAATGATAATTTAGCAATGAAAAATGTCTGATGAAGCCTTGGAAAAACTTAAACCAATAACAATGGTTATCTCGGAAATGGTTAATCCCACAAAAATATTTGTTATAAATTGTGTGTTTTAATGAAATCCACATTTTTGATATGGTAAGTTTTGTATGGTTTACCAGTTGTGCAACTCCAGTCGTCTGCAAGGAGTGTTTCTTAATCTCCAAGAACTGAAACCAGAACGATAAAGTTAAAATACGTATATTGCAATGTGAGCGTTTACAATTATTCTATCAGAAAGCTTTGCCGGGAATGTTCAAGTTGGTTCTCATACTCAGGGATGGCATATTAGACTTTTGACATAGAATCAGCTGCTAGAGCTCTCTGTAGTCACAAGCTGGGAAAATAAAACTGCAAGTGTGTGTTTTTTGTGGTGAAAGTGTCATCTATAGTTTGCTTATATGCAACTCAAAACTGGCTGTTGCCTCATAAACAATGGAAAAACCTGCTAGAAATTAAGAAATAACTTTAATGCATGTTATTAATAAAGAAATGACTACAGCAATCCGAAATAGAATAAACGCTTAAAAAATGCGTTCTATATTCATTTTTGACATTCACCAACCTCCATTACATATGTTGGCTAAATTGGAAGCAGATGAAAAAGTAAATTGGTTAGATACAAACATATGTCACAATGCACAAATTTGACTTTCCACTTTGCTGTCGGTATGGTCATTGACATGCATTCTGATTCTTCTTCATGGGGTGTTGTGAACCAAAATATTGTTTGCTGTTTTGCTTCCCGTTCTGGTTTCATCGTTGGGTTATTGCCAATTATCCCATAATTTACATGAAATTCCACATTTTGATTAAAATATGGGTCTCATATTTCTAATTTGAATTATTAGTTCTAGTTCTTATAGTATTCTGAGTTTGTAGTGGTAATTGTATCCTTATGCTCTCTGCTCTGATGTAATTAAATTTGCCAGCAGTGGGCTGGGCTTCCGCTTTCTTTCTGCTATGTACAGGTGTGATGGAAGTTATCATTACATCAAATATACAATTAAGAAAAATGTGTGTGTTTACCGTACTAACTTTGAGGAAACTTATTCATGGATTACGCCAAGGAAAGGAAACAGTCACAACAAATTTAGTATTGCATATTTTAAATACAGAATGTAGTGAAATTCTCAGACATGTTTCTATGAGATAACTCTCTCATTAACTGTAGCAGTTGATAGAACTATCAGCGACTGCCCTAAAGCAACACCACCTGAACAAAATGACCATGCTACAGGGCGTGCTGCTGCTATAACTCCCCTCTCTCTCACGTACTGTTAATGTACGAAACTTGCTGTATATGGTGTCCTCCCATGGCTAAAAGGCGTCATAGTGAGAAAATATATTTCAATGGCCACTTCACAATTTTATTTGTGGAGATCACTGCTGTTAGGAGCGTTTGTTGAAACCATCCATATGTTTTCTCTTGTTCTGTCAACTGGTGTGAGACATTGTTATCTCGACATTGACTGTTTGCTGAGAGAAGAGCAGCACACCAAACTCCTATCATAATGAGGGATTTCACATTTTCAGAATACCAATAGCAAGTTCACATGGCCATCTAAGTGAAACCATGCCTCATTGGAAAAGAACACTAATTGAGGATTGATTAATGCTTCCATAAAGAAACCATTCACAACAATGCGCTCTTGCTGCAGGCTCGCCTTGTTTCAAACAGTGGACTCCTGGGGTTTCAATTTCAGTAATTTTGTTGCTTTATGGGCAGAAAAAAACTTAAATTCCCATTTGTTGTGCTAACTTTGGAAGTAATTTTGTTGGTGTATGTTCAAGATTTGTGCCTATTTTGTCTAACTTTCTCTCTGTTAGAACTGTACATTTCTTGTTGCCACAGAACAAAGTTCTTCACAATGCTGTGAGTTGCATTTCTGGGAGATAGAGTAATTAGTGCTGGTGTATGGCCCTCTCGTTCCCCGGACTTAACAGTGTGTGATTTTTACTTGTGGGGTAACCTGAAGGAGAAAGTCTACAAAACAATTTAACACACACTGAAAGAACTGATGGAAAATATAACACATGGGGTCAGAAACATTTCAGTGGCGTAACTGAATCATATGAATTGAAAGTTGTTTTCTTGCTATGATGCCTGTTTAGCCATGGGAGGACATTTTCAGCACCTCATATAAGGTAAGTTTGTGCATTAGGCAGAGAGATAAAGCTTCAATATTTAGTTTACCAAGGGTGCAGCCAGCCGAGAGGAAAATTCTCATATGATGGTCCTAACATAAAAGTAAAGCCCCTGTAATTACGGTATGTGCTGGACAGTATTACAGCTATTATGGAATTAAATATGTTTGGGTGTTAAGAAGGTTACTGTGTGTCTTCAACAATGGTTTTTAAGTGCTCTGTTGCCAATAGCACCAAAGTCAATGTGTTAAAGTTCCCAGAGGATAAAGGAGCAGAGGTTAAAAGGTACAATTTTTCACTGAGCAGAAACTTGGAAGGAAATTGATACGGTAATTTGTATCACAAATTACTTAAATGTAATTAATGATAGTAATATGAATATGTATTTTTATGTGACATTGATTTCAGAGGTTTGTTAATTGCAATTATTATTGGTAAATAATAATATACGGCTTTACTGAAACTGTCAACAATAACGCAATAATGCAGCGAGGGGGTGAGTTGTTTATCATTACCGGGAACAAGGAAGTTGCGTAATATTTCGCGCGGTTTCGATAGAAGCTTCTAGAACATTTCCTAAAGCATATGTATTCGTGGTTTTCATTGGATGTTAAAATAGACGCTAATGTTGGCGCATTTTATTAGCCAATAGCAGTTCATTTATAATCTTTAGGCGTATCTTGATGCAGGCCTATAAATAGTGTAGGTTCGAGGTAGCTTGTCCCCCAGTTCAACAGAATTCTCAGTACTATACACGTCGGTCTCTCAGTTCATTCATTTCGCCAAGTTACACGCAGCAGAATTACGAGAGTTATTATAAAGTATTATACAGTTAAAAAAATTACATAAAGTTAAAGTATGCGAGTTAAAAGTGATAAATAAGAAGTTATTACAAACAGTTTCAGTTTGGCGAGTATCCAGATCAATTTGTAATAGTGTTAGTGAACATGTTCGGCAATAAAAATTATAAAACCAATTTCTTCGTCAGTATAATTTCTGGATAAAAGATTCCTTTCCGATTCACACCCTGCAAGAGTTAAATGTCTACCTAAATAGCTAGCCGGAGAACATTTAAAGTGAATTATTTCAAAACTGATACAAATTGCTACGCCAGAGGGAGCTACGAACCAAACAAGGAGTGACGTCACAAGATGGCAACGCGTGAAGTAAAAACATAAACTTGCTCTCGCAAATTGGCGCCCAACGTGGGGCGAAGATGACCAGGAAAGGATCAAAATAACCAGGAAGTAGCAGAATTAACCAGGAAAGTAGCAGAATTAACCAGGAAAGTAGAATGAATGGAGCAGTGAAATAATCTACAAGACGCAGATTCCAGAAACAAAAGGAACGACAGACTATACGGATGATTGGACATCGTAATTCCGAGATTACGAGGCAACAAGGAATTCAACTACAAAAACATCGAGACGACGTAGATTCATCACAACACAACGCAGAAGCGACATACAAATCTAGGAGAATGGGGCAGACAGCTAGACATCTAAGCAACATCAGCAGATTGCACCAGAAAGGTTAGAAAAGTGTGATTTTAATTCTAAAAAAAAAAAAGTGTAAAACAAGAAACAATGATGGAGGGGGATAGTGTAACAGTTAGCTGTAATTCAATACAGGTTACAAAAAAAGGCTCAAACAATGTAGTATTGGAGGGAGAAAATGTTAGTGCAGAAAGTAAGAATAGAATAGCAGGAAATATTAATTCTGATACTAGAATGATTATGGATATGATAAATAAGATTATTGCAGATCAATTAGAATGTCATAGGAAAATATTGGAAGCTATGGACAGGAATTATAGGGAATTGAGGGAAGATATTCGTAGGAGCTTTGAACAAAACAGAAAAGATATTGGTAGGAGTAAGGAGGTATTAGAGCAAAAAGTAGATCAAAGCAGTGAAGAAATTGAAAAGAAAGTTACGAAGCTAGATAGTTGTATGCCAAAAATGAGAGATGAAAATGAGGAAGTAATAGCAAGTGAGATAGGAGAAATTTCAAAGAAAATGCTAGACATGAGTAGGGAAAGAGATAACAAAGAAAGTGAGGTTAATACTAAAAGTGAGGTTAATGTAGAATGTACAGAGTTAGGAAGTCAAATGAGTAGTATTACAAGTGAGCTAAGAGAGATAAAAGAGGTTAGGAATGTAGATGTAAATGAGGCGCAAGTTAATTTCAGAGCGGAGATATCAGAAATACAAAAAGAATCAGAAATGCAAAGAAATAAATTGTACCAAGATGTTCAAATTGAAAACTCCAGTCCAGTACAGTTTAGTACAGATTTGTCAGAGTATTCTCAAATTAAAGAGATAGTTGAAGAGTTGAAAATGAAAGTTGTTAAAAGATGTATTGTTCAAGAAACTGTAGATTGTTTTCAAATGTTATCAGGGAACGAAATGTCATATGAATACAAGAGGTTATTCATGAATAAAAGTTTGAAGGTTAGGATACGGCTACGAGTAATATTTAGCCACACACAATTTCATCCAGGAGGGTAAATAGCAATGAGATGTAAAGTAAATGCTGGATAGGTAAATATGACTTGCAGAGAAATGTATTGGAACGTAAGAGGGTTAACTATTTATATATGTCATTTGAAAAGAGAAATAAATTATATATAAAAAAAAAATTTAAATTTTTAGTAACTGTAACAACATTTAAAAATTAAGAATGCAAAGATTGAAACTTAATATGATATTAAATTAAAAGTACGTAAATACAATTCCAAAAGTATTGTAAAATAATAATAAAAAAAACAAAAACAAATACTTATGTAGCAAACAGAAAAAGTGAAACATTGTCTAGATTTAAGAGAGTTAAATTTGTGTAGAGAGTAAATATTTTTGGTAAATATGTGTAATAATTACAAAAATCTTAAATGTATAAATTTTTGTCAACAATGTAAGAGAGTAAAGAATTTGGTAACAGTGATTAAATAATTTAGGGTAAAGTATTTGCTATAAAAAAATAAAAAAAAAAAAAAATTTGTGATGTCAGATTAATATCTAAATTAATTAAACCAGAGCCAGTAAGTAGTGGCGAGATAAAACATATGTCGTGTGTTAAATGCGTGTGAAGTGTTAAGTGAAAGTGATAGCGTGTGTTCCAAGATTTAGGAGACTAAAAACACAATTTTAAAATTTCTAAACAAGTTATAAATATTTATAATTATGTTTCTAGTGGGGCATATGATACGGTAATTTGTATCACAAATTACTTAAATGTAATTAATGATAGTAATATGAATATGTATTTTTATGTGACATTGATTTCAGAGGTTTGTTAATTGCAATTATTATTGGTAAATAATAATATACGGCTTTACTGAAACTGTCAACAATAACGCAATAATGCAGCGAGGGGGTGAGTTGTTTATCATTACCGGGAACAAGGAAGTTGCGTAATATTTCGCGCGGTTTCGATAGAAGCTTCTAGAACATTTCCTAAAGCATATGTATTCGTGGTTTTCATTGGATGTTAAAATAGACGCTAATGTTGGCGCGTTTTATTAGCCAATAGCAGTTCATTTATAATCTTTAGGCGTATCTTGATGCAGGCCTATAAATAGTGTAGGTTCGAGGTAGCTTGTCCCCCAGTTCAACAGAATTCTCAGTACTATACACGTCGGTCTCTCAGTTCATTCATTTCGCCAAGTTACACGCAGCAGAATTACGAGAGTTATTATAAAGTATTATACAGTTAAAAAAATTACATAAAGTTAAAGTATGCGAGTTAAAAGTGATAAATAAGAAGTTATTACAAACAGTTTCAGTTTGGCAAGTATCCAGATCAATTTGTAATAGTGTTAGTGAACATGTTCGGCAATAAAAATTATAAAACCAATTTCTTCGTCAGTATAATTTCTGGATAAAAGATTCCTTTCCGATTCACACCCTGCAAGAGTTAAATGTCTACCTAAATAGCTAGCCGGAGAACATTTAAAGTGAATTATTTCAAAACTGATACAAATTGCTACGCCAGAGGGAGCTACGAACCAAACAAGGAGTGACGTCACAAGATGGCAACGCGTGAAGTAAAAACATAAACTTGCTCTCGCAAATTGTCGCAAAATTCAGCAATATATGCTTTAACATTCACAATCTAGATGTGCATACAAACATAACCCAATTGTAGGGCATGCAAGTATTGCACTTTGTAATCTATTGTTGTGTATAGTGCATCCATTTTCTGTGTTTATTTTTTAGTGTAACTGGCTATATAAGTTTTAAACAGTTATGTATGTATATAAATATGTAAAAGTTTTTGGCTTTTGGTGACTTTTATAGCCCAACCTAATCAAACAAAGATTATTTCCCAAAACTGTCTAAATTAGTATTTCTGGAGCCCCAGCTGGTTTTTCAATATATGCCTGACATTTAAAATATAAACTTAATGATATTGTCATCCTCCATGGTCTAGGGGTACCATGCTAGATTCTAGTTCCTAAGGTTGTGGGTTCAAACCTGATGGAGGGCCATGGATTTTTCGGTGCATAAAAATCCTTAGCATGGCTTCCTTTAGGAGATATGTAAAGCCAGCAGTCCTGTGTCATAGATTTATGGCATGTAAATGAACCTCAAGTCTAATAAGAGGCATCTGAATAAAATTTCTGGTCTTATATGTCCAATATAGAATAGGATGCTAAGAACCATAGTTTTCCATCTTAGTATTTCACGTGCAATACTGTGAGCAGTACTGTTCGCCAATGGAAAGAAAGTCCCTGACAGGAATGTGCTGCCCTTACCTGTTTGGAAACAGTGCGACAAGGACAGTGAATGTGTGTGATGGAGAACGCATGCTACATAAGGAGTAAAACTATTCATTGGGCTGTAACTGAGCTGTTGTGTGTGTCATAAATAAGGATAACATAAGCAAGTAGGCAGGGTTCGGACTGTGTCTAATCAGCCGGGGACTTTCTTTGCTGTGGAAGACAGTAAGTGATTATACTAATACATATACCACCAAGCAGAAGCTTTACAAGTTAATGTGCATTGTTTTTGTAATCCAGCCCATAGCAATTGTTCATATTTCCTGCATTTAGGCTTTTTGTGAATTGCATTTTCCTTCACATGAGAGAGATAAGATAATATTGTTGTTAATTACATTTAATGACTAAACTACCTCTACTGCTTGTTACAACCAATAGCCAACATGGGCAGCCATGTTGTTTTAATGCTAATAAGGCTTTGTCTCTAGTGGGTGTTGCCTAAAGCACTGAAAACATATTTCAATGAATCTGATCCACATTAGGAATTTTGTAGCTCTAAAAATATAGTGATAGACATTAAATCTTAGGAAGCGAGGAAAAAAAAAAAATGTGTGTGTAAATAATTTAAGGTATCTGAATTTGTACTCTGTGCAATTTTCTGTAATGAACAATTAGCAGACTGAGGCAGCAAGTGTAGATCTCATACAAGGTGTGATCAAAAAGTTTCATAAACACTTTGATCGGTTTTGTGCATTATGTAACAAATCCAAGATAGCGACGGGTGGTGTTATCACGAGAGGAAGAGCTCAACACTTAAGTAAATACGGTGGTAATTTGACTGCTGGAGCCACTAAAACAATAAATGATCTCCAAAACAGTATCATTGAAAACAGTGAAAATGAAATCAATGCGGGGGCAACTGCTACATATGAGAAAAAGCAATATATGAGATCGTCTAAGAGGCACGTTACACACGAGGGGGAAGTAATAGCGTCGCTACAGGTGATCATTGGGATGTTAAACAAAGACCTGCAGAGTGCACAGTTTGAAATTATAAAGCTGAAAACGGAAAACGACGAACTAACATAGCAAGTAAGAATACTGCAAGAAAAGGAGAGCTTCGCACAAATCGTTAAGGGCAAAAACAAGAGTAGGCGATCTGAAGCGAGCATGCATCATGTGCCTGAAGAAAATAACGACATTGCTGTGCTCTCAAAAAACAGGTTTGAAATTTTGGGAAACGTAAGCAACGTCATAAGTTATCCAAACAACGAGGTAACAATCGTACTCAAAAAGTGATGGTGATCGGCGACTTGTTACTTAAGTTCTCCGGTATACACTGCAGGAAGAGAGGTTATGATGTACACTGCTTCCCCGGAATAAAGGTTAGTGAATTGAAAACAAGGTGGAGCAACTTAACATTAAGGAAAACAAGCCGGAAGTGGAAGAATGAAGCACCGGATGCAAAAATTGTGATAAGTGGTGTTTTAAGGCGTCATGATGTAAGTGAAAGGAAAATAGTAAGAATAAACAATGAACTGGACTGGCTGTGTTATATAAGAAACTGCACAATGTTAAATGGTAACTTCTGGTTAGATAATAGTGATGGTATACATCTCAATCGCAAAGGCTCTTATAGATTTGGTGAGCTATTGTGTAAAGTTGTCTCCTCAGAATTGAAGGGAAACTAGCAAAAGGTAAGGTGGATGTGAGTCATATCAGGCATGAAGTAGCATCTAGCAACTGTAAACAGCAACCAGCTGAGTGCACATAGTCACACTCCTGCTAAACTTTATTTTAATGTAATGCATCAAAATGTACAGTGTGTTACTAATAAGCTCTTGGACATTGAAATATTCTTAAACTCTCAGGAAAATATTCAGGTCTGCTGTTTTACCGAACATTGGCTCGAGAGTAGTTATGTTAACCTCAATCATGTTATTCTCTCAAACTATGCTGTTGCTGATATTTTCTGCAGAGAAAACTATATTCACGGGGGAACCATGATAGTAGTAAAAGAGGGTATTAAATATAAAAGACACCCATAAACTGCAAACTTAAATGAAGAAAAAGTATTTAAGCATACAGTGGTTGAGATTTGTGATTTGAAATTAATTATAGTCTGTATATATCATCCACCCTCAGGAAATTATGCTACATTTTTAGATAAACTAGAGACTGTACTTAGAATCCTAAAACGAACTTCAAAAGATATTTTAATCTGTGGCGATTTAAATGTGGATTTTTTAAAGCCAAACCCAAACTTATCTAAATTAAAACAACTTCTAGAATCTCACAATCTAGAAAACCCCGTACATAGCCCTACAAGAGTAACCGATCTTTCAAGCACATCAATTGATGTTATGATTCTTGATCAAACTATTACAGATCTCAAACTGGCGAATGTTAACACTGGGTACTCGGATCACAATGCCATAATATTGAGCCTAGTTGATGCAATTCATACCACTTGCAAGAGCTCACCCAGGGTAGTTCAGAAAAGAAGTTTCTCCAATGAAAACGTTCAATACTTCAATTCATTATTAGCTAGAGAAAATTGGCTGGATGTCTATAGCGCAGCAACCGTTGACCTTAAGTCTCAAAAATTCATGACCACATTGTTGCATCATTTTAATACCGTCTTCCCCTGTAAACCGACTAAAAAAGGGCATGTTTGCAACAACAAAAAATGGATCACCCAAGGAATCATAAATTCTAGTAAGAGGAAGCGTCTTCTTTTTGAAATAAGTAAAACCAATAAAACTGAGGGGTTCACTAAATACTTTAATCAATACAAGCAAATCTATAACAAAGTAATAAAGGCTGCTAAGAAACATTACTTTGATGCAAGTATTCGTAACTCCTCAAATAAAAATAAGACAATCTGGAATATAATAAAGAGCGAAACTGGTATTTCCAAGCCTGACACCGGTAATAACATATCTTTAACAGTAAATAATGCAATAGTTGAGAATTCAACTGATATCGCTAATATTTTCAACAATCATTTCAACACTGTTATGGACTGAATCACTTTGCCACAAACTGGCACCTACAGACACCCTAAACTGAAAAGAAATGAAAAAAGCATATTTCTCAAACCAGTGACTCGCGATGAAATAATCAAAATTATTAAATCCAAAAGAAATAGCTTCTTGGCTGATCCTGATGAAGTACCTGAATATATAATTAAAAACTCCATGAACTGTATTGCTGATCGCCTACTGGATATATGTAATACCTCAATATGCTCAGGGATTTTTCCTGATAAATTGAAATCATCTAGAATAGTCCCTATACTAAAGTCGGATTAGCTCACAAAATGTTGACAACTATAGGCCAATCTCCTTGCAATCCGGATTCTCAAAAATACTGGAAACTGTGATGTTTAATCGAATTGTAGTTTTTCTGGAAAAACTTGTGTTCAGTGACCATCAAAATGGCTTCAGAAAAAACAAGAACATATCTAATGCTATCTATTCCTTCCTTAAAGAAACGCTCGAAGGAGTCGATGCCGGCAAATCCACACTCGGCTTATTCATGGAATCTAAGTAAGGCATTTGACCTAGTAGACCACACTATTTTGCTATCCAAATTGGAGGCATATGGTATACGAGGGTTAGCCCATACGTGGTTCAAGTCATATCTCGCCAATCGAAAGCAAGGTACAGTCATAAGAAACGATACCAGTGGCCAGTATGTTAGCTCCACTTCATTAACTGTAAAAGGTGGGGTTCCTCAGGGCTCTACTCTTGGACCTCTTCTGTTTTTAGTGTACATAAACGATTTACCACTTAATATACCTCATGGAGAAACTATCCTGTATGCTGATGATACCAGCTGTATACTGAGGGGAGATAATTGCAACAGCAGGCCGATAACGTTATGATAAATTTGGGGCAATGGCTGTCCATAAAAAAACTTACATTAAACAGCAGTAAATCTCTTTGCATGAGCTTTGCAGTATCCAAAGAGGGAATGTAAATACTGAACCAGATATTACCTATAACAGTAAAATAATTCAACATGTATCAGACACAAAATTCTTAGGAGTAACTATTGATAAATTCTTGAACTGGAAACCACACATACAGTGCATTACATCAAAAATTAAGAGCACACTACATCATCTCAGTGCTAAAACATATCTGTAATCCTCATACAATAAAAGTTATATATTTCTCATATGTGCAGTCAGTGCTTGCCTATGGCATAATCTTATGGGGAAATTCTACTAATGTAAATAAACTATTCATAACACAAAAGAAAATAATTAGAAACATGTTTAATTTAAAGAGAACTGAACACTGTAAAACACATTTCAAACAAAACAATATACTCACCCTGCCCTGTTTGTACAGCTTAGAAACAGTTAGCTTTATAAATAACAACATTCATTACTTCTACTCAAACAGCACCATACATGAGCATTCCACTAGAAGTAGGAATAACATTCACTTACAAGCCGCCAGAACGACAAAAAAGGTTAACTCTATATTACGTACAGGAATCCTGATGTATAATTTAATTACAACAAAAATTAATGACAAACATCCACCTAGGTTCAGAAAGCAGGTTAAGAGGTTTTTGATTGATAACTGCTTTTATAATATACAAGACTTTTTTGAGTTCTTTAGCTACAAGGTATAGATACACAATGTAAATAAGATCCTTAAAGCAATGTTTAACTATCTTTTTATGTATATAGTAACCTACTGAATTGTTTATATTTGCGATATAATTATTTGTAGAAATAGATTAATCTACTGTACTTGACGAAGCCATGAGATTGTAACAAATTTCCAATCGGTGAATAAACTATCTATCTATTGGCTGACTTCTGCACAGTGTTGTAGCCTATTTAGCATTACCCAGGGGACACCACGAGGAGACAGGCCACTTTATCCCCCTACTACTAGAATGACCAGAATTAAGGAAAGCTGTACCAGATGGGAAGATACACAATTTATATTGGCTAGCAAGGGAAACATTGATGGATCAAAATCCTGCACATTAGATCAACACTTTGATCTGACTAGTCACCCTTGAAGTGGTCTCCTTGGGAGTTGATACACTTGTCCCAGGTATTTTGCCACTCTGCAAGTCTTCTTCTTTAAACATCTTCAGAGCCTTTTGTGATTCGTGATGGATAACATCAGTGTCCTCAGAGCCGCATTTCAGTTGCAGGAAAAGAAGAAGTCTGCTGGAGACAAATCTGGAGAATAGGTGGCAGATAGGGAGCAGTATTCATCCATTTTTATCCAAAAATTGGCAGACAGAAAGGGCTTTGTGCATGGGCACATTCTCGTGGTGCAGGAACCAGTCACGATTCCTCCAGCCATTTGTATCTCACCCACTCTCCCTTAATCTTTGCAGCATTGTTTGTAGAACGCTTGGTTCACTGTGGTACAAATTCCTTATGTACAATTCCTTTAATGAAAAAAAAACAATCATCATGTTGGATCAAACTTGTCTGGCCTTTTTGGGGCATGGAGATGAGTGACTCTTCCATTGTGAAGATTGTTGCTTCATTTCTGGATCGTACCCATAAATGCATGTTTCAGCACCAGTAATAGCTTTTTCTATAAACTGTGGGAAATTTTGAAGCTATTCTTTAAGATCTGTGCAGGCAACCACATGGCTTTCGTTTTGGTCATTTGAAAGGAGGCGGGGCACAAACTTTGCGGCAATTCTTCTTGTGTCCAAATTGTCCTTTAAAATGCTTTGAACACCTCCAAAGAAGAGTCCTAATGAATAAAAAATTTCTTTTATTGTAATATGCGTATCATTTCCCTCACCTGATTGATATTGTTGTCAGTTTTGCTGGAAGAGGTTCATCCCAGACAACTCATGTCACACCACTTTTAAATTTTGAAAACCACCGAAATGCTTGAGTTTTGCCTATTACTTCCTCCCCATAAGGTGTTCTTAACATTTCATAGGCTTGTGTGTCAGTTTTACAGAGTTTGAAGGAAAATGTGATGTTTGTTCTTTGTAATGTAGTATTTCTGTTAGATAGAAAAATTGCAGCAGGTCAAAACATGCGTTCACTTCAGAGCTTCTTTCTCTGCCCTGCAAAGTCACAGAAAGTCACATGACCTGTCATTGTTATCAGGAAGGATTGCCGCATGTAAAGTCTGTTTAAGAATTAAAGACAGCTCAATGGCAAAACACTTGTGAAGCAATTCTGTATATTTTTTGATCACACCTCTTAAAAGCAGAGCTGCTGTGTTGATAAATAATGCTAAGAAGAGGCCATTTATTTACAGTAATAAATGTGTAACAGCTTTATACCTACCTATACCATATTTTCATTTCTGAACATTGGCAATTGTATTGCAAATCAGTCCTACCACATTGTTGATAATGTCTGAAGGTGTTCCATTTAAAACTGTAGACAGCATAAAATTTAGTGTCATATTTTAATTTCCATTATTTAAACAATCCTATTTTAAAGTAATTCAAGGACAAACTGGTTTACAATACCTGTCAGTGACGATATCAATAGCCATGCAGAAAGTCAATTTGGGCAATGATAGCTTTACTTACTCTACTTGCAGTCCCCTGTCAACATTTCACTGGAAATTTTGAATTTTGCTGAATACACAAACAAAAAGTTGGTATTTGTAAATGAAGTTCTGTGGCAACTGTCGCACAACAAAGCTATTAGGATTCCTGATATTACAATTGAGTTTTAGCAACCCTTTACTAGAACATGCTGCTTGCATCTTCACCTACCTCTGGTGATGGTTTTAGGTGGTTAAACCATTAAAACACTATTTTAATGTGAATGTTGCCTGAACCATCAAAGCTATAATAACCATGATTGTGTTGTTGCACATTATACTTTCACTACTTGGGGCAGTAAATATGTTAAAATGAATGAGAGATACCTGTGACAACCATGTAAACTAATACATAGAAACACAAATTTTAGGTTGCCAAAGGAACCATCTGTCCTAATGAGTGTAAACTTATGTTGCACCCAGAAAATAGTATTTCTAGCAAAATGAGTAAATTAGTTTTTCAATATTCTATTTTTTTTCTTTCTTTTTGTAAAGATGCCAGCCAATATATAATTTAAAATTTTAGCTCAGTATTTTCAATGCATAAAATTGTTTCTAAATTATTTGAAAATTTTAGCAAAACTGTACCACTTATTTTAAAGTTGTGATGTTTTAGCTTCTCAGAAAATTGCAACTTCCTGGTTGCAATAGTTTTGGAGATAATCGTACCTAAGTGTAGAAAATTTTAAGTTATGGCAAAATGCAAAAGGCTAAAACCAATGTGCATTTAATGTTTAAATATGATGTGCCCTCAGGGGCTCACCTTGGTGAGTACGGGTGTGGCGACCCCGAGGTACCTGAGCCACCCAGTGTCTGGGGGTATAACCACTCCACCCTGTCTCCTCTGGTAAGAAATAAGGACACCTGGTCCTCCAGATTGGGGGTTAAGCATAGGGCTCTCAACCCCACTTGTAAAAACCTTGTTAAGAAGGATGGTTTGTTGTTGGCAACTTGGAATGTTCAAACTATGTTATGACCTGGAAAAATGAAAGAAGTGGCAAATAACTCTTAAGGTATTGTCTGGACAGTAGTGTTGCAAGAAAAACGGAGTGGAAAAGCAAGAATAGCTAAACAGGAATACACATCATTGCATTGTGGATCAACTGAGCCTGGACTACACAGGATAGGATTTATTATCGCAAAGGGAATAAAGAAGAGCCTAATAGAGTTGAATCCAGTTAATGAAGGATTGTATAAAATAGACTTAAGGTCCAATTTCAAAATGCGACTATACTTTCTGTGTCCGCATCTGTGGAGGAAAGGGTGTGTTGACAGGGAAGAGTTTTCATGAGAGTTTGGAAGGAGAGTGTGGTGAAGGAGTTTATGGATACGTTGATATTCTTGGGTGATTTTGATGCTGGAGTGGCAGGGAGGCAAGTGTTACATGAACTGTGTGTCAAGGTTGGTGCCTTGCTTGGACAATTTGTGATTGGAATTAATTGGATTATTAAGGAAGGAACTTTCTCGTGTGTTATTGTTTTTTTTATAACTGTGTAGCATTGCATTGTATGTTTACATTTTCTCAGGGTTAGTTCTTATTTGCCATATTCTGTGAGATTTCTATTGCTTAATTTTTGCATTTGTTGATTTACTATTTCTATTTTTGTAATCCTGGTGTTTCTCTCTGTGAATGCTCTGACTGTATTGATTTTCTACCAGAATGTGATTATCTATATGACCAGAGCTGCTTCTGTAATCTGAGTTGGCTTGTACTTGTTTTGTTTTTATTGTATTGATGTACTGACTTGAATAAATTTATAGCCAGAGGGTGGCGCTGATGACCGCCACAGTTTTCTGCCACTCAAACTGCTATTACTACTACTAAATATGATGTGTATTTAATTGAGAATTTGACAACTATAAAATGTGCAACAACCTATTCATTGTATATCAATGGATTCAGAAACCAATTGAGATTCAATAGTGAAAAGAAAAAAATATATATATATATTTTTCAACTGATTGACTACAAGCTGCCCTTAAAGCACGCAATACAAAGATTTTCTAAGAAAATTCTGCTACCCCCAAACCAGCTTTACTTTCTAAAACATGGCTCGAATGATTTTGGTTAAATTGCTGTATATTTAAGAGATTTGCATATCTTCTGTTTTGTGTGAAGTCCTATTCATTGTAAAAGAATACTGTGTAATTTTATGTGTGTGAAACCATAAGAGACAGAAAATGCAGGTCTTGTTGCATTAACCATTTCCAAGATGATTGTTGCTATTTATTTGGATTTTCCAATACTTGATTGCACATTTTTTAGGTGTTAAGTCACCATTGCTTTGTTTCCCGTGTTGTCATGTAAAGAGTTTCAAATTTCATACGAGCATGTAAATATAATTGAAATTGTGAATGGATTTAGTTTTCACTCGGAGCATGCTTGGAAGATGTTTGTCTTCATCATCAGCTGTATGAACACTGGCTTTCGGTGTGTTAGTTGCACTGCAATCTAGCTGTCTAATGGAGGACCTCACTGTGGCATCTACCAGCAAAATTTAAAAATTCATTACGCTGTGTGGAGATGTGGATTTTATGAGTTCTGCTGGTCTTTTATAACCTTTATTTCCTGTTTTATGTTGTATTACAGTGAGCTACTGCAGATTGAAATTTGAAATTTAAATACATAAAGAAATCTGCAGTAGCTCACAGAACACAACATTAAAAGGGAAAAAACATGTCAATCCACATCGCCAAAAATGCACACAGTGTAATGATTTTTTTTTAATTCTGCTGGTACATGCCATAGAGAAGTTTTCTGCTAGACAACTAGATGACATTACAGCCAACACTGAAGTAGGAAATTCCCTTCGAGATGCCAGTGTTTGTCTCCAAATTTATTTAATTTAATTTGGAGACAAAATCTTTTAAACATGTTCTGAGTGAAACCAAAGTGTCACCAGTCCACTCACAATTTCAATTAGGTCGAAAACGTTTCACTGTTAACAATCACGTAGCGTCAGCATGCAAGTGTGTCTCGTAATTCACATGAAGTGCATAGTGGTTGTTTTATGGCTCGTCCAGATCATGTGTACTACTCGGGAGGAGTAATAGTAACATGCATATAACCTTGTAACTCATGAGCAATAGTCACTTTGTAGGGTGAACAGAGCTTTTTGGAATGTGCAGCACATCTTAGAGACTTATTTGAGAGAATGATACATCAATTTTGCAATTTTTTTCCTCTGTTAAAACGTGGCTTTTTTTCTTTTTAGGTTTAGTGATCCTATTGTCCTAAACTTATTAACCAGACATTTGACAGTATCTCTATGTGGAACTGAAAATTTCTCCTGAAATTGCCCACACCTCTGTTTATATGATACATAAAATGATATATGTATATAACGTACATAAAAATTCTTTGTTCAAGCATACATTTTTTGAGAGGAATTTCACTGGACTAATAATAAGACAAGAAGAGCAACAATAATAAGAATATTCACATACAACACAGATATTTAAATAAATTTTCACCTTTGAGATGCACAATGAGCAAACTCTAGTCTTTACAGCATGAACAGAAGGGAGTGACTGACAGTTGACATTCACAGCCAGTAAAGCGTAGCCTTTAGTAGGTCATTCACTGCTATAATAATGTTTATTCGTCATTTAGTAATTGCATAAATTACAATAGACTTTGTCAAGTTTATTGTTATCTTGTTCATAAAATTCTTGCAAACAATAAAAGGCATTTTCTACTAATGATTTATATAATCTGTTCTTAATTATTTGTGTTTTCAAGTTCATTATTTCTTGAGGAAGTGCATTAAAAAGTTTTATTCCAGTGTATAATATTTAAATGTTTTCTGCAGTCTGTGGTATGACATCGATTCTATTCACGTTTGGTGTTTTCGTTAAGTGGAACATACTGAAGTCACATGATTGTATATGGAAAAAAACATTTAATGTGTTGCATTCTCATGGACTACTATTTAGTTTTATGTAGGTTCTACAAACTATTGTTAGAAAGACATATTTTGCTATTTACTTCATGTCAAATGAGAAATAGTTTCAATACACTTTTGTTATAGATACAAGAGGAGACTGAATGAATTGATCTCTGGGTCACTATGTGCTGACCTATAAATTCCTTACTCTTTCCATGACGTCACAAGAAACAACTGAATAGCAACAGTATTATTTAAACTAATAACACATATCTTGGAAATGGCTGATAACACTAAAAACTTACTTGAAATAAATTGTTTTAAAGAGATCTACACTTTTTGTGTACTTTTTAAATTTATTTAGGGACCTTAAAACACACATTTGCAGTGGAATCTCATTATCACATTATAATACCTTCTGTACATACTAGATATGTGGTAGAGAACGTAATAAACTTTTTCATAGGAGAAATAAATGATAACAGTTACTAAAATTCATGTGAGATTTTGTTTTGCCAACACAACTGATGCAGTAAAGCCAAGTTGTTTATAGTATATGCTTGCGTTGTCTGTTACAGGTTGGGACAGACGAAGACTTCCCTCCAATAACATCACCAAGGTAAAGTTTAACTTTTGGTTAATGTTTCAATCCCCTATTGATAATTTCAATCAATTTAGCTGAAATTGTTCAACATAAATGCTGTACTGCTATGTATCTTAACTTTTCTAACTGAAGAAAATAATGGAAAAAAGAAAAAAATGGAAAAAAGAAAAAAAAATGGAAAAAGGAGTCATATGATTTATGGGTATAGGAGCAATGTAAACTTTAAAATTTTGCATATTGTTTCTCAAATATAGAGTGTTTGTTTGAAAGCATGGCTAGCTTAAAGGCATTAGTGAGCATACTGTTTGCTGGCAAGTCATAGCCTCTTAAATTCAAATGCATACCTTTCTCATGGAAATTATAACCACTTTTAACAACATGGCCACGTGGAGTGACCAATTACCCAAGTTAACTCTACTCGCAATTCCTGAACTATGTGGAACAATTAAAATTGAGACAGCTTCACACACTCGTAATTTCTGAGTCACCAGTCTGCACTCTGAGTTCGTGTTATTTGACCACTGTGAGAACTATGGAGCACTCCTGGTAGTGGCTTGATGAATTTAAAAATGATAATATTGTGACTTTGTCCACTTTGCTCAGTTCTCACTGTCACTGTTCAGCTTCACTGGGTCTTCACTTCATGAAGGTGAACTAGTTTAGTTCTCTGTCACTTCATATGCTCTGTTCATAACCTCTTCATGTCGGACAGTCCACATCACTAGGGTGAACTAACTCAGTTCTCTGTCACGTCATGTGGTCTGTACATAAGCTCTTCATGCTGTACAGTCCACATCACTAAGGTGAACTAGTTTAGTTCTCTGTCACTTCACATGCTCTGTACATAACCTCTTCATGTTGGACAGTCCACACCACTAGGGTGAACTAACTCAGTTCTCTGTCACGTCATGTGGTCTGTACATAAGCTCTTCATGCTGTACAGTCCACATCACTAAGGTGAACTAGTTTAGTTCTCTGTCACGTCATGTGGTCTGTACATAAGCTCTTCATGCTGTACAGTCCACATCACTAAGGTGAACTAGTTTAGTTCTCTGTCACTTCACATGCTCTGTACATAATCTCTTCATGTTGGACAGTCCACATCACTAGGGTGAACTAACTCAGTTCTCTGTCACGTCATGTGGTCTGTACATAAGCTCTTCATGTTGGACAGTCCACATCACTAGGGTGAACTAACTCAGTTCTCTGTCACGTCATGTGGTCTGTACATAAGCTCTTCATGCTGTACAGTCCACATCACTAAGGAGAACTAGTTTAGTTCTCTGTCACTTCACATGCTCTGTACATAACCTCTTCATGTTGGACAGTCCACATCACTAGGGTGAACTAACTCAGTTCTCTGTCACGTCATGTGGTCTGTACATAAGCTCTTCATGCTGTACAGTCCACATCACTAAGGTAAACTAGTTTAGTTCTCTGTCACTTCACATGCTCTGTACATAACCTCCTCATGTTGGACAGTCCACATCACTAAGGTGAACTAGTTTAGTTCTCTGTCACTTCACATGCTCTGTACATAACCTCCTCATGTTGGACAGTCCACATCACTAAGGTGAACTAGTTTAGTTCTCTGTCACTTCACATGCTCTGTACATAACCTCCTCATGTTGGACAGTCCACATCACTAAGGTGAACTAGTTTAGTTCTCTGTCACTTCACATGCTCTGTACATAATCTCTTCATGTTGGACAGTCCACATCACTAGGGTGAACTAACTCAGTTCTCTGTCACTTCATGTGGTCTGTACATAAGCTCTTCATGCTGTACAGTCCACATCACTAAGGTGAACTAGTTTAGTTCTCTGTCACTTCACATGCTCTGTACATAACCTCTTCATGTTGGACAGTCCACATCACTAGGGTGAACTAACTCAGTTCTCTGTCACGTCATGTGGTCTGTACATAAGCTCTTCATGCTGTACAGTCCACATCACTAAGGTGAACTAGTTTAGTTCTCTGTCACTTCACATGCTCTGTACATAACCTCCTCATGTTGGACAGTCCACATCACTAAGATGAACTAGTTTAGTTCTCTGTCACTTCACATGCTCTGTACATAACCTCCTCATGTTGGACAGTCCACATCACTAAGGTGAACTAGTTTAGTTCTCTGTCACTTCACATGCTCTGTACATAACCTCTTCATGTTGGAAAGTCCACATCACTAGGGTGAACTAACTCAGTTCTCTGTCACCTCATGTGATCTGTGATGTGACCTCTTCACGCCGGACAGTTCACTTCTCTAAGGCGAACTAGTTCAATTCTCTGTCACTTCATGTGCTCTGTGATCTGGCCTCTTCACGCCGGACAGTTCACTTCACTAAGGTGAACTAGTTCAATTCTCTGTCACTTCATGAGCTCTTTGATTTGGGCTCTTCACGCCAAACAGTACACATCACTAAGGTGAACTAGTTCAATTCTCTGTCACTTCATGTGATCTGTGATGTGGCCTCTTCACGCCAAACAGTACACATCACTAAGGTGAACTAGTTCAATTCTCTGTCACTTCATGTGATGTGGCCTCTTCACGCCGGACAGTTCACTTCACTAAGGTGAACTAGTTCTATTTTCTGTCACTTCAAGTGATCTGTGATGTGGCCTCTTCACGCCAAACGGTACACATCACTAAGGTGAACTAGTTCAATTCTCTGCCACTTCATGAGCTCTGTGATGTGGCCTCTTCACGCCAAACAGTACACATCACCAAGGTGAACTAGTTCAATTCTCTGTCACTTCATGTGATGTGGCCTCTTCACGCCGGACAGTTCACTTCACTAAGGTGAACTAGTTCTATTTTCTGTCACTTCAAGTGATCTGTGATGTGGCCTCTTCACGCCAAACGGTACACATCACTAAGGTGAACTAGTTCAATTCTCTGTCACTTCATGTGATCGGTGATGAGACCTCTTCACGTTGGACAGTTCACTTCACTAAGGTGAACTAGTTCAATTCTGTCACTTTATGAGCTCTTTGATTTGGGCTCTTCACGCCAAACAGTACACATCACTAAGGTGAACTAGTTCAATTCTCTGTCACTTCATGTGATCTGTGATATGGCCTCTTCACGCCAAACAGTACACATCACTAAGGTGAACTAGTTCAATTCTCTGTCACTTCATGTGATCTGTGATGTGGCCTCTTCACGCCGGACAGTTCACCTCACTAAGGTGAATAGTGCAATTGTCCATCACTTCATGTGATCTGTGATGTGGCCTCTTCACGCCGGACAGTTCACTTCACTAAGATGAACTAGTTCAATTGTCTGTCACTTCATGTGATCTGTGATGTGGTCTCTTCACGCTGGACAGTTCACTTCACTAAGATGAACTAGTTCAATTGTCTGTCACTTCATGTGAATGTGTGATGTGGCCTCTTCACGCTGGACAGTTCACTTCACTAAGATGAACTAGTTCAATTGTCTGTCACTTCATGTGATCTGTGATGTGGCCTCTTCACGCTGGACAGTTCACTTCACTAAGATGAACTAGTTCAATTGTCTGTCACTTCATGTGATCTGTGATGTGGCCTCTTCACGCTGGACAGTACACATCACTAAGGTGAACTAGTTCAATTCTCTGTCACTTCATGTGATCTGTGATGAGGCCTCTTCATGTTGGACAGTTCACTTCACTAAGATGAACTAGTTCAATTCTCTGTTACTTCATGAGCTCTTTGATATGGGCTTTTCATGCCAAACAGTACACATCACTAAGGTGAATAGTTCAATTGTCCGTCACTTCAGGTGATCTGTGATGAGGCCTCTTTACGTTGGACAGTTCACTTCACTAAGGTGAATAGTTCAATTGTCTGTCACTTCATGTGATCTGTGATGAGGCCTCTTCACGCTGGACAGTTCACTTCACTAAGATGAACTAGTTCAATTCTCTGTCACTTCATGAGCTCTGTGATGTGGGCTCTTCAAGGCTGGTTCACAACCAACGAGAACGGTAACCAGAACGAGAACGGGAAAGTTGAAATACATGTATTCAAATGGGAGTGTCCACAACCGACGGGAAGCCTTCCCGGGCCCCGGGAACGGGAAGAAGAGTTGCCCAACTTTTAACTTTCTCGTTCTCGTTCCCGGGCACGGCATATTAGATCCCTATTGTGCATATTAGACTCTTCACTCTAGAGGTTATTCTAAGTGGCCGTGACATGAAACAGCCACTAATGCTCTCTATAGTTGCAAGCTGGAAACATGAAACTGGAAGGAATTAATAGTAAATGTGCTTCCTAACCTCATCCCGACACCCGCAAATCTAATCAACGTTGGTTCCTCTGGTGAAGGGATCATTTGTAGTTTGTTTATATGCAACTAACTCAAAACTGGCTATTACCTAAAAAACACAATGGCAAAAGCTACAAAGAACAGCTAAATCCGGTGGAAATGAAAAAAGAATATACAATTTTAATGTATAACATTAAATAAAGGAATGAAAGTTTGGCATAAGTAGAGGGATCGGAAATGTAATGAATATGCATTTAGATGTTTACTCTATCGAATTTTGACGTTGGCTTGGCTAAATTGGAAGTAGGTGAAAAAATGTCATTGGTCAGCTAAAAACAAATGAAATCCCAATGCGCAAAATCGACTTTCACTTTGTGATCGATATGCATTCCCGTTCTCGTTACCGGGCTGTTGTGAATCAAAATTTCTTGCTTCCCGTTCTCGTTTCCGTTCTGGTTACCGTTACCGGGTGGTTGTGAACCAGCCTTCATGCCAAACAGTACACTTCACTAAGGTGAACTAGTTCAATTGTCTGTCACTTTATGTGCACTCTGATGTAGCCTTGTCATGCCTGGCAGTTCACGTCACTCGAGAGTTGAACACAAGACCATCACCAACTCAGAGAATCGCTGTTGATATTGCCCAAGAAACACTTGCTCACTGTGTGACTCAACAACTCTCTCGCACTTGAATTGCAGAAGACTGAACTGCCTGAAAATGCTCACCGATATAGGCAGTGGAATCTTCCACAGAATGTTCTCTAAGGTTCTAGAATTAAACACCCGGTGTTTACTCTGGCAAGTGGCAGTTAACTCTAACCTCTTAGCACTGACCTCCCGATAACCTTATGCCACTGCGTCACAGTATCTTCAGGGATGTCATAATTCATAAGGTTCTCAGTAAAAATCTGCCCCGAATACTGAGATTAACCAGTTTGATTAATTCCATATTGCTACTGATTTTGTAGTTCGTGACCCACAAACTGCAGCTTTATCAATTTGTTTGTTTAGAAAGTGTCAAACATTCCTAGAGACAAGTTTCTCTTCATCTATACAGTATTAACCTCGTCACAATTGAAGCAATCTATTTTATAATTATTTTATCTACTTTAAAAAATAAATGGACCCAAAGATTTAATGGTGTGGGAGAAAATTTTGAAGAATAAAGATAACGGAATGAATTTTGAAATACTGATTCTGTTAACAAATTTGTTTTACTTCCAGTAGTTGGCAATACCATAGTAAACAATCTGACACCTAGCAACGTAAATAAATAATGAGGCAAGAAGGAAGATGCAGCTGAAGATGTAATCAAATGATTATGAAATATACCCTATTAAATTTAAATTTATATGTTTTGAAAAAGATGATATATTACTAAGTTTGTGTTTGCTTCACTGTCAGTAGCTCCATTTGTACGTGTTATAGGTTGTTCACATATTTTAATGTTGTACCAAAATTATTCTATTTCCTTCAGTGAAATTGAATTTCAGCAAAGATTTGATCTTATTCATGTGACAATTAATATTCCTCTTCTTCCACTTATTATACATGAGATGTTGCTAGTAATATCTTTTTGAATGAATGTTTATGTATTTATTCATTTTAAATTAATTGATGTATTTAATTAGTGATTTCTTTAAACGTATTTGAAATATCAATCATCGCATTTGAGAGAGAGCATTCTATCTAATGGAGTGTTTCACATTTGATTTTGTTGCTGCATATTCTAATAACCTACATGTGACTTAGGCCATTACATAAACCAGAAAATCAACAACTATATGAAATTACTATCTTGCCTTAAAAAAGTAACATGCTTCACTTTTTACAATATTTGTGATGTCATATACTTTATGTGTACTAGAAATTGTGCAAGTTTCTGGCCAAAACAAATCAAAACATTTAACATGGGCTAAAATTGCCATTTCATATTATTAAACTTATATATCTTATTTTTAAAACTATTTTGGGAATCAGAGTGAATTTTTACAGATGCACAAATTAACACTTTCATTCTAGCTTCACTTTTTCACCAGAATTTCCTGGTTTTTAAAGACATATTTCTGAGACCATCATCAGCCTGCTGTGCTTCCTCTTGTGACTACTAGATGGCATTACCTGGTTGGATGTACTGTGTAATGAGGTCCTTTTCATATGGAATATCAAAGTCTAATATATTGTGCTTCTTCTTATGAATGAATAACTTTTCCCAAATGGAGAGTTCTGCTGCCTTTCGAAGGGCCTTTAAAAGCTTTGGTTCATCATGTATGTGGTGATTTCTGGACCAAAAATGCTCTGCAACTGCTCACCTTAAACCTTGTGTGTATATTCCTCTTTGTCTTCCCTATGTACACTTTCCTGACATCCAATTTCATAAATACCAAAAGTTTTTCGCACAGGAATTTTGTCCTTTCTATTGGTCCTGAGTTTGTTAACTGCAGCTAAGGTTATATAATATTCTTTAAATATTTTTGTGAATTTTGGGAAAGCCCATGGGTGGAAAGTAAATTTTTTTAACTTTTTAGTTTCTTTAATATTGCTTAGCGTGTTGATTTCCTGACCATTATACATCAGCCAATATAATTTTAAATCATAGCTGGCAATTTAACTCTATGCAAGTTGGTTAAAATGCAGATTATTCTGTGATTTTTTTTAAATACTTGAATGAAACAAAAAACACATGATAAATGCAATTGTAACCAATAAAATAAACCTACTAAAGATACTCATCAATTGTGGTTGTGTTTGATATTGGTGAAGGAAATTTTATTTATGTTTTACGAAAACCTAGGTCACTAATTTGGGCTTAATATGCAAAGAAGCTTCTTAGATATTTCACTTTTGCTTGAAGTAGTTCAGTACAGTCATTTTATGGTTAGGCCACTGATCACATGTATACGTTCTCCGCACACTGGAGGTTTTTTTGTTCTGCAACTCCCATGTTTTTTACATGCAAGTGATAGTAACTTGCCCTATAATGAGTACTAACCTTGTTGGAAGTGGTGTCCATCTGTATGAACACACTCCTGGCATCTTCACATGCACAAGTTCTTCTCGCATAATGTTTAAATTTATGTTTTTGGGAATTGTTCATGTAAACTTTATCTTTAGCGTTTCCCACAAATAGATGCACCAATTCTGTCAATTCTTTCTTCTGTTACATCTCATTTTTATTTCTTAGGTTTAGTGATCCCATTGTCGTAAACCTATTAACCAGGCATCTAACAGTTTCTCTCTTGGAATACCAAAAAAATGTATCCTGCAATTGTCGACACACCTGTCTACTACATGATTCTGCTTTTATGTATGTATCGTACATAAAAATGCATTATTCAAATATAAATATGCCGTCAAGCATTACAGTGAACTAATAACAAGATATTAACAAATCATACCAACACAGATGTCTTAAATAAACTTTCATCTTTGAGATGCACAATGTCAACTCTCTTTACAGCATGAACACAGCTGATACAGATAACAATGAATGCCACCAGGTGCGCATTGGAAAAGTACCGAGGTCACTGCTTATAGCTGGTCTGTGGCCTTATCTTAAAATGACTGCACTTTACTTTTTATCTTCAGCAGTTAGAGTTTATTGGCCAGAACACAGCCAAGAAGTTCCTGATGTGTCATCATTTGCCCTTGTTTATACACAAATATATAAGTAAAGACATGAGGAATGATTTTTGTAACCTTAGCATGCAATAGAAATGTGATTCAGGGGTGAACAACAGCATGTTGTGTGTCATCCTCCGTGGTGTAGTGGTTACCATGCTAGCCTCTAGTTACCAAGGTTACGGGTTCAAACCTGGCGGAGGGCGATGGATTTTTTCAGGCGTAAAAATCCTTAGGGCTTCCTTCAGAAGGGAAGTAATGCTGGTGGTCCCGTGTTGTAGATTTATGGCACGTAAAAGAACCTCAAGCCTGATAAAGAGGCCTCTGAGCAAAATTACCAGTCTTTCACGCCCAATATAGAATGGGACGCTAAGGACCACAGCAGTTAAAGAGCGTCCATAAATAAAACTGAATTTAATTTTCAGCATGTTGTGTTAAGCCTATGTAACATTTACATTCATAGTTCCTTTATTTACAATTCTTCTTGCTGTGATACAGTAAATCAAGGTTCCAAGTGCAATGAAGCATCACAGGGGGCAGTGGAAACTACTTTACTAATTGATTTTGTGTCATCCTCTGTGGTGTAGTGGTTACCATGCTAGCCTTTAATTCCCAAGGTCGCGGATTCAAACCCGGCGGAGGGCAATGGATTTTTTCGGGCCTAAAAATCCTTGGCATGGCTTCCTTCGGAAGGGAAGTAAAGCTGGTGGTACCGTGTCGTATATTTACGGCACATAAAACACATAAAAGAACCTCAAGCCTGATAAAGAGGCCTCTGAGTTAAATTATCGGTCCTTCACACCCAATATTGAATGGAACGCTAAGGACCACGTAGTTAAAGAGGGTACATAAATAAAACTGAATTTAATTTAATTGATTTTGTCTTACTGCAATTTATTAGAATAAGTGGATTACAATATAATCAGCAAGAGCGACAGATGTGCGCACGCACACACACACACAAACACACACACACACACACACACACACACACAGAGTTGTGAGATTACATGAAATATTATGCTAGCAGGAGCAAACTCATTAGGTGCACATCAAATGATAATTGTTTACAAGTTAACTGCAGCACAATGTTTTGGTTAAGCTAACTTAGCTCTAATCTGCGCACAGAAACGTTCCATCCATAACAGCTGGGGGACATCTGTGTAGCGGAACCATTCCGTCCATAACAGGTGAAGGGCATCTGCATGTAGCAGAACCATTCTGTCCATAACAATGAAGGGGTTAATAAATTCCTGCTTTGAAGCATATGTTTAAAGGCTGATACAACTCACTTTACACCACAAACAATACTTGGAATCTCATCAGAGATGTGGCCAAGCTATGGAGGACCACTGATTGATATGTCAACATGATCTTGGATTATGATAATCTTCATAGATGTCACAATTTGGATAATTGAGTTTATATATGCAGTGTAGTATTACATACATAAATTGTTTATTGTTTTTAGTTTAATAATTGATGGTTTGGAGAGAGCAAGCTTTGATGACACTGAAATTATAGTTTTTTCTTTTCTTTGTTTTTGCAATAAAGGGATATCAGTAACAAGTGAACTGTTTCTCCAGAGTGTAATATCATAAACTATTATGCTTTGGAGAAAAACATAATATGCTTTGTGTTCAAAGGATTATGACTCTGGAAAGTTTAAAAATTATGTAGTTAATATATAACATGCAGGATAATTTGTCAACTACTATACCTAAAAGTATTATATTCTCTCAGCTATTAGTTATGGGAATATCTCTTACATTAAGTATCAAGTGCTATATTTTACTCTTATTGAGTAATAACCCATTGGCTCTATCGTAATAATCTCGTCCCCTCCAACAGCTGGCACCTTGTATCTGTTTACATCAAGCCATCATTTATAACAATGCCTTGTACATAATCATAATTCAGAATCTGGTTCCATTGCCTGTGTACTGGATTGTTGATGAGCGCTGTGTCATGGAATTAGTTTCCCTCCGTGTATAGGATTAACATTACAAATGCTTATAACTTCAGTTGTATCATATTCCAATAAATTCTTTCATATATGAATTATAGGTCACATTGCTTGCAACAATGACAACCATGATTACACGTTTAGAATGTGCAAAGATGACAATGTGGTCGCCATGACAGAAAATTTTCTGTGTTCTTGGACAGGCTGAAACAAAATCTGTAACATGGGCACAACAATGTTTTTGGTGTGAATTTCACCTTGGGTGTTATGACAGTGTTCACACCTATGTTAGCATCTCAAATGGGACAGACAGTTATGAGAAATTGGTAGTCTGTCTACTTGTGGGAAGCATAGCAAATCGAATGTGTCTGTGGAGAGGATTCGTACAGCATCCATAAGAAGTCTGAAGAAGTCATTTTGACATGCCAGGGTAGAGGTTTGCATTTCCTGGTTAATGATGTAGTCCAAAAAGTTTACATCCATGGGCCTACATGATCAGTTACACCAGCGAATCTATCCTGAGGACAAATGTTTGTTGCAGAAGTTTTGAATAAAATTAAAGAGGATGGTGCTTTCCTAGATAAACTGTGCTTGCCTGATGGAAAAAACTTTCCACATATGTGGGAAAGTTAACAAACATAATTGTTGTATCTGGGGTAGTGTAAATCCTCGTGAGGTTTATGAGATTGAAAGAGACTCACCAAAATTAAATATGTGGTGTGCACTAATGAAAAATAGTATAATAGGCCCATTTTTTCTTCGCTGAAAAAACACTAAAACAAGCTTTTGGATATGTTGGAATATAATACTGTGCCTCAAATACCTCTTGGAACCATTTTCCAGCAAGACAGGCCCCAATCCACTTTTCTGTTCAGGTATGAGAATTTTTGGATGTGTTCCCCAATTAATGGTTCGGTAGAAGGGCTTGGCCTCCACATCATGGCTCCCCAGATATGACCCCACTGGGATTTTGTGAAGAACCAAGTGTAGAGTATTGCTGTGGAGAACTTAGATGATTTTCAACAAAAGATTAGTCAAGCCATCGCCATTGTTGAATGCATGCAGGTAGAGTATAGGTTGGACATCTGCGGGTTCACATGTGAAAATTGTGTGTCATGTATACTAAGTGGCATGGCTTTCTCTACCAGACAGTAGCAGTCTTTTCATTAAGTGTGGCTTGCCTTAAAATATATAGTCCTATAAAATGTTAAATCTATAGGACTGATACCTGTTTTATAGAAGGACGTTAAGTATTGCATGCAGTCGTCCGTGGTGTAGTGGTTACCAGATAGCCTCTAGTTCCTGAGGTAGTGGGTTCAAACCCGGCAGAGGGCAATGGATTTTTTCAAGCTTAAAAATCCTTAGCATGGCTTCCTTCGGAAGGGAAGTAAAGCCGGTGGTCCCGTGTCGTAGATTTACGGCATGTAAAAGAACCTCAAGCCTGATAAAGAGACACCTGAGCAAAATTACCGGTCTTTCTTGCGCAATATAGAATGGTACGCAAGAACCACAGCAGTTAAAGAGCATCCATAAATAAAACTCAGTTTAATTTAATTTCAAGTTTTGCATGCAACAATTCTTTTATGAAGGTGCTACTAAAACAGGCCAGAATCTCATTGTCAGTTAATTAATGTATACTGCTTTTATGGTGCAGACAGTAAGATTTATGCTTGAAAGGTTTGAAGCTTTGATTCTTCACCTAAAGCTGTTGGCTGTGATTCAGAATTCCTTTAGGAAGGGGCTAATACATTTTGAAACACACTTTACCATTGAGCAAAATGTGGACAATAATAGAACATTTTACCTTTCTAGAGTTTCAAACTTCACATAAGTGATCCATGGATCATCCTTTGAATTCAAACAATTTAAATTTTGAGGAAGCTTAAAAAAAGGAAAGCGGCGCCGTGGCCGAGTGGTTAGACCGCTCGCCTCCCACCGAGGTGGCCCGGGTTCGATCCCAGGGACCTGCATGTGGGATTTGTGGTGGACGAAGCCGCGTCTGGGCGGGTTTTCTCCGGGTCCTCCGGTTTCCCCCGCCATTCATTCCACCAACTGCTCCATCATCACCTTTCCTTTCATCCATTTCACCAACATTTCGTTTCATCTACTTCCTTCATCCCATACCAGGCATCGGGCTGATCACCCATCCTGGATGCTCTGTCTGATCCATGAGTGTCTGCTCCTCGACGGACCTCTGACCCCAGGCACCCGCTTGTAAATCCTGGGGGGTGTAAGTCCTAAAATACGAGGTGGGTAAACAGATAATGAATGAATTAAAAAAAGGAGTTAATAAATCCTTTTAAGCATAACATTTAAATACTTTGATTACTCAGTTTTATTGTAGAGCATAATTCTTATCCAGAATTTCTTTACTAGTAAATGTAAACCATATTTATTATGGCCTATCTGTTTTGATTTCTTCACAAGTTAGAAGAACATATTTTGAGGTATAGTCCACTGCTAAAATAAATTCACTCACTGACTCAGAGCAAATGGATGCTCATCTGGTTTAAGTAAATAGAGTAGGAATAGAAGTATTAGTTTTGATTTTACCAAACCAAAACCATAAACTTAAGTATAACAAATGCCATAGCTTTTATTTAATTAAGGGTGGGTATGCTTTAGTCCCTCCTTGAGTCTGCCTCTGGTTGTGATGTGCCAAATTAATGAGATTTTTTTCAGATGACATCTGAATACATTGTATTGAACCACCGAGATAACTGCATTCTGGGAATAACCACTGTTATTCTTTTCAGTTTTATTATATCTTTCATCCTTTCATTTCTGTAATTACTCATGACTCTTCTAACATTTCAGATTATACACAGAAGCAGAAGACAACCGTGCTATATCACGTTTATTCTCAAACAAAAACTTGAGAAAACACATAAGTTTCAATACAAGAAAGGATAGTCCTGAATGTGAAAAAGTAAAAAATTTCAAAAGTGATGTCACTGAAAATGTAAAAAGGACTCCTTGCTCAAATGAACCTGGTAAATTTAATGATGGTTGGAACATTAACAACATAGCTGCATGCTTGGAACAAAATAATTTGATTCAGCAAAGCAATTTACATCGACATAAAAAGCACAATGCATACAAATCATTATTAGCAGCTAAACATAATTTGAGTAATAAGTGGAAGAAAGTGTACAAATGTGACACTTGCAAGAAGAGTTTTACTCTTTTGTCATACCTCAAACGGCATAAACTGGTTCACGAGAGCAAAAGGCAGTACAAGTGTGCAGTTTGTGAGAAGAGCTTCTCTTGGTTGTGTCATTTGAAAAAGCATTATTTGATTCACGAGGGAATAAAACCATACAAGTGTGACATTTGTAATAAAGATTTCACGTATTTGTCAAGTTTGAAAACACACAAATTGATTCATGGGGGTAAAAGGCCATTCAAATGTGACATTTGTGAAAAGGACTTTAATTCCTTACCCCGTTTGAAAAGACATAATGTAATTCATGAGGGCAGAAAGCCATACAAATGTGTCACTTGTAAAAAGGATTTCAATGATTTGTCAAATTTTAAAAGACATAATTTTCTTCATGAGGGCAAAAAGCCATTCAAGTGTGACATTTGTGAAAAGCATTTTACTGACTTGTCACGTCTGAAAAGACATAATGCAATTCACGAGGACAAAAAGCCATACAAATGTGTCATTTGTAATAAAGACTTCAGTGATATGTCAAATTTTAAAAGGCATTATGAAGTTCATGAAGGCAAAAAGCCATACAAGTGCGACATTTGTGAGAAGAGCTTTGCACGGTTGTCGCACTTGAAAAGGCATAATATGATTCATGAGGGCATAAAGCCATACAGCTGTGTAGTTTGCAAAAAGGATTTCAATGATGTGACAAATTTTAAAAGACATAATTTTCTTCATGAAGGCAAAAAGCCATTCAAGTGTGACATTTGTGAAAAGCACTTTACTGACTTGACACGTTTGAAAAGACATAATGCAATTCATGAGGGCAAAAAGCCATACAAGTGTGCTGTATGTAATAAAGACTTCACTGATATGTCAAATTTTAAAAGGCATATTGTGATTCATGAGGGCATAAAGCCATACAAATGTGACGTCTGTGAGAAGAGTTTTGGACGTTTGTCTCATTTGAGAAGGCATAATTTAACTCATGAGGGAAAAAAGCCATACAACTGTGCAATTTGCAATAAGGACTTTAGTTACTTTTCAAGTTTGAAAATGCATAATTTCATTCATAATGGCACAAAGCCATATAAATGTGAATTTTGTGAGAAAACCTTCACTCGCTTGTCACATTTGAAAAGGCATCTTTCCAATCATGAAGGAAAATAACCATGTAAATGTAACATTTCTGATAGGAACCTGTGTAATTTGACCAACTTAAATATATATATAATTTTATTTAAGACCACAAAAGAGGTACCCAAAAAAGCGTTATTACATTGCTTCATAGTGATAGTTCCAACATCAGCTAATATCAGTATAATCCCCTAATTTCTTGCAAATTTTGGTTTCTATTTATAATTTTCATATTCTTATTGTGTTTTTCCAAAATAGATTGAATTTCTGTTGGCAAAATAATTCATGGGAGATAGTGCAATTTAATTGTTATTGCAACATTTAGATTAAAGTTGTTTAGATCATGAAATCACACCTAAAAGCACAAAAGTTATTGATTTGTGATATTTGTGTCTAATTTTCTTACTGTAAAGCAAAGATGTAAATACAGTTTTAAACAGTAGATTGTTTGTTATATGGCTTTGATTTTTCAATTTACCTTATTTTATATCCTGATTCTCTTTGTTCCTTCTGATAAATCTTAATACAAAATGGGATGGCACTTACTGAATACCAATTACAATGATCTTGAAATATCCTGTAGTGAATTGTTCTGTGCTGATTACAAAAACATTGATCTCTGAAAATCCAGAGCATGGGGGGGGGTCATTGCTCTGCAGATTAAAGGCCCTAAAGATACTCTAAACAATGATATTGAAATACTGTTGTGTCACTCATGTTTTTAGTTACTCTCTTATCCTTACCGTTTCAGCATACCACACTGTACCTGTTAATAAACAAGTAATTAAAAATGCTATAACCATAAAAATAGCGTTAAATATTGGAGGAACACAGAATTTATCCATTCTTTTGGAAAATAATGATACATTAATTGTTTGGCAGCATTGATTAAACAGGTTGTCATTTGTCCATCTGCACATGTTAAGTCACAAGTAGTTATTACTAAATGGCTACACAATAACGTGTGTAGTTGAAGTGTCCCCCTGTAGTCTAGTGGTTAATACACCTGGCAGAAGTTAAGTCACATGTAGTTAGTGCTGGACAGTTACATAATAACTCCTGTAGTTGTAATGTCTCCCTGCAGTCTAGTAGTTAATACACCTGGCAGAAGTTTAGTCACCTGTAGTTAGTGCTGGAGGGTTACACAATAACTGCTGTTGTTAGAGTGTCTTCCTATAGTCTAGTGGTTAATACACCTGGCAGATGTTTAGTCACCTGTACTTAGTACTAGATGGTTACACAATAACTCCTGTAGTTGTGTCCCCCTATAGTCAAATGCCTAATACACCTGGCAAATGTTTAGGCACGTGTAGTTAGTACTAGATGGTTACACAATAACTACTCTAGTTGCAGTGTCTCTCTATAGTCATGTGGTTAATGGCTGAGGTTTAGTCACGTGTAGTTAGTACTAGATGGTTACACAATAACTCCTGTAGTTGTAGTGTCTCCCTGTAGTCAAGTGGTTGATACACCAGGTAGATGTTTAATCACGTGTAGTTAGTACTAGATGGTTACACCATAACTCCTGTAGTCAAGTGGTTAATACACCTGGCAGATGTTTAGGTACGTGTAGCTAGTACTAGATGCTTACACAATAACTCCTTTAGTCAAGTGGTTAATACACCTGGCAGATGTTTAGGTACCTGTAGTTGATAATAGATGGTTACACAATAACTCCTGTAGTTTAGTGGTTAAATCACCTGGCTGAAGTTTAGTCACATGTAGTTAGTGCTGGATGGTTACACAATAACTCCTTAGTTGTAATGTCTCTCTGTAGTCAAGTGGTTAATACACATGGCAACAGTTTAGTCACATGTAGCTAGTCCTGGATGATTACACAAGAACTCCTTAGTTGTAATGTCTCTCTGTAGTCAAGTGGTTAATACACATGGCAGATGTTTAGTCACGTGTAGTTAGTGCTGGATGGTTACACAATAACTCCTGTAGTCTAGTGGTTAATACACATGGCAGATGTTTAGTCACGTGTAGTTAGTGCTGGATGGTTACACAATAACTCCTGTAGTTAAGTCTCCCTGTAGTGTAGTGGTTAATACATGTGGCAGATGTTTAGTCACGTGTAGTTAGTACTAGATGGTTACACAATAACTTGTGTAGTTATAGTGTCTCCGTATATCCAGTGGTTAATACACCTGGCAGATGTTTAGTCACATGTAGTTAATGCTGATGGTTACACAATAACTCCTGTAGTTGTAGTGTCTCCCTGTAGTCAAGTGGTTAATACACCTGGTAGATGTTTAGTCACGTGCTGTTAGTGCTGGAAGGATACACAATAGCTCTTGTGGTTGTAGTGTCTCCTTCTAGTCTAGTGGTTAATACACATAGCAGATGTTTAGTCACGTGTAGTTAGTACTGGATGATTACACAATAACTCCTGTAGTTGTAGTGTCTCCCTGTAGTCAAGTGGGTAATACACAAGGCAATTCTTTAGTCACATGTAGTTAGTGCTGATGGTTACACAATAACTCTTGTGGTTGTAGTGTCTCCCTGTAGTCTAGTGGTTAATACGCCTGGCAGATGTTTAGTCACGTGTAGTTAGTACTAGATGATTACACAATAACTCCTGTAGTTTTAGTGTCTCCCTGTAGTCAAGTGGTTAATACACAAGGCAATTCTTTAGTCACATGTAGTTAGTGCTGATGGTTGCACAATAACTCTTGTGTTTCTAGTGTCTCCTTGTAGTCTAGTGGTTAATACACCTGGCAGATGTTTAGTCACGTGTAGTTAGTGCTGGATGGTTACACAATAACTCTTGTGTTTGTAGTGTCTCCTTGTAGTCTAGCGGTTAATACACTTGGCAGATATTTAGTCACGTGTAGTTAGTACGTGATGATTACACAATAACTCCTGTAGTTCTACTTTCTCCCTGTACACAAGTGGTTAATACACATGGCAGATGTTAAGTCACATGTAGTTAGTAGTGATGGTTACACAATAATTCCTGTAACTTCTCCCTGTAGTCAAATGGTTAATATACCTGTTAGATGTTTAGTCACGTGTAGTTAGTACTACATGGTTACACAATAACTCCTGTAGGCAAGTGGTTAATACACCTGGCATATGCTTAGGTACGTGTAGTTGGTAATAGATGGCTACACAATAACTCCTGTAGTTGTAGTGTATCCTGTAGTCAAGTGGTTAATACACATGGCAAAATAGTGCTGGATGATTACACAACAACCTGTGTAGTTGTAGTGTCTCCCTGCAGTCAGGTGGTTAATACACATGGCAGACGTTTAGTCACGTGTAGTTAGTGCTGGATGGTTACACAATAACTCCTGTAGTTGTGTCTCCCTGTAGTCTAGTGGTTAATACACCTGGCAGATGTGTAGTCACGTGTAGTTAGTACTAGATGATTACACAATAACTCCTGTGGTTGCAGTGTCTCCCTGTAGTCAAGTGGTTAATACACATGTCAGATGTTTAGTCACGTGTAATTAGTACTAGATGGTTACACAATAACTCCTGTAGTCAAGTGGTTAATACACCTGGCAGAAGTTTAGTCACATGTAGTTAGTGCTGGATGGTAACACAATAACTCCTGTAGTTGTAGTGTCTCCCTGTGGTCAAGTGGTTAATACACCTGGCAGAAGTTTAGTCACATGTGGTTAGTGCTGGATGGTTACACAATAACTCCTGTAGTTGTGGTGTCTTCGTGTAGTCAAGTGGTTAATACACATGGCAGAGGTTTGTCACGTGTAGTTTAGTACTGGATGAATACACAATAACTCCTGTAGTTGCAGTGTCTCTCTATAGTCATGTGGTTAATACACATGGCTGAGGTTCAGTCACGTGTAGTTAGTACTAGATGCTTACACAATAACTCCTGTAGTCAAGTGGTTAATACACCTGGCAAATGTTTAGTCATGTGTAGTTGGTACTAGATGGTAACACAATAACTTCTGTAGTTTAGTGGATAATACACCTGGCAAAAGTTTAGTCACATGTAGTTAGTGCTGGATGGTTACACAGTAACTCCTGTAGTTGTAGTGTCTCCCTGTAGTCTAATGGTTAATGCACCTGGCAGATGTTTAGTCACATGTAGTTAGTACTAGATGGTTACACAATAACTCCTGTAGTTGTAGTGTCTCCCTGTGGTCAAGTGGTTAATACACATGGCAGATGTTTAGTCACATGTAGTTAGTGCTGATGGTTACACAATAATTCCTGTAGTGTCTCCCTGTAGTCAAGTGGTTAATACACCTCGTAGATGTTTAGTCATGTGTGGTTAGTACTAGATGGTTACACAATAACTCCTGTAGTTTAGTGGATAATACACCTGGCAGAACTTTAGTGACATGTACTTAGTGCTGGATGGTTACACAATATCTCCTGTAGTTGTAGTGTCTCCCTGTAGTCAAGTGGTTAATACACATGGCAGATGTTTAGTCACATGTAGTTAGTGCTGATGGTTACACAATAACTCCTGTAGTGTCTCCCTGTAGTCAAGTGGTTAATACACCTGGTAGATGTTTAGTCACGTGTAGTTAGTGCTGATGGTTACACAATAACTCCTGTAGTTGTAGTGTCTCCCTGTATGCTAGTGGTTAATACACCTGGCAGATGTTTAGTCACGTGTAGTTAGTACTAGATGGTTACACAATAACTGCTGTAGTTGTAGTGTCTCCCTGTAGTCAAGTGGTTAATACACATGACAAATGATTAGTCACATGTAGTTAGTGTTGATGGTTACAGAATATCTCCTGTAGTGTCTCCCTGTAGTCAAGTGGTTATTACACCTGGTAGATGTTTAATCACGTGTAGTTAGTACTAGATGGTTACACCATAACTCCTGTAGTCAAGTGGTTAATACACCTGGCAAATGTTTAGTTACGTGTAGTTAGTACTAGATGCTTACACAATAACTCCTTTAGTCAGGTGGTTAATACACCTGCCAGATGTTTAGGTACTTGTGGTTGATACTAGATGGTTACACAATAACTCCTGTAGTTTAGTGGTTAATACACCTGGCTGAAGTTTATTCACATGTAGTTAGTGCTGGATGGATACACAATAACTCCTGTAGTTATAGTGTCTTCCTGTAGTCAAGTGGTTAATACACATGGCAAATGTTTAGTCACATGTAGTTAGTACTGGATGGTTACACAATAACTCCTGTAGTTGTTGTGTCTCCCTGTGGTCAAGTGGTTAATACACATGGCAAATGTTTAGTCACATGTAGTTAGTGCTGATGGTTCCACAATAACTCCTGTAGTGTCTCCCTGTAGTCAAGTGGTTAATACACCTGGTAGATGTTTAGTCACGTGTAGTTAGTGCCAGATGGTTACAAAATAACTCCTGTAATCAAGTGGTTAATACACCTGGCAGATGTTTAGTCCTGTGTAGTTGGAACTAGATGCTTCCACAATATCTCCCGTAGTTTAGTGGTTAATACACCTGGCAGAAGTTTAGTCATATGTAGTTAGTGCTAGATGGTTACACAATATCTCCTGTAGTTGTAGTGTCTCCCTGTAGTGTAGTGGTTAATACACGTGGCAGATGTTTAGTCACATGTAGTTAGTACTAGATGTTTACACAATAACTCCTGTAGTTGTGTCTCCCTGTAGTCAAGTGGTTAATACACCTGGTGGATGTATAGTCACGTGTGGTTAGTGCTGATGGTTACACAATAACTCCTGTAGTTGTAGTGTCTCCCTATATGCTAGTGGTTAATACACCTGGCAGTTGTTTAGTCACGTGTAGTAAGTACCAGATTGTTACAGTATAACTCCTGTAGTTGTAGTGTCTCCCTGTAGTCAAAAGGTTAATACACATGACAGATGATTAGTCACATGTAGTTAGTGCTGATGGTTACAGAATATCTCCTGTAGTGTCTCCCTGTAGACAAGTGGTTAATACACCTGGTAGATGTTTAAACACGTGTAGTTAGTACTACATGGTTACACCATAACTCCTGTAGTCCAGAGGTTAGCACACCTGGCAGATGTTTAGGTACTTGTAGTTAGTACTAAATAATTACACAATAACTCCTTTAGTCAAGTGGTTAATCCACCTGGCAGATGTTTAGGTAGCTGTAGTTGATACTTGATGGTTATAAAATAACTCCTGTAGTTTAGTGGTTAATACACCTGGCTGAAGTTTAGTCACATGTAGTTAGTGCTGGATGGTTACACAATAACTCCTGTAGTTATAGTGTCTTCTTGTAGTCAAGTCGGTAATACACATGGCAGATGTTTAGTCACGTGTAGTTAGTGCTGGATGTTTACATAATACCTCCTGTAGTCCAGTGGTTAATACACTTGGCAGATGTATGGTCACCTGTAGTTAGTACTAGATGGTTACACAATAACTTGTGTAGTTATAGTGTCTCCCTGTAGTCCAGTGGTTAATACACGTGGCAGGTGTTTAGTCACATGTAGTTAATGCTGATGGTTACACAATAACTCCTGTAGTTGTAGTGTCTCCCTGTAGTCAAGTGGTTAATATACCTGGTAGATGTTTAGTCACGTGCTGTTAGTGCTGGATGGTTACACAATAACTCTTGTGGTTGTAGTGTCTCCTTGTAGTCTAGTGGTTAATACACCTGGCAGATGTTTAGTCACGTGTAGTTAGTACTGGTTGATTACACAATAACTCCTGTAGTTGTAGTGTCTCCCTGTAGTCAATTGGTTAATACACCTGGCAGATGTTTAGTGACGTGTAGTTAGTACTAGATGATTACACAATAACTCCTGTAGTTGTAGTGTCTCCCTGTAATCAAGTGGTTAATACACATGGCAATTGTTTAGTCACATGTAGTTAGTGCTGATGGTTACAAAATAACTCTTGTGTTTGTAGTGTCTCCTTGTAGTCTAGTGTTTAATACACCTGGCAGATGTTTAGTCACGTGTAGTTAGTACTAGATAATTACACAATAACTCCTGTAGTCAAGTGGTTAATACACCTGGCAGACGTTTAGTCACATGTATTTAGTGCTGGATGGTTACACAATAATTGTTGTGTTTGTAGTGTCTCCTTGTAGTCTAGTGTTTAATACACCTGGCATATGTTTAGTCACGTGTAGTTAGTACTAGATGATTACACAATAACTCCTGTACTTGTACTGTCTCCCTGTACTCAAGTGGTTAATACACATGGCAGATGTTTAGTCACATGTAGTTAGTGCTGATCGTTACACAATAACTCCTGTAATTTCTCCCTGTAGTCAAGTGGTTAATATACCTGTTAGATGTTTAGTCACGTGTAGTTAGTACTACATGGTTACACAATAACTCCTGTAGGCAAGTGGTTAATACACCTGGCATATGCTTAGGTACGTGTAGTTGGTACTAGATGGCTACACAATAACTCCTGTAGTATTAGTGCCTCCTGTAGTCAAGTGGTTAATACACCTGGCAGAGGTTTAGGCACATGTAGTGAATGCTGGATGGTTACACAATAACTCCTGTAGTTTTAGTGTCTTCCTATAGTCAAGTGGTTAACACACATAGCAGAATAGTGCTGGATAATTACACAATAACTTGTGTAGTTGTAATGTCTCCCTGCAGTTAAGTGGTTAATACACATGGCAGATGTTTAGCCACGTGTAGTTAGTGCTGGATTGTTACACAATAACTCCTGTAGTTGTGTCTCCCTGTAGTCTAGTGGTTAATGCACCTGGCAGATGTTTAGTTACATGTAGTTAGTACTGATGGTTACACAATAACTCCTGTGCCTTCTCCCTGTAGTCATCGGGTTAATACACTTGGTAGATGTTTAGTCACGTGTAGTTAGTGCTGGATGGAGACACAATAACTCCTGTAGTTGTGGTGTCTTCGTGTAGTCAAGTGGTTAATACACCTTGCAGAAGTTTAGACACATGTAGCTAGTGCTGGATGATTACGTAAATATTCCTGTAGTTCTAGTGTCTTCCTGTAGTCAACTGGTTAATACACATGGCAGCAGTTTAGTCACATGTAGCTAGTCCTGGATGATTACACAATAACTCCTGTAGTTGTAATGTCTCCCTGTAGTCAAGTGGTTAATACACATGGCAGATGTTTAGTCACGTGTAGTTAGTGCTGGATGGTTACACAATAACTCCTGTAGTCTAGTGGTGAATACACATGGCAGATGTTTAGTCACGAGTAGCTAGTGCTGGATGGTTACACAATAACTCCTGTAGTTGTGTCTCCCTCTAGTGTAGTGGTTAATACACCTGGCAGATGTTTAGTCACGTGTAGTTAATACTAGATGGTTACACAATAACTTGTGTAGTTATAGTGTCTCCCTGTAGTCCAGTGGTTAATACACCTGGCAGGTGTTTAGTCACATGTAGTTAATGCTGATGGTTACACAATAACTGCTGAAGTTCTAGTGTCTCCCTGTAGTCAAGTGGTTAATACACCTGGTAGATGTTTAGTCACGTGCTGTTAGTGCTGGATGGTTACAAAATAACTCATGTGGTTGTAGTGTCTCCTTGTAGTCTAGTGGTTAATACACCTGGCAGATGTTTAGTCACGTGTAGTTAGGGCTCATGGTTACACATTAACTCTTGTGGTTGTAGTGTCTCCCTGTAGTCTAGTGGTTAATACGCCTGGCAGATGTTTAGTCACGTGTAGTTAACACTAGATGATTACACAATAACTCCTGTAGTTGTAGTGTCTCCATGTAGTCCAGTGGATAATACACCTGGCAGATGTTTAGTCACATGTAGTTAGTGCTGATGGTTACACAATAACTCCTGTAGTGTCTTTCTGTAGTCAAGTGGTTAATACACCTGGCAGATGTTTAGATATGTGTAGTTAGTACTAGATGGTTACACAATAACTCCTGTAGTCAAGTGGCTAATACACCTGGCAGATATTTAGGTACATGTAGTTAGTACTAGATGCTTACACAATAACTCCTGTAGTCAAGTGGTTAATACACCTGGCAGATGTTTAGGTACGTGTAGTTGGTACTAGATGGTTACACAACAGCTCCTGTAGTTTAGTGGTTAATACATCTGGTTGAAGTTTAGTCATATGTAGTTAGTGCTGGATGGTTACACAATAACTACTGTAGTCAAGTGGGTAATACACCTGGCAGATGTTTAGTCATGTGTAGTTGGTACTAGATGGTTACACAAAACTCCTGTAGTTGTAATGTCTCCCTGTGGTCAAGTGGTTAATACACATGGTAGATGTTTAATCACATGTAGTTAGTGCTGATGGTTACACAATAACTCCTGTAGTGTCTCCCTGTAGTCAAGTGGTTAATACACCTAGTAGATGTTTAGTAAGGTGTGGTTAGTACTAGATGGTTACACAATAACTCCTGTAGTCAAGTGGTTAATACACCTGGCAGATGTTTAGGTACGTGTAGTTGGTACTAGATGGATACACAATAACTCCTGTAGTCAAGTTGCTAATACACCTGGCAGATGTTTAGGTACGTGTAGTTGGTACTAGATGGTTACACAATAGCTCGTGTAGTTTAGTGGTTAATACACCTGGCAGATGTTTAGGTACGTGTAGGTGGTGCTAGATGTTTACACAATAACTCCTGTAGTTTAGTGGTTAATACACCTGGTAAGTGTTTAGTCACGTGTAGTTGGTACTAGATGCTTACACAATAACTCCTGTAGTCAAGTGGTTAAAACACCTGGCAGATGTTTAGGTACGTGTAGTTGGTTCTAGATGGTTACACAGTAACTCCTGTAGTTTATTGGTTAATACACCTGTCTGAAGTTTAGCCACATGTAGTTAGTACTGGATGGTTACACAATAACTCCTGTAGTTGTAGTGTCTCCCTGTATTCAAGTGATTAATTTACCTGGCAGAAGTTTAGTCACATGTAGTTAGTGCTGGATGGTTACACAATTACTCCTGTAGTTGTAGTGTCTCCCTGTAGTCTATTGCTTAATACACCTGGCAGATGTTTAGTCACATGTAGATAGTGCTGGATGGTTACACAATAACTGCTGTAGTTGTAGTGTCTTCCTGTAGTAAACTGGTTAATACACATGGCAGAAATTTAGTCACATGTAGCTAGTGCTGAATGATTACATAATAACTCCTGTAGTTGTAGGGTCTGCGTGTAGTCAACTGGTTAATACACATGGCAGACGTTTAGTCACATGTAGCTAGTGCTGGATGATTACACAATAACTTGTGTAGTTGTAGTGTCTCCCTGTAGTCCAGTGGTTAATACACCTGGCAGATGTTTAGTCACATGTAGTTAGTGCTGATGGTTACACAATAACTCTTGTGTTTGTAGTGTCTCCTTGTAGTCTAGTGGTTAATACACCTGGCAGATGTTTAGTCACGTGTAGTTAGTACTAGATGATTACACAATAACTCCGGTAGTTGTAGTGTCTCCATGTAGTTCAGTGGTTAATACACCTGGCAGATGTTTAATCACGTGTAGTTAGTACTAGATGATTACACAATAACCTCCTGTAGTTGTAGTGTCACCCTGTAATCAAGTGGTTAATACACATAGCAATTGTTTAGTCACATGTAGTTAGTGCTGAAGGTTACACAATAACTCCTTGTAGTCTCTTAGGTAATACACCTGGTAGATGTTTAGTCACGTGTACTTAGTACTAGATGATTACCCAATAACTCCTGTAGTCAAGTGGTTAATACACCTGGCAGACGTTTAGTCACATGTAGTTAGTGCTGGATGGTTACACAATAACTCTTGTGTTTGTAGTGTCTCCTTGTAGTCTAGCGGTTAATACACTTGGCAGATGTTTAGTCACGTGTAGTTAGTGCTGGATGGTTACACAATATCCCTTATGTTTGTAGTGTCTCCTTGTAGTCTAGCGGTTAATACACTTGGCAGATGTTTAGTCACGTGTAGTTAGTACTACATGGTTACACAATAACTCCTGTAGTCAAGTGGTTAATACACCTGGCAGACGTTTAGTCACATGTAGTTAGTGCTGGATGGTTACACAATATCCCTTATGTTTGTAGTGTCTCCTTGTAGTCTAGCGGTTAATACACTTGGCAGATGTTTAGTCACGTGTAGTTAGTACGTGATGATTACACAATAACTCCTGTATTTGTACTGTATCCCTGTACTCAAGTGGTTAATACACATGGCAGATGTTTAGTCACATGTAGTTAGTGCTGATGGTTACACAATAACTCCTGTAATTTCTCCCTGTAGTCAAGTGGTTAATATACCTGTTAGATGTTTAGTCACGTGTAGTTAGTACTACATGGTTACACAATAACTCCTGTAGGCAAGTGGTTAATACACCTGGCTTATGCTTAGGTACGTGTAGTTGGTACTAGATGGCTACACAATAACTCCTGTAGCTGTAGTATCTCCTGTAGTCAACTGGTTAATACACCTGGCAGAAGTTTAGGCACATGTAGTGAGTGCTGGATGGTTACACAATAACTCCTGTAGTTGTAGTGTCTTCTTGTAGTCAAGTGGTTAATACACATAGCAGAATAGTGCTGGATGATTACACAATATCTTGTGTAGTTGTACTGTCTCCCTGCAGTCAAGTGGTTAATACACACGGCAGATGTTTAGTCACGTGTAGTTAGTGCTGGATGGTTACACAATAACTCCTGTTGTTGTGTCTCCATTTAGTCTAGTGGTTAATACACCTGGCAGATGTGTAGTTAGTACTAGATGATTACACAATAAATCCTGTAGTTGCAGTGTCTCCCTGTAGTCAAGTGGTTAATGCACATGGCAGATGTTTAGTCAGATGAAGTTAGTACTGATGGTTACACAATAACTCCTGTACCTTCTCCCTGTAGTCAACGGGTTAATACACTTGGTAGATGTTTAGTCACGTGTAGTTAGTACTAGATGGTTACACAATAACTCCTGTAGTCAAGTGGTTAATACACCTGGCGGAGGTTTAGTCACATGTAGTTAGTGCTGGTTGGTTACACAATAACTCCTGTAGTGTCTCCCTGTAGTCAAGTGGTTAATTCACCTGGTAGACGTTTAGTCACGTGTGGTTAGTACTAGATGGTTACACAATAACTCCTGTAGTCAAGTGGTTAATACACCTGGCAGATGTTTAGGTACGTGTAGTTGGTAGTAGATGGTTACATAATAACTCCTGTAGTCGAGTGGCTAATACACCTGGCAGATGTTTAGGTACGTGTAGTTAGTACTAGATGGTTACACAATAGCTCCTGTAGTTTAGTTGTTAATACACCTGGTTGAAGTTTAGTCATATGTAGTTAGTGCTGGATGGTTACACAATAACTCTTGTAGTCAAGTGGTTAATACACCTGGCAGATGTTTAGTCATGTGTACTTGGTACTTGATGGTTACACAATAACTCCTGTAATTTAGTGGATAATACACCTGGCAAAAGTTTAGTCACATGTAGTTAGTGCTGGATGGTTACACAATAACTCCTGTAGTTGTAGTGTCTCCCTATATGCTAGTGGTTAATACACCTGGCAGATGTTTAGTCACGTGTAGTTAGTACTAGATGGTTACACAATAACTCCTGTAGTTGTAGTGTCTCCCTGTAGTCAAGTGGTTAATTCACATGACAGATGATTAATCACATGTAGTTAGTGCTGATGGTTACAGAATATCTCCTGTAGTCAAGTGGTTAATACACCTGGTAGATGTTTAATCACGTGTAGTAGTACTAGATGGTTACACCATAACTCCTGTAGTCAAGAGGTAAATGCACCTGGCAGATATTTAGGTACGTGTAGTTAGTACTAGATCCTTACACAATAACTTCTTTAGACAAGTGGTTAATCCACCTGGCAAATGTTTAGGTTTGTGTAGTTGATACAAGATGGTTATAAAATAACTCCTGTAGTTTAGTGGTTAATACACCTGGCTGAAGTTTAGTCACATGTAGTTAGTGCTGGATGGTTACACAATTACTCCTGTAGTTGTAGTGTCTCCCTGTAGTCTAGTTGTTAATATACCTGGCAGATGTTTAGTCACATGTAGATAGTGCTGGATGATTACACAATAACTCCTGTAGTTATAGTGTCTTCCTGTAGTCAACTGGTTAATACACATGGCAGAAATTTAGTCACATGTAGCTAGTGCTGAATGATTACACAATAACTCCTGTAGTTGTAGGGTCTGCGTGTAGTCAACTGGTTAATATACATGGCAGAAGTTTAGTCACATGCAGCTAGTGCTGGATGATTACACAATAACTTGTGTAGTTGTAGTGTCTCCCTGTAGTCATGTGGTTAATACACATGGCTGATGTTTATCACCTGTAGTTAGTGCTGGATGGTTACACAATAGCTCCTGTAGTTGTGTCTCCCTGTAATGTAGTGCTTAATAAACCTTGCAGATGCTTAGTCACATGTAGTTAGTGCTGATGGTTACACAATAACTCTTGTGTTTGTAGTGTCTCCTTGTAATCTAGTGGTTAATACACCTGGCAGATGTTTAGTCACGTGTAGTTAGTACTAGATGATTACACAATAACTCCTGTAGTTGTAGTGTCTCCATGTAGTTCAGTGGTTAATACACCTGGCAGATGTTTATTCACTTGTAGTTAGTACTAGATGATTACACAATAACTCCTGTAGTTGTAGTGTCTCCCTGTAATCAAGTGGTTAATACACATAGCAATTGTTTAGTCACATGTAGTTAGTGCTGATGGTTACACAATAACTCTTGTGTTTGTAGTGTCTCCTTGTAGTCTAGCGGTTAATATACTTGGCAGATGTTTAGTCACCTGTAGTTAGTACTTGATTATTACACAATAACTCCTGTATTTGTACTGTATCCCTGTACTCAAGTGGTTAATACACATGGGAGATGTTTAGTCACATGTAGTTAGTGCTGATGGTTACACAATAACTCCTGTAATTTCTCCCTGTAGTCAAGTGGTTAATATACCTGTTAGATGTTTAGTCACGTTTAGTTAGTACTACATGGTTACACAATAACTCCTGTAGGCAAGTGGTTAATACACCTGGCATATGCTTAGGTACGTGTAGTTGGTACTAGATGGCTACACAACAACTCCTGTAGTTTTAGTGTCTCCTGTAGTCAAGTGGTTAGTACACCTGGCAGACGTTTAGGCACATGTAGTGAGTGCTGGATGGTTACACAATAACTCCTGTAGTTGTAGTGTCTCCCTGTAATCAAGTGGTTAATACACTTGGCAATTCTTTAGTCACATGTAGTTAGTGCTGATGGTTACACAATGACTCTTGTGTTTGTAGTGTCTCCTTGTAGTCTACTGGTTAATACACCTAGCAGATTTTTAGTCACGTGTAGTTAGTACTAGATGGTTACACAATAACTGCTGTAATTGTAGTGTCTCCCTGTGCTCAAGTGGTTAATACACATGGCAGATGTTTAGTCACGTGTGGTTAGTACTAGATGGTTACACAATAACTCCTGTAGTCAAGTGTTTAATACACCTGGCAGATGTTTAGATACGTGTAGTTAGTACTAGATGGTTACACAATAACTCCTGTAGTCAAGTGACTAATACATCTGGCAGATGTTTAGGTACATGTAGTTAGTACTAGATGCTTACACAATAACTCCTGTAAGCAATTGGTTAATACACCTGGCAGATGTTTAGGTACGTGTAGTTGGTACTAGATGGTTACACAATAGCTCCTGTAGTTTAGTGGTTAATACATCTGGTTGAAGTTTAGTCATATGTAGTTAGTGCTGGATGGTTACACAATAACTCCTGTAGTCAAGTGGGTAATACACCTGGCAGATGTTTAGTCATGTGTAGTTGGTACTAGATGGTTACACAATAACTCTTGTAGTTGTAGTGTTTCCCTGTGGTCAAGTGGTTAATACACATGGTAGATGTTTAATCATATGTAGTTAGTGCTGATGGTTACACAATAACTCCTGTAGTGTCTCCCTGTAGTCAAGTGGTTAATACACCTAGTAGATGTTTAGTAAGGTGTGGTTAGTTCTAGATGGTTACACAATAACTCATGTAGTCAAGTGGTTAATACACCTGGCAGATGTTTAGGTACGTGTAGTTGGTATAGATAGATACACAATAACTCCTGTAGTCAATTAGCTAATACACCTGGCAGATGTTTAGGTACTTGTAGTTGGTACTAGATGGTTACACAATAGCTCGTGTAGTTTAGTGGTTAATACACCTGGCAGATGTTTAGGTACGTGTAGGTGGTGCTAGATGTTTACACAATAACTCCTGTAGTTTAGTGGTTAATACACCTGGCAGATGTTTAGTCACGTGTAGTTGGTACTAGATGCTTACACAATAACTCCTGTAGTCAAGTGGTTAAAACACCTGGCAGATGTTTAGGTACGTGTAGTTGGTTCTAGATGGTTACACAGTAACTCATGTAGTTTATGGGTTAATACACCTGTCTGAAGTTTAGCCACATGTAGTTAGTACTGGATGGTTACACAATAACTCCTGTAGTTGTAGTGTCTCCCTGTATTCAAGTGATTAATACACCTGGCAGAAGTTTAGTCACATGTAGTTAGTGCTGGATGGTTACACAAATACTCCTGTAGTTGTAGTGTCTCCCTGTAGTCTATTGGTTAATACACCTGGCAGATGTTTAGTCACATGTAGATAGTGCTGGATGGTTACACAATAACTCCTGTAGTTGTAATGTCTCCCTATATGCTAGTGGTTAATACACCTGGCAGATGTTTAGTCACGTGTAGTTAGTACTAGATGGTTACACAATAACTCCTGTAGTTGTAGTGTCTCCCTGTAGTCAAGTGGTTAATTCACATGACAGATGATTAGTCACATGTAGTTAGTGCTGATGGTTACAGAATATCTCCTGTAGTGTCTCCCTGTAGTCAAGTGGTTAATACACCTGGTAGATGTTTAATCACGTGTAGTAGTACTAGATGGTTACACCATAACTCCTGTAGTCAAGAGGTTAATGCACCTGGCAGATGTTTAGGTACGTGTAGTTAGTACTAGATCCTTACACAATAACTTCTTTAGACAAGTGGTTAATCCACCTGGCAAATGTTTAGGTATGTGTAGTTGATACTAGATGGTTATAAAATAACTCCTGTAGTTTAGTGGTTAATACACCTGGCTGAAGTTTAGTCACATGTAGTTAGTGCTGGATGGTTACACAATTACTCCTGTAGTTGTAGTGTCTCCCTGTAGTCTAGTTGTTAATACACCTGGCAGATGTTTATTCACATGTAGATAGTGCTGGATGATTACATAATAACTCCTGTAGTTGTAGGGTCTGAGTGTAGTCAACTGGTTAATACACATGGCAGAAGTTTAGTCACATGTAGCTAGTGCTGGATGATTTGTAGTGTCTCCCTGTAGTCAAGTGGTTAATACACATGGCTGATGTTTATCACGTGTAGTTAGTGCTGGATGGTTACACAATAACTCTTGTAGTTGTGTCTCCCTGTAATGTAGTGCCTAATACACCTGGCAGATGTTTAGTCACATGTAGTTAGTGCTGATGGTTACACAATAACTCTTGTGTTTGTAGTGTCTCCTTGTAGTCTAGTGGTTACTACACCTGGCAGATGTTTAGTCACGTGTAGTTAGTACTAGATGATTACACAATAACTCCTGTAGTTGTAGTGTCTCCATGTAGTTCAGTGGTTAATACACTTGGCAGATGTTTATTCACTTGTAGTTAGTACTAGATGATTACACAATAACTCCTGTAGTTGTAGTGTCTCGCTGTAATCAAGTGGTTAATACACATAGCAATTGTTTAGTCACATGTAGTTAGTGCTGATGGTTACACAATAACTCTTGTGTTTGTAGTGTCTCCTTGTAGTCTCGTAGGTAATACACCTGGCAGATGTTTAATCACGTGTACTTAGTACTAGATGATTACCCAATAACTCCTGTAGACAAGTGGTTAATACACCTGGCAGACGTTTAGTCACATGTAGTTAGTGCTGGATGGTTACACAATACCCCTTATGTTTGTAGTGTCTCCTTGTAGTCTAGCGGTTAATACACTTGGCAGATGTTTAGTCACGTGTAGTTAGTACTTGATTATTACACAATAACTCCTGTATTTGTACTGTATCCCTGTACTCAAGTGGTTAATACACATGGCAGATGTTTAGTCACATGTAGTTAGTGCTGATGGTTACACAATAACTCCTGTAATTTCTCCCTGTAGTCAAGTGGTTAATATACCTGTTAGATGTTTAGTCACGTTTAGTTATTACTACATGGTTACACAATAACTCCTGTAGGCAAGTGGTTAATACACCTGGCATATGCTTAGGTACGTGTAATTGGTACTAGATGGCTACACAATAACTCCTGTAGTTGTAGTGTCTCCTGTAGTCAAGTGGTTAATACACCTGGCAGACGTTTAGGCACATGTAGTGAATGCTGGATGGTTACACAATAACTCCTGTAGTTGTAGTGTCTTCTTGTAGTCAAGTGGTTAATACACATACCAGAATAGTGCTGGATGATTACACAATATCTTGTGTAGTTGTATTGTCTCCCTGCAGTCAAGTGGTTAATACACATGGCAGATGTTTAGTCACGTGTAGTTAGTGCTGGATGGTTACACAATAACTCCTGTAGTTGTGTCTCCCTTTAGTCTAGTGGTTAATACACCTGGCAGAAATGTGTAGTCACGTGTAGTTACTACTAGATGATTACACAATAATTCCTGTAGTTGCAGTGTCTCCCTGTAGTCAAGTGGTTAATGCACATGGCAGATGTTTAGTCAGATGTAGTTAGTACTGATGGTTACACAATAACTCCTGTACCTTCTCCCTGTAGTCAACGGGTTAATACACTTGGTAGATGTTTAGTCAGGTGTAGTTAGTACTAGATGGTTACACAATAACTCCTGTAGTCAAGTGGTTAATACACCTGCAGAGGTTTAGTCACATGTAGTTAGTGCTGGATGGTTACACAATAACTCCTGTAGTGTCTCCCTGTAATCAAGTGGTTAATACACCTGGTAGACGTTTAGTCACGTGTGGTTAGTACTAGATGGTTACACCATAACTCCTGTAGTCAAGTGGTTAATACACCTGGCAGATGTTTAGGTACGTGTAGTTGGTACTAGATGGTGACATAATAACTCCTGTAGTCAAGTGGCTAATACACCTGGCAGATGTTTAGGTACGTGTAGTTAGTACTAGATGGTTACACAATAGCTCCAGTAGTTAAGTTGTTAATACACCTGGTTGAAGTTTAGTCATATGTAGTTAGTGCTGGATGGTTACACAATAACTCTTGTAGTCAAGTGGTTATTACACCTGGCAGATGTTTGTCATGTGTAGTTGGACCTAGATGGTTACACAATAACTCCTGTAGTTGTAGTGTCTCCCTATATGCTAGGGGTTAATACACCTGGCAAATGTTTAGTCACGTGTAGTTAGTACTAGATGGTTACACAATAACTCCTGTAGTTGTAGCGTCTCCCTGTAGACAAGTGGTTAATTCACATGACAGATGATTAGTCACATGTAGTTAGTGCCAATGGTTACAGAATATCTCCTGTAGTGTCTCCCTGTAGTCAAGTGGTTAATACACCTGGTAGATGTTTAATCACGTGTAGTTAGTACTAGATCCTTAAACAATAACTCCTTTAGACAAGTTGTTAATCCTCCTGGCAGATGTTTAGGTATCTATAGTAGATACTAGATGGTTATAAAATAACTCCTGTAGTTTAGTGGTTAATACACCTGGCTGAAGTTTAGTCACATGTAGTTAGTGCTGGATGGTTACACAATAACTCCTGTAGTTATAGTGTCTTCCTGTAGTCAACTGGTTAATACACATGGCAGCAGTTAGTCACATGTAGCTAGTCCTGGATGATTACACAATAACCCCTGTAGTTGTAATGTCTCCCTGTAGTCAAGTGGTTAAAACACATGGCAGATGTTTAGTCACGTGTAGTTAGTGCTGGATAGTTACACAATAACTCCTGTAGTCTAGTGGTTAATACACATGGCAGATTTTTAGTCACGTGTAGCTAGTGCTGGATGGTTACTCAAAAACTCCTGTAGTTGTGTGTCCCTGTAGATTAGTGGTTAATACACCTGGCAGATATTTAGTCACGTGTAGTTAATACTAGATGGTTACACAATAACTTGTGTAGTTATAGTGTCTCCCTGTAGTCCAGTGGTTAATACACCTGGTAGATGTTTAGTGACGTGCTGTTAGTGCTGGATAGTTACACAAGAACTCCTGTAGTCTAGTGGTTAATACACATGGCAGATTTTTAGTCACGTGTAGCTAGTGCTGGATGGTGACTCAAAAACTCCTGTAGTTGTGTGTCCCTGTAGTGTAGTGGTTAATACACCTGGCAGATATTTAGTCACGTGTAGTTAATACTAGATGGTTACACAATAACTTGTGTAGTTATAGTGTCTCCCTGTAGTCCAGTGGTTAATACACCTGGTAGATGTTTAGTGACGTGCTGTTAGTGCTGGATAGTTACACAATAACTCCTGTAGTCTAGTGGTTAATACACATGGCAGATTTTTAGTCACGTGTAGCTAGTGCTGGATGGTTACTCAAAAACTCCTGTAGTTGTGTGTCCCTGTAGTGTAGTGGTTAATACACCTGGCAGATATTTAGTCACGTGTAGTTAATACTAGATGGTTACACAATAACTTGTGTAGTTATAGTGTCTCCCTGTAGTCCAGTGGTTAATACACCTGGCAGGTGTTTAGTCACATGTAGTTAATGCAGATGGTTACACAATAACTCCTGTAGTTGTAGTGTCTCCCTGTAGTCAAGTGGTTAATACACCTGGTAGATGTTTAGTGACGTGCTGTTAGTGCTGGATGGTTACAAAATAACTCATGTGGTTGTAGTGTCTCCTTGTAGTCTAGTGGTTAATACACCTGGCAGATGTTTAGTCAGGTGTAGTTAGTACTGGATGATTACACAATAGCTCCTGTAGTTGTAGTGTCTCCCTGTAGTCAAGTGGTTAATACACCTGGCAGAAGTTTAGTTACGTGTAGTTAGTACTAGATGATTACACAATAACTCCTGTAGTTGTAGTGTCTCCCAGTAATCAAGTGGTTAATACACATGGCAATTGTTTACTCACATGTAGTTAGTGCTGATGGTTACACAATAACTCTTGTGTTTGTAGTGTCTCCTCGTAGTCTACTGGTTAATACACCTGGCAGATGTTTAGTCACGTGTAGTTAGTACTAGATGGTTACACAATAACTGCTGTAGTTGTAGTGTCTCCCTGTGCTCAAGTGGTTAATACACATGGCAGATGTTTAGTCACATGTAGTTAGTGCTGATGGTTACACAATAACTCCTGTAGTCAAGTGGTTAATACACCTGGTAGACGTTTATCACGTGTGGTTAGTACTAGATGTTTACACAATAACTCCTGTAGTCAAGTGGTTAATACACCTGGCAGATGTTTAGATACGTGTAGTTAGTACTAGATTGTTACACAATAACTCCTGTAGTCAAGTGGCTAATACACCTGGCAGATGTTTTGGTACATGTAGTTAGTACTAGATGCTTACACAATAACTCCTGTAGTCAAGTGGTTAATACACCTGGCAGATGTTTAGGTTCGTGTAGTTGGTACTAGATGGTTACACAATAGCTCCTGTAGTTTAGTGGTTAATACATCTGGTTGAAGTTTAGTCATATGTAGTTAGTGCTGGATGGTTACACAATAACTCCTGTAGTCAAGTGGGTAATACACCTGGCAGATGTTTAGTCATGTGTAGTTGGTACTAGATGGTTACACAATAACTCCTGTAGTTGTAGTGTCTCTCTGTGGTCAAGTGGTTAATACACATGGCAGATGTTTAGTCATGTGTAGTTGGTACTAGATGGTTATGCAATAACTCCTGTAGTTTAGTGGTTAATACACCTGGCAGAAGTTTAGTTACAGGTAGTTAGTGCTGGATGGTTACACAATAACTCCTGTAGTTGGAGTATCTCCCTGTAGTCTATTTGTTAATACACCTGGCAGATGTTTAGTCACGTGTAGTAAGTACTAGATGGTTACACAATTACTCCTGTAGGTGTAGTGTCTTCCTGTAGTCAACTGGTTAATACACATGGCAGACGTTTAGTCACATATGGCTAGTGCTGGATGATTACCAATAACTTGTGTAGTTGTAGTGTCTCCTTGTAGTCAAGTGGTTATAACACATGGCAGATGTTTAGTCACGTGTAGCTAGTGCTGATGGTTACACAATAACTCCTGTAGTGTCTCCCTGTACTCAAGTGGTTAATACACCTGGTAGATGTTTAGTCATGTGTAGTTAGTACTAGATTGTTACATAATAACTCATGTAGTCAAGTGGTTAATACACCTGACAGATGCTTAGGTACTTGTAGTTAGTACTGGATGCTTATACAATAACTCCTGTAGTTGTAGTGTCTCCCTGTAGTCAACTGGTTAATACACCTGGCAGAAGTTTAGGTTCATGTAGTTAGTGCTGGATGGCTACACAATAACTCCTGTAGTTGTAGTGTCTTCCTGTAACCAAGTGGTTTATACACATGGCAGAAGCGTAATCACATGTAGCTAGTGCTGGATGATTACACAATAACTCCTGTAGTTGTAGTGCCTCCCTGTATGCTAGTGTTTAATAAACATGACAGATATTTAGTCGCGTGTAGTTAGTGCTGAATGGTTACACAATATCTCCTGTAGTTGTAGTGTCTTCCTGTAGTCAAGTGGTTAATACACATGGCAGATGTTTAGTCACGTGTAGTTAGTGCTGGATGGTTAAACAATAACTCGTGTAGTTGTAGTGTCTCCCTGTAGTGAGGTGGTTAATACACATGGCGGACATTTAGTCACATGTAGTTGGTGCTGAATGGTTACACAATAACCGTAGCTGTAGTGTATACTTATAGTCAAGTGGTTAATACACATGGCTGAGGTTTAGTCACATGCAGCTAGTGATGGATGGTTACACAGTAGCTCCCTTAGTTGTACTGTCTGGCTGTAGTCTAGTGGTTAATACATCTGGTAGATGTTTAGTCACGTGTAGTTAGTACTAGGTGGTTACGCAATAACTCTTGTGGTTGTAGTGTCTCCTTGTAGTCTAGTGGGCAATACGCCTGGCAGATGTTTAGTCACGTGTAGTTAGTACTAGTTCATTACACAATAACTGCTGTAGTTGTAGTGTCTTCCTGTAGTCAAGTGGTTAATACACATGGCAGATGTTTAGTTACGTGTAGTTAGTACTAGTTCATTACACAATAACTGCTGTAGTTGTAGTGTCTTCCTGTAGTCAAGTGGTTAATACACATGGCAGATGTTTAGTCACGTGCAGTTAGTACTAGTTCATTACACAATAACTGCTGTAGTTGTAGTGTCTTCCTGTGGTCAAGTGGTTAATACACATGGCAGAAGTGTAATCGCATGTAGCTAGTGTTGGATGATTACACAATAACTCCTGTAGTTGTGGTGTCTCCCTATATGCTAGTGTTTAATACACATGGCAGATATTTAGTCGCGTGTAGTTAGTGCTGAATGGTTACACAATTACTCCTGTAGTTGTAGTGTCTCCCTGTAGTCTAGTTGTTAATACACCTGGCAGATGTTTATTCACATGTAGATAGTGCTGGATGATTACATAATAACTCCTGTAGTTGTAGGGTCTGAGTGTAGTCAACTGGTTAATACACATGGCAGAAGTTTAGTCACATGTAGCTAGTGCTGGATGATTTGTAGTGTCTCCCTGTAGTCAAGTGGTTAATACACATGGCTGATGTTTATCACGTGTAGTTAGTGCTGGATGGTTACACAATAACTCTTGTAGTTGTGTCTCCCTGTAATGTAGTGCCTAATACACCTGGCAGATGTTTAGTCACATGTAGTTAGTGCTGATGGTTACACAATAACTCTTGTGTTTGTAGTGTCTCCTTGTAGTCTAGTGGTTACTACACCTGGCAGATGTTTAGTCACGTGTAGTTAGTACTAGATGATTACACAATAACTCCTGTAGTTGTAGTGGCTCCATGTAGTTCAGTGGTTAATACACTTGGCAGATGTTTATTCACTTGTAGTTAGTACTAGATGATTACACAATAACTCCTGTAGTTGTAGTGTCTCGCTGTAATCAAGTGGTTAATACACATAGCAATTGTTTAGTCACATGTAGTTAGTGCTGATGGTTACACAATAACTCTTGTGTTTGTAGTGTCTCCTTGTAGTCTCGTAGGTAATACACCTGGCAGATGTTTAATCACGTGTACTTAGTACTAGATGATTACCCAATAACTCCTGTAGACAAGTGGTTAATACACCTGGCAGACGTTTAGTCACATGTAGTTAGTGCTGGATGGTTACACAATATCCCTTATGTTTGTAGTGTCTCCTTGTAGTCTAGCGGTTAATACACTTGGCAGATGTTTAGTCACGTGTAGTTAGTACTTGATTATTACACAATAACTCCTGTATTTGTACTGTATCCCTGTACTCAAGTGGTTAATACACATGGCAGATGTTTAGTCACATGTAGTTAGTGCTGATGGTTACACAATAACTCCTGTAATTTCTCCCTGTAGTCAAGTGGTTAATATACCTGTTAGATGTTTAGTCACGTTTAGTTATTACTACATGGTTACACAATAACTCCTGTAGGCAAGTGGTTAATACACCTGGCATATGCTTAGGTACGTGTAATTGGTACTAGATGGCTACACAATAACTCCTGTAGTTGTAGTGTCTCCTGTAGTCAAGTGGTTAATACACCTGGCAGACGTTTAGGCACATGTAGTGAATGCTGGATGGTTACACAATAACTCCTGTAGTTGTAGTGTCTTCTTGTAGTCAAGTGGTTAATACACATACCAGAATAGTGCTGGATGATTACACAATATCTTGTGTAGTTGTATTGTCTCCCTGCAGTCAAGTGGTTAATACACATGGCAGATGTTTAGTCACGTGTAGTTAGTGCTGGATGGTTACACAATAACTCCTGTAGTTGTGTCTCCCTTTAGTCTAGTGGTTAATACACCTGGCAGAAATGTGTAGTCACGTGTAGTTACTACTAGATGATTACACAATAATTCCTGTAGTTGCAGTGTCTCCCTGTAGTCAAGTGGTTAATGCACATGGCAGATGTTTAGTCAGATGTAGTTAGTACTGATGGTTACACAATAACTCCTGTACCTTCTCCCTGTAGTCAACGGGTTAATACACTTGGTAGATGTTTAGTCAGGTGTAGTTAGTACTAGATGGTTACACAATAACTCCTGTAGTCAAGTGGTTAATACACCTGCAGAGGTTTAGTCACATGTAGTTAGTGCTGGATGGTTACACAATAACTCCTGTAGTGTCTCCCTGTAATCAAGTGGTTAATACACCTGGTAGACGTTTAGTCACGTGTGGTTAGTACTAGATGGTTACACCATAACTCCTGTAGTCAAGTGGTTAATACACCTGGCAGATGTTTAGGTACGTGTAGTTGGTACTAGATGGTGACATAATAACTCCTGTAGTCAAGTGGCTAATACACCTGGCAGATGTTTAGGTACGTGTAGTTAGTACTAGATGGTTACACAATAGCTCCAGTAGTTAAGTTGTTAATACACCTGGTTGAAGTTTAGTCATATGTAGTTAGTGCTGGATGGTTACACAATAACTCTTGTAGTCAAGTGGTTATTACACCTGGCAGATGTTTGTCATGTGTAGTTGGACCTAGATGGTTACACAATAACTCCTGTAGTTGTAGTGTCTCCCTATATGCTAGGGGTTAATACACCTGGCATATGTTTAGTCACGTGTAGTTAGTACTAGATGGTTACACAATAACTCCTGTAGTTGTAGCGTCTCCCTGTAGACAAGTGGTTAATTCACATGACAGATGATTAGTCACATGTAGTTAGTGCCAATGGTTACAGAATATCTCCTGTAGTGTCTCCCTGTAGTCAAGTGGTTAATACACCTGGTAGATGTTTAATCACGTGTAGTTAGTACTAGATCCTTAAACAATAACTCCTTTAGACAAGTTGTTAATCCTCCTGGCAGATGTTTAGGTATCTATAGTAGATACTAGATGGTTATAAAATAACTCCTATAGTTTAGTGGTTAATACACCTGGCTGAAGTTTAGTCACATGTAGTTAGTGCTGGATGGTTACACAATAACTCCTGTAGTTATAGTGTCTTCCTGTAGTCAACTGGTTAATACACATGGCAGCAGTTAGTCACATGTAGCTAGTCCTGGATGATTACACAATAACCCCTGTAGTTGTAATGTCTCCCTGTAGTCAAGTGGTTAAAACACATGGCAGATGTTTAGTCACGTGTAGTTAGTGCTGGATAGTTACACAATAACTCCTGTAGTCTAGTGGTTAATACACATGGCAGATTTTTAGTCACGTGTAGCTAGTGCTGGATGGTTACTCAAAAACTCCTGTAGTTGTGTGTCCCTGTAGATTAGTGGTTAATACACCTGGCAGATATTTAGTCACGTGTAGTTAATACTAGATGGTTACACAATAACTTGTGTAGTTATAGTGTCTCCCTGTAGTCCAGTGGTTAATACACCTGGTAGATGTTTAGTGACGTGCTGTTAGTGCTGGATAGTTACACAAGAACTCCTGTAGTCTAGTGGTTAATACACATGGCAGATTTTTAGTCACGTGTAGCTAGTGCTGGATGGTTACTCAAAAACTCCTGTAGTTGTGTGTCCCTGTAGTGTAGTGGTTAATACACCTGGCAGATATTTAGTCACGTGTAGTTAATACTAGATGGTTACACAATAACTTGTGTAGTTATAGTGTCTCCCTGTAGTCCAGTGGTTAATACACCTGGTAGATGTTTAGTGACGTGCTGTTAGTGCTGGATAGTTACACAATAACTCCTGTAGTCTAGTGGTTAATACACATGGCAGATTTTTAGTCACGTGTAGCTAGTGCTGGATGGTTACTCAAAAACTCCTGTAGTTGTGTGTCCCTGTAGTGTAGTGGTTAATACACCTGGCAGATATTTAGTCACGTGTAGTTAATACTAGATGGTTACACAATAACTTGTGTAGTTATAGTGTCTCCCTGTAGTCCAGTGGTTAATACACCTGGCAGGTGTTTAGTCACATGTAGTTAATGCAGATGGTTACACAATAACTCCTGTAGTTGTAGTGTCTCCCTGTAGTCAAGTGGTTAATACACCTGGTAGATGTTTAGTGACGTGCTGTTAGTGCTGGATGGTTACAAAATAACTCATGTGGTTGTAGTGTCTCCTTGTAGTCTAGTGGTTAATACACCTGGCAGATGTTTAGTCAGGTGTAGTTAGTACTGGATGATTACACAATAGCTCCTGTAGTTGTAGTGTCTCCCTGTAGTCAAGTGGTTAATACACCTGGCAGAAGTTTAGTTACGTGTAGTTAGTACTAGATGATTACACAATAACTCCTGTAGTTGTAGTGTCTCCCAGTAATCAAGTGGTTAATACACATGGCAATTGTTTACTCACATGTAGTTAGTGCTGATGGTTACACAATAACTCTTGTGTTTGTAGTGTCTCCTCGTAGTCTACTGGTTAATACACCTGGCAGATGTTTAGTCACGTGTAGTTAGTACTAGATGGTTACACAATAACTGCTGTAGTTGTAGTGTCTCCCTGTGCTCAAGTGGTTAATACACATGGCAGATGTTTAGTCACATGTAGTTAGTGCTGATGGTTACACAATAACTCCTGTAGTCAAGTGGTTAATACACCTGGTAGACGTTTATCACGTGTGGTTAGTACTAGATGTTTACATAATAACTCCTGTAGTCAAGTGGTTAATACACCTGGCAGATGTTTAGATACGTGTAGTTAGTACTAGATTGTTACACAATAACTCCTGTAGTCAAGTGGCTAATACACCTGGCAGATGTTTTGGTACATGTAGTTAGTACTAGATGCTTACACAATAACTCCTGTAGTCAAGTGGTTAATACACCTGGCAGATGTTTAGGTTCGTGTAGTTGGTACTAGATGGTTACACAATAGCTCCTGTAGTTTAGTGGTTAATACATCTGGTTGAAGTTTAGTCATATGTAGTTAGTGCTGGATGGTTACACAATAACTCCTGTAGTCAAGTGGGTAATACACCTGGCAGATGTTTAGTCATGTGTAGTTGGTACTAGATGGTTACACAATAACTCCTGTAGTTGTAGTGTCTCTCTGTGGTCAAGTGGTTAATACACATGGCAGATGTTTAGTCATGTGTAGTTGGTACTAGATGGTTATGCAATAACTCCTGTAGTTTAGTGGTTAATACACCTGGCAGAAGTTTAGTTACAGGTAGTTAGTGCTGGATGGTTACACAATAACTCCTGTAGTTGGAGTATCTCCCTGTAGTCTAGTTGTTAATACACCTGGCAGATGTTTAGTCACGTGTAGTAAGTACTAGATGGTTACACAATTACTCCTGTAGGTGTAGTGTCTTCCTGTAGTCAACTGGTTAATACACATGGCAGACGTTTAGTCAAATGTGGCTAGTGCTGGATGATTACCAATAACTTGTGTAGTTGTAGTGTCTCCTTGTAGTCAAGTGGTTATAACACATGGCAGATGTTTAGTCACGTGTAGCTAGTGCTGATGGTTACACAATAACTCCTGTAGTGTCTCCCTGTACTCAAGTGGTTAATACACCTGGTAGATGTTTAGTCATGTGTAGTTAGTACTAGATTGTTACATAATAACTCATGTAGTCAAGTGGTTAATACACCTGACAGATGCTTAGGTACTTGTAGTTAGTACTGGATGCTTATACAATAACTCCTGTAGTTGTAGTGTCTCCCTGTAGTCAACTGGTTAATACACCTGGCAGAAGTTTAGGTTCATGTAGTTAGTGCTGGATGGCTACACAATAACTCCTGTAGTTGTAGTGTCTTCCTGTAACCAAGTGGTTTATACACATGGCAGAAGCGTAATCACATGTAGCTAGTGCTGGATGATTACACAATAACTCCTGTAGTTGTAGTGCCTCCCTGTATGCTAGTGTTTAATAAACATGACAGATATTTAGTCGCGTGTAGTTAGTGCTGAATGGTTACACAATATCTCCTGTAGTTGTAGTGTCTTCCTGTAGTCAAGTGGTTAATACACATGGCAGATGTTTAGTCACGTGTAGTTAGTGCTGGATGGTTAAACAATAACTCCTGTAGTTGTAGTGTCTCCCTGTAGTGAGGTGGTTAATACACATGGCGGACATTTAGTCACATGTAGTTGGTGCTGAATGGTTACACAATAACCGTAGCTGTAGTGTATACTTATAGTCAAGTGGTTAATACACATGGCTGAGGTTTAGTCACATGCAGCTAGTGATGGATGGTTACACAGTAGCTCCCTTAGTTGTACTGTCTGGCTGTAGTCTAGTGGTTAATACATCTGGTAGATGTTTAGTCACGTGTAGTTAGTACTAGGTGGTTACGCAATAACTCTTGTGGTTGTAGTGTCTCCTTGTAGTCTAGTGGGCAATACGCCTGGCAGATGTTTAGTCACGTGTAGTTAGTACTAGTTCATTACACAATAACTGCTGTAGTTGTAGTGTCTTCCTGTAGTCAAGTGGTTAATACACATGGCAGATGTTTAGTTACGTGTAGTTAGTACTAGTTCATTACACAATAACTGCTGTAGTTGTAGTGTCTTCCTGTAGTCAAGTGGTTAATACACATGGCAGATGTTTAGTCACGTGTAGTTAGTACTAGTTCATTACACAATAACTGCTGTAGTTGTAGTGTCTTCCTGTGGTCAAGTGGTTAATACACATGGCAGAAGTGTAATCGCATGTAGCTAGTGTTGGATGATTACACAATAACTCCTGTAGTTGTGGTGTCTCCCTGTATGCTAGTGTTTAATACACATGGCAGATATTTAGTCGCGTGTAGTTAGTGCTGAATGGTTACACAATATCTTCTGTAGTTGTGGTGTCTTCCTGTAGTCAAGTGGTTAATACACATGGCAGAAGTTTAGTCACATGTAGCTAGTGCTTGATGATTACACAATAACTTGTGTAGTTGTAGTGTCTCCCTGTAGTCAAGTGGTTAATACACATGGCAAACGTTTAGTCACGTGTAGTTAGTGCTGGATGGTTACACAATAACTCCTGTAGTTGTAGTGTCTCCCTGTAGTCAAGTGGTTAATACACATACCAGATATTTAGTCGCGGGTAGTTAGTGTTGAATGGTTTCACAATAACTGTAGCTATACTGGCTACCTGTAGTCAAGTGGTTAATACACATGGCTGAGGTTTAGTCACATGTAGTTAGTACTAGGTGGTTACGCAATAACTCATGTACTTTAGTGGTTAAGACACCTGGCAGATGTTTAGTCACGTGCTGTTAGTGCTGGGTGGTTACACAATAACTCTTGTGGTAGTAGTGTCTCCTTGTAGTCTAGTGGTTAATACACCTGGCAGATGTTTAGTCACGTGTAGTTAGTACTAGATGATTACACAATAGGTCCTGTAGTTGTAGTGTCTCCCTGTATTCAAGTGGTTCATACACATGGTAGATGTTTAGTCACATGTAGTTAGTGCTGATGGTTACACAATAACTCCTGTAGTGTCTCCCTGTAATCAAGTGGTTAATACACTTGGTAGATGTTTTGTCGCGTGTAGTTAGTACTAGATGGTTACACAATAACTCCTGTAGTGTCTCCCTGTAATCAAGTGTTTAATACACTTGGTAGATGTTTAGTCACGTGTAGTTAGTACTAGATGGTTACACAATAACTCCTGTGGTCAAGTGGTTAATACACCTGGCAGAAGTTTAGTCACTTGTAGTTAGTGCTGGATTGTTACACAATATCTTCTGTAGTTGTGGTGTCTTCCTGTAGTCAAGTGGTTAATACACCTGGCAGAAGTTTAGTCACATGTAGTTAGTGCTGGATGGTTACACAATATCTTGTGTAGTTGTGGTGTCTTCCTTTAGTCAAGTGGTTAATACACCTGGCAGAAGTTTAGTCACATGTAGCTAGTGCTGGATGATTACACAATAACTATTGTAGTTGTTGTGTCTTCCTGTAGTCAAGTGGTTAATAAACATGGCAGAAGTTTAGTCACATGTAGCTAGTGCTGGATGATTACACAATAACTTGTGTAGTTGTAGTGTCTCCCTGTAGTCAAGTGTTTAATTCACATTGCAGATGTTTAGTCACGTGTAGTTAGTGCTGGATGGTTACACAATAACTCCTGTAGTTGTAGTGTCTCCCTGTAGTCTAGTGTTTAATACACATGGCAGATGTTTAGTCACATGTAGCTAGTGCTAGATGGTTACACAATAACTCCTGTAGTTGTAGTGTCTTCTTGTAGTCTAGTGGTTAATACACCTGGCAGATGTTTAGGTACGTGTAGTTGGTACTAGATGGTTACACAACAACTCGTGTAGTCAAGAGGTTAATACACCTGGCAGATGTTTAGGTACGTGTAGGTGGTACTAGATGTTTACACCATAACTCCTGTAGTTTAGTGGTTAATACACCTGGCTGAAGTTTAGTCACCTATAGTTAGAGCTGGATGGTTACACATTAACTCCTGTAGTTATATTGTCTTCCTGTAGTCAAGTGGTTAATGCACCTGGCAGAAGTTTAGTCGCATGTAGCTAGTGCTGGAAGGTTACACAATAACTCCTGTAGTTGTAATGTCTCTCTGTAGTCAAGTGATTAATACACCTGGCAGAAGTTTAGTCACATGTAGTTAGTGCTGGATGGTTACACAATAACTCCTGTAGTTTTAGTGTCTTCCTGTAGTCAACTGGTTAATACGCATGGCACATGTTTAGTCATGTGTAGTTAGTACTAGATGGTTACACAATAACTCCTGTATTTGCAGTGTTTCTCTGTAGTGAATTGGTTAATACACATGGCAGAAGTTTAGTAACATGTAGTTAGTACTAGATTGTTACACAATAACTGCTGTAGTTGTAGTGTCTCTCTGTAGTCAAGTGGTTAATACACCTGGCAGAAGTTTAGTCAAGTGGTTAATACACCTGGCAGATGCTTAGGTACTTGTAGTTAGTACTGGATGCTTATACAATAACTCCTGTAGTTGTAGTGTCTCCCTGTAGTCAAGTGGTTAATACACCTGGCAGAAGTATATGTTCATGTAGTTAGTGCTGGATGGTTACACAATAACTCCTGTAGTTGTGTCTTCTTGTAGTCTAGTGTTCATACACATGGCAGATGTTTAGTCACATGTAGCTAGTGCTGTATAATTACACAATAACTGGTGTAGTTGTAGTGTCTCCCTGTAGTCAAGTGGTTAATACACATGGCAGATGTTTAGTCACGTGCAGTTAGTGCTGGATGGTTAAACAATAACTCCTGTAGTTTTAATGTCTCCCATTAGTGAGGTGGTTAATACACATGGCAGAAGTTTAGTCACATGTAGCTAGTGCTGGATGATTACACAATAACTTGTGTAGTTGTAGTGTCTCCCTGTAGTCAAGTGGTTAATACACATGCCAGATGTTTAGTCACGTGTAGTTTGTGCTGGATGGTTACACAATAACTCCTGTAGTTGTAGTTTCTCCCGGTATGCTAGTGTTTAATACAAATGGCTGAGATTTAGTCACGTGGAGTTTGTGCTGGATGATTACACAATAACTCCTGTAGTTGTAGTGTCACCCTGGAGTCAAGTGGTTAATACACATGGCTGAGGTTTAGTCACATGTAGTTAATGATGGATGGTTACACAATAGCTCTTGTAGTTGTAGTGTCTCCCTGTAGTCTAGTGGTTAATACACCTGGCAGATGTTTAGTCACGTGTAGTTAGTACTAGATGGTTACACAATAACTCGTGTAGTCAAGTGGTAAATATACCTGGCAGATGTTTAGGTACGTGTAGTTGGTACTAAATGGTTACACAATAACTCGTGTAGTCAAGAGGTTTATACACCTGGCAGATGTATAGGTACGTGTAGGTGGTACTAGATGTTTACACAATAACTCCTGTAGTTTAGTGGTTAATACACCTGGCTGAAGTTTAGTCACCTGTAGTTAGAGCTGAATGGTTACACATTAACTCCTGTAGTTATAGTGTCTTCCTGTAGGTAAGTGGTTAATGCACCTGGCAGAAGTTTAGTCACATGTAGTTAGTGCTGGATGGTTACACAATAACTCCTGTAGTTGTTGTGTCTTCCTGTAGGCAACTGGTAAATACGCATGGCACATGTTTAGTCATGTGTAGTTAGTACTAGATGGTTACACAATAACTCCTGTATTTGCAGTGCTTCTCTGTAGTCAATTGGTTAATACGCATGGCAGAAGTTTAGTCACATGTAGTTAGTACTAGATTGTTACACAATAACTGCTGTAGTTGTAGTGTCTCTCTGTACTCAAGTGGTTAATACTTATGGCAGAAGTTTAGTCACATGTAGTTAGTGCTGGATGATTTCACAATAACTCCTATAGTAGTGTCTCTCTGTAGTCAATTGGTTAATACTTATGGCAGAAGTTTAGTCACATGTAGTTAGTACTAGATTGTTACACAATAACTGCTGTAGTTGTAGTGTCTCTCTGTACTCAAGTGGTTAATACTTATGGCAGAAGTTTAGTCACGTGTAGTTAGTACTAGATTGTTACATAATAACTCCTGTAGTCAAGTGGTTAATACACCTGGCAGATGCTTAGCTACTTGTAGTTAGTACTGGATGCTTATACAACAACTCCTGTAGTTGTAGTGTCTCCCTGTAGTCAAGTGGTTAATACACCTGGCAGAAGTTTAGGTTCATGTAGTTAGTGCTGGATGGTTACACAATAACTCCTGTAGTTGTAGTGTCTTCCTGTAGTAAAGTGGTTTATACACATGGCAGAAGCGTAATCACATGTAGCTAGTGCTGGATGATTACACAATAACTCCTGTATTTGTAGTGCCTCCCTGTATGCTAGTGTTTAATACACATGGCAGATATTTAGTCGCGTGTAGTTAGTGCTGAATGGTTACACAATATCTCCTGTAGTTGTAGTGTCTTCCTGTAGTCCAGTGGTTAATACACATGGCAGAAGTTTAGTCACATGTAGCTAGTGCTGTATGATTACACAATAACTGGTGTAGTTGTAGTGTCTTCCTGTAGTCAAGTGGTTAATACACATGGCAGATGTTTAGTCACGTGTAGTTAGTGCTGGATGGTTAAACAATAACTCCTGTAGTTGTAGTGTCTCCCTGCTGTGAGGTGGTTAATACACATGGCAGATGTTTAGTCACATGTAGTTAGTGCTGAATGGTTACACAATAACTGTAGCTGTAGTGCCTACTTATAGTCAAGTGGTTAATACACATGGCTGCGGTTTAGTCAGATGTAGTTAGTGATGGATGGTTACAGTTTAGCTCCCTTAGTTGTAGTGTCTCGCTGTAGTCTAGTGGTTAATACATCCGGTAGATGTTTAGTCACGTGTAGTTAGTACTAGGTGGTTAGGCAATAACTCCTGTAGTTTAGTGGTTAATAGACCTGGCAGACTTTTAGACACTTGCTATTAGTCCAGGAGGGTTACACAATAACTTGTGGTTGTAGTGTCTCCTTGTAGTCTAGTGGGCAATACGCCTGGCAGATGTTTAATCACGTGTAGTTAGTACTAGATCATTACACAATAACTGCTGTAGTTGTAGTGTCTCCCTGTAGTCAAGTGGTTAATACACATGGCAGATGTTTAGTCACATGTAGTTAGTACTGATGGTTACACAATAACTCCTGTAGTTGTAGTGTCTCCCTGTAGTCAAGTGGTTAATACACATGGCAGATGTTTAGTCACATGTAGTTAGTACTGATGGTTACACAATAACTCCTGTAGTGTCTCCCTGTAATCAAGTGCTTAATACACTTGGTAGATGTTTAGTCATGTATAGTTAGTACTAGATGGTTACACAATAACTCCTGTAGTCAAGTGGTTAATACACCTGGCAGAAGTTTAGTCACATGTAGTTAATGCTGGATGGTTAAACAATAACTCCTGTAGTTGTAGTGTCTTCCTGTGGTCAAGTGGTTAATACACATGGCAGAAGTGTAATCGCATGTAGCTAGTGTTGGATGGTTACACAATAACTCCTGTAGTTGTAGTGTCTCCCTGTATGCTAGTGTTTAATACACATGGCAGATATTTAGTCGCGTGTAGTTAGTGCTGAATGGTTACACAATAACTCCTGTAGTTGTAGTATCCCTTGGTAATCAAGTGGTTAATACACCTGACAGAAGTTTAGTCTCATGTAGTTAGTGCTGGATGGTTAAACAATAACTCCTGTAGTTGTAGTGTCTTCCTGTGGTCAAGTGGTTAATACACATAGCAGAAGTGTAATCGCATGTAGCTAGTGTTGGATGGTTACACAATAACTCCTGTAGTTGTAGTGTCTCCCTGTATGCTAGTGTTTAATACACATGGCAGATATTTAGTCGCGTGTAGTTAGTGCTGAATGGTTACACAATAACTCCTGTAGTTGTAGTGTCTTCCTGTAGTCTAGTGGTTACTACACATGGCAGAAGTTTAGTCACATGTAGCTAGTGCTGGATGATTACACAATAACTTGTGTAGTTGTAGTGTCTCCCTGTAGTCAAGTGTTTAATACACATGGCAGATGTTTAGTCACTTGTAGTTTGTGCTGGATGGTTACACAATAACTCCTGTAGTTGTAGTGTCTCCCTGTATTCAAGTGGTTAATACACATACCAGATATTTAGTCGTGTGTAGTTAGTGTTGAATGGTTACACAATAACTGTAGCTATAGTGGCTCCCTGTAGTCAAGTGGTTAATACACATGGCTGAGGTTTAGTCACATGTAGTTAGTAATGGATGGTTACACAATAGCTCCCGTAGTTGTAGTGTCTCGCTGTAGTCTAGTGGTTAATACATCTGGCAGATGTTTAGTCACGTGTAGTTAGTACTAGGTGGTTACGCAATAACTCATGTAATTTAGTGGTTAATACACCTGGCAGATGTTTAGTCACGTGCTGTTAGTGCTGGGTGGTTACACAATAACTCTTGTGGTTGTAGTGGTTCCTTGTAATCTAGTGGTTAATACACCTGGCAGATGTTTAGTCACGTGTAGTTAGTACTAGATGATTACACAATAGCTCCTGTAGTTGTAGTGTCTCCCTGTATTCAAGTGGTTATTACACATGGCAGATGTTTAGTCACATGTAGTTAGTGCTGATGGTTACACAATAACTCCTGTAGTGTCTCCCTGTAATCAAGTGGTTAATACACTTGGTAGATGTTTAGTCCCGTGTAGTTAGTACTAGATGGTTACACAATAACTCCTGTGGTCAAGTGGTTAATACACCTGGCAGAAGTTTAGTCACGTGCTGTTAGTGCTGGGTGGTTACACAATAACTCTTGTGGTTGTAGTGGTTCCTTGTAATCTAGTGGTTAATACACCTGGCAGATGTTTAGTCACGTGCTGTTAGTGCTGGGTGGTTACACAATAACTCTTGTGGTTGTAGTGGTTCCTTGTAATCTAGTGGTTAATACACCTGGCAGATGTTTAGTCACGTGCTGTTAGTGCTGGGTGGTTACACAATAACTCATGTAATTTAGTGGTTAATACACCTGGCAGATGTTTAGTCACGTGCTGTTAGTGCTGGGTGGTTACACAATAACTCTTGTAATTTAGTGGTTAATACATCTGGCAGATGTTTAGTCACGTGCTGTTAGTACTAGGTGGTTACGCAATAACTCATGTAATTTAGTGGTTAATACACCTGGCAGATGTTTAGTCACGTGCTGTTAGTGCTGGGTGGTTACACAATAACTCTTGTGGTTGTAGTGGTTCCTTGTAATCTAGTGGTTAATACACCTGGCAGATGTTTAGTCACGTGTAGTTAGTACTAGATGATTACACAATAGCTCCTGTAGTTGTAGTGTCTCCCTGTATTCAAGTGGTTATTACACATGGCAGATGTTTAGTCACATGTAGTTAGTGCTGATGGTTACACAATAACTCCTGTAGTGTCTCCCTGTAATCAAGTGGTTAATACACTTGGTAGATGTTTAGTCCCGTGTAGTTAGTACTAGATGGTTACACAATAACTCCTGTGGTCAAGTGGTTAATACACCTGGCAGAAGTTTAGTCACATGTAGTTAGTGCTGGATGGTTACACAATATCTTCTGTAGTTGTGGTGTCTTCCTTTAGTCAAGTGGTTAATACACATGGCAGACGTTTAGTCACGTGTAGTTAGTGCTGGATGGTTACACAATAACTCCTGTAGTTGTAGTATCTCCCTGTAGTCAAGTGGTTAATACACATACCAGATATTTAGTCGCGGGTAGTTAGTGTTTAATGGTTTCACAATAACTGTAGCTATACTGGCTATCTGTAGTCAAGTGGTTAATACACATGGCTGAGGTTTAGTCACATGTAGTTAGTGATGGATGATTACACAATAGCTCCCGTAGTTGTAGTGTCTCGCTGTAGTCTAGTGGTTAATACATCTGGCAGATGTTTAGTCACGTGTAGTTAGTACTAGGTGGTTACGCAATAACTCATGTACTTTAGTGGTTAAGACACCTGGCAGATGTTTAGTCACGTGCTGTTAGTGCTGGGTGGTTACACAATAACTCTTGTGGTTGTAGTGTCTCCTTGTAGTCTAGTGGTTAAGACACCTGGCAGATGTTTAGTCACGTGCTGTTAGTGCAGGGTGGTTACACAATAACTCTTGTAGTTGTAGTGTCTCCCTGTATTCAAGTGGTTCATACACATGGCAGATGTTTAGTCACATGTAGTTAGTGCTGATGGTTACACAATAACTCCTGTAGTGTCTCCCTGTAATCAAGTGGTTAATACACTTGGTAGATGTTTTGTCGCGTGTAGTTAGTACTAGATGGTTACACAATAACTCCTGTAGTGTCTCCCTGTAATCAAGTGTTTAATACACTTGGTAGATGTTTAGTCACGTGTAGTTAGTACTAGATGGTTACACAATAACTCCTGTGGTCAAGTGGTTAATACACCTGGCAGAAGTTTAGTCACATGTAGTTAGTGCTGGATTGTTACACAATATCTTCTGTAGTTGTGGTGTCTTCCTGTAGTCAAGTGGTTAATACACCTGGCAGAAGTTTAGTCACATGTAGTTAGTGCTGGATGGTTACACAATATCTTGTGTAGTTGTGGTGTCTTACTTTAGTCAAGTGGTTAATACACCTGGCAGAAGTTTAGTCACATGTAGCTAGTGCTGGATGATTACACAATAACTTGTGTAGTTGTTGTGTCTTCCTGTAGTCAAGTGGTTAATAAACATGGCAGAAGTTTAGTCACATGTAGCTAGTGCTGGATGATTACACAATAACTTGTGTAGTTGTAGTGTCTCCCTGTAGTCAAGTGTTTAATTCACATGGCAGATGTTTAGTCACGTGTAGTTAGTGCTGGATGGTTACACAATAACTCCTGTAGTTGTAGTGTCTCCCTGTAGTCTAGTGTTTAATACACATGGCAGATGTTTAGTCACATGTAGCTAGTGCTAGATGGTTACACAATAACTCCTGTAGTTGTAGTGTCTTCTTGTAGTCTAGTGGTTAATACACCTGGCAGATGTTTAGGTACGTGTAGTTGGTACTAGATGGTTACACAAGAACTCGTGTAGTCAAGAGGTTAATACACCTGGCAGATGTTTAGGTACGTGTAGGTGGTACTAGATGTTTACACCATAACTCCTGTAGTTTAGTGGTTAATACACCTGGCTGAAGTTTAGTCACCTATAGTTAGAGCTGGATGGTTACACATTAACTCCTGTAGTTATATTGTCTTCCTGTAGTCAAGTGGTTAATGCACCTGACAGAAGTTTAGTCGCATGTAGCTAGTGCTGGAAGGTTACACAATAACTCCTGTAGTTGTAATGTCTCTCTGTAGTCAAGTGATTAATACACCTGGCAGAAGTTTAGTCACATGTAGTTAGTGCTGGATGGTTACACAATAACTCCTGTAGTTGTAGTGTCTTCCTGTAGTCAACTGGTTAATACGCATGGCACATGTTTAGTCATGTGTAGTTAGTACTAGATGGTTACACAATAACTCCTGTATTTGCAGTGTTTCTCTGTAGTGAATTGGTTAATACACATGGCAGAAGTTTAGTAACATGTAGTTAGTACTAGATTGTTACACAATAACTGCTGTAGTTGTAGTGTCTCTCTGTAGTCAAGTGGTTAATACACCTGGCAGAAGTTTAGTCAAGTGGTTAATACACCTGGCAGATGCTTAGGTACTTGTAGTTAGTACTGGATGCTTATACAATAACTCCTGTAGTTGTAGTGTCTCCCTGTAGTCAAGTGGTTAATACACCTGGCAGAAGTATAGGTTCATGTAGTTAGTGCTGGATGGTTACACAATAACTCCTGTAGTTGTGTCTTCCTGTAGTCTAGTGTTTATACACATGGCAGATGTTTAGTCACATGTAGCTAGTGCTGTATAATTACACAGTAACTGGTGTAGTTGTAGTGTCTCCCTGTAGTCAAGTGGTTAATACACATGGCAGATGTTTAGTCACGTGCAGTTAGTGCTGGATGGTTAAACAATAACTCCTGTAGTTTTAATGTCTCCCATTAGTGAGGTGGTTTAAACACATGGCAGATGTTTAGTCACGTGTAGTTTGTGCTGGATGGTTACACAATAACTCCTGTAGTTGTAGTTTCTCCCTGTATGCTAGTGTTTAATACAAATGGCTGAGATTTAGTCACGTGGAGTTTGTGCTGAATGATTACACAATAACTCCTGTAGTTGTAGTGTCACCCTGGAGTCAAGTGGTTAATACACATGGCTGAGGTTTAGTCACATGTAGTTAATGATGGATGGTTACACAATAACTCGTGTAGTCAAGTGGTAAATATACCTGGCAGATGTTTAGGTACGTGTAGTTGGTACTAAATGGTTACACAATAACTCGTGTAGTCAAGAGGTTTATACACCTGGCAGATGTTTAGGTACGTGTAGGTGGTACTAGATGTTTACACAATAACTCCTGTAGTTTAGTGGTTAATACACCTGGCTGAAGTTTAGTCACCTGTAGTTAGAGCTGAATGGTTACACATTAACTCCTGTAGTTATAGTGTCTTCCTGTAGGTAAGTGGTTAATGCACCTGGCAGAAGTTTAGTCACATGTAGTTAGTGCTGGATGGTTACACAATAACTCCTGTAGTTGTTGTGTCTTCCTGTAGGCAACTGGTAAATACGCATGGCACATGTTTAGTCATGTGTAGTTAGTACTAGATGGTTACACAATAACTCCTGTATTTGCAGTGTTTCTCTGTAGTCAATTGGTTAATACGCATGGCAGAAGTTTAGTCACATGTATTTAGTACTAGATTGTTACACAATAACTGCTGTAGTTGTAGTGTCTCTCTGTACTCAAGTGGTTAATACTTATGGCAGAAGTTTAGTCACATGTAGTTAGTGCTGGATGATTTCACAATAACTCCCCTAGTAGTGTCTCTCTGTAGTCAATTGGTTAATACTTATGGCAGAAGTTTAGTCACATGTAGTTAGTACTAGATTGTTACACAATAACTGCTGTAGTTGTAGTGTCTCTCTGTACTCAAGTGGTTAATACTTATGGCAGAAGTTTAGTCACGTGTAGTTAGTACTAGATTGTTACATAATAACTCCTGTAGTCAAGTGGTTAATACACCTGGCAGATGCTTAGCTACTTGTAGTTAGTACTGGATGCTTATACAACAACTCCTGTAGTTGTAGTGTCTCCCTGTAGTCAAGTGGTTAATACACCTGGCAGAAGTTTAGGTTCATGTAGTTAGTGCTGGATGGTTACACAATAACTCCTGTAGTTGTAGTGTCTTCCTGTAGTCAAGTGGTTTATACACATGGCAGAAGCGTAATCACATGTAGCTAGTGCTGGATGATTACACAATAACTCCTGTAGTTGTAGTGCCTCCCTGTATGCTAGTGTTTAATACACATGGCAGATATTTAGTCGCGTGTAGTTAGTGCTGAATGGTTACACAATATCTCCTGTAGTTGTAGTGTCTTCCTGTAGTCCAGTGGTTAATACACATGGCAGAAGTTTAGTCACATGTAGCTAGTGCTGTATGATTACACAATAACTGGTGTAGTTGTAGTGTCTTCCTGTAGTCAAGTGGTTAATACACATGGCAGATGTTTAGTCACGTGTAGTTAGTGCTGGATGGTTAAACAATAACTCCTGTAGTTGTAGAGTCTCCCTGCTGTGAGGTGGTTAATACACATGGCAGACGTTTAGTCACATGTAGTTAGTGCTGAATGGTTACACAATAACTGTAGCTGTAGTGCCTACTTATAGTCAAGTGGTTAATACACATGGCTGCGGTTTAGTCAGATGTAGTTAGTGATGGATGGTTACACAATAGCTCCCTTAGTTGTAGTGTCTCGCTGTAGTCTAGTGGTTAATACATCCGGTAGATGTTTAGTCACGTGTAGTTAGTACTAGGTGGTTAGGCAATAACTCCTGTAGTTTAGTGGTTAATAGACCTGGCAGACTTTTAGACACTTGCTATTAGTCCAGGAGGGTTACACAATAACTTGTGGTTGTAGTGTCTCCTTGTAGTCTAGTGGGCAATACGCCTGGCAGATGTTTAATCACGTGTAGTTAGTACTAGATCATTACACAATAACGGCTGTAGTTGTAGTGTCTCCCTGTAGTCAAGTGGTTAATACACATGGCAGATGTTTAGTCACATGTAGTTAGTACTGATGGTTACACAATAACTCCTGTAGTGTCTCCCTGTAATCAAGTGGTTAATACACTTGGTAGATGTTTAGTCATGTATAGTTAGTACTAGATGGTTACACAATAACTCCTGTAGTCAAGTAGTTAATACACCTGGCAGAAGTTTAGTCACATGTAGTTAATGCTGGATGGTTACACAATAACTCCTGTAGTTGTAGTGTCCCTTTGTAGTCAAGTGGTTAATACACCTGACAGAAGTTTAGTCTCATGTAGTTAGTGCTGGATGGTTAAACAATAACTCCTGTAGTTGTAGTGTCTTCCTGTGGTCAAGTGGTTAATACACATGGCAGAAGTGTAATCGCATGTAGCTAGTGTTGGATGGTTACACAATAACTCCTGTAGTTGTAGTGTCTCCCTGTATGCTAGTGTTTAATACACATGGCAGATATTTAGTCGCGTGTAGTTAGTGCTGAATGGTTACACAATAACTCCTGTAGTTGTAGTGTCTTCCTGTAGTCTAGTGGTTACTACACATGGCAGAAGTTTAGTCACATGTAGCTAGTGCTGGATGATTACACAATAACTTGTGTAGTTGTAGTGTCTCCCTGTAGTCAAGTGTTTAATACACATGGCAGATGTTTAGTCACTTGTAGTTAGTGCTGGATGGTTACACAATAACTCCTGTAGTTGTAGTGTCTCCCTGTATTCAAGTGGTTAATACACATACCAGATATTTAGTCGCGTGTAGTTAGTGTTGAATGGTTACACAATAACTGTAGCTATAGTGGCTCCCTGTAGTCAAGTGGTTAATACACATGGCTGAGGTTTAGTCACATGTAGTTAGTGATGGATGGTTACACAATAGCTCCCGTAGTTGTAGTGTCTCGCTGTAGTCTAGTGGTTAATACATCTGGCAGATGTTTAGTCACGTGTAGTTAGTACTAGGTGGTTACGCAATAACTCATGTAATTTAGTGGTTAATACACCTGGCAGATGTTTAGTCACGTGCTGTTAGTGCTGGGTGGTTACACAATAACTCTTGTGGTTGTAGTGGTTCCTTGTAGTCTAGTGGTTAATACACCTGGCAGATGTTTAGTCACGTGTAGTTAGTACTAGATGATTACACAATAGCTCCTGTAGTTGTAGTGTCTCCCTGTATTCAAGTGGTTAATACACATGGCAGATGTTTAGTCACATGTAGTTAGTGCTGATGGTTACACAATAACTCCTGTAGTGTCTCCCTGTAATCAAGTGGTTAATACACTTGGTAGATGTTTAGTCGCGTGTAGTTAGTACTAGATGGTTACACAATAACTCCTGTGGTCAAGTGGTTAATACACCTGGCAGAAGTTTAGTCACATGTAGTTAGTGCTGGATGGTTACACAATATCTTCTGTAGTTGTGGTGTCTTCCTTTAGTCAAGTGGTTAATACACATGGCAGAAGTTTAATCACATGTAGCTAGTGCTGGATGGTTACACAATATCTTCTGTAGTTGTGGTGTCTTCCTTTAGTCAAGTGGTTAATACACATGGCAGAAGTTTAGTCACATGTAGTTAGTGCTGGATGGTTACACAATATCTTATGTAGTTGTGGTGTCTTCCTGTAGTCAAGTGGTTAATACACATGGCAGAAGTTTAGTCACATGTAGCTAGTGCTGGATGATTACTCAATAACTTGTGTAGTTGTAGTGTCTCCCTGTAGTCAAGTGGTTAATACACATGGCAGATGTTTAGTCACGTGTAGTTAGTGCTGGATGGTTACACAATAACTCCTGTAGTTGTAGTGTCTCCCTGTATGCTAGTGTTTAATACACATGGCTGAGATTTAGTCACATGTAGTAAGTGCTGGATGATTACACAATAACTCCTGTAGTTGTAGTGTCTCCCTGGAGTCAAGTGGTTAATACACATGACTGAGGTTTAGTCACATGTAGTTAATGATGGATGGTTACACAATAGCTCCTGTAGTTGTGGTGTCTCCCTGTAGTCTAGTGGTTAATACACCTGGCAGATGTTTAGTCACGTGTAGTTAGTACTAGATGGTTACACAATAACTCGTGTAGTCAAGTGGTAAATATACCTGGCAGATGTTTAGGTATGTGTAGTTGGTACTAGATGGTTACACAATAACTCGTGAAGTCAAGAGGTTAATACACCTGGCAGATGTTTAGGTACGTGTAGGTGGTACTAGATGTTTACACAATAACTCCTGTAGTTTTGTGGTTAATACACCTGGCTGAAGTTTAGTCACCTGTAGTTAGAGCTGGATGGTTACACATTAACTCCTGTAGTTATAGTGTCTTCCTGTAGTCAAGTGGTTAATGCACCTGGCAGAAGTTTAGTCACATGTAGCTAGTGTTGGAAGGTTACACAATAACTCCTGTAGTTGTAGTGTCTCTCTGTAGTCAAGTGATTAATACACCTGGTAGAAGTTTAGTCACATGTAGTTAGTGCTGGATGGTTACACAATAACTCCTGTAGTTGTAGTGTCTTCCTGTAGTCAACTGGTTAATACGCATGGCACATGTTAGTCATGTGTAGTTAGTACTAGATGGTTACACAATAACTCCTGTATTTGCAGTGTTTCTCTGTAGTCAATTGGTTAATACACATGGCAGAAGTTTAGTCACATGTAGTTAGTACTAGATTGTTACACAATAACTGCTGTAGTTGTAGTGTCTCTCTGTAGTCAAGTGGTTAATACACCTGGCAGAAGTTTAGTCACATGTAGTTAGTGCTGAATGGTTACAGAATAACTTCTGTATTTGTAGTGTTTCTTTTTAGTCAAGTGATTAATACACCTGCCAGATGTTTAGTGACGTGTAGTTAGTACTAGATGGTTACACAATAACTCCTGTAGTTGTAGTGTCTCCCTGTAGTCAAGTGGTTAATACACATGGCAGAATTTTAGTCACGTGTAGTTAGCGCTGGATTGTTACACAATAACTTCTGTAGTTGTAGTGTCTCCCTGTAGTCAAGTGGTTAGTACATGTGGCTGAAGTTTAGTTACTTTTCTTTTACAAGGAAAATTTATGCTTTCTCTCAAAAATGGCTGAATGATTTTGATCAAGATTCCATATATTTAGGATGTTTGCATGATAAATAAAATGTGCATTTTGAACATTCTGGTATGTCCTCTTTATTTTGAATGACTTTTGTATAACCAATAAACCATTGGGATATATAAAATGTATATCTCGTTAAAACACACAATTGATGTTAAATTAAATTCTCGTCATCGTAGTTTCTAGTGTTCCCTTTATGTCCTATGACCTTCGGTGATACCTCATACCACCAAGGGATGACTGGTCGCACTCAGCGGATGGAATCCGTTGCCTCCAATGGTAGAATATATAATGGCAGTGGAATGAGAGGACCTACAGCTTTTACTGTGGACTCCGAATCACGTTGGGCCTTGGAGATACTTCACATGAACAAGTCAGATGTGAAGGAGTGGATAGAGCCACCGCAAAATCTTCACCTTCAGGGCCGAGAATTGAATTACGGATACTCAACACAAAAGCCGGAAACGAAGCCACTGCGTTACCCCACCGCCCTTTCAAATTTCCAACATTTTTTATTGTTTTGAAGTTTCAAATACTTAAGTTTCTATTTATTTTTTCTCGTCATGCAAAGAGCATAAAATTTCAAAGCCATCAATGCGTGATCCACCTTTTAAAAATCTGACTATCACTTTAGCAACTATATTCTTATATGTATAAGGAACTGTGTTGTAAATGCATAATGAAGTTTTATTTGGATTAACAAAAATAAGATATATCATGGTCGACTGATCACAAAGGTGTAGGGTTTGATCCTTGGATGGAGTTGAGAATTTCTCTTTAACCGAAATCATTGTCTGTCCTCAGCTGAGTGTGTTTAAAAGTTACTACTATACTTAAGAGCCTTGGCAGTTTGGCTGCTAAATAAGTTGCCAGCCAGCGCTGTAACGTTATAATCGTAGAACTTTCCTACTTCTGTATCATTTGTGTTGTAGCCACAGCCACACAAGAAAACTTGTAACAGGTAGTACACACCATTTTGACAGTTTTGCTGTAGCGATCGCCACACTTTAAAAATCTCACTATCGCTTTACAATGTACCTAATGTGTGAATTGAAAGTTAATCTGAATCAACAAGAAGTAGATAGAGTAATAACATTTTGTTATTAGTACTGTTATGGCTGTTACTACTTCACTATTCTTACAAAAGTGTCACGTTGTTATACAAGGCTTATGAGAGAAGAATTGCACTTCGCTGTATCACTATACAGTAAACACACGATTTCTGCAATTTTACTCACTATAAATCCTCTTACATGCACAAGCCAGAGATGAACTATGATGATGAATTTATATCTCTTTACGAGCTGTAAAAGAAAAGTGGCATATCTACATAGAGATTAAATAATAGTAATAATAATTTAATAGTTGATTAATTATTATTCAAACAACAGAGAAATTCCCTTTACTGTCCTATTACTCTTGTTTTTACAATTTCTTTCCTTGATGTTACTGTTTTGGATAGTTTATGAGCTAGTTAATTAGGGAAAAAAGTTGATAATGCTGTTTTTATTTTTACTTTACAATAATGTTTTTGATCAATTTCATAAAAACGTGCGCTACAAATTAAAAAAGAACTTCATGTAGCATTTGGCTCGTAGCCTAATCGGGAGGTTAAGTCATGATGTATAGCAAATTCATAATAACTTATTCCTTTTGTTTGACCCTTCGTATGTTTACAAAATGGCACATATCAATGCAAAGAGTTGAAAAGTATCTTAGTAATTTGAGACTTGTTAGGAATATTTTCTGGCAGATTTATATTTAATGCCTTTTCTCCTATAATTTATGTTAAAAGCATCTACCATTTACCCTTTAACAATCCCAAGCAAATCCGGCATATCACTAATTACAATTACCCCTTCAAATATAACAATCCAAAAATCAAGCAAAGCCAAGAGAGCAATGAATTGAGTCGTCGGTGATGAGTGCCTCTGCCATCAGCAATAAGAAACCTCTTCCATAAGGATTTGAAATTTGCTGAGACCCTTAAGCATAGTACTGGGTTATGATTAATGTGGTAAGCCAAAGCAGGTCTTTCTAGCTTTAGACTGCAGCTACGATAGTAACCTGGGTGTTCTCCAACAGTATGAAACATACACACCTCTGCATGTGTTTTTATGCCATTTCCAGCAATGGCATTTCTGTGGAGTGATTTTCTACGACTTCAAAATTGGTTTAAGGCAGAGAGAATGCTTTGAAAGATGCATTGGGCATTTGAGGATCTTTGTTCTTTGCATCCCTTGATTTATTGATGATTTGCAGAGTTTAGAATAGGAATGGATTCCCTCGAAGATGACTGCAAGGGCAGCTAGCTGCAGCAGCAACGCATAAAAATGTGATGAAAGCAGAGTGCACGTATTATCAGATTCAATAAGCCCTGAATATTGGATTGGCAGCATGGAACACCATCCTTAAAGAAAGACTTGATGTCAGGAAGCTCTGCAGTGTTGTAACCACCACCACCTCACAAATGCGCAGAAACAACCTCATGTGCAATGATACCAGGAAGTTATAGCAAAATTTGATGGGGAAGTTCCAAAAGCATATTTAACATCGTAACAGGCGACGAAAACTAAATATACCAGTGTGATCCAGAAACTAAGTGACAGTCATCTGTCACTGCGGATGGTACATACAAAATGTCCTCAAACTGATCTGCCTGGAATTTTGTTGCCCACACTGCACTAGAAATAACCCAATTTGTGCAGGAGTCAAATATTCATCCCTACAGTTCAGATCTGGCCTCATGCAACATCTTCGTATTCAAAAAAATAAAAGAACAAATTTGAGGTCAACGATCTGAATCACCTGAAACTGCAGTAGTTGCTTACAGGAACGTATTTGCACTCTCTCCAAAGAAGAATGGTGTTCAGTATTTGAAAAGTGGCTTGAAAGATGAAATGTGTAGAATACATTGAAAAGAATGCAATGATGAGATCTGAATTTTTAAAACTTTATTGCGTTCATGCTCAAAACTCAGATAATCGTTTCTGAATTGCAATTTGTAACAGTAAATCACTAAAAGGCAATTTTACCTGGACATGTTTTGAAGCTTGTTTATCTTATCCTCAGCATTCCCCAACTGGTATGACATTTTTCGCAATTGTTTTAAAAGGGGTTGACTTTGATTGTGACTGTGCTTGCATTATGAATTATTAGAGGGTACTGTGTGGTAACAAGTTTTTTAAGGTGCAAATATTTTCCCAAACATCTAATTCTGTTATGTATCTTGCGGGTTTTATAAGCATTATATTTTGTACTATTTATAGGTTGTTTGACCAGAAGTGGTAAACAACAGTGGATTTGTCTGTTTGTATTTAATTGCTCTTTTAGTCTGTTCCTGTTGCAGTCTGCACATTCTGTTCTGGAATGGGATCGTTTGTGTTGGTGCACAGTATATCGCATAGGCTGAAGTTGTTTTGGGGAGCTAATCTAATTTTAAATTTTTTGCACATTTTTACTTTCTCTACTACGTATAGTAAGTAAGGGAAGTATTGTATTCCACCCAAAATTTCGATACCGAGATTTCACCGGAAATACATGTTTTGAGACCCCCTGAATCCAAAAAAAAGCATTTTTGGAAACATGTCCGTGTGTGTGTCTGTCTGTGAACAGCATAACTCAGAAACGAACTGTCGGATAAACACCAAACTTGGTATTTAGGTTCAGTACCTTCCAAGGATGCGACACGAATGTTTTCAAGAAAATCCCCCCACCCCAGTGTACCCTTTACATGGAAGATTTTTCGAAAATTTTAATTTTCTCAAAAATGACTCTAACGATTTTGATTAAAATATCATATGTTTAAGATATTTTTATGGCAAATAAAATGTATATCTTGAATTTCCTGGGAATGTCTCCAAAAGTATTCTTTATTGTGAACGACTTTTGCATAACTGGTAAACCATAAGAGATAGACAAAATTTTACTACACAAAAAATGTAGATCGCATTAAAATACACAATTTATGTCATATACATTTGTTTTGTTGAGTGAACCATTTTCGAGATATTGCTTGTTATTCCCTTAAATTTTTCAATACTTATTTTCTCAAATGGGAATTCGTTATTCATTTTTTTGTCTTGGATATGCAAAGAGTATTAATCTGTGGGAAAGGGAATGGTGCTGCACCTAGCAACCAGCTATTAAGAGATATGTATGTGCTTAAAGGCTACTGTATTTCCAAATTGCCCTTGTAAATATATATTCCCCTTACATCTACAAGAAAATTAGCAATAAGATTGAGTCTGCAAATGTTTATCTCGATTAACATGAAGTAGATGGAGAATAAGCTTTTGTATAAATAGTTTGTACAAGAGTAGAGAAAGTCACGTGAGTGTAACACATCAGATTTTTTTTAATTTGTGATGTAATCTGGATGGTATGTAAATTCTTGAAATTGGATTTGTGTTTTGATTTACCTTTGTGCTGTCTGTGATTTGTTTCTATTGTTTCAACATTTTTATTTTCTTGTCTATTAGTTGTGGGCTAAAGTCATTGTTTACTGTTGGGTATATTATTTGTTCATATTCAGTTTTATACTCTTCTCAAATGGGTTGCACAATAAAGGCTGGTTCACAACCAACGAGAAAGTTGAAATACATGTATTCAAATGGAAGCGTCCACAATCGACGGGAAGCCTTCCCGGGCCCCGGGTATGGGAAACAAGAGTTGCCCAACTTTTAACTTCTCGTTCTTGTTCCCGGGCACCGCATATTAGATTCCATATTGTGCATATTAGACTCTTCACTATACAGATTATTCTAGGCGGCCGTGACATGAAACAGCCGCTAGTGCTCTCTATAATCGCAAGCTGGAAACATGAAACTGGAGGAATGTGCTTCCTAACCTCATCCCGACACCCGCAAATACAATGAGCCTTGGTTCCTTTTTTTTCGAGTGGAGGAGAAAATGATTTAATCACCTATCCCAGCCCCGATGGGAGTCGAGACTGAGAGTGTGGGACTCACCAATAGTCGGCATACCCACTAAAAACTCCTCCACCGGAAGGAAAATATGGAAGAAGGAAAAAGAGGAATTCAGTGTGATAGTGCGGCTGTACCGCTGTTGCACCAGCGTATTTAAGGTGAGGATATATTGGCCGGCCACTGGGGCCAAGGCCAGGTGCAGATGAGGCGCCAGGACGTAAGCATGACCTAAGCCCTGCTTACGCCCTTGGGAATTCGGAGTGAGGAATTAATTAAGTTAGGGTGATGCGTCTCCGGAAGGAGACTCCGTCCTTACTGGTCGTAATTTGTTTGCTGTCCTGAAAAATAGATGGACATAGTCATTAGTGTTATTTACTAAGTGAAGTTATTTTGCTGCTTAGACCTCGGGCATTGTTGAAACACATGCGTGATGTCACCCTTGGGGGGTCGTCGTACTGCCCGGCCTCAAGCTCAGTAGTTAACCTGAAACAATCAGTTGCTTAGGATTAGTATAATGCTAGGATTCGGCTGTTAGCCTCGTCACTGATATTTCTTTGTAATTATCTTGGCGATGAGCCGGGTCATTAAAATTTGTGTTTCTATTTATACTAATCTAGTGTTTTCCAATCATATCCAGTTGATTTGCCTTGGTCGAATATTGAGTGCCCGCCTACAACACAGCCTCCCCACTCATGGAGCAGCTGCACTCAGTCGTCACTCTGGTGGGGGTGCCCCTCCCCCCGGGACCGCCTTGACTCAAAGAGCAAGGACTTCAAGGGCCACTGTCAAGTTAGAAAGCGACCATGCCATGGCTAGTGTGTGTGCTTTATGTTTCTAAATTACGTTTGCATTAGCGCGTCTAGGAAGTCTTGGATATTGATCTCTGGTTCCCCCAGGCCAATGTTTCTATCAAATAGTGAGAGAGGTCTTTTGTGTTTATTTCTTTCGTTATTATAGTTTCCCAAATCACGGATTAGGGGGTTGAAATTTTTGTTCTTTCTTTTGTATAGGTTGAAGCTTTGTAGCTTAATGAACTCTTCTATGGAGTGGAGCTTTAGCTCCTCGTGAACCAGATGAGCCGGGGCCACCGGCGGGAGTTTTGCTATAACTCTAATGATTCTGTTCTGAAGTGTTTGTAGCCTATGTAAGTGTGACTTTGCAGCATAACCCCAAACTGGTGCTGCATAAGTTATTATGGGTCTTATTAGCGTTTTGTATATCGTGAGACCCATGTTTAATTGAAGTTGGCTGTCGATGTTTATGATAGGGTAAAGTTTGTTTAGTTGGCCATTGGCCTTTGCCCTAACGCCATTTATGTGTTGTTTCCAGGTAAGACCTTGGTCCATAGTAACGCCTAAATAGGTTACCTGGCTCTTCCACTCTGTTCTTTCGCCATTGTATGCCAAGGGCGGCTGCGCATGTCTCGGTAGTCTGTGATGCACTCTCTTGGTAAATATTATTGATTGGCATTTGTTGGTGTTTATTTTAATTCGCCATTTTGTGTACCATGGCTCTAACTCATTTAGGGCATTCTGTAGCCGCAGGTGTAATATCTTTGGCTGTGTGGACTGCGTTACTAGTGCCGTGTCGTCGGCGTATATGTATTTTTCAGTACGCGTGAGTTCTGGCATGTCATTAATATATAGATTAAAGAGAGTCGGTCCGAGCAAACTTCCTTGTGGAACTCCTGCCCTGATAGGCCTAAGGGAGGAGGAGGAATTCTCCACCGATGCTCGGAACTGGCGTTCGCTGAGATAATCTCTGATAAGGGCTATCATTGAGTCGGTAAAGTTAAGTGCCCTGAGTTTATGAATGAGGCCCGCGTGCCATACTTTATCAAAAGCACGCTCTATGTCTAGGAATATGGCACCCGTTGATTTATTGGTATTGAACCCTTTGGTAATTAATTCGGTTAATCTTAGCAGTTGGAGCGTCGTCGAATGCTGAGACCTAAAACCAAATTGTTCTGGGACTAGAATATTGTTTTTGAGAATGTGAGCATTCATTCGTTTTAGAATCACTTTTTCTAGAACTTTCCCAATTGTGCATAGTAGGCTAATTGGCCTGTAGCTTGAGGGTAACTTTAGATCTTTGTGTTGCTTCGGAAGCATTATAATTTTTGCCACTTTCCATTTTGGCGGAAATCTACCTTTGTCGAGGGTGTAATTAAATATTTTGGCTAAGAGTAGTAGCGCTCCCCGCGGGAGATTCTTTAGAACCACATTGGGTACTCCGTCAGGCCCGGGAGCCTTCCTATTGGGCAGGTGGGCGATGATCCACCCTATTTCACCTGCATTTGTTTTTCGCATTTTATTATGTGTGATCGAATAGTCTGTTAGATTTATTTCGTTTTAAATTTCTTGAATTTGATTGGCCTGTCCCCCCAGGGGGTTGGGCTTGAAGGTACCTTCAAGACTCGATGCAAAGACCTCCGCCTTGGCCTGAGGGGTTTCAGCTATCGTGTTATTAATTTGATTAATTAGTGGAGGTATGTTGGTTTTGGAACGCGTGAGGCATTTTGCTATGCGCCAAACTGAATTTGTTTGCGGATTAAGTTTTTCGAGGGTTTGGTTCCATTGGTTGCCCACATATTCACTCGTACGGGCTTTTGCCTCGTTCCTGAGCTCGACGTATTCTTGTTGATGAATTGGATTCCTAGTTCTTTGCCATTTGCGCCTTGCCCTATTGCGATTCTGATGCAATGATTTAATGTCTATCGGGTATTGGGCGTTGATTGTAAGTTTATATTTTATTGGTACGCAATTGAGTGTTGCTAGTTTTATTGCTAAGTCTAACTTGTCTATAGCTTTGTCTTGTGATTGCGGCGAGTTTATTTCTAAATCGGGGAGGTAGTGCTCAACGGTATACTTGAATTCTTCCCAATCTACTTTATTGTAATTTAGCCTAATTGGCTCCGCTTCAAAAGCTACCGGAAGCGTAATTTCCATTAGTACCGGTAAGTGATCTGACGTTAATTCATTTAAAACTTGAAATTCTACATTAAATGAAACATTTTTCATAATGGCAATGCCGAGAACGTCTGGCATATGACTGTTGTTATACGGGACGTGAGTAGGCTCTTCTGGGCCGCATATGAGAAAATTGGTATTATTAATGTAGTTTAGTAATTTGGTTCCTTGTGGATTCGGGTGCATGCTATGCCATTGTTGATGCTTGCAGTTGTAATCCCCGGCCGCTATGACCTTCGCCCCTAAATTCATAATTTGTCTATGTCCGCGGTGTCTACATCTCCCGGAAGGTTGTAAACAGATGCTAGTATTATTTCTGTGTTAAACGAGAATATATTAACTGCTGTCGCTTCCAGACGATTAAGTTCTGGAACATGCATTTGGTGATGTCTTATGTTGGTTTGGACGACTATTGCTGTCTCCCCTCCCCTTCTGTTTGTCTGTCCTATAAACTGAGTACCCAGGGATCGAAAAACGGTGTACGTCCCCTAAGTGGGTTTCGGTAAGTAACGCGATTTGAATTGAATTACTTTGGAGGAAGTCTGCTAAATCCTTGCGTTTTCTGCGAGCTCCTATGCAATTCCAGTGTACAGTGCGAATCGTATCTGAACTAGCCATGGCAGTGGTTGTGAAGATTGGTGAGGAGTTCCGTGAGGTAGTGTAGCGTCTGCAGAGTGTCCGTCCCTTGTATGAGAATTTTCCCGAGCCCGACTATCTGTTCCTCAAGGAAAGCCATGGGAACAGTGCTTTTGGGCCTGCCAATTAGATTCATAAGTTTGCCCACGACCGTGCTTGATTTAGTCATTATTATCTTACCCTGACCGCGAAGGGGGAGCGACTTTTCAGAAGGAGGGTGAGGCCCTCCTGCCTTCTCAGTTCGTATTGGTTGTGTATTCTGTGTGATCTGTTTCTGTTTGTGTCGAGGGGGTCGCTCATTCCTTGCTGGGCCCACGTCGGTGACTAGCCGGGGGGCCTCAGCCACAGGGTGCTCAGCTACTGGGGCTGGTCGCGTCCGGCCTTTCTTGTCCCTAATGAGCCACCCTGTTTCGTGCGTTTCCGCACTGGACCTAGCGGCAGCCTGTGCATAGCTCTTACCTTGTGTCCTTCCTACATTCTCTATGGGTTTATGCGGCTGCGCGCGGTTTGCTTGCACGATCGACGTGACTGCTGCGTGGTAAGCGGTGCAACCGCGCCAAGTTGCACCGTGGTCCCTATGGCCGCATAACACGCAGTTCCGTTCCGCAGGCGGAATGGAGCACGTTCCTGAGGGGTGTGACCCTGTACATTTGGCGCAGACGTAAGCGGGGGACCTACACATACTCTGTACGTGCCAGAACATCTGACATTTAGTACATTGCTTGGGCTCGGGATCGGTCCTATAATTCTCTACCCTAACCCTGAAGTGTGCCAAGTGCGTGAGGTCTAAAATTTTCCTGCTTTCTACGGTATCTGCCACCTCGACGAGGTACATTGGCAGTAGGGTGCGACGCCAGTTGCGTTTGTGCATTTGTACGGCTCTGAGCGCCGTTATCCCTAAGTGTGCCAGGTCTTGCTTAAGCTCGTCTTCCGGTGAGCTCGGCGTACAGTCCTTTGATGACAAACCTAGCTGTCCTATCCTGGGGGTGTTGGTGTAAGTAAAACTGTACGCCTTTTGGCTTTAGGTATTCTACCAGCTTAAGATAGTCACTATAGCAGGACATTTTTACTGCAAAGTCACCGGAGTTTCGTGCGACTGTGATTGTGTACTCGTGTGTAGGTGTGCATTCTTGTCAAAGTCTCGGGATATTGTGTGTATTTTAGCTGCCTGGCTTTTGTGTATGAAGACCGGCGCTAGGTCTGACCTCTTAGTAGTTTGTGTATCTGTGGGCGTCGGAGTGACACTCTCCGTGGTCGCTGTGTCCGTGTCTTGTCTTGTGTCCGTCGAGGTGCTGGCCACTGGTGAGTCCGGAGTGGTGGGATTGGGTGTTTTAGGTGCTGGATATTTCTGTGTTGGTGTTGGTGTAGGATTCGTGGGTCTGGGTTTTGTGGAACAGGATCTGAAGGGATTGCTGCGTAGTGTCATGGTGGTCGTCTCGGTCGAAGAAGTGGTTGCCTTGGAGTTTCCTGCCATCAGGTTCCTCTGGTGAAAGGGCTATATGTAGTTTGTTTATATGCAACTCAAAACTGGCAAGTACCTAAAAACAATGGCAAAAGCTACAAAGAACAGCAAAAAACCGGTGGAAATTAAAAACGAACAATAAACAACTTTAATTTATGCCATTAAATAAAGGAATGAAAGCTTGGTACAACTAGAGGGATCGGAAATGCAATTGATATGCATTTAGATAATGTTTATCCAATTTTGATGTTGGCTAAATTGGAAGTAGGTGAAAAAATATCACTGGTCAGCTAAAAACAAATGAAATCCCAATGCACAATATCGGCTTTCACTTTGTGATCGATATGCTTTCCCGTTCTCGTTACCGGGCTGTTGTGAACCAGCCTTAAGCCTTTTAGGCTGACGTGCGAGAGCTCACACCTTCCGTGAATCCATAAACGTAAGCTTATATAAAAAACTAAACCTAACCTTCCGTGAATCAGAAAAGTAAGCTAATATAAAAAACTAACCTAAACCTAACCTTTCGTGAATTCAGAAACGTAAGCTTATATGAAAAAAACTAACCTAAACTTAACCTTCCGTGAATTCCGAAACGTAAGCTTATATAAAAAATTAACCTAAACCTAACCTTCCGTGAATCCATAAACGTAAGCTTATATAAAAAAACTAAACCTAACCTAACCTCCCGTGAATCAGAAAAGTAAGCTTATAGAAAAAAAACTAATCTAAACCTAACCTTTCGTGAATTCAGAAACGTAAGAGCTTATATAAAAAAACTAACCTAAAACTAACCTTTCGTGAATTCAGAAACGTAAGCTTATATAAAAAACTAACCTAAACCTAACCTTTCGTGAATTTAGAAACGTAAGCTTATATAAAAAACTAACCTAAAACCTAACCTTTCGTGGATTCAGAAACGTAAGCTTATATAAAAAACTAACCTAAACCTAACCTTTCGTGAATTCAGAAACGTAAGCTTATATAAAAAAACTAACCTAAACCTAACCTTTCGTGAATTCAGAAACGCAAGCTTATATAAAACAAAACTAACCTAAACCTAACCTTCCGTGAATCCATAAACGTAAGCTTATATAAAAAAACTAAACCTAACCTCCCGTGAATCAGAAACGTAAGCTCGCTTCGCTCGCGTGCTTTTATGTAACCAGTGGTAACAAATTAAAACAAGGATATATATATAAAGGTAATTCAGAAACCGATGATTATATAAAAAAACTAACCTAAACCTAATCTTTCGTGAATTCAGAAACGTAAGCTTATGTAAAAAAAACTAAACCTAACCTCCCGTGAATCAAACGTAAGCTTAGGAACGCACGCGAGCTTTGATGTTACCACTGGTAACAAATTAAAACAAGGATATATAACCTTCCGTGAAAGCTTACATAAAAAAATCTAACGTAAGCGTAACCTTCCGTTAATTCATAAAGCACAGGTTGTCTAAGATCCCTGGGTTGCACACTGTGGTCGTTTCCGCATTCGCGGCGCTTTGGCGGCATTAATTTGTCATATGTTGGGAGCATAAACATATGACATACGTGACATGTGTTGAGCTAGTGCATGGCATAGTGTGACATCTGTTGGACAATATAACACATCATATTCATCGCCGTGGGGCACGCTGTAAGAGGATATTATCGTGAAATGTACTGTAAATTTCAAAGTTCTTATTATGAAAGAGATAATTATCCCCTCTTGAAGAGAATGGATTTTCTTCACAGTGCACCATTATTCGTAATAGATTGTTCTCACCAACCCGAGGAAGTTATAAATGGAGCTGTGAATCAGAATCGAGATTCAAGCATCTGCAAATATACCCGCCCAGACGTCACTGTACTGCCTGGTTCTACATGACAAAGCATTTACCTACAAACCTCTTTCTCATGTGATGCAAGCACTTATATAATTATGTATATGTTTGGGTGAATGGTTTTTGTGAAGGATTGTACTAGGATAAGTTTATGAATAATAAATTGAATTCATATACTAAAACACTCTTTTATTGACTTTAGCATATATTTCAAGCATTTTCGTTCTCCCCCTCCTACTCCCTGAAAAACTAGTTGCTCCTGACTTGTAGAAATCATTTAAAATATTCAAATGTCTCAATATAGGGCAATAGCCGGTTTAGGTTCCTTACATCATCAATGTCTAAAGATATTACATTATTATTTAAACAAGTATTTATGAAATGAATTGAATGGTCAAGAAATACAATAATATTGTGTGCACAAATTACATTTTCACAATATTCATCACACGCAAACTTTTTTTCTTGGTGTAGGTAATCTTCAATCATTGGAATGTTTTTTGATATATCCCAGTCTGATTTTGTGATATAAACAAATGATTTATCACTTTCACAATTTATGTAGAGGGATGGGATGTTATAGTATAGTCCAATGTTCACGTTATGGGAGGGTATATGCTGACGTCATCAAGCGCGAGTAATCGGTTCTTCATGCCCCTCAGGCGAATGCAGGGTATCTTCAATGAATAAGAAGACCACAGCACCCTCGTTGAGGATCCTCCTCTTACACCTCCTCTTCTGCTTTTTCTCACCAGACTCGTTCTGCCTCTTCCTCCGCTCCATCCTCACACTCCTGCAACATATATTCAAAACAATGTTAGAAATAGGTTTAGTAAATGATTTCATTCTCCTGAAAGAGAAAACATATATATTAGAAACATCCTCTTCCCTTGACACACAAAAGTATTATTAAAGAGTGTCATACTCACTTCAAGGGTTTGCAAGGTTCTGTGTGTATCTCCGTCGAGCAATCTGGACTCGTCTGATTTGTCCACTCCTCAACCCTCGTAGCTTTATCATCAGGAGTAGTAATGGCGGGGAGTGGAGCGACATTCTCATCCATAGGCTGGGTATGGCGCTCTGCGATTGGATATTCCACTATATCGACATCGCGTCTCCCAGGATCCAGCTCCTCTATTGGCACAGGTACCTTAGGCGCAGTAATGCGCAGTCTGTAATGATTTAATTTTAGGTTAGACACAGAATAGCACCCCCCAGGGGCTCACCTTATGTGAGTACGGGTGTTGGCGTACCCGGGGGTTCCCGAGCCACTCATCGCCATCTTCATCACTTCATCCCCGTCCGGTCGAGGTGGGTTCGTTCTCGTGACCGCGGGACTCAAGGTAGGCTCTCGTGCGTTCTGTGCATCTCATTCCTTGTCGCCCCTCGCCATCGTTTCTTTCTTCTCTTCTATGTATGCACATTTCGCCCCACGCCCATTCATTTACACATCTCTTTTACTTCTTCGCCGGCCTACCTTGAGTGCGAAACGCCCACACACTTTTAGTTCCTTTTAACCTTTTATTTTAATCCTCCGTAGACACAGCCCGACGGATAGCCGCGCACCAGGTGCGCAGCTGGGTGAGTGGGTAATGGCGTCATCCCCACCACCCGGGTCGTCATGTAGGGTTTGTGTTCGTATCCACTGTTCAACTGCAGTCCCGCGGGGGGCCATTGCATGAGCTGCTGACTTCTGACGGCGATTGGGTCCCTCTGTCTATGTTCTGGGAGGTGTGACCCTGGGGTGAGATAGGTATAGATAGGCCACTCACCCAAGCCGGGGTAACGCCCGGGAAGTCAGAGCCCGAGGTCGGAGACGGTTGCAATGGTGGAGGATTTCTTTCGCTATGGAGCACCCTTCTCCATTAATAACAAGCTCCGAAAAGTCTTTGCAACAGAAGCAGCACCACCAACATCTGGTTGTTACTTAGTAATTAGCCGAACAGAGGAAGGCCAATCTTTTGAGAAGGTGAACCCTTTTGTTATTCAAAAGGGGATTGATACTATTGCTGGTTCTGTTCAAGCCTGCACTCGTCTTCGGAATGATTCTTTGTTGGTTCAGAGCAAGTCCGAACAACAAAGGAAGTCCTTGTTACGCGCCACGCTTCTCCACGGTTATCCTATCCGTGTTGAGAAGCACCGCACCTAGAATTCCTGTCGAGGCGTCGTCACCACTCACAGCCTCGACGGAATATCTGACGATGAACTGGTCGAATATCTTTCCGACCAAAAGGTTACAGCGGTTCATCGAGTGCAGGCTAAAGGCGACGGACTGTTGGTACTGACTGGTACCCTGTTTCTCACGTCCGATGGCGTTGATCTGCCCACTAGTATTTCGGCAGGGTACGAACGTATTGCGGTGAGGCCCTATATTCCTAGACCTCTGCGTTGTTCTAAATGCCACCGTTCTGGGCATACGCAAGTCACTTGTAAGAGTGCCGTATCCATCTGTGCCTCATGTAGCCAGCCGTCACATGAAGGTACCTGTTCATCCGGACCCGTCTGCGTTAATTGTAAAGGGTCTCATTCTGCGTCATTTGCCGACTGTCCGCGGTACTTGGACGAGAAGGCGATCCAGGAGATCCGGGTAAAGGAGAAATTCTCCTTCGCTGAAGCCCGGAGGCGTTACAATGCGCGCCAACCTTCGCTCCTGCGATCTGGTACATCCATTTCAGTTGTTACCTCGCCAGTACCCCGGAAGGATGCCAAAACACAGACCTGGACCATGACCGCAATGACCGCCACTACCATCCGGCCGTCCATTTCAGCCACAGTGAGCAAACCATTTAAGCTGGTCCTAAAGTTATGAAGTTACAAGGCGCTGACAAGAAACCGAAACAGAAGCTACGCAAGGACGATTTTTTGAAAGACCCTCCGCGTGCGCGCGGTAAGAAAAGTTCACTTTCTCCTTCTCGAAGGTCACAGTCTCAGGATGCTCCTGGGACAACCCGCGCTCAGCGGCCACCTTCACCCATTGCCACCCAGAACCGATTCACCGCGCTTGAATCGGTTTCTGGCACGGAGCGCGTGGGCCCTCCCTTCGAGGAAGCTATGGAGTCTGACCAACTCCATACAAAAAGCCCGAGCCCAAAGGTTAAGAAAAAGATTATTTTAAGCCGCCCTTCTAAGTAGACAGTTTATCCCTTTTATTCATGGGTATCCTGAGCTGGAATTTACGTGGTGTTCGATCGCATACGGCGGAACTGCAACTTTTATTGCGTTCCCATTCGCCTATGGTCGTGTGTTTGCAGGAGACCAAGCTTCGCCCACACGACCCTTTCGATCTCCGAGGGTACACTCCGGTTCGCTACAATCTTGACCCGGAGGAGGGTGCTCCTGCTAATGGAGGTGTGATGTTGTTAGTGCGTAACGACGTTCATTTTCAAACTCTCGCTCTTACGTCCGACTTGCATGTTGCCATTAGACTGCAGTTTCCCGGTTTTTTCTTTTCTGTTTTCTCTGTGTATTCACCTCCATCGTCTCCCCTCGCTCCCGCGGACATTCGAGCTCTCCTGTCCACTCTCCCAACACAATTTCTCCTGTTGGGAGATTTTAACGCCCATCACCCCCTGTGGGGTTCGCCAAGGGCTTGTGCGAGGGGAACTCTTCTTTCTGGAATTTTTGATCAGTTTAATCTCTCTATTCTCAATACAGGTGAGCCTACGTTTCTTTCTGATTCTTCCGGTACATTTTCTCACTTGGACCTTGCCGTTTGCTCACTCCAGCTTGCTAGTCGTCTGCAGTGGAACGTCGTCGCTGACACCTACTCCAGCGACCATTACCCCTGCATCGTTTCTCTTCTGTCACACCACGTACAGCATTCCAGAGTATCTATATTCACAAAACCCAACTGGTGCTTGTATTCCAGCTTGGTGCATTTTGACGACCAGCCATTCACCGACATTAACCAACTAGTGCAGTACCTTACGTCTACGATTTTCTCTGCCGCCGAACGCGCAATTCCCCGTTCATCCTCTCACCCTCGACGGATTCCTGTTCCTTGGTGGAACGAGGAGTGTCGGGTTGCCGTTCGTGCCCGTAGAACTGCACTTAGGGTGTTTCGGCGTCACCCTACACTTGATAATTTGGTTCTTTTAAACAATCGCGCGCCAGGGCTCGTCGCATTATTCAGGATAGCAAGAAGGCATCTTGGACTCGTTTTGTCGAGTGTTTTAATCGCTTCACACCTTCCTCTGTTGTTTGGGATAAACTCCGTCGCTTCCCCGGTAAAGTGTCGCATTGTACTGTTTCTGGCCTTCAGGTTTCCAATGCCACCATAGTGGATCCGGCTGCCATTGTTAACGCTCTGGGTACTGCCTTTGAGGAGGTTTCCAGTTCAGACCATTATTCCGCCGGCTTTCGTTCTATTAAAGACCGGCTTGATTCCGCATCATATAATTTTCAGTCTGCTAATAATGAATGCTATAACGAACTATTCACAATGAGGGAGCTGGAGCACGCTCTTCATTGCTCTCGGCACTCCGCTCCTGGGCCGGACGGCATTCATGTCCTGATGTTACAGAACCTTTCAGCCGACAGTAAACTCTTTCTCTTACAGGTCTATAACCGTATTTGTCAAGACGGTATTTTTCGTTCCGTTTGGCGCGAAGCCACCAGTGTCTCTATACTTAAGCCTGGGAAGGATCCCCAACTACCTTCCAGCTACCGCCTTATCTCCCTCACCAGTTGCATTTGCAAGGTGATGTAGCGGATGATCAACGGGCGGTTGACATGGTGGCTTGAGTCTCAGAAACTTCTAGCGAACGCTCAGTGCGGATTTCGTCCATATCGCTCTACCGTCGACCACCTGTTGTCCCTGTCGATGCATATTATAAATGGATTTCTGAGAAAGTGTCAAACCGTGGCTGTGTTTTTTGACCTGGGGAAAGCTTATGACACTTGTTGGAGGGGCGTCATTTTACGTACACTTCACACATGGAATATCCGCGGTCGTCTTCCCATATTTCTTCGGGAGTTTATGACGGACCGCGTCTTTCGTGTACGTGTGGGCTCGGTTTTATCTAGTCGGTTTATTCAAGAGAACGGAGTACTACAGGGCTCTGTACTCAGTGTCACACTTTTTGCAATTGCTATCAACCCCATTGTTGATTGTATTCCACCTGGCATTTCATCGTCCCTTTTTGTTGACGATTTTGCCATTTATTGCAGTTCACGACGGACCTGTCTACTCGAACGCCGCCTCCAGAGCTGTATCGACCGTCTCTACGCCTGGAGTAACGCCAACGGCTTTAATTTCTCCGCCGAGAAATCCATCTGCATCAACTTGTGGCGCCGGAAGGCTTTCCCTCCGCCCTCTCTCCACCTTGGGTCTGAGGTCCTTCCATTTGCACACGAGGTGAAATTTTTGGAGTTGGTCTTTTATCGAAAGCTGAGCTGGACTTCTCACGTTTCCTTCTTAATAGCAAAGTGTGACCGTTCTCTTAATATTTTACGTGTTTTAAGTGGCACATCCTGGGGAGCTGATCGGACCGTTCTTCTGCGTCTTTATCGCTCCTTGGTTCGATCCAAGCTTGATTACGGGTGCATTGTCTATTCATCGGCACGTCCATCTGTGTTATGTCGTTTGAATACCACTCATCATCGTGGTATAAGAGTCGCTACAGGGGCCTTTCCAACTACCCCTGTACCCAGTCTGTACGCAGAAGCTGCAGAGCCTCCGCTGTCCTTCCGGCGTGAGATGCTTTTGTGCAGCTATGCTTGTCGGCTCTCAAGCTTGCCTAACCACCCGTCCTTTGAGTTATTTTACGAGGCTTCGCTTGTTCGACAATATTTAGTTGGCTCTGCATTACTACCTCCAGGGGTTCGATTTCGACAACTCCTTCGGTATTTGGACGTTGTGCCAGCGCCGACCCTTCCCAGAGCGGAAACGCTTTTTCCTCCATGGCTGCGCGTTGAGGCGCACTATCACCTTGGGCTAACGTCGATGCCGAAGACTGAGACCCCTTCTTCAGTTCTTAGATCAGCTTTTTTAGAACTCCATGCGAAAATCGGGAACTTTTATTTTATATACATTAATGGGTCTAAGGCTGATGTTGGAGTAGGGTGTGCCTTTGTTTTTGGTCAGCATAGTTTTACCTTTCGTTTACCGGAGCAATGTTCGATTTTTACCGCCGAACTTTTTAGTATTTCTCAGGCACTTTTATACATCCAGCGGCATGATTTACAGCACTGTTTTCTTTGCGCAGACTCCCTGAGTGCCCTTCAGAGTATTAACGCGCTGTACAATTACCACCCACTCGTACAGCGCATACATGACCTGGTCCACTCGCTTGGTGTCTCTGGCATCCGCGTCTCCTTCATGTGGATTCCAGGTCATCTCAGGGAACGTGTCTGCCGACGCCGCTGCCAAATCGGCGATTGTATCACCCAGAAGTTTTACCTCTGTTGTTCCCTCGTCAGATTTGTTTATTGTTTTACGTCGCCGCATCCTCTCGCTTTGGAGCGATGAGTGGACGGCCCTCCGGGGGAACAAGTTGCGGGAGGTTAAACCTCTCCCGTTAATCTGGGCTACCTCTTCCTGTGCTTCTCGTCGGGAAGAGGTAATTTTAACACGCCTTCGTATCGGACATTGCCTTCTTAGTCATAGGTATTTGCTCAGTGGTGAACCCGCACCACTCTGTGGGCAGTGTGATGCGCCCTTAACGGTGCGTCACGTTTTAGAAGATTGTCAGGATTTAGCTGCATTGCGTGTTCGTGTGGGTCTGCCTGTTTGCCTAGCCAACGTTTTGGCAGACGACGCGCGTGCTGTAGAATGTGTTTTATATTTTATTCGTGACAGTGATTTTAATCTGCGCATTTGATGCGTTGAGCGTCCTTTAGCCTTGTAATTTTATTCCGTCTGTTTTAATGGGGACTCTACTCCCCAGTGGACATAGGGCGCTCATGTCCCTCGCATTCTACAGTTCTTGACACGTTTTAATCTTTTATTGCCTTCGCTTTTAGTGTGTTAGTTTTTGGGATTGTTGTATTGTTGTTTTTAGCTTTTTGGACATCGCGGGTTTGTGTCCCGTTTTTTAATTATGCGGTTCTTTTACGCGTCTGTTATATTTTTGTCTTTATATTTTATACATTGCAAGGGCGCTGATGACCTTAGCAGTTTAGCGCCCTTAAACTGCATCTCATCATCATCATCAGCACAGAATAGCATTAGAAGCAGTAAATGAATATGTAATTTAACATTTCTTCTACTTACTCGAGTTTTCTCTTTCTGCGCTGGTAGACCTCGCAGTTGTCGTTACATAGGAAGAAGGATGACATGCGTTCATGCTGGGCCGGGTTAGTACAAAGTACAGAATGCATGTATCCAGTGCACGTCTCTGTATCGCATTCAGCTAGGTGTTTTGAGACGAAGACATCATCAATTTCATCGACATCGCTAAGATCCTCCACATCATCCTCCATGCGACTTTCACTGAAAGAATAAAATAATTTTAAGTTAGGTTTCATTTAATATGCATGCAGAATATTATTGAATTATAGAAAATAAAATGTATTACTTACATGTTCGCTCCTCGATAAACAGTTCAGCTCTCTGTGCACACTTCCAATGTAGTCATCTGATCATGATGCGATGGTTGAGTACACAATATTGAATTCATTAAACCATTGCAGGTTTCGGTATGGAAGTATAGTTAGTGAAGATAATCTTCTCCGCACTCGCTCCAGTAATCATTCACATCAGATGCACGATTATCACCAACCATTTCGATTATCACTGAACGAACACTGAAAAAACAATAAATGATCGCTCTGGCTGCGGTCGCTCATTATATACTGCAGATACTTGCTCGGTGACGTCACGCTGTGGGTGTGGAGGGGTGGAATGCGTGTTGAGACCTGTTATTCATCCCTCCAGGCAGAAGCCGGCTGTCTGTTTTCGAATACAAAGGAAAGCCATTGGCGAGCGTGTTTTAACATGTTCTATCAACGCCGACAGAGTGGAGCCGGGCTAGTCTACACGTCAAGACTTGTTAGTGACGTCACGTACGCAGTCGTGGAGGGGGGTGAAACTTATTACCAGACAGAAGTCGGGTGCTGGGTTTTTTCATTACAAGGTGGAGGGTTGCCGGATAGGTTAAGACCAGTGAGCGTAATAGTTATACATATGCTAACACACATATACGATGGCGACCAGGTGCGCGCGAGTCAATTCATATACACTTAATTACATTAATCAATCAAAAATACTTAATCGTATTCATCGATCCAGGAGTATCGCTTAATTACATTAATAAAGATACATGCGGCGGGTATACTTCGATCGAGTGTTTGCGTCCAGCCCTTCAGAGGCGCGATGCCATGACGTTAGCAGTATAGGTCAGGCCGCAAGAGAGGGATGGGAGTGGCCTGCGTGCGGGAACAATACCATATTACCCACACGCCTCTACAGCAAACATAGGAGGGGGTGTGGCCAGCGTTCCTCCACTACTCTACAGGGAGCCATTCAGACCAGCACACTCAAAGAGGGGAGGGTGTAGACAGCGTACGGGGTTAGACCGCAAAGGGGAGGGGAGGGTGTGGTGAGCTGTGTAAGGCCACAAAAAGGGGGTGTGGCCAGCGGCACAGAGCCTGGCGACATTAGGTGAGGCCACAAAGGAGGGGTCGTCTTCGGCGGCTTTAAGGGTGAGGCCACAAAGCAAGGGGGCGGAGTTGGCGGCGTTTAAGGGTCAGGTCACAAAGGAAGGGGGCGGAGTTGGCGGTAATCCTTTGAGGCCCCAATTTGCCACTCTTTTTCTACTGGGGTAGGTAGTGCATTATTTGTATGATTGAGCCGCCAAAATCAGCATGAGTTGCTGTACCTGCCATGTGAGAATAATTGGAAGTACATAGATTGCCGGAAAGAAATGTGAAACCAATTTTTTAACATTGAGTTAACCGTCTATCCATGATATTTAGTAAGCAATGTATTAGAGATCATAGCACATTCTCCCATCTATAAACCCCCAATACAACGGTAAAGAAAAAGGTTAAAGGGTTTACAAAGCCTAACCTCGTTGCAGTTGGTAGTTTGCCATATTCACTAATATAACTGACCTAAATTAAACCTATCATTGTAATGTATAGTACCATAAACTTTACAGGAGACACACACATTGACTGAAGTTCAAGAACTGCTGATATTCATGGGATAAACAGCTTAGCCGCCTCTTAGTAACATTTATGTACATGAATAATATTGGGATATAGTTTGTCCTTCTGTATAATTATAATATCCATTTGAATTGATCATAACCAGTGTCATAACTAGTTATTACAATAGACAAACAGATAAAACTGACATTTGCAGTTACTGCATAACGTCAATACACAGGCTTCTTGGATGAGCCGCTGTATACGTTTTCCAAATGATGGAAACTTGTGTTAAACAACATGTAGCGAACTATACTACAATTAAGATATCAGCTGAAAGTGATTGTGGTTGCCAATTGCTCCATATGTGTCAATAGGCCCATGATCAAATACGCAATTGAATTAATTTCAATTACATCAAAGCACACAAGCGAAGTGAGCATGTGTTCCTTAACGATGTTTGTGATTCACGGGAGGTTAGGGTAGGTTTAGTTTTGTTTATATAAACTTTGGTTTCTGATTCACTTCCAGATTCCTGTACATATTGAATTTTGTTGAGGATTATGCATGTTATAGTCTTACTAACATATCAGAATTTTGTCGTGATTGCTTACTATGGAGAAACTCAAGTAATTCATCGCCTTCACATTCACATGCAGCAAAAAAGATGTGTTACCATTTCAGCCAAGTGTGACAGGCTTCGAAAATAGCGCTCGTTTTTTACATTCTATGTAATTGTGGGAGTGACGGCATGACAAGTCTATCTCGTTAGCCACGCCAAGTCGATACTAAATTAACAGTTAGTATTATCCACATTAAGCATAAAACAATAAAAATATAAAACCTCGTAGTAATAATATTTAAAGTCACAAACACAAAGCTTTACTTGAAATATTGCTTACCCTCTCAACAAAAAACATTATTTGCTGACATGCTTGAAAACGGTATCGTAACAGAGCAAGCTGGTTGTTGGGGATGCAATTTGGTGCTCAAAGTTCAGATTTACTCCCTTACGTACTATACTGTATATGAGTTTTCTGAATACCACATACCTTGAACTAAATGTTCATGCCTGTACATGTAGACATTATTACGATTCTCTTCTGGCAGTTATAAAGAGAATGATGTATCATGGAAAGAAAAACAAGTTTTACTTTCTCTGCCACTTAAATTTGGTAGAGGAATTGCTTTATTCGATCAAAATATGTAGTATTGCTATTTCATTGGAAATACACCTTACGAGATACCTGAATTATTATATTATCCGAAAATTCTATATCAATATTTCATTAGAAATACGCCTTTTGGGAACTCTTGAAACAAGCAACTTTTTGTTTTAGAAAAATGTGTGTGTGCTCATTTGTTTCTTTTTTAAATTAAGTTTTATTTATGGCTGTTTTAGCCATCCTAGATCTTATCGCGACCTTCCATGTACAGTTGCTTACACTATTGGATTACAATGATAATACTTATACATATGCAGGTTACAATTTTGGTTAAATATATTGATGCATGTTAATTCCTTTAAGAAAACTAAATTACTTTCTGGATAAAAGTGCATCATTGAGTGCTGCAGAAATATTTCTGAGCTTACCAACCTGACTACGTAGATTTTCAAATTTTGGACATGTCAGTATATACGTACTACTGTTAATGTTGTGTTACATATTTCACATATTGGTGGTAAGCTTCTGTTTAACAAATAAGAGTGTGTCAGTTTGAAATGCCCAATTTGCAGTCGGGATATTACAATATGGTTTTGCCGCTGTGACTGCCTTATTGGATATTATTGAGTTGAAGTTCCACGTACATCATGAAGTTTACTAGTAGAGTTGTCCATCCAGTTGGTGATGCAGTAATTTGTATCATAAATTATTTAAATGTAAAGAATGATTATAGTATGAATATGCATTTTTATGTGACATTGATTTGAGATGTTTATTGATTGTAATTATTGTTGAGAAGTAAGTTTATACGGCCTTACTGAAACTGACAATAATAGCGTGCAATAATGCAGCGAGGGGGTGAGCTGTTTATCATTATTAGAGACGAGGAAGTTACGTAATGTTGGCGCGTTTTTTTTAGAATTTTCTGGAACATTCTTCCTAGAGCACATGTATTCATAATTTTCATTGGATATAAAAAATAGACGCTAATGTTGGCGCGTTTTATTAGCCAATAGCAACTCAGTTATAATCTTTAGGCATATCGGGGTGTAGGAGTATAAAAAGGGCTATGTTAGAGGTAAAACCCGTCAGTTCACCGAAAATATTTGTATGCTACACGTCGCCTTCAGTCCATCAGAAATATTACACGTCGGCTATCGATTCGCAAGTTACGCGTATCAGAGTTATGAAAAATTTCAAGTATTGTAAAGTTAAGGATACAAAAAGTTGAAGTACGTGAATTAAGAATGATCAGTAAATAAGTTATGATAACAGTTTCAGTTTGGCGAGTGTCAAGATCAAAGTGTAAATGTGATAGTGAATGTGTTCGACAATAAAAAGTGTAAAACAAATTCTTTCATCAGTGTTATCTTTGGATAAAAGACTCCTTTCCGTTTACACAACCTGTATAAAGAGAAGTGCTCGACCAAAAGGATAATAGCTAGCCGGAGGACAGTGAACTAAAAATTAAATCAAATAACAGTGGCATTCTACCAAACAAACACTAATACCGCCACAAATTGCTAACACCAGATGGAGCTAACAAGCCTAACAAAGAATCACGTCACAAAATGGCTTCACCACTTGGAGTAAACACAAATACACAAACAACATTAATAATACCACTTCAAATTGGCTACCACAACGTGGGGCTACAATAATGTTAAATAAATAACATAAATAAATACCACTACAAATTGGCACCCAGAACGTGGGGCATAATGACCAGGAAAGGAGCAAAGGAACCAGGACGTGGAGCGAATGGAGAAGTGAACTGAACTACAAGACGCAGATTCCAGACACAACTACAGGGACGACATCGTAATTCGCGGATGAGTGGACATCGTAATTCCAAGATTATAAGGCAACAGGGGAATTCAACTACAGAACACCAAAACGACGTAGATTCATCATAATACGACGCAGAAGCAACATAAAATCTAGGAGAGAGGGGCAGAAAGCTGGACATCAAAGCAACAGCAACAGACAGCATCACAAAGGTCAGAGTATAGTAATTTTTTTTTTAAAAAAAATTGTAACAATCAAATGTACTTGAGGAGTGGTAGGATAAAGAAAACAATGGCTACTAATAATACAGAAGAAACAATGATGGAAAGGGATAGTGTAACAGTTAGCTGTAATTCAATACAGGTTACAGAAAATAGCTCAAACAATGTAGGATTTGAGGGAGAAAATGTTAGTGCAGAAAGTCAGAATAGAATAGCAGGAAATGTTAATTTTGATGCTAGTATGATGATGGAAATGCTGAGAAATATGAATGAAAATATGGAAAAGACTAATGAGAAATTAGAAAACCTAAGTCAGAATAATAGAAAATTAAGGGAAGATATGGAAAAGAATAAGAAAGAATTAAGGGAAGATATTAGTAAGAGTTTAGAACAAAAACTAGATCAGAATGAGAAAGAATTGAGGGAAGATATTGGTAAGAGTAATGAGAAATTAGAAAGGAAAATAGATCAAAACAGGGAAGATATGCAAAAGAGTCATAGGGAATTAAGGGAAGATATTGGTATGAGCTTAGAACAAAACAGGGAAGAAATTGAAAAGAAATTTATGGAGCTAGATAGTAGTATGACGAGAATGAGAAATGAGAATCAGGAAATGATAGCAAATGAGATAGGCGAAGTTTCAAAGAAAATGTTAGACATAAGCAGGGAACTATCTAACCAAAAAAGTGAAGTTAATAATAAAATTGAACATGTTGATGTAAAATGTACAGAGTTAGGTAGCCGAATGAGTAGCATTTCAAGTGAGTTAAGAGAGATGATGGAGGCTACAAATGCAGATTTAATTCAGGTGCAAGTTAATTTCAGAGGGGAAATATCTGAAATTCAGAAGGAGTCAGAAACACAGAAATAAATTGTCTGAAGAAGTTAAAGATTTGTCTGAAGATTTGAATCAAAAGCTAACTTCTGAAATTAACAAACACCAAGCTGTTCAAAATGAGAATAATACAAAATTGGAACAGACAATAGAAAATCTGCAAGGTACTGTAAATAGGTTAGAATTGAATTCAAGGGTAAATATATGTGATGTGAATGTATCTGATGTACAAAATAATAATAGGGGTAGTTCCTCAGGTATGACAAATAATGTGAGTGATGCGGCAGCTTCATCTATAGCTAATGCTGAAACTCAGAGTGCACAAGTAACACTAGAGAATTTAAATATGGGAGTAGGGAATTTGCAAAATTACAATCATATCTTAAGTGATTTTCCACTTCCAAAATTTAATGAAAACTCCAGTCCAGTACAGTTTATTGCAGACTTATCAGAGTATTTTCAAATTAAAAAGATACCTGAAGCATTAAAAATGATAGTTGTCAAAAGATGTTTGGATCAGAAAACTTTAGATTGGTTACAAATGGTATCGGGGTGAAATTTCATATGAATCCTTTAAGAGGCTATTCATGAACAGATTTTGGAATGTTACGGTACAGCACAGAATTCGAGCAATGCTTAGTCATGGTCAATTTGATCCACGAGAGGGAATATCAATGGCTGATTACTTACTGAAACATGCAAGTCAGGTTAGGAACTTGTCACCTCCAATCAATGAGGAAGATTTTGTGAGTTTGCTCACAAGACATTATCCTTTAAGGATACAAAATTACTTATTAATTGCAAAACCACGTAGCATCTATGAGATGACAGAATTAATGACAGCTTTGGAACAACAGGAAGAAGATATATCTCGAGAGTGGGAGCATAGATTTTTAGATGTGCGAGATAGAAGAAATTAGCAAGGTAGTTATCAGCAAAGTAGAGGACAAGACAGGCGTCATGAGAATAATACCAGACAACGGTATCAATCTTACGTTCCACAATTTGAAAGATCGAGGATAGATGGGAGACCAGTTCGACAGGAACAAATAAATTATGTCAGGACAGAAAGATTGCCGGAAGGAGGTCAAAATTATGGAAGGCGGTACATTAGACAAAGGGGAAATTTCACTCACTGGAGGGAAAACAATAACCGAGAAAGATCTGAGGAACGGCAAGAAAATTATGTGCCAAGAGGACATAATTTCAGAAATCGAGGATTTCGAACTCGAGGAAGGGGAACTCAAAACAATGGTAGTGAAAATGAGATAGATTTAGCACCTGTTAGGAATGGCATTCCCGTATGTGAACATGGAAGTAACCAGGAAAACTGCTAATAGACTCCTGTGCAGTAGGTTCTCAGGACGTCTTTAATAATTCAGTATCCATTACCAATACAAATAATATGCCTACACACACACCCTGTAATAAGATTGCAGCAACAAAAGATAAGGGAGAAAATTTCGAGTCACCTCATGTTATGATAGAAATCGCGAAGAAAGAGATCATTGCAACTATAGATTCTGGTTCATCAGCTTCAATTTGTTCACAGAAATTTTACATAAATTTGATTAATGAAGGTAACAAAATTATGGCTCTTCCTACTAGTAATTTAGTTTGTCGTGTTGCAATCGGAAGAACGACATAGGTCATAAAAACACAAGCTCTACTTAACATACTTATCGGCGGAGAGAAATTTGAGGTTATGTTTCTAATTGTAAACCATCTGATTTGTGACATAATTATAGGATGTGACTTCCTACATGAATATGAAGCACGTATAGATTTTAAACATGAAGAGTTAAAACTGACAAAAGACGATAGAGAAATAAAGGTACCATTTATAAAAGAGAAAGTTTCTGTGATTGAGATGACAAAGGATGAGAAAAATCTTTGTGACCAAGAGTTTTTTGTGCAAATAACTGAGACCGATAGAAATAGTCAGATAAAGCAGGTAGTCACAGAATATGAAGGGAATACCACGCCATATTTTCAACAGTTAGTAGAAATGCCAGAGAAAGTGGAGAAATTTATAATCCAAACAAAAGACGACCATTAAAGCGAGACAGACAACAGCTGGGAAGAGAAGAGAAATGAGGAAATAATACACAAGTGTGAAGAAGCTTATAACATTACGAATACACAAAAACAAATCCTCCATGATGTTTTGATGAACAATAGTTCAGTATTTAGTAATATCCCAGGCAGATGTAATGTATATCAGCATACATTTCAGGTAGAAGACGTACCACCATATAGGCACAAGTATGACAATTTACCTATAAGTCTTCGGGACAAAGCTAGACAACTAATAAATAGCATGTTAGAAAATGGGATTATTGAGCAAAGTAATTCTCAGTATATAAATTCAATCTGCTGGAGTATTAAACGAGATGGTAGTTTGAGATTAACATTAGACAGTAGATATGTCAACAAGTATATGAAGCCAGATCATTTTCAAAGTGAAGAAATTGAACAATTAATTACGAAACTTTCAAGAGGGAGATTTTTGACATCCATTGACCTCACTGCATCATATTGGCAAGTGGAATTAGATCCACAAGTGCGTGATTACACTTCATTTCAGTACTCAGGGATCCAGTATCGTTTTTGTGTAAATCCTTTCGGTTTAAAAAACTCAGGAAGTGGATTTTTGAGAGCCATTCACAGTATCTTTGGAAATTCTGCAGATGACTTTTTAATAAAGTATATTGACGACTTCCTAATCATTAGTCAAACATTTGAAGAACACATGAATAATGTCCATTATGTGTTAAACAAACTGCAACAACATGGTATGACTGTGAACATACTAAAATCAAAATTTTGTGTCAAGGAAATAAATTTTCTGGGTTATGTAGTGGATGAACGAGGTATAAGACCTGATCAGAAGAGAATAGAAGCAATAATGAAAATTCCACCACCAAGGAACGTAAAGCAAATTAGACGTCTCTTAGGGGTATTGAACTTTCAGAGTAAGTTCGTACCAAGGTATTCGGCTGAAATAGAACCACTGCGGCAGCTACTCCGAAAGAACAATAAGTGGAGATGGACAGAGGATCATCAAAAATGTTTTGAGAGAGTAAAAGAACTCTTTGCTAAGTCCATATTGCTCGAGAGGCCCAGGGAAGATTTGGAATACGAGATTTATGTCGACGCATCAATGCAAGGATACGCCGGAATTTTAGGACAGCGAGACATCAACAATGACTTTCACGTCATTAGTACAGCTTCTAGAGGACTCACAAATATTGAGCGGAATTCTTCAGTGACTCAGCTATAAATTGGAGCACTATATTTCTCATTAATTCGTTTTAAAACCTATATTTATCAGCAAAAGGTGAAAGTATATTCAGACCACATCAGCTTAACTTTCATACAACGGTGTAGATTATGTAGTGGAAAACTTGCTAGATACATTCATGCAATATCTGCATTCGATATTGAGATTATACACATTCCTGGCAAAAATAATACCTTCAGTGATTTGCTATCAAGATTGAACTACAACCCACAAATTCCCGAAAATATTGAAAGGCCCAGAAATGAAGTCAAAATATTGACAATTGAAATTCCTTTAGGCAAAGAAATGATAAGAAAATTGAAAAATATGGGGGAAATTCAAAATGAGGACGCAAAATTATTTGAACTTAAAAAAAATGCACCATTAATTGAGGAGGCAAAGAAAGAAATTGTAGCAATTCGGGATGGGACATTATACAAGAAGCATGGAAAAGAAATGCCTAGTTGGAAGGTAATGGTTCCGAAAAGCATGGAAAAGGAACTAATTAAGAATTTTCACGAAGGGTTAGCACACTCAGGGACGGACCGGACAACTTCTATGATTTTAGAAAATTTATACATATCCAAATTGCGTCAGAAAGTGCGGATATTTATATCGTGCTGAAACCTGTGTCAGGAGGCAAAGCAAATAAATGCAGCATATGCATTTGAAACTAATTCGGTTATAAGGGATAAGCCGAGATGTGTAATTAGTATCGATATTCATGGTCCGATGCCTCCAAGTCAATTTGGAAATAAATATATATTTGTCTGTTATGATATATTCAGCAAATATGTATGAATTTACCCTTTGAGAAAACCTACAGGTGTAGCATGTTTGAATAGACTACTCAAGTCATATGTGATAGAAGAAGGACCTATCCAATCTGTATTGAGCGATAATGCTTCGTACTTCACAGGAAAAAAATTTATGGATGGACTGAAAGAAAATGGCATTAAACAATATTTTTCGTCAAGATACAGACCGAACTCCAACCCAGTGGAGAGGGAAATTAAGGAAATTTCAAATTATTTAAGGGTGCTGTGTCGTCGAAAACAAACCCAATGGTATGGATACGTGAATTTCGTTCAGAATCTACTAAATGAAACCGCAAACAATGTGACAGGATACAAACCATGTGAACTTAAGTTAGGAAAGAAGATCAATACAATGTGTAAGAAAATTCCAGAAGCCATTCCAGATGCGCACTCGATACCACAAACAGAAGAAGAGATGTTCCGAAAAGCATTCGAGAGGATGAAGAAAAAGGCCATAAAAAGAAACATTAAACATGAAGAAAAGAAGAGAAAGGAATGAAGGATCAAAATAGGAGATTTAGTTTTGGTTAAAACCAAGAAATTGTCGGATAAAGCAAATAAACATTATTGGCGAATGTTCCTCAAATATCATGGACCATATGAAGTTGTTGAAGTATATGGAACAAACACATATGAATTATGTAACCCAAAAACTCGAAAAAGCATTGGAAAGTTCCATATTGAGATGCTGAAACCATACAACAATGACGATAAAGGTGAAACAGAAGACCAAGATGATAAAAAGTAAATTCAGGATAGTTAAAGTTGAACTGCAGAGAAATGTATTGGAATGTAAGAGGGTTAATTATGTATGTATGTCATAAGAAAGGAGAAATAAATTTTGGACATAACTAAATGTTTAAAAGGAAAATAACATTTTTCTTAATAACTGTAACAGCATTTGAAATGAAGCATGTAATAATTAAAACTTAATGTTATATTAAAGTAAAAGTACATAGATATAATTCCAAGAGTAGTGTGAATATAAAGTACAAAACAGCAAAAATGGGGTAAAATAATTAAAACAAATATTTATGTAGCAAACAGAACATGTGAAACAGTGCCTAGATTTAAGAGATGTAAATATATTTATGTAGAGGGTGAATATTTTTGGTAAATATGTTTAATAATTACAAAAATTCTTAAATGTATAAATTTTTGTCAACAACTTAAGAAAGTACACAATTTTGTAACAGTAATTAAATAATTCAGGGTACAGTATTTGCTATAAAAAATTTGTAATGTCAGATTAAAGTCTAAACACATTAAACCAGAGCCAGTAAATAGTGGCAAGATAAAGACAAAACATATGTCGTGTATTAAATACGTGTGAAGTGTTAAGTGAAAGTGATAGTGTGTGTTCCAAGATTTAGGAGACTAAAAACCCAAACAAGTTGTAAATATTTATAATTATGTTTCTAGTGGGGCATATGATGCAGTAATTTGTATCGTAAATTATTTAAATGTAAAGAATGATTATAGTATGAATATGCATTTTTATGTGACATTGATTTGAGATGTTTATTGATTGTAATTATTGTTGAGAAGTAAGTTTATACGGCCTTACTGAAACTGACAATAATAGCGTGCAATAATGCAGCGAGGGGGTGAGCTGTTTATCATTATTAGAGACGAGGAAGTTACGTAATGTTGGCGCGTTTTTTTTAGAATTTTCTGGAACATTCTTCCTAGAGCACATGTATTCATAATTTTCATTGGATATAAAAAATAGACGCTAATGTTGGCGCGTTTTATTAGCCAATAGCAACTCAGTTATAATCTTTAGGCATATCGGGGTGTAGGAGTATAAAAAGGGCTACGTTAGAGGTAAAACCCGTCAGTTCACCGAAAATATTTGTATGCTACACGTCGCCTTCAGTCCATCAGAAATATTACACGTCGGCTATCGATTCGCAAGTTACGCGTATCAGAGTTATGAAAAATCTCAAGTATTGTAAAGTTAAGGATACAAAAAGTTGAAGTACGTGAATTAAGAATGATCAGTAAATAAGTTATGATAACAGTTTCAGTTTGGCGAGTGTCAAGATCAAAGTGTAAATGTGATAGTGAATGTGTTCGACAATAAAAAGTGTAAAACAAATTCTTTCATCAGTGTTATCTTTGGATAAAAGACTCCTTTCCGTTTACACAACCTGTATAAAGAGAAGTGCTCGACCATAAGGATAATAGCTAGCCGGAGGACAGTGAACTAAAAATTAAATAAAATAACAGTGGCATTCTACCAAACAAACACTAATACCGCCACAAATTGCTAACACCAGATGGAGCTAACAAGCCTAACAAAGAATCACGTCACATAATGGCTTCACCACTTGGAGTAAACACAAATACACAAACAACATTAATAATACCACTTCAAATTGGCTACCACAACGTGGGGCTACAATAATGTTAAATAAATAACATAAATAAATACCACTTCATTGGTCAGCTATTCTTTGTGTATTTTCTTCTTAAACTGTGTGACTGGACTTTGATATCAATATCTTGTGTTGGTAGTTCTGTTGCAGTATCAGCTCTTTCATTACCGGGCATGTTTTTATGAGATGATATCCACATAAAATTGAGTGTCTAAGTTATAAAGGATGGTAATAAGATCATGTATTTGTTTTACAATATTACTGGTGGAGAACATATCTTGTATTGCGTTTAAGGCTGATTGTCACTGATAATTATGTAAGACTTGCTATGGGCAGTTTCCAGAGTGCATTCTAGTGTCTTTTTAATAGCATATAATTCACAACTAAATATGGAGAACAAAGATGGACTTGTATTGAATGATGATATCTCCACATTACATCCATTGCCTTTTTCAGTTTCAGAACCATTGATATAGATGCAGAGATTGGTTGTGTATTTTTCTAGCTTTTCTTTAAATAACTGTTGGTAGATTAGCTGATTGGTATTTATCTGATTATGCTTGCTTAAATCTATGTCAATGGGAGGCATTCATCCAGGGTGAATGATCCAACTTTCGTTGCCTTGAGAAGATATTAGGAATTGTGGTGTTCATTTCCTTGAGATGTCTGTTTATTCTGATTTGAAATGACAATGAATGTGATTGTTGTGTAGGGAAACTATCACAAACGAGATTTGAGAAAATTGTGTGTGCGCACGAGAGAGCATTTGAAACTTTTTACTTTCTGTACTACGTATAGTAAATAGGGGAAGTATTGTATTCGACCCAAAAATTTGATATTGTGATTTCACTGGAAATACATGTTTTCAAGCCCCTGATTCCAAATAAAGCATTTTTAGAAAAAGATCAGTGTGTGTGTGTCTGTGAACAGCATAACTCAAAAAACGACAAGTTAGATAAATACCAAACTTAGTATTTAGGTTCAGTATCTTTCAAAGATGCGACATGACTATTTTCAAGAAAATCCCCCCTCCCAGAGCACCCATTACATGGAAGATTTCTTAAAAGTTTTGATTTTCTCAAAAATGTCCATAATGATTTTGATTAAAGTATCATATGTTTAAGACATTTTCATGGCAAATGAAATGTATATATTGAATTTTCTGGCAATGTCCCCAAAAGTCCTCTTTATTTTCTGAATGACTTTTGCATAACTGGTAAAAGCACAAGAGATACACAACATTTTACTCCACAAAAACTGTAGATCTCTTTAAAACAGCAAATATATGTGATATACTTTTTTGTGGAATGATATATTCCTTTTTATTTGTTTGAATTTTGCAATACTTTTACTTTTTCTCAAATGGGAATTTGTTATTCGCTTTTTTATGTCCTAGACATGCAAAGAGAATGGAATGCTTACATAGCAACCAGGTCTTAAAACAATGGACTATCACTTAAAGCCTACCAATTCCCCTTGCATCTACAAGAAAATTAACAATAAGATAGTTTCTGCAAATGTTTATCTCGATCAACATGAAGTAGATGGAGAATAAGGTTTTGTAAAAATAGTTTGTACGAGAGTAAAGAGAATCATATGAGCGCAACTTATCAGATTTTTTTTACCATAAAATCTCTACAGTATGGAATATTGCTAATAACTCTCATTTCACAAAATAATTGATTCATGTACAGGGCAAAGCAAAAATTATTTTCCTTAAGTTGCATGCTATATTACTTTTTATATATTTCAGATCTCCATCCATTTTTACATACCAATATAAATTTGAATATTCTCTTGTAAGGTTCTTTCTTTAGTAACAGAAATTAAATTTATTTTTTCTTGAAGCTAACAAAACACTTAACATAAATCAACAATGACTCCTTTTTTCATTCCTAAGTCAAAATCGCTCATTATCGCAGTAAAACTAAAACACGGTCAGCGGTTAAAAAATTGGTTTAAAAACTCTTATGTTCTGTATTCACATTACTTTCTCTGCTCACTGTTCTACAAAATATTCTTAAAAGAGTTTATTCTTTAATCTATTTCTTGTTAAGCGAGATAAACTTTCATTACACATTTCGTTGTAGATATAAGAAGGATACAGTAGACTATGTTTAATCTATTTATTTTACGTCACTTTAACTACATGGTCATATCACGAAGAATAGACCAAAGTGATATCTACATTTTTAAAAAGCTTGTCATTACGTGCTGGATTATGAATTCCATGCTGTTTGCATGACCACGAGAAAAAACTAATAGTGATTTACCGCTTGAAAAAAGCATGAGTATTTGAAAAATCAAAGTAAGATTGTGTCTATATCTTATGGTTTACCAGTTGTACAAAAGACAATCAGAATGAAGAGGACCTCACAGGTTGTTCCCAGAAAATTCAAGACATTTGCATGACAATGTACATCTTTAAAAGACATATGGTATTTAAAGCATTTAACCATTTTTTAGAAAATCAAAAATAATGAAAAATTTACCACGTAAAGGATAGTTTGGGGTGGTGGAATTTTCTTGAAAATCTTTCTGTTGTATCTTTGCAAGATTCTGAACTTAAATACCAAGTTTTGTGTTTAACAGACATTTTGGTTTTGATATATGCTATTCATAAGACACTCACAAACCTTTGTTTTTTCTAAAAGTATTTTTTTTTAATATTCAAGGTCTCAAAAGATATATTTTCGGTGAAATCTCTGTATCAAATTATCGATAATCTCCTCTTAGAGTATGCCCCACGGCGATGAATATGATGTGTTATATGTTCAACAGATGTCACACTATGCCATGCACTAGCTCAACACATGTCACTGTATGTCATATGTTTATGCTGCCAACATATGACAAATTAATGCTGCCAAAGAGCCGCGAATGCGGAAACGACCACAGACTGTAGCACAGGGATCTTAGACAACCTGTGCTTTATGAATTAACGGAAGGTTACGCTTACGTTAAGTTTTTTTTTATGTAAGCTTTCACGGAAGGTTAGGTTTAGGTTACTTTTATATATAAGCTTACGTTTCTGAATTCACGGAAGGTTAGGTTAGTTTTTTTATATAAGCTTACGTTTCTGAATTCACGGAAGGTTAGGGTTAAGGTTTAGGTTAGTTTTTTTATATAAGCTTACGTTTCTGAATTCACGGAAGGTTAGGTTAGTTTTTTTATATAAGCTTACGTTTCTGAATTCACGGAAGGTTAGGCTTAGGTTAGTTTTTTTAATTAAGCTTACGTTTCTGAATTCACGGAAGGTTAGCTTTAGGTTAGTTTTTTTTATATAAGTTTACGTTTCTGAATTCACGGAAAGTTAGGTTTAGGTTAGCTTTTTATATAAGCTTACATTTCTGAATTCACGGAAGGTTAGGTTAGTGTTTTTCATATAAGCTTACTTTTCTGAATTCACGAAAGGTTACGTTTAGGTTAGTTTTTTATATAAGCATAGGTTTCTGAATTATATATATCCTTGTTTTAATTTGTTACCACTAATTCGCTCGCGTGCGTTACTAAGCTTACGTTTCGGAATTCACGGAAGGTTAGGTTTAGGTTAGTTTTTTTAATATAAGCTTACTTTCTGAATTCACGGAAGGTTAGGTTTAGGTTAGTTTTTTTATATAAGCTTACGTTTCTGAATTCACGGAAGGTTAGGTTTAGGTTAGTTTTTTCATATAAGCTTACGTTTCTGAATTCACGGAAGGTTAGGTTAGTTTTTTATATAAGCTTACGTTTCTGAATTCACGGAAGGTTAGGCTTAGGTTAGCTTTTTTAATAAAGCTTACGTTTCTGAATTCACGGAAGGTTAGGCTTAGGTTAGCTTTTTTTTAATTAAGCTTACGTTTCTAAATTCACGGAAGGTTAGGTTTAGGTTAGTTATTTTATATAAGCTTACGTTTCTGAATTCACCGAAGGTTAGGTTTAGGTTAGTTTTTTTAATTAAGCTTACGTTTATGAATTCACGGAAGGTTAGGTTTAGATTAGTTTCTTTATATAAGCTTACGTTTCTGAATTCACGGAAGGTTAGGTTTAGGTTAGCTTTTTATATAAGCTTACATTTCTGAATTCACGGAAGGTTAGGTTAGTGTTTTTCATATAAGCTTACTTTTCTGAATTCACGAAAGGTTACGTTTAGGTTAGTTTTTTATATAAGCATAGGTTTCTGAATTATATATATCCTTGTTTTAATTTGTTACCACTAATTCGCTCGCGTGCGTTACTAAGCTTACGTTTCGGAATTCACGGAAGGTTAGGTTTAGGTTAGTTTTTTTAATATAAGCTTACTTTCTGAATTCACGGAAGGTTAGGTTTAGGTTAGTTTTTTTATATAAGCTTACGTTTCTGAATTCACGGAAGGTTAGGTTTAGGTTAGTTTTTTCATATAAGCTTACGTTTCTGAATTCACGGAAGGTTAGGTTTAGGTTAGTTTTTTCATATAAGCTTACGTTTCTGAATTCACGGAAGGTTAGGTTAGTTTTTTTATATAAGCTTACGTTTCTGAATTCACGGAAGGTTAGGCTTAGGTTAGCCTTTTTAATAAAGCTTACGTTTCTGAATTCACGGAAGGTTAGGCTTAGGTTAGCTTTTTTTTAATTAAGCTTACGTTTCTAAATTCACGGAAGGTTAGGTTTAGGTTAGTTATTTTATATAAGCTTACGTTTCTGAATTCACCGAAGGTTAGGTTTAGGTTAGTTTTTTTAATTAAGCTTACGTTTATGAATTGACGGAAGGTTAGGTTTAGATTAGTTTCTTTATATAAGCTTACGTTTCTGAATTCACGGAAGGTTAGGTTTAGGTTAGCTTTTTATATATGCTTACATTTCTGAATTCACGGAAGGTTAGGTTAGTGTTTTTTTATATAAGCTTACTTTTCTGAATTCACGAAAGGTTAGGTTTAGCTTAGTTTTTTATATAAGCATAGGTTTCTGAATTATATATATCCTTGTTTTAATTTGTTACCACTAATTCGCTCGCGTGCGTTACTAAGCTTACGTTTCGGAATTCACGGAAGGTTAGGTTTAGGTTAGTTTTTATTTAATATAAGCTTACTTTCTGAATTCACGGAAGGTTAGGTTTAGGTTAGTTTTTTTATATAAGCTTACGTTTCTGAATTCACGGAAGGTTAGGTTTAGGTTCGTTTTTTAAATATAAGCTTACGTTTCTGAATTCACGGAAGGTTAGGGTTAAGGTTTAGGTTAGTTTTTTCATATAAGCTTACGTTTCTGAATTCACGGAAGGTGAGGTTAGTTTTTTCCATATAAGCTTACGTTTCTGAATTCACGGAAGGTTAGGTTAGTTTTTTTATATAAGCTTACTTTTCTGAATTCACGAAAGGTTAGGTTTAGGTTAGTTTTTTATATAAGCATAGGTTTCTGAATTATATATATCCTTGTTTTAATTTGTTACCACTGGTTCGCTCGCGTGCGTTACTAAGCTTACGTTTCTGAATTCACGAAAGGTTAGGTTTAGGTTAGTTTTTTTATATGAGCTTACTTTTCTGAATTCACGGAAGGTTAGGTTTAGGTTAGTTTTTTTATATAAGCTTACGTTCCTGAATTCACGGAAGGTTAGGTTTAGGTTAGTTTTTTTATATATAAGCTTACATTTCTGAATTCACGGAAGGTTAGGTTTAGGTTAGTTTTTTTAAAATAAGCTTACATTTCTGAATTCACGGATGGTTAGGTTTAGGTTAGTTGGTTTTTAATTAAGCTTACGTTTCTGAATTCATGGAAGGTTATGTTTAGGTTAGATTTTTTTAATATAAGCTTACTTTCTGAATTCACGGAAGGTTAGGTTTAGGTTATTTTTTTATATAAGCTTACGTTCCTGAATTCACGGAAGGTTAGGTTTAGGTTAGTTGTTTTATATATAAGCTTACTTTCTGTATTCATGGAAGCTTAGGTTTCGGTTAGTTGTTTTAATATAAGCTTACATTTCTGAATTCACGGAAGCTTAGGTTTAGGTTAGTTGTTTTTTAATTAAGCTTACGTTTCTGAATTCACGGAAGGTTAGGTTAGATTTTTTGAATATAAGCTTACATTTCTGAATTCACGGAAGCTTAGGTTTAGGTTAGTTGTTTTTTAATTAAGCTTACGTTTCTGTATTCACGGAAGGTTAGGTTTGGGTTAGTTTTTTTAATATAAGCTTACATTTCTGAATTCACGGAAGCTTAGGTTTAGGTTACTTGTTTTTTAATTAAGCTCACGTTTCTGAATTCACGGATGGTTAGGTTTAGGTTAGATTTTTTTAATATAGGCTTACTTTCTGAATTCACGGAAGGTTAGGTTTAGGTTAGTTTTTTTATATAAGCTTACGTTTCTGAATTCACGGAAGGTTAGGTTTAGGTTAGATTTTTTTAATATAAGCTTACTTTCTGAATTCACGGAAGGTTAGGTTTAGGTTAGTTGTTTATATTAAGCATAGGTTTCTGAATTCACGAAAGGTTGTGTTTAGGTTAGTTTTTTTATATAAGCTTAGGTTAACTATCTACCACTATTACGCTAAAGGAACTTCTTTTTACATTTTTAATGCAAATAACACCTTACAAAATATATACTTTCATAAAAAAACAAAACAAAAATATCAACTTCTATTACTGAAAGCTGCAGCCAGTCTTTAAGATTTTACATTTTTAATTGCAAATAGCATTTTAATAGATTATTTTTCACAAAAAACAATAAAAAAATTACAACTGTGGAGGATAGTCTTTTGCTGCTTCTATTAGTAGATGATGCAGCCCTCTTCTTTTTTGTAGGGGCGTTTGAATAAGTATTCAGCTAGATAGCTTGCAAAATGTTGCTTTTTTCTTCCGAATACAGGAATTGAATATTTGCAGTCTTTCTACTTGGACTCTATAGTGTTGGTATGTATGCATTGAGAGCCCCTGCCCTGCTAGCCTTCGTGTATTAACTGCGTGGACTTCTCCGCTGGCGTAGCTACTGACGGATATCACGGAGTGGTTTACTTGAAGGTGCTGGAAGCCTTCGTCTTGGAGTGTATCATATGATTTCCAGCAGTCTGATATTATTGTTGTTCCGGGTAAAATCCAGTCTCGGATTACACGGAGCAATGTTACCTTTTCGCTGGTTTCAACTGGAACAAGGAACATTTTGCAGGCTATCTAGCTCAATACGTATTCAAACGTACCTACAAATAAGAAGACAGGCTGCACCATCTACTAATTGAGGCAGCGAAGGACTATCCACCAAACTTTTGATTCTGTTTGTGTAGTTTAAGTTTGTAATAGTTTTTGTGAATGTTTGTTATATTAATATCTATTTCCATTGAATAAAGAAGTTCCTTTACTGTAACCGTGGTAGATGGTTAACGCAAGCTTACATAAAAAAAAACCTAACCTAAGGCTAACCTTCCGTGAATTCAGAAACGTAAGTTTATATAAAAAAAACTAAACCTAACCCCCCGTGAAACAGAAACCTAAGCTTAGGAATTCAGAAACGTAAGGTTATATAAAAAAACTAAACCTAACCTAACCATCTGTGAACCAGAAACCTATGCTTAGGAAGGCACGCTCGCGTGCTTTGATGTAACCACTGGTAAGTAATTAGAACAAGCAAGCTTATATAAGTAAATAACTAAACCTAACCTAACCTGCCGTGAACCAAAAACCTTAGCTTAGGAATTCATAAACGTAAGCTTATATAAAAAAACTAAACCTAACCTCCGGTGAACCAGAAACCTAAGCTTAGGAACGCACGCTCGCGTGCTTTGATGTAACCAGAGCTAACTAATTAAAACAAGCTTATATAAAAAAACTAAACCTAACCTAACTTCCCGTGAACCAGAAACCTAAGCTTAGAAATTCAGAAACGTAAGCTTATATAAAAAAGACTAAACCTAACCTCCCCTGAACCAGAAACCTAAGCTTAGGAACGCACGCTCGCGTGCTTTGATGTAACCACTGGCAAGTAATTAAAACAAGCAAGCTTATATAAGTAAAAAACTAAACCTAACCTAACCTCCGGTGAACCAGAAACCTAAGCTTAGGAACGCACGCTCGCGTGCTTTGATGTAACCACTGCTAAGTAATTAAAACAAGCTTATATAAAAAAGCTAAACCTAACCTAACGTCCCGTGAACCAGAACCCTAAGCTTAGGAATTCAGAAACGTAAGCTTATATAAAAAAACTAAACCTAATCTAACCTCCCAGGAACCAGAAACCTAAGCTTAGGAATTCAGAAACGTAAGCTTATATAAAAAAAACTAAACCTAACCTCCCGTGAACCAGAAACCTAAGCTTAGGAATTCGAAACGTAAGCTTATATAAAAAAATAAACCTAAGTTCCTGTGAAACAGAAACCTAAGCTTAGGAACGCACGCTCGCGTGCTTTGATGTAACCACTGGTAACTAATTAAGACAAGCTTATATAAAAAAACTAAACCTAACCTCCTGTGAACCAGAAACCTAAGCATAGGAGCGCACGCTCGCGTGCTTTGATGTAACCACTGGTAACTAATTAAAACAAGCTTATATAAAAAACCTAAACCTAACCTAACCTCCCGTGAACCAGAAACCTAAGCTTAGAAATTCAGAAACGTAAGCTTATATAAAAAAGACTAAACCTAACCTCCCCTGAACCAGAAACCTAAGCTTAGGAACGCACGCTCGCGTGCTTTGATGTAACCACTGGCAAGTAATTAAAACAAGCAAGCTTATATAAGTAAAAAACTAAACCTAACCTAACCTCCGGTGAACCAGAAACCTAAGCTTAGGAACGCACGCTCGCGTGCTTTGATGTAACCACTGCTAAGTAATTAAAACAAGCTTATATAAAAAAGCTAAACCTAACCTAACGTCCCGTGAACCAGAACCCTAAGCTTAGGAATTCAGAAACGTAAGCTTATATAAAAAAACTAAACCTAACCTAACCTCCCAGGAACCAGAAACCTAAGCTTAGGAATTCAGAAACGTAAGCTTATATAAAAAAAACTAAACCTAACCTCCCGTGAACCAGAAACCTAAGCTTAGGAATTCGAAACGTAAGCTTATATAAAAAAATAAACCTAAGTTCCTGTGAAACAGAAACCTAAGCTTAGGAACGCACGCTCGCGTGCTTTGATGTAACCACTGGTAACTAATTAAGACAAGCTTATATAAAAAAACTAAACCTAACCTCCTGTGAACCAGAAACCTAAGCATAGGAGCGCACGCTCGCGTGCTTTGATGTAACCACTGGTAACTAATTAAAACAAGCTTATATAAAAAACCTAACCTAACCTCCCGTGAACCAGAAACCTAAGCTTAGGAACGCACGCTCGCGTGCTTTGATGTAACCAGAGCTAACTAATTAAAACAAGCTTATATAAAAAAAAACTAAACCTAACCTAACCTCCCGTGAACCAGAAACCTAAGCTTAGGAATTCAGAAACGTAAGCTTATATAAAAAAGACTAAACCTAACCTCCCCTGAACCAGAAACCTAAGCTTAGGAACGCACGCTCGCGTGCTTTGATGTAACCACTGGCAAGTAATTAAAACAAGCAAGCTTATATAAGTAAAAAACTAAACCTAACCTAACCTCCGGTGAACCAGAAACCTAAGCTTGGGAACGCACGCTCGCGTGCTTTGATGTAACCACTGCTAAGTAATTAAAACAAGCTTATATAAAAAAGCTAAACCTAACCTAACGTCCCGTGAACCAGAAACCTAAGCTTAGGAATTCAGAAACGTAAGCTTATATAAAAAAAACTAAACCTAACCTAACCTCCCAGGAACCAGAAACCTAAGCTTAGGAATTCAGAAACGTAAGCTTATATAAAAAAACTAAACCTAACCTCCCGTGAACCAGAAACCTAAGCTAAGGAACGCACGCTTGCGTGCTTTGATGTAACCACTGGTAAGTAATTAAAACAAACAAGCTTATGTAAGTAAAAAACTAAACGTAACCTAACATCCCGTGAACCAGAAACCTAAGCTTAGGAATTCAGAAACGTAAACTTATATAAAAAACTAAAGCTAACCTAACCTCCCGTGAACCAGATACCTCAGCCTAGGAACGCACGTTCGCTTCGCTCGCCAGCTTTGTTGTAACCACTGGTAAGTAATTAAAACAAACAAGCTTATATAAGCAAAAGGTAATCGAATAAGCTACCTTAGGAGTGAGTCTGGAAGTAGATGTTATCTCTTCAATAGCTTGTGCCCACCTGCCTGCCTGCCCGCCCGTTTTAGGTGTTTTACTTTTATAGACAAATCGCGTTGTCAACAAAGAAAACATAGCCATTTTGTCGTTGAAGCAGATCTAAAGTGGGAACTGCCAACCTAAATGAACAGGTGAATTCCACCAGAAATGCGATGCGCCGTTGTTACTAGTGTTTGTTGTTGTTGTTGTTCTTCTTCTTCTTCGTCTGTGGTTGCCACTGGAAAAAAACGCAACGCATTCATATTGAGAGTGAATAATGAATAAAAATGGTGTGCACAGGATGCCAAAATACAGTGATTAGAGTTGTAACCGATCACCTGGGTATGCAAAACTTACAAAACGTGCAGGAATTGCTTATGTAGCATGGAATAATCAATGAAGTATATCTCTGCGATATATGCGACAACGTTCTTCATGTCAAATGGTTGAAGGGAAGTTAGTTGTGTTTCATATGCGGAGATGGTCACCCAAAGAAGACATTAAGTGCCAGAAAAGGGAGTTTTATAGGTGACGCACATTTCACTCCACAACAAATAATACTCTTCTGTATACTGCGGTGCATACTACATAATCCCAGAAGTAGTACAATAAAGTGCGAGATGAAATGCTCCTGGCATACCGTAGTGAACTGGTCGAACTATTGCCGAGAAATCTGTGTAAATTGGGCGCTAGACAACCGCAGGCCAATTGGAGGAATCAGAGCAGTAGTTGAAATCGATGAATCCAAGTTCGGACGTAGGAAATACAACCGTGGGCATCGAAGCGAAGGACAATGTGTGTTCGGAGGTGTCCAGCGAGAAGTGAAGACCAACTTCTTTGTTCCAGTGGAAAGCAGGGATAAGCGAACATTACTCCGTATAATTCAAGATTGGATTTTACCCGGAACAATAACAATAATCATAATATCAGACTGCTGGAAATCATATGATACAGTTCAAGACGAAGGCTTCCAGCACCTTCGAGTAAACCACTCCGTGGAATTTGTCAGCAGCTACGCCAGCGGAGAAGTCCACGCATTTAATACACGAAGGCTAGCAGGGCAGGAGCTCTCAATCCATACCAACACCACAGAGTCCAAGTGGAAAGACTGCAGTTATTCAATTCCTGTTTTCAGACGATAAGAGGAACATTTTGCAGGCTATCTAGCTGTATGCGTATTCAAACGTACCTACAAGTAAGAAGACAGGCTGTACCATCTACTAATTGAAGCAGCGAAGGACTATCCACCAAAGTTTTAATTTTGTTTGTCTAATTTAAGTGTGTAATAGCTTTTTTGAAAGTTTGTTATATTAATAGGTTATTTCCATTAAATAATGAAGCTCCTTTACTGTAACCGTGGTAGATAGTCAACGCAAGCTTACATAAAAAAACCCTAACCTGAGGCTAACTTTCCGTGAATTCAGAAACGTAAGTTTATATAAAAAAAGCTAAACCTAACCTAACCTCCCGTGAATCAGAAACCTAAGCTAAGGAACGAAAGCTCGCTTCGCTCGCGTGCTTTGATGTAACCACTCGTAACTAATTTAAACAAGCTTATATATAAAAAAACTAAACCTAACCTCTCGTGAACCAGAAACCTAAGCTTAGGAATTCAGAAACGTAAGATTATATAAAAAAAAGCTAAACCTAACTTAACCGCCCGTGAATCAGAAACCAAAGCTTATGAATTCAGAAACGTAAGCTTATATAAAAAAATCTAAACCTAACCTAACCTGCCGTGAAACAGGAACCTAAGCTTAGGACCGCAGGCTCGCTTCGCTCGCGTGGTTTGATGTAACCACTGATAACTAATTAAAACAAGCTTATATAAAAAAAGCTAAACCTAACGTAACCTCCTGTGAACCAGAAACCTAAGCTTAGGAATTCAGAAACGTAAGCTTATATAAAAAAACTAAACCTATCCTAGCCTCCGTGAACCGGAAACCTAATCTTAGGAACGAACGCTCGCTTCGCTCGCGTGCTTTGATGTGACTACTGTTAACTAATTAAAACAAACTTATATAAAAAAACTAAACCTAACCTCCCGTGAACCAAAAACCTAAGCTTAGGAATTCAGAAACGTAAGCTTATATAAAAAAAACTAAACCTAAGCTCCTGTGAACCAGAAACCTAAGCTTAGGAACGCACGCTCGCGTGCTTTGATGTAACCACTGGTAACTAATTAAGACAAGCTTATATAAAAAAAACTAAACCTAACCTCCTGTGAACCAGAAACCTAAGCATAGGAGCGCACGCTCGCGTGCTTTGATGTAACCACTGGTAACTAATTAAAACAAGCTTATATAAAAAAACAACTAAACCTAACCTCCTGTGAACCAGAAACCTAAGCATAGGAACGCACGCTCGCGTGCTTTGATGTAACCACTAGTACCTAATTAAAACAAGCTTATATATAAAAAAACTAAACCTATCTTAAACTCCCGTGAACCAGAAACCTAAGCTTAGGAATGCACGCTCGCTTGCGTGTTTTGATGTAATCGCTGGTAACAAATTGAAACAAGGTTTTATATATATAAAAGTAAATCAGAATCCTAAGCTTATATAAAAAGGTAACCTAAAGTTCCGTGAATTCAGAAGCGTAAGCTTATATAAAAGAAAACCTAACCTAAACCTAATCTTCCGTGAATTCATATAAACCTAAGGTTATATAAGATACCTCGGCTGTGCTCTGTGGTCGTAGTTGCGGCGCTTTGTTGTCGTGAATTATTCGTATGTTGCCAGTATTGCGTTAGTCAAGCGTATGATATAGAGTGACATCTGTTGAGCTAGTGTTTTTATAGTGACATCTGTTGGAAATATACATCATCGTCATCGCTGTGGAAGATACAAGTACAGCAGAATGTCGTCCTTTTTACATCCGAAAACAGGAATTGAATATTTGCAATCTTTCCCCTCGGACTCTATGGTGTTGGTATGGATTGAGAGCCTCTGCCCTGCTAGCCTTCGTGTATTAACTGCGTGGACTTCTCCGCTGGCGTAGCTGCTGACAAATTCCACGGAGAGGTTTACTCGAAAGTGCTGGAAGCCGTCGTCTTGGAGTGTATCATATGATTTCCAGCATCTGACATTGTTATTCCGGGTAAAATCCAGTCTTGGATTATACGGAATAATGTTCCCTTATCTCCCTTATCCCTGCTTTCCACTGGAACAAGGAAGAAGTTGGTCTTCACTCCTCGCTGGACATCTCAGAACACCCATTGTCCTTCGATACGATGCCCACAGTTGTATTTCCTACGTCCGAACTTGGATTCATCGATTTCAACTACTGTTCCGATTCCTCCAATTGTCCTGCGGTTGTCTAGCGCCAAATTTACACAGATTTCTCGGCAATAGTTCGACCAGTTCACTACGGTATGCCAGGAGCATTTCATCTCGCGCTTTATTGTACTACTTCTGGGATTATGTAGTATGCACCGCAGTATACAGAAGAGTATTATTTGTTGTGGAGTGAAATGTGCGTCACCTATAAAACTCCCTTTTCTGGCACTTAATGTCTTCTTTGGGTGACCATCTCCGCATATGAAACGCAACTAACTTCCCTTCAACCATTTGACAGGAAGAACGTTGTCGCATATATCGCAGAGATATACTTCATTGATTATTCCATGCTGCATAAGGAATTCCTGCACGTTTTGTAAGTTTTGCATACCCAGGTGATCGCTTACAACGCTAATCACTGTATTTTGGCATCCTGTGCACACCATTTTTATTTATTATTCACTCTCAATATGAATGCGTTGCGTTTTTTTCCAGTGGCAACCACAGACGAAGAAGAAGAACAACAACAAACACTAGCGCATCGCATTTCTGGTGGAATTCACCTTTTCATTTAGGTTGGCAGTTCCCACTTTAGATCTGCTTCAACGACAAAATGGCTACGTTTTCTTTGTTGATAACGCGATTTGCCTATGAAAGTAAACACCTAAAAGGGACGGGCAGGTAGGCACAAGCTATTGAAGAGATCACATCTACTTCCAGACTCACTCCTAAGGTAAGTTATTCGATTTCCTTTTACTTTTGTAAACTACTGCAACGAAGATACAAAAAGAGCAGATTTCGCAGGGAGTTTTATAGGTAACGCACTTCTCACTCCACAACAAATAATACACTCTGTATAATCACAGTAGCAGCACCATAAAGTGCGAGATGAAAACCTCCTGGAGTTCCGTAGTAAACTGGTCAAACTATTGCCAAGAAATCTGTGTAAATTGGGTGCTAGACAACCGCAGGCCAATTGGAGGAATCGGAACAGTAGTTGAAATCGATGAATCCAAGTTCGGACTAGGACGTGGCCATCACATCAAAGGACAATGGGTGTTCGGAGGTGTCCAGCGAGAAATGAAGACCAACTCCCTTTTCTGGCACTCAATTTCTTCCTTGGGCAACCATTTCGGCATGTGAAACATAACTGTGTTCCTTTGAACCATTTGACAGGAAGAACGCTGTCGCATAATATCGCAGAGGTATACTTCGTTGATTATTCCATGTTGCACAAACAATTCCAGAAGCTTTTGTAAGTTTCCAATACCCACGTGTTCCGTTAGAATGCTAAAGACAGTATTCTCACATTCCGTGCAAACCATTTTGCTTTCTATTACGCACGCACTCTTAATTTGCATGCGTTGCGTTTCATTCAGCGGAAACAACAAAAAAGCAAGAAGAAGAACAAATAGCGGTAACAACAGCGCATCGCATTTTTAGCGGATTTCACATTTTCATTTAGGTTGGCAGTACCCACTTTGCATGTAATTTATGGGAAAATGGCTACGTTTGTTGTGTTCCTGACGCGATTTGCCTATATAAGTAAAACAGCTAAAACGGGCGCGCAAGTGGACACCAGATATACATCATGTTGTAAACTCACTCCTATGGTAATTTATTCGCTTTCCTTTTGATTTTTATAAGCATTTTCAACGGGCATACTATAAGAGAAGATTAGCCTTTTTTTTATATAAGCTTACGTTTCTGAATTCACGCAAGGTTAGCCTTAGGTTAGGTTTTTTTTATATAAGCTTAGGTGTCTGAATTCACGCAAGGTTAGCCTTAGGTTAGGTTTTTTATTATATATAAGCTTACGTTTCTGAATTCACGCAAGATAAGCCTTAAGGCTCTCGTCCACGATGCCAGTTTTATGGTATGCCACTTTTCTTGCGTACCACAAATGTGACACGTTCTGTTTACACACAGCTTGCGAAGTTGCATGATTTCCAGTTGCGCCACTATAAAAGTGGCATGTCCACAGAAATGTTGCACCGAGCGTTTACACGATGCTATATTTGTGGCGGTAATTTTTCTGCATGCCGCTTTCTAGTCAGCTGTGTGCTTGTTATGGCGAATATGTCGTCTGATAATGAAGTTTTATCCGTAGCATGCCTGTCTCTTATTTTACTTCGTCGACGTAGAGAAAAACGTAAAAGGACGGCCAGAAAGTGTTGGGCAAGAGAGTGGATTTTAAGTCGCGAATATTGTGGGGTTGTAAACAACTTGCTGCAGGAGCTCTACGACGGAGATCAAAATTTTGAATTTCCTACGCATGTCAGCGGTTGATTTTAATTATCTGCTTAGAAGAATAGCACCTGTAATACAAAAGCAAGATACAATAATGAGAAGGTCAATATCAGCAACAGAACGTCTTGTGTTGACACTGAGATTTCTAGCCACAGGTAATTCGGGTTAAAATAATGGAGCGGCAACACTACCGAGTTTACACTTTCGGCTGTCGTCTATATAATCAATGTGATTTTTTTAGGCAGCAGCTATCAGTCAAAGATGTATTTATTTCTTATATCTGGCACAACAAGAACAAAGAGTTTGTGCCGTTGCAAAGAACTGTAAGTATTAATCCTCATACTGCAGCAAAAACATTAGCAATTCAAGAAGTATTTTTTGCCGTGAAGGAGAGGTTCCATGGTAATATCGCTACATTTAAAGTGAGTGTGTTGGTATTTACCAAAGAATCTACTCACCTACTGCATCATTATTGGTGCTGGTGTGGTAAAACATAAACTGTAGTACGTCAGTAGGAATAAAAGGCGGATTCTGGCGCACAGAGAGATGCCGACAACTGATAAGGGTAACTACATGTGTTTTAACACATGTAAACACGAGTAACCGCTAATGACCGCCGCTAATGACACGTCTAATGGATATGCGTGGTAATACATATATAAACATATGTAACCCGCTAATGACTGCCGGAGATGCCGACAGCTGATAAGATATAATCGACATCGTTTGTTCTGTGTTGCCGCCTCCCGCCGGCTCCCTTTGAGGTCTTAGATACCGCCTGGTCTCGTGTCGCTAGGCCCCGCCACCTCTCTCTTTGTGATCTTACCTAATTGTCTTGAGATGTGCGGTAGGGAATGATTTTCTCCATGCCTGCCGCCCCTCGGCAAATCAATTAGGTAATATTCGTCAAACATCATTGAAAAAAAAGAATTGTCATTTTTGTGACTACTAATGCCCTTGATTAATTAATTGTATATGAATTGACTCGAGCACGAGTGGTAGCGTGTGTATAAGTAGCACGCTCACGAGAACAGTCTGTCATGTAATAAAAACCCTGCAACCTACTGCTGTCTGATGATAACGGTAATGTCCATTAGCTGACAATGTTAGACGCTTTCACCACATTAATAGACTTTAAGATTGCATCCCGGATCTGTATACAGTCATTAGCGAACAATGTCAGTAATTGTTTTCCTAAGTGCTCTGAGAAACCCCAGACACTCAATCTAAATACCTTTTAGCTCGTAGAATTTCCATCACAAACTGTGGAAAAACCCAAGTCTAGACAATTTTTTCCCTGATAATAAATGATTAAGTTTCATAGCTCTTATTTCTTTCAATAAAATATTGCGAATAAAGTATTCAGAATTAAGATTGGCGGAAAGAAATATTACATACGGTATTAAAAATAAATAAGCATGGTGAATACTACATATGTTATTAAAAACAAAATAAATACGGATAACATTATAGTTAAATATTATAAATGTTATTAAAAAATAAATGATTCGGTTAACATTATAGTTGAATACTATATATGTTATTAAAAATAAATACGGTTAACATTATAGGTGAATATTACATAAGTTATTAAAAATAAAAAATGGCCTCGCTGATCAATGAATACAATTAAATATTTTTTATTAATTAATTGTATATGAATTGACTTGCGCATTTTGGTTATTGCGCTGTGTCTCCCTAACGTTTCCAGATCCAGGATCGTTCCAGCTAGTTGCGCGCTTCTGCCATCTTCATTCTAAAGTAGAACAATGAGATAAAAACTAATCAATTCTTTGGAATGCGCAGCGTCATTAGAGTATTGTTCCAAATTATCCGGGATGTCTGGGGTCGAATCCTAGGAGTGATTACAAATTCAGATTCTAATAACTCAGAGACTAATTACGATAAAGACGTCAAATAAAGTTTATTACATTAATGTCATTAGGTAGTTTCTTGTGAATGTATATTTGGGTACCTGGTGTTCTGGGTTCAATCCTTAATTTTTAAATCGTCATTATCTCGGAAACTAAGAAAGCTAGAGGGGTGGACCAAAGCATGATTGATAGCTCATGTGATGGGTAATTAATACTGTATATAATTTTCAATCAGTTGTCGTTATTTCGAATCCCGATCTTTCAATCACTTACTTATTTTTTCTCTATACTCTAGAATATATCACTTAGATTGATGCTGTAACTGCATACAGCACCTTTAAACATATCAAACTAATATTGTAAATAATTTTGTTTCTGGTGTCCTGGGTTCGAATACCGATAAAATGTAATTTAATTGTAAATTTAATAACGCCTAAACTAATTAAGATAGACGCCAAATAAAATTTATTGCGTTTATGTTATTAGGTAGTAGCTTGTGGATGTGTAATTGGATACCTGACGTCCCGGGTTCGATCCTTAATTTTTAAATTACCATTATCTCAGAAACTAGGAGAGGTAGAGGGGTGAACCAAAGCATGATTGATAGCTCCTGTGATGGGTAATTAATACTGTATATAATTTTCAATCAGGTGTCCTTATTTTCGAATCCCGATCTTTCAATCACTTACTTAAGTTTTCTCTATACTCTAGAATATATCACTTAGATTGACGCTGTAACAGCAAACAGTTCTTTTTAACATATCAAACTAATATTGTAGATAATTTTGTTTCTGGTGTCCTGGGTTCGAATACCGATAAAATGTAATTTAATTATAAATTTAATAACTCCTAAACTAATTAAGATAAAGACGCCAAATAAACTTTATTGCGTTTATGTTATTAGATAGTATCTTGTGGGTGTGTAATTAGATACCTGCCGTCCTGGGTTCGATCCTTAATTTTTAAATCAACATTATCTCAGAAACTAAGAGAGGTAGAGGAGTGGACCAAAGCATGATTGATAAGTTCTATACTGGGTGATTAATGCTGTATATAATTGCCAATCAGTTATGCTTGATTCGATTCCCCATCTTTTAATGACTTCCTTAATTTTCCTCTGTACACTAGAATATATCAATTAGATCGATGATGTACCTGCATACAGCTTTTTTTAACATGTTGAGCTAATATCATAAATTATTTTGTTCCTGGTGTTCTGGGTTCGAATACCGATTCAATGAAATTTACTTACAAATTTAATAACTTGTAATCTAATTTAGATAGACATGTCAATGTAAACGCAAACAGAGTATCTAGTCCTTAAATATCGTTATCATGACAAATATTACTTTAAAGTACTCAGATCGAATCCGGAAGGGATGATTTCATATATCTTCAAGCCTATGGATCAGATCAGGTTCTAATAAAGATTAAATGCTTGATGCTGATGTGGGGGAGCTAAAATACATTTATTAGAAGTATTACCGGGTTCGATTTAGAAGCTTAGAATCTGTGTAAGTATGGAAAAATTGCTTTTCTCGTGATTGTAGTGAAATGTAATGGTCTTTCTGTGAGAAGATGGAAAGGAAGAATTGAAAAGGGAATGAAAACATGAGATAATGTAGTATATACATACATTTAACTAAATAAGGAGGAAAATCTTCTACGTTACCTTTTAAGCTTTTACTTTAAGTATTGTGATAATACAGCTGGAATTAACCTTGGTACAATAGGTGGTGGTGGTGGTGGGCTTTGAATTTGAAATATATGTCTGAATGATCGTGTGAGAATACTTCTCTTGCTGGTGTGACAGCATAAGCAGGTAGTTATGAGACGAGTTTATACGTGTTTGATGTTGTCAGACATCCTGTCTCTAGGTGTGACGTCATAAACATCCTGCTTCTGGGCGTAAGGTTATATGGCTGAGATTAATACACGTTGAGCGATCATATACAGCTGGTTATGGAGCGAGTTTATGATTGATCTAAAAGGTTCGTGCTCCCTCTATAAATATGTTATAGGGGAAAGGATGCTCTCCTGAAACATTAGGCATCTAGACAGAAATTGTTCACAGAGCCGGAGACGTCAGGACGGATGGGACAGACTCCAAGTTCAAATCTTTAAACGGTAGGGCCGCCCCCTTTTTGCCTATCATGTCTCCTGAACCACCCTTACAGCTTAACATTACGTTACAATGCCACATAACCAGAACATGGCGAGTGCGAGCATGGAAAAAGGATGCTCTCTGGAAACATTCGTGGAAAAGGATGCTCTCTGGAAACACTTGTCATCCACACAACGGATTGTCCCTAACATTTCCAGATTTCGGACCGTTCAACATCGTGACGCGTCCCTGTCATTTCGACGAAATTTTACCTCCTGAATTAAAGTTTGGTGCTCTGTATAGATCTGCACAACTTGCATTACGCTGTGTGTCCCTAGCGTTTCCAACTCCTGAATCGTTCCAGCTAGTGGACTGCCTCTACCATCTTCATGTCAACGATCTGTTACTCTGAATTAAAGTTTGGTGGTCTGTATAGATCTGTACAACATGCATTACGCTATGTAACAGCCTCATTACGCTATGTAACAACCTGATCACGCTATGTAACAACCTGATCACGCTATGTAACAAGCTGATCACGTTGTGTAACAACCTGATCACGCTATGTAACAAGCTGATCACGTTGTGTAACAACCTGATCACGCTATGTAACAACCTGATCACGTTATGTAACAACCTGATCACGCTATGTAGCAACCTGATCACGTTATGTAACAACCTGATCACGTTATGTAACAACCTGATCACGCTATGTAACAACCTGATCACGCTATGTAACAACTTGCATTACGCTATGTAACAACCTGAGCACGCTATGTAACAGCCTCATCACGCTATGTAACAACCTGATCACGTTGTGTAACAGACTGATCACGCTATGTAACAACCTGATCACGCTATGTAACAACCTGATCACTCTATGTAACAACCTGATCACGCTCTGTAACAACCTGATCACGCTATGTAACAACCTGATCACTCTATGTAACAGACTCATCAAGCTATGTAACAACCTGATCACGCTATGTAACAGACTCATCACGCTATGTAACAACCTGATCACGCTATGTAACAACCTGATCACGCTATGTAACAACCTGATCACGTTGTGTAACAACCTGATCACGCTATGTAACAACCTGATCACGCTATGTAACCATACCACTTTACAAGAACTTTGTTTCCACGTTTAAGTATAACCTTTTCTACTAAACATGTATTAGGATAGTTAGTCTTTTTTAGTTCATGCCCATAAAAGCCACCTTTTATGATTTCACCATTCCTATCCTTTAGTATGTATGTTGTAGGCTTGGTACGGTTCACACGAAATACTTTGAAGATTTCAACGCTCCAGTTAGATTCATAACCCTTTTCAAAATGTCCTTTAAGTTTAGATATCCTGACATAATCACCAACACTAAACTTCCTTGAAGCCTTCTTCTCTCTTCGTTCTTGATTATAATTATACACAGTCAGAAGAAGATCGTTGTTTTTCACTTCATTAGGTTTCATGCGGATAGTTGAATGAAACGTATCATTGTACTTTACAAGGATTCTAGGTAAAAGATCTAGCCACTTGTATGAGCCTTGGGCTAAAAACTCGGTACATCATATTCTTCAAGGTTCGAATTAAACGTTCAACAGCCGCAGCCTTCACATTGGTATAGATGCTGTAGTGGTTAATATTATTCTTAAACATTAATCGTTTAAAGAACTTGTTATAAAATTCTTTGCCGTTATCACTTTGAATATTCCGGGGAGGGACATCCATTTCTTGTAATATATCCTCCATAGCCTTTGCAACATTAACTCCGTCCTTATCCTTTAAGGGTTTTGCATATGCCATTTTAGAGTAAAAGTTGATTGCGATCAGAATGTATTTGAAATTTTTGTTCACTCTTGCATATGGTATCATTTCAATCAAATCAATTTGTAATAAATCATTCATACCTTTGCTGATAATTTTGCGTTGTAAATAGTTCCTCCTCGCCAACCCGTGAAGCTCTCTGGCGATATTCTGTTTGGCGGTCATGCTATAATTTTAGATGCTTTCAACTCCCGGATAATTTCCTCAATCTCTTGAGCGTGACTATTATTACGGGCGTCCCTCGAAGCAATAAGTAACCTCAGTCTATTCACTAATGTGTTAGGATTTCTCCAGAAAACGTAGTCAACCTCCTTATCAGACTTATGCTCCTTCCATGCCAGTCCTAGACCTGAATCTGTATTGAGCAAGGGGCGTATTATATTCTTGTATTTATACGATTTACCAGATTTCAAACGACCGTGTCTGGTGTAACCAGTTCTATGAAGAAAAGTACTTTTCATAATCTTAGCATACGTCTCCAAGTCTTCACTGGTGATGCAGAAATCTGAGGCGTTCGCTTAAAGATGAGCTCCGCCAAACCGGCGGTAGACTCATACGTTTCATCACCTATCAATATTTGATTATTTATAAAATGAATATCTTTATTTCCAAGCATATAACTTCCATCCTGATATCTCACACCGTACAATGTATCAATGCGGTCCTTGTCTTTTGAGCGAACGTGTTGAAGGAAAGTAGAAATACTTGTAGAATCATCATCATCATCATCATTCTTGACTGTCTTCACAGTCAACCCTCGTTGAGTGTCCAAAATATCCTTGAGGGGAGCGGTTACAGGCTTCAAAGCTTCGGACATGACATGCTGAGTCTCAAACCTGAGACCTTTTAGAGCTCTCAGTTTTTCTTTTACAGCCCTGGTATGCTTGGCTACAGACTCTTTAAGTCTTATGCTTTCACTATCCATCTTACAAATGACGTGAAAATAGACGATTACCTTCAATTTATAGTCTGCGCCCAGCTTGAGTTCTCATCGTATCGATAGCCTTAGCTAACATCTCTATCGAAGTTCTCAGTTGCTGGGTTTCTTTCTTATGTTCCTGCGTATGTGTCTTGAACGCTTCAGCAAAGATCGCCGTATTAGCGTAATGGCTTCTGACTGATTCTTCTAGACTCGTCATTTGCTGCACATTAGTTTTGTAAGCGTCCATTATCATATTTACATTTTCCTCCACTTTCTTAAGTTTATCATTGCAGGAATCAGTTTTGAGAGTATTCAAAACCTCTGTCTTTAACTGTCTGACTGTAGCCTCTAAATCTGAAACTCGCTTCATCGCTAACTTTTCTAAATTACTAATTTTCTGATTGCAAAGATTCTGAAGATTTGTTTTTTCTCTATCAAGCTCTGCGGTAACTTGTTTAATAGAGTCCATTACAGAATCCACTCTGTCTTTTATAGAGGTTGTTAGAGTATCCACTTTACTCGTAGTTTTATTCAGATTTGCTGTGATGTCTAGCAGCTTCTCACCTATTTGCATCTCGATTTCCTTTGGCAAGTACCTGTTTAACTGCTGTCGCGTCTCGTTCGATTTCCTAATGATCATAGCTCTAGCATATCTTTTATTTACAGTATCCGTATCTCCGAGAGGAACTGCTATATCAGTGATTCTCTTATTGTCGAATATAATGCTACCATTACCATCTCTCGACTGCGTGCGTGAATTGACATATCCAGTGATGAACTTTTTATTCACAACATCATTATCGTGAACAGGATCTAGCAATACCTTCAATCTAACTTTATCAATCACAATGTTATTTTCCTTATCCCTCTTGAGGATATATCTTGAAATCAATTCATCGATCAGGGTCTTAGCCATAACCTCAACATTGTTAGCAGCTTGCTGAGAGAAATCATGCATCCTAATTTCGAGAGCATCCACATAATTCTTTTTGGAGGCATCATGATTATCTTCAGGATCGTGAACGTTGCACAATCTCTTATTCTTGAATTGATAGTTTCCTTTGACATCTCTATTTATGATAAAACGATCAAACACTCTTCTAACTGGACCAGTTCTCTGAGAACCGAACCTATCGATGCTCATGGTTAACTACGAATGATCATTTTCTTTTTTGTCGAGCTTAATATATACATCAAAACCATTCCTATATCACCCCTCATTCATGTGAAATTCAGGAACTATCACAACAAAGGGTCTTCCTTCTGATACACTCTCCCAAACGTTCTTACATAGATCTTTAAATTCATTGTAGGTCATGTCGGTATTTACATAATCTTCGTAAATGTGCTTTAAGTTTAAATTGTCTTGTCTGAAGAGTATTATCATGTTTGTATTATCGCGAATTAAATGTTTTGGAACTTTAGCATAGGACTGCGCTAGATATACAGAGTCGACATTTCGATGTCTACCCATACTGTAAAAGGATGCTATCTTTTCCTGCTTTTCAGTGATGACGTCATCAAATATAAAGATTGAATTTTCTTCGACTTCAGAAGGATGCAAAACATCATCCCCGTTGTCGAAGGTGTTCACTTCTATACCTTCGATGTTTCCGAGCACTTTAATTAGATATTGGTACTTTGGTTGATAGAGAGACTTTGAATAAATATACGAATTTTCAAAACGTAGTCCATTCTCATGGAGTAGCATATTGAGTAATACGTTTGTTTCCCTGCACTGGAACTCCCTAAAATAAGAGCTCTGACATTAGATGGAAATAACTTGCCATGACGATCACTTCTAAAGTCACTTTCAAAGTCTAATACCTGAATAGGTAGAGAGCAGTGCTGCTTAACAAGCTCCATGTTAACAACTAACTTATAAAAATGTATGTGCGATGTTTATATATTACCGGATGTAAAGTAGTTAATGATTGAATGCAATGATATAAAAGGGCTACTGCATGCAATTACTCGTTTAGTCTATCATGAGAGCTAAGAGAGGGAGGTCGTTGCAGTATAAGCGCGGCTCTGGAATTATTAATTCCATAATTAATTCGCTCCCCTTTGAAGCTCACTTACCTGGATATAGATATTGCGGGCCTGGTACTAAATTGGAAAAACGTCTAAAAAGAGGAGACCCCGGAATTAACCAATTAGACACAGCTTGCAAACAGCACGACCTCGCGTACGCTGAGAATAAGGACACCGCTTCAAGACAAATAGCGGATAAGATTCTTGCAGAGAAGGCTTGGAAACGTGTGCAGTCTTCAGATTCAACTTTTGGTGAAAGGTTAGCTGCAAGGCTAGTAACTGCAATCATGAATGGAAAGGTTGCAGTGGGAGCCGGAAACAGGAAGAAGAAGAAGAGAGGAGGGTTTTTACCCTTGATACCCATCATTGCTGCTTTAGGCGCTGCAGCAGGCGGCGCTGCTCAGATAGCCTCTGCAGTCAATAAAAAAAGGCTGCTGATAGACACTTAGCAGAAGTTGCGAGGCATAACAAGGCGATGGAGACCCGAGGAAAGGGACTCCGGAAGAGAAGGTGTAAGAAGAGGAATAAAGGAGGATTCTTACCTGCAATGCCTCTGATGTCGTCTTTAGCCGCTGCGTCTAAAATAGCAATGTCTTTGAAAAAAAAGAGGATCTAAAGGCGATGGTTTAAAGAAGAAGGCAAAAAACGGAGGAAGAGGATTGTACATATACCGGAGGAAGCCCTAAGTAACGTAGCCATCGAATATTATGCTAAACGTTTAAAAATTCCTTATTTTAGAGGGGTTTATATGATTGACAAACTTCCTTTAAAACCACACTGCAAAGAGAGACTTATTACCAATCTCTATACATCAGATAATGAAGGAACACTGAGACGGTAATTTGTATCACAAATTACTTTAATGTAAATAATTATTTTAATATGAATATGTATTTTTATGTAACATTGATTTCAGGGGTTTAATAATTGTAATTATTATTGGTAAATAATAATATACGGCTCTACTGAAACTGTTAACAATAACACAATACTTTAGCAAGGGGGTGAGTTGTTTATCGTTACCGGGAACCAGGAAGTTACGTAATATTTCGCGCCTTTTCGGTAAAAAAGCTTCCAGAATGTTCTATAAAAATAATATGTATTAGTGGTTTTCATTGGATAGTAAAATAGACGCTAATGTTGGCGCGTTTTATTAGCCAATAGCAGTTCATTTATGATCTTTAGGTGTATCTTAAGGCAAGCCTATAAATAGCCATGCTCGAAGTTGGTCGCCCCGCAGTTATACAAAATTCTCCGTACACTCCACGTCGATTCCGCAGTTCAACAAGATGTCGCCAATCAGTCCTTCATTTTCGTCATAAGTTACACGCAGCAGAAGTACGAGAAATCTTATAAAATATTCTAAAGTTAAATATACAAAGTTGAAGTACGTGAGTTAAAAGTGATAAGAAGTTATTATAAACAGTTTCAGTATGGCGATTATCTAGATAAATCTGTGAAAGTGTTAGTGCACGTGTTCGACAATAAAACATTATAAAACACATTTCTTCACTAGTAATTTTTGGATAAAAGATTCCTTTCCGCTTCACAACCTGTAAGAAAAACATGCCTACCTAGATCAGATAATAGCTAGCCGGTGGAAATTTAAAACTGATACAAATTGCTACGCCAGAGGAATCTACAAACAGAACAAATGAACCAACCAACGTATGACGTCACACAAGATGGCTTCGCGTGAAGAAAACACATATTTGCTCTCGTAAATTGGCTTCCACAACGTGGAGCTAACTATAAGATCTTCAAGATATAATAAGTTACGTAAAACAGAATACGTAAGCTATACCTCCTTCAACACACTGGGTTGCTATAAGGAAAGAAGGTGATGTCGCATACTACTTTGATAGTTTCGGTAATTTGAAGCCGCCTCCTGAGATTGAGAAATATCTACAAGGTGTTAAAATCTACTATAATACACAGAGATACCAGAATTTCGATTCAGTCATCCGTGGGCACTTGTGCTTGCAATTTCTTTTATCCTAGAAGCTGCTTCATCGTCAAGATGAGTTATACAGTTACAGTGAGTGGGTCAGACACTGTTATTTCAACGTATCTATACCCATCTCTACAGCTAGATCCTTCAGGTCATTATGAGATTGCTCTCTTGAATTTTGAAACATTCTATTCAATACCAAATGTCGATGAAAGTAATAATAGATTTCATTATATTCATAATGGTAAACCTGAAACCATTGTCATCCCTCATGGAACCTACGAGATTGCCGATATCAATACATTTCTAAAGAATAAACTAGGATTGAATGATGAAGTCTTCTTCATAAGACCTAACAATAATACAATGAAGGCTGAAATTAAATGTCCTTATACAATAGACTTTTCTAAGGATAGATCTATTGGTTCGCTTCTAGGATTCACAGACACTAAAATAATTCCTGCTGGAGAAGCGCTCGAATCTGACGATCTTGTGAATATATTTAAAGTGAGTATCATACGTGTGGAGTGCAGTATTGCAACACGCTCTTTCATTGACGGTAAAAGCGGACATTCGCTCTACGAGATTTTCCCTTCTGTTCCACCAGGCTATCATATCTCTCAAGAACCTTCGAACCCTATATATTTACCGGTCATAGATACAAACTATATAGACCAGATCACTATTCGAGTGGTAGATCAACACGGAAAGGCGATCAACTTCAGGAACGAAGTTATCACTACAAGACTCCACATAAGACGTAATGGCAATACATTTTAAAAGACATCGCAAATACTATAATAGACGACGTACACAGCGTTCGAAGCATACTACCTCTCGAGCTTCCGAGGAGTTAACACGTGCTAACCGCAAGTTCCTCGAAGGGTTAGGTTACAGGACGCTATAATGGACATCTTAAACGTGACAGAAGTTCCAGCCTTTGACGACAAGATCACCAAGGAGGAGCATATTTTTCTTCCATACAACATCTCCGCTCTGGATGTAAACGATGAAATTAGAATACCATGCCAAGCTGAATATTTGTATACGCTACCTAACAAGAGTTATCTCTACATCGAAGGTGCTCTCACCAAGGTAGATGGATACCCTACTACTACATCGAAGCTCACTAATAATGCTATAACCTTCATGTTTGATGAGATACGTCTAGATATGAATGCTACAACTATAGACAGAACAAGGAATCCAGGAATTACTACAACTATACGAAATTATGTGACTCTCAACCCTATGGAGTCGAATCGGCTGCTGAATGCTGGATGGGCCTATCCTGGTGAAGAAGTTGATATAGTACACGCGACGAATGGAGCTTTCAATGCTGTAGTCCCTCTCTCGATGCTCCTAGGATTTGCTGATGACCACAAGGAGCTTATACTCAACAGCAAGTTTGAATTGATTCTCATAAGATCCAAAGATTCTAGAAACTGTGTCCTGAGTTCGAATGGAGAGGAAGCTAATGTAAAGTTAACTAGAATCGAATGGAGGATGCCTGTAATTCGCCTTTCCGATGTTGAAAGAGTTCACATTCTAAAAATTGTCAAGTCTGATAAACCTCTACACCTTGTCTTTTGATCTATGGATCTTCATACCCAGCCTGCTGTACCACAGACAAGATCTTTCACGTGGAATGTAGCAACAACATCTAAGCTCGAGAAACCTCGCTTCATCATAGTGTGTGCTCAGACTGCCAGATTGGGTGATTATAGCAAGCACAGTTCCGAGTTTGATCATTGCAACATTACTAATTTGAGACTATTCCTCAACAGTGAATGCTACCCCTACCATGATTTGAACTTAGACTTTAAAAATTCAAAGTTTGCTTCACTATATGAAATGTACTGTAAATTTCAAAGTTCCTATTATGAAAGAGATAATTATCCCCGCTTGAAGAGAAAGGATTTTCTTCACAGTGCACCATTATTCGTAATAGACTGTTCTCACCAACCCGAGGAGGTTATAAATGGAGCTGTGAACATCAGAATCGAGATTGAAGCATCTGCAAATATACCAGCTCAGACGTCACTGTACTGCCTGGTTCTACACGACAAAGTATTTACCTACAAACCTCTTTCTCACGTGATGCAAGTACTTATATAATTATGCATATGTTTGGGTGAATGGTTTTTGTAAAGGAATGTACAAGGATAAGTTTTATGAATAATAAATTGAATTCATATATTAAAACACTCTTTTATTGACTTTAGCATACATTTCAAGCATCTTCCTTCTTCCCCTCCTACTCCCTGAAAAACTAATTGCTCCTGACTTGCAGAAATCATTTAAAATATTCAAATGTCTTTCAATATAGGGCAATAGCCGTTTTAGGTTCCTTACACACTCAATGTCTAAAGATATTACATTATTATTTAAACATATATTTATGAAATGAATTGAACGGTCAAAAAATACAATAATATTGTATGCATAAATTACATTGTCACAATATTCATCACACGCAAACTTTTTTCTTGGCGTAGGTAATCTTCAATCATTGAAATGTTTTTGGATATTATATCCCAGTCTGATTTTGTAATATAAACAATTGATTTATCACTTTCACAATTTATGTAGAGGGAGGGAATGCCATAGTATAGTCCAATGTTCACGGAATGGGAGGGGGAGATGCTGACGTCATCAACGCCTGTGATCGATTCTCCATGCTCCTCCGGCGAATGCAGGGTATCTTCAATGAATAAGAAGACCCTAGGACCCTCGTTGAGGATTCTCCTCTTACACCTCCTCTTCTGCTTTCTCTTCCCAGTCTCGTTCTGCCTCTTCCTTGCTCCCTCCTCACACCCCGAGGCTGTTACATAGCATAATGCATGTTGTACAGATCTATACAGACCACCAAACTTTAATTCAGAGTAACAGATCGTTGACATGAAGATGGTAGAGGCAGTCCACTAGCTGGAACGATTCAGGAGCTGGAAACGCTAGGGACACACAGCGTAATGCAAGTTGTGCAGATCTATACAGAGCACCAAACTTTAATTCAGGAGGTAAAATTTCGTCGAAATGACAGGGACGCGTCACGATGTCGAACGGTCCGAAATCTGGAAATGTCAGGGACAATCCGTTGTGTGGATGACGAGTGTTTCCAGAGAGCATCCTTTTCCACGAATGTTTCCAGAGAGCATCCTTTCTCCATGCTCGCACTCGCCATGTTCTGGTTACGTGGCATTGTAACGTAATGTTAAGCTGTAAGGGTGGTTCAGGAGACATGATAGGCAAAAAGGGGGCGGCCCTACCGTTTAAAGATTTGAACTTGGAGTCTGTCCCATCCGTCCTGACGTCTCCGGCTCTGTGAACAATTTCTGTCTAGATGCCTAATGTTTCAGGAGAGCATCCTTTCCCCTATAACATATTTATAGAGGGAGCACGAACCTTTTAGATCAATCATAAACTCGCTCCATAACCAGCTGTATATGATCGCTCAACGTGTATTAATCTCAGCCATATAACCTTACGCCCAGAAGCAGGATGTTTATGACGTCACACCTAGAGACAGGATGTCTGACAACATCAAACACGTATAAACTCGTCTCATAACTACCTGCTTATGCTGTCACACCAGCAAGAGAAGTATTCTCACACGCTCATTCAGACATATATTTCAAATTCAAAGCCCACCATCACCACCACCTATTGTACCAAGGTTAATTCCAGCTGTATTATCACAATACTTAAAGTAAAAGCTTAAAAGGTAACGTAGAAGATTTTCCTCCTTATTTAGTTAAATGTATGTATATACTACATTATCTCATGTTTTCATTCCCTTTTCAATTCTTCCTTTCCATCTTCTCACAGAAAGACCATTACATTTCACTACAATCACGAGAAAAGCAATTTTTCCATACTTACACAGATTCTAAGCTTCTAAATCGAACCCGGTAATACCTCTAATAAATGTATTTTAGCTCCCCCACATCAGCATCAAGCATTTAATCTTTATTAGAACCTGATCTGATCCATAGGCTTGAAGATATATGAAATCATCCCTTCCGGATTCGATCTGAGTACTTTAAAGTAATATTTGTCATGATAACGATATTTAAGGACTAGATACTCTGTTTGCGTTTACATTGACATGTCTATCTAAATTAGATTACAAGTTATTAAATTTATAAGTAAATTTCATTGAATCGGTATTCGAAACCAGAACACCAGGAACAAAATAATTTATGATATTAGCTCAACATGTTAAAAAAGCTGTATGCAGGTACATCATCGATCTAATTGATATATTCTAGTGTACAGAGGAAAATTAAGGAAGTCATTAAAAGATGGGGAATCGAATCAAGCACAACTGATTGGCAATTATATACAGCATTAATCACCCAGTATAGAACTTATCAATCATGCTTTGGTCCACTCCTCTACCTCTCTTAGTTTCTGAGATAATGGTGATTTAAAAATTAAGGATCGAACCCAGGACGGCAGGTATCTAATTACACACCCACAAGATACTATCTAATAACATAAACGCAATAAAGTTTATTTGGCGTCTTTATCTTAATTAGTTTAGGAGTTATTAAAGTTATAATTAAATTACATTTTATCGGTATTCGAACCCAGGACACCAGAAACAAAATTATTTACAATATTAGTTTGATATGTTAAAAAGAACTGTGTGCTGTTACAGCGTCAATCTAAGTGATATATTCTAGAGTATAGAGAAAAATTAAGTAAGTGATTGAAAGATCGGGATTCGAAAATAAGGACACCTGATTGAAAATTATATACAGTATTAATTAACCATCACAGGAGCTATCAATCATGCTTTGGTTCACCCCTCTACCTCTCCTAGTTTATAAGATAATGGTAATTTAAAAGTTAAGGATCGAACCCGGGACGTCAGGTATCTAATTACACATCCACAAGCTACTACCTAATAACATAAACGCAATAAATTTTATTTGGCGTCTATCTTAATTAGTTTAGTCGTTATTAAATTTATAATTAAATTACATTTTATCGGTATTCGAACCCAGGACACCAGAAACAAAATTATTTACAATATTAGTTTGATATGTTTAAAGGTGCTGTATGCAGTTACAGCATCAATCTAAGTGATATATTCTAGAGTATAGAGAAAAAAATAAGTAAGTGATTGAAAGATCGGGATTCAAAATAACGACAACTGATTGAAAATTATATACAGTATTAATTACCCATCACATGAGCTATCAATCATGCTTTGGTCCACCCCTCTAGCTTTCTTAGTTTCCGAGATAATGACGATTTAAAAATTAAGGATTGAACCCAGAACACCAGGTACCCAAATATACATTCACAAGAAACTACCTAATGACATTAATGTATTAAACTTTATTTGACGTCTTTATCGTAATTAGTCTCTGAGTTATTAGAATCTGAATTTGTAATCACTCCTAGGATTCGACCCCAGGCATCCCGGATAACTTGGAACAATACTCTAATGACGCTGCGCATTCCAAAGAATTGATTAGTTTTTATCTCATTGTTCTACTTTAGAATGAAGATGGTAGAAGCGCGCAACTTTACTTTAGAAGGTAGATGGCAGAAGCGCGCAACTAGCTGGAACGATCCTGGATCTGGAAACGTTAGGGAGACGCAGCGCAATAACCAAAATGCGCAAGTCAATTCATATACAAATAATTAATAAAAGTATTTATTTGTATTCATTGATCAGCGAGGCCATTTTTTATTTTTAATAACTTATGTAATATTCACCTATAATGTTAACCGTATTTATTTTTTAATAACATGTATAGTATTCAACTATAATGTTAACCGAATCATTTATGTTTTTAATAACATTTATAATATTTAACTATAATGTTATCCGTATTTATTTTATTTTTAATAACATATGTAGTATTCACCACGCTTATTTATTTTTAATACCGTATGTAATATTTCTTTCCGCCAATCTGAATTCTGAATACTTTATTCGCAATATTTTATTGAAAGAAATAAGAGCTATGAAACTTAGTCATTAATTATCAGGGAAAAAATTGTCTAGACTTGGGTTTTTCCGCAGTTTGTGATGGAAATTCTACGAGCTAAAAGGTATTTACATTGAGTGTGCGGGTTTTTCAGAGCACTTAGGAAAACAATTACTGACATTGTTCGCTAATGTCTGTATACAGATCCGGGATGCAATCTTAAAGGCTATTAATGTGGTGAAAGCGTCTAACATTGTCAGCTAATGGACATTACCGTTATCCTCAGACAGCAGTAGGTTGCAGGGTTTTCATTACATGACAGACTGTTCTCGTGAGCGTGCTACTTATACACACGCTACCACTTGCGCTCGAGTCAATTCATATACAATTAATTAATCAAGGGCATTAATAGTCATAAAAATGACAATTCTTTTTTTTTCAATAATGTTTGACGAAAATTACCTAATTGATTTGCCGAGGGGCGGCAGGCATGGAGAAAATCATTCCCTACCGCACATCTCAAGACAATTAGGTAAGATCACAAAGAGAGAGGTGGCGGGGCCTAGCGACACGAGACCAGGCGGTATCTAAGACCTCAAAGGGAGCCGGCGGGAGGCGGCAACACAGAACAAGCGATGTCGATTATATCTTATCAACTGTCGGCATCTCCGGCGGTCATTAGCGGGTTACATATGTTTACATACGTATTACCACACATATCCATTAGACGTGTCATTAGCGGCGGTCATTAGTGGGTTTCACGTGTTTACATGCGTTAAAACACATGTAATTACCCTTATCAGTTGTCGGCATCTCTCTGTGCGCCAGAATCCGCCTTTTATTTCTACTTACGTCGTAAAATTCCCATTTTGTTTTATACTTGTCTTGCACCACTTCCAGATTTCCCTGCCTTCATTTTCTTCCTTTCGTTGGTGAACTGGATTCTCAACCTGTGGATTTTTACTTTAATTTCCTCTGCTGACGTGTAGAACTCTATTTCTATATCATGTAATGCATTTTGTCGCTTTTGTTTATTTCTGTAATCCGCAGTGTCTACTCTCCACAAGCAATCTTTGGTCTCAATCAGTTCAATAAACGCTTTTGTCATTTCCCTCGTCCATTTATTGTTAAGGACATTATTAGCTATGAAGAAATAAATTGTCATCGTACTGCAATAAATTGTTTGTATTGTTTAGGAAATAAAATGCACGTAGCTGTCTTAATTCCGTATTTAGTGTTAACACAAATTATAACCCTTGTACCTACCTTTCAAACAGCTATTTATTATCACAGCAGACGACATAACAAAGTTGCACGGAATACGGCACAGAAGTTTTTTAAACTATTCAAGCCACTTTCAGATGGCGCAACTTTCTTTTTTTCGCTGCGTACACGAAGCAACTTCCTAAGTTGCACGCCACTTTAGAAGTTGCGCTGAATTTGAGTTGCGCGTGCAATTTTCCTACTTGCTTGGCAGTTTACACGATGCAACTCCACTTTTGTTGCGCAGTTCGAAGTTGCAAGCCATTTAAGTTGCATCGTGGACGAGTACCTTTAGGTTAGGCCGTTTTTCGCTTAAGTCTAGAATACCGCGGCATGGCTATATGCCGTTTATGCACTATAACATGTGTGTCTGTCTTTTGTGAAGATAGTCACTGACGAATGCAAGTGTAGAGTTAACGCTAGTGTAAAACAGTGCGGTAGAAAGGGTACGTAATTCTATTTATAAAACCTAAGGTTTCTGATTCACGAGAGTTTAGGTTAGGGTTAGTTTTTTTTCCTTCTTTGAACAGCTTAGGTTCATTAGCAGTCAGTAGCTACATCAAAGCGTTCATTAATGATGGTTATGATTACCTCCAAAACCCCAACTTTCCACGTTATCTCGGTTTAGGGGAAGAATGACACAAGTTCATGCCGTAGTATTCTAGACTTTTTCGAATTCACGCAAGGTTAGCCTTAGGTTAGGGTCTTTTTTACATAGCTTAGGTTTCTGAATTCACACAAGGCTAGCCTTAGGTTAGGTCTTTCTTTTTTATATAAGCTTAGGTTTCTGAATTCACGCAAGGTTAGCCTTAGGTTAGGTTTTTTTTATACAAGCTTACGTTTCTGAATTCACACAAGGTTAGCCTTAGGTTAGGTTTTTTTAATATAAGCTTAGGTTTCTTAATTCACGCAAGGTTAGCCTTAGGATAGGTGTTTTTATATAAGCTTACGTTTCTGAATTCACGCAAGGTTAGCCTTAGGATAGTTTTATATATATATATATATATATATATATATATGTTAGGTTTTTTTTATATAAGATCAGGTTTCTGAAAAACCTAACCTAAGGCTAACCTTGCGTAAATTCAGAAACGTAAGCTTATATAAAAAAAGCCTAACCTAAGGCTAACCTTGCGTGAATTCAGAAACCTAAGCTTATATAAAAAAAACCTAACCTAAGGCTAACCTTGCGTAAATTCAGAAACGTAAGCTTATATAAAAAAAACCTATCCTAAGGCTAACCTTGCGTAAATTCAGAAACGTAAGCTTATATAAAAAAAACTAACCTAAGGCTAACCTTGCGTAAATTCAGAAACGTAAGCTTATATAAAAAAAACCTAACCTAAGGCTAACCTTGCGTAAATTCAGAAACGTAAGCTTGTATATATATATATATATAAAACGGAAACCGAGAGAGTTGGGGATATAGTTTTCCGCCTTTGGCGGCATTACTTATTGATATGTTGCCAGCATCGCTTTAAAGCCAGAGAATGACATACAGTTCCATCTGTATGACATACAGTGACATCTGTTGGACATACAAGATATCACTTCCATGGCTAATGTGGGCGCAAGAAAGGCAACTTACCCATAGTTGGTGGTTACCGTTGAATATTTTTAACATTAAGGTAACATAAGAACACTAAGCAAAGTTACCCTATGATTGGAGACACTTTGACCAGTGCATTAATTTTCACTTTAATGCATGCTAATTTCAAAGATGCTCAAAGTTAGACTTTAATAAGTAAACTCTGACAGAAAAAATGAACACTTGGGTAGCCGAACACTTTAATATAGCTATCTTTGCAAACAGCGTTTAAGAAAGACGGCTAAGAAAGTATGTTTGACCTAAATGTGATATGTTCAGTACTAGAGACAATGTCTACTTTCGATGTCTAAACAACACACATTTTCTAAATGCAAACATGGTTACCAACTGTACACAAAAGAATTAGCAAGTTTCCAGAGCCATCTGTTGAGTTAAAAAGCTACCAGATGAAATATTATGGATACAACTGAATGCATTTGGAAGTAGTAGATCTTAATGATTTTTTTGGTTTTATTTCTAATCAAAGTAAACCCGGCCTACTGTGGTGTGATAACGGTTGGCATTGCTGATTGATGCTAGTATAGCTCGCGCATTCGTTCTTGAACAGCGACCTTGATCTATTAATAGCGCAGTTTTGTTGCTGGGAGTACCAATTTGCTAGTGGAATGAAGCCCAACTGCTCTGTCAAGAGCTAAGGTTCAAAGTTCATAGTTCACCGCACTTACTATAGACATGCTAAACCAATCAAGTTTCAGTCCTTGGCAGCACGAGTGGAAATGACTGGGAAGGGAAGCTTCCGTCCTCCCCTCTCTCTCTGTAAGATTGGGCATCCCTGTACTAATGTATTAATAGTTGGTATCCCTGGTTAATGTGAGGTATAGCTCGCGCATTCGTTCTTGAACAGTGAATTTGATCCAGAAAACAGCGAGTCGGGACCTAACCTTCTTTCTCCTGTATTCAACCAACTTATCATTCATATTATTGATGCAATACCCAGTGTGAATCTTCTGCCTCCGAGTACACGGGCATTAAGTAGACGAACTTCTTTTTCTGCCGCCTCTGGTTATTTTACTCTTCCGCCAGTTTGCAGCACTTTGCCTCTCTCGTTCTTCATGCCCTTCACAACTGAAATCTACCAACATTGGAGTTAAAACACGCAGTAAAACAAGGTCCTGTGGTTTCGAAATTTAACCTGAGGATTGGTCAAGACCCATAGGTTATTGTATATGAACGGGATTCACATAAGCGGTTCTCCGGATTACACTTGCACGATTGGGTTGGTAGCTGCTTCTGCGCATGCGCAGTACTAACAAGATGGAGTCCTTTGTTGACATTTCCCGACGATTTTGCTATAAAGGAAGCTGTCTTAAAAGACGATGGCGGGTTACGTGCGTACGTCTTGTAAACCCCTATTTTAACTATTTCCATTATTTTCGTCTCTTTTCTTTTTGTGAAATATGCAACAGCTTAGCCTTAAAGTATTGCCATATGGATGTTATTGTGCTTTTGCGTGTGTTGAGATGTCTCCTGTAATTTCAAAGTTAAAAGGAAAAGGACCTCATTGTCAAACTTGTGAGGTGATTGCTAAGGAAGGAAGGAAGAAGCCATGCATAAAGATTAGTGCACTCCTGAGCTTGTCAAAAAAGAAAGAAAGAAAAGATGCAGCCACTGGCATCTCGCACAGTTATGTTTGAAAAATGTTCCAATAACATAAAGAGGAGGCAGTATCTTTTGCAACTCCTGGAACTAAGTATAAAGCCCCGAAAAAATTAACAGAAATTGACATTTTCACAATTGTGTAATTCCGTGCATCACGAGTTCTACGCCCAAGAAAACACTGCACCAACAATAAGAAGACCTGCAGAAACTACGTAATACAGTAAATTTTCAAGGCAGATCTACAAGCCTTCGTATCATAATAGCATAGCGCATAGGAGAAGTGTGCACAGTCCCAAATTTGCGTGCCCACCGCCTAGATGGCACCGCTGCTGCTTGCGACGGAACGAAACCATACATGTACTGCTATAACAACGTATTATAAATGAATACTAACTTAGGCTTCTGAAGACTTCAGCTGCTGAAAATCTTTAAATACTTCCGAGAATATTATGCTGCCTTAGGCAAAGTGATCTGCTTCCTTATTTCTTTAGTAGGTACGGAAGAAGAATCGGCATTTCAAGTAATGAAATTACAAGCTTAGGCAGAAGGCACAATCACAAGTTCTTCACAGCAACCTAACCGCGACAACTTCACTTGAATCTCAGTCCAGGCATTCCAAAAGTATATTGCCCAAGAAACTGTGTGCACCGGATAGCTTTCCAGAAACAACCTTTTCCACACATAATAGAATGTCGTCAACACTTCTTGATGCATACTTGAGATATGACCGCCCTTGCCAGAATATAATTATTTAATTGGTATTAGAGAAGCAGGCACATTTTTTTGATTTGGGGCGGAGAAGGGTGGAACACAGCTTACATGTAATTTTTAATGCAAGTCGTACAATGCATCCCGCTAAATAATAAACCAAAATTTCTTTTCCAGCGCTAATTTCAGCTATGTTCGGCACATCGTTTTTCCAATCTGGAATATGAATTTCACTGCGAACAATCTAAATTTTGTCTGCAATTTGTGCCTTTATGGCAAATTTTTTATTTGCAGTTAATTTTTTAAGGGAATGCATTTTGTTTACAAAAGAGGTGAGAGGAGGTTCAGATTTGTATTCACAATTCCCACTTTTAAATATAGCAGGTATATAGATTGAAGCATGTGTAGCTGATGAAAGTCAACAGTGGACTGATGATCAAACCTATCTGCACTTCCCGAGTATAACTTCATCGATAATTAGCACGTTCCTTCTTTCCTTTTTGATTAAAAAATCTCCTATTGTATTTGTGGCATAGTAGTTGTTGCCATAAGGACGTTTAAGAAGCCTTACCAATTTTCTTAAGTCAGCTTCCGAGGAGAGCGGGAACAAAATAATGGCTTAAAGAGTGTCTGTAACATTTGGATTTTATTTCCAAAAATAGACAATCCAGGGAAAATTCATCATACTCCATCCCTGTTTCATTTTTTGACATTGACATTCTTAACATTGTATTTGCTATATATACAGGATGAATCAGCTAAAACTTGCACCGCAAATATTTCGGAAAATGGGAAGTGCTATTGACGTGCAGTTTTCACAGCATTGATTGGTAGTCAGGGACTCGTACATTTAGCCTATAAACAGATTTTAATAATACTGAGAAAGTGTATTTTTTGAGGAAACATACAATTTTTTAAATGGAACAATGCCTACTTAAATCAACAGAATAAAGGTAGGGGTAAATTAAAATGTCAGTGGCGTTTGTTGCAAAATTATAGTGCGAGTGGTTTAGGAGAAATCTTATTTTGAAACTTTTACGCACCGACACTTGTACAACCTGTGGTAGCACAAACTAAAGAAAACCAAAAGGAAATTATAATATTTCTGTGGATTCTTACAAGTAAAGAGAACATAGCCCTTCAAAGGTTGTATTCAAAATCACCACCGGCAGCTTCAATACACGCTTCCAACCTATTGAAACACTGCTGCACACGTTCTAGCATTCAGCGGAAATTTCAGAGCAGGCAGCAGTAATACATCGTTTATATCGTCTGGTGTAGTTGGTACATCCTTGTAAACAGTGTCTTTCAGCCTTCGCACAGAAAAAACTCTAAAGAGGTCAGATCCGCTGAACGGGCCGGCCAAGGTACAGGTCCTCTTCGTCCAATCCAACGATTTGGAGACAATCCGTTAAGAGAAGCTGTAGTACTTCGTGCACTATGGGCTGGACAGCCATCATGTTGGTACCACAGGTTCTTCCTAGTCTGTAAAGGAACGTCTTCTAGCATCTGTGGCAGATGGTCTGTCAGGAGGCTGCGATACTTGTGCGAGTTCATTGTTCCTTCTATAAACAAAGGGCCTATGAGGTGATGGTTCACTATACCACACCACACGTTTAAACTCCATGGACGCTGACGTTCCACCTGACGAAGTCAACGGGAATTGTCAACAGGCCAGTAGTGCATGTTTCTGCGGTTTACCTAGCCAATGATTAGTAAATGTTGCCTCATCACCAAACAAGATACATGATGAATCTAGAGTATCATGTCTTAATGCCCATGTACAAAAGTTAACACGATTCTCAAAATCGTTTCCATGCAGCTCTTGATGGAGAGATGTGATATGGATGGAACCTATGTCGATGGAGAATGCGCAATACATTTGCCTGACTTATGCCACGTTCACGTGCGATTGTGCAGATCTACTGCAACGGCAGCCAAAACATTAATTTCTGCCTCTTCTCCAGGTTTATAGGTGTTACAGCACCACTTGACGTAATTGGTTGATAAATAATTGCCGAGATGGTTGACGTCTATTGGGATACGTTTTTGCATACACCGTACAGGAACGTACTGCATTCTTCCTATACTCTACATACACCATGAGCATGGCTAGTAAACCCCATCTTCCACTCACGACTTACTGCTTGAACTGTCACAATGAACATAAAACACAACGCAAACAAACATAACAATATCGTACCTAGCAACTAAGCAGGGTCATGGGACAAACAATTGTCGGGGTGGAAACTTTTCAAAATGCGATTTCTCGTAAACCACTTGCACTAGAATCTTGCAGCAAAGACTATTGACATTCTAATTTACCCTGCCTTTATTCTGTTGATGTAACTAGGCATTGTTCAGTCTAAAAAGTTGTATGTTTGCTCAAGAAATACACTTTCTCAGTATTTTTAAAATCTGTTTATAGGCTAAATGTACCAGCTCCTGGCTACCAATCATTGCTGGGAAAATTCCACATCAATAGCACTTTCCATTTCCGAAATATTTGCAGTGCAAGTTTTAGGTGAGTCACCCTGTATGTATATACAGAGTGGGCTAAGAGATGTAAGCCACAAATCGCCTTGAATGTCATAATAAAATTTCTTTACTGGTTCTTTAATTTACTCAACACAGCGATCATCTCCATGGCATCTTTTTCAGTTCTCAAGTTCGATGAACTACTACAATGCAGGCTCGTTTGCATTGCTGACTGCAATTAAAGGGGGATATTGTTAAACGCAATTTTATCCACCAGCAGTGCGTGTCATTTCACCGGAGACTTGCGTTTCTTAATTTTGCCTTTGAAGTACTTGGGCAAATTAAGAAACATGTGCGGAACTGCATCTGGCTTTAGTTTCCATACTGTTTCTCCGTTTACTACACGGGCATCAGCTGTTATTAAACAGTTAGTGGAAAAGCGAATTTCACACACAACAGTAAGCCCCGGATTCTTAGGTTCTGACCTATTTTATTCCTGACCTCCTACACTCCAAACTTCGGTTTATTTTAATGTTTTAGTTTCCAACGAGTAATTTACTTCAATTTTATAGAGCCTAAATTGACCTAATTTTACGTTAGGACCTAATAAAACCTATTTTTCGGGATAGAACCTAAAAGTGCCTAATTCGGTTATTTAAGCAAATAAGAGTAATTTATGAATATAAAAGTATTTTTAAAACGAAGGGAGACCGTTCGAATAAGGAAACTATTAAATAATTAGATTATGAAATCTTGCGCAATACCGTACAATAATAAACTTTAATTAAACCGTCCGCCACAATAATAAACTAATTAAAACGTTCGCCGCCTTCAGTTATCATTTTCTAGCTATTGTCGAAAGAGGTGGTCAGTGGCGCGCGGCATTTCTGAAACGTGTGATGTTTACATGCCGCAACAATAGGTGAAAACTAGAGGCAAAGATTTTAATAGCGCTGTTGAGTAGTATGCATTATTGCTTCTTCCGTTATAGGGAGTTTCTAACGCGACATTTTTTAAATTCAGTGGCAAAATATTCAGTCTTCTTGCTACTGCTGAGGACAGCAGTCGTTTGCACCATGCCCAAAAGCAAATCATCAAGAAGTTCTCTGCTCCACGAGTGGATCTTGGTCGACAAAAGCTTTTCTCCAGATGGAAAGGTTATTTATTGTAACGCATGTCAGAAGCAGGTAGGAATAATTTCTTGTGTTTTTCGTATTTTGGTAAGTCTACACCCTGCTATTTTTTTAAATAATACTGGAGTGCAACTTAAAGTATGCTCTCTTTAGACTCCATCACACATCCGAAATTATTTAATACTTATTTGCCGGCGGTGGGTATTTAAACTGACTAATGTTTACTTTCCCTACTACGTATAGTAAGTAGGGGAAGTTATTGTATTCCACCCAAAAATTCGATACCGAGATTTCACCGGAAATACATGTTTTGAGATCCACTGAATCCAAAAAAAGCATTTTTGGAACCATGTCAGTGTGTCTGTCTGTGAACAGCATAACTCAGAAACGAACAGTCGGATAAACACCAAACTTGGTATTTAGGTTCATATCTTCCAAGGATGCGACACGAAGGTTTTCGAGAAAATCCCCCCACCCCAGATTACCCTTTACATGGAAGATTTTTCGAAAATTTTAATTTTCTCAAAAATGGCTCTAACGATTTTGATTAAAATATATGTCTAAGATATTTTTATAACAAATAAAATGTATATCTTGAATTTTCTGGGAATGTCTCCAAAAGTATTCTTTATTGTGAACGACTTTTCCATAACTGGTAAACCATAAGAGATAGACAAAATTTTACTACACAAAAAATCTGATGTGTTACACTCACATGACTTTCTCTACTCTTGTACAAACTATTTATACAAACGCTTATTCTCCATATGCTTCATGTTAATCGAGATATCGAGATGTCAATCTTATTGGTAATTTTCATGTAGATGCAAGGGGAATATGCTAGGTTTAAAGCGATAGTCAAATATTTTAACGCTGGTTGCTATGTGGTGCATTCCATTCTCTTTACATGTCCAGGACATAAAAAATCTGATGTGTTACACACACATGACTTTCTCTACTCTTGTACAATATATTTTTACAAACGCCTATTCTCCATATGCTTCATATTAATCGAGATATCGAGATGTCAATCTTATTTGTAATTTTCTTGTAGATGCAAGGGGAATATGGTAGCTTTTAAGCGATAGTCAAATATTTTATCGCTGGTTGCTATGTGGCGCATTCCATTCTTTTTGCATGTCCAGGACATAAAAAAATCTGATGTGTTACACTCACATGACTTTCTCTACTCTTGTACAATCTAATTTTACAAACGCCTATTCTCCATATGCTTCATTTTAATCGAGATATCGAGATGTCAATCTTATTGGTAATTTTCTTGTAGATGCAAGGGAAATATGGTAGCTTTTAAGCGATAGTCAAATATTTTAACGCTGGTTGCTATGTGGCGCATTCCATTCTCTTTGCATGTCCAGGACATAAAAAAAATGAATAACGCATTTGAGAAAAAGTATAAGTATTGGAAAATTTAAGGAAATAACAAGCAATATCTCGAAAACCGTTCACTCAACAAAAGAAATGTATATGACATAAGTTGTGTATTTTAACGCGATCTACATTTTTTGTGTAGTAAAATTTTGTTTATCTCTTATGGTTTACCAGTTATGCAAAAGTCGTTCACAATGAAGAATACTTTTGGAGACATTCCCAGAAAATTCGAGATATACATTTCATTTCTCATGACATTATCTTAAACATATGATATTTTCATCAAAATCCTTAGAGCCATTTTTGAGAAAATTAAAATTTTCGAAAAATCTTCCATGTAAAGGGTAGTCTGGGGTGGGGGGATTTTCTTGAAAACCTTCGTGTCGCATCTCTGGAAGATACTGAACCTAAATACCAAGTTTGGTGCTTATCCGACTGTTCGTTTTTGAGTTATGCTGTTCACAGACACACAGACACACACACAGACACACACACACACACAGACACACACACAGACACACACACGGACATGTTTCCAAAAATGCTTTTTTTGGATTCAGGAGGTCTCAAAACATGTATTTCCGGTGAAATCTCGGTGTCGAATTTTTGGGTGGAATGCAATACTTCCCCTACTTACTATACGTAGTAGAGAAAGTAAAAATGAATAACGAATTTGAGAAAAAGTATTAAGTATTGGAAAATTTAAGGAAATAACAAGCAATATCTCGAAAACGGTTCACTCAACAAAAAAATGTATATGACATAAGTTGTGTATTTTAACGCGATCTACATGTTTTGTGTAGTAAAAGTTTGTCATCTCTTATGGTTTACCAGTTATGCAAAAGTCGTTCATAATGAAGAATACTTTTGGAGAAATTCCCAGAAATTTCGAGATATACATTTCATTTCTCATGACATTATCTTAAACACATGATATTTTCATCAAAATCGTTAGAACCATTTTTGAGAAAATTAAAATTTTCGAAAAATGTTCCATGTAAAGGGTAGTCTGGGTGGGGGGATTTTCTTGAAAATCTTCGTGTCGCATCTCTGGAAGATACTGAACGCAAATACCCAGTTTGGTGTTTATCCGACTGTTAGTTTTTGAGTTATGCTGTTCACAGACACACACACACACAGACACACACACGGACATGTTTCCAAAAATGCTTTTTTTGGATTCAGGAGGTCTCAAAACATGTATTTCCGGTGAAATCTCGGTATCGAATTTTTGGGTGGAATGCAATACTTCCCCTACTTACTATACGTAGTAGAGAAAGAAGAAAAACGAATAACGAATTTGAGAAAAAGTATAAGTATTGGAAAATTTAAGGGAATAACAAGCAATATCTCGAAAACGGTTCACTCAACAAAAGAAATGTTTATGACATAAATTGTGTATTTTAACGCGATCTACATTTTTTGTGTAGTAAAATTTTGTCTATCTCTTATGGTTTACCAGTTATGCAAAAGTCGTTCATAATGAAGAATACTTTTGGAGACATTCCCAGAAATTTCGAGATATACATTTCATTTCTCATGACATTATCTTAAACACATGATATGTTCATCCAAATCGTTAGAGCCATTTTTGAGAAAATTAAAATTTTCTAAAAATGTTCCATGTAAAGGGTAGTTTGGGGTGGGGGAATTTTCTTGAAAATCTTCGTGTCGCATCTCTGGAAGATACTGAACGTAAATACCAAGTTTGGTGTTTATCCGACTGTTAGTTTTTGAGTTATGCTGTTCACAGACACACACACACAGACACACACACGGACATGTTTCCAAAAATGCATTTTTGGATTCAGGAGGTCTCAAAACATGTATTTCCGGTGAAATCTCGGTATCGAATTTTTGGGTGGAATGCAATATTTCCCCTACTTACTATACGTAGTAGAGAAAGTAGAAAAACGAATAACGAATTTGAGAAAAAAGTATAAGTATTGGAAAATTTAAGGGAATAACAAGCAATATCTCGAAAACGGTTCACTCAACAAAAGAAATGTTTATGACATAAATTGTGTATTTTAACGCGATCTACATTTTTTGTGTAGTAAAATTTTGTCTATCTCTTATGGTTTACCAGTTATGCAAAAGTCGTTCACAATGAAGAATACTTTTGGTGACATTCCCAGAAAATTCGAGATATACATTTCATTTTTCATGACAATATCTTAAAGATATAATATTTTAATCAATATCGTTAGAGCCATTATTGAGAAAATTAAAATTTTCGAAAAATGTTCCATGTAAAGGGTAGTCTGGGGTAGGGGGATTTTCTTGAAAACCTTCGTGTCGCATCTCTGGAGGATACTGAACCTAAATACCAAGTTTGGTGTTTATACGACTGTTCGTTTCTGAGTTATGCTGTTCACAGACACACAGACAGACACACACACGGACATGTTTCCAAAAATGCTTTTTTTTGGATTCAGCGAGTCTCAAAACATGTATTTCCGGTGAAATCTCGGTATCGAATTTTTGGGTGGAATGCAATACTTCCCCTACTTACTATACGTAGTAGAGAAACTAAAACTGTAGATCGCGTTAAAATACACAAGTTGTGTCATATACATTTTTACTTTCTCTACTACGTATAGTAAGTAGGGGAAGTATTGTATTCCACCCAAAATTTCGATACCGAGATTTCACCGGAAATACATGTTTTGAGACTCACTGAATCCAAAAAAAGCATTTTTGGAAACATGTCCGTGTGTGTGTCTGTCTGTGTGTCTGTGAACAGCATAACTCAAAAACGAAGAGTCGGATAAACACCAAACTTGGTATTTAGGTTCAGTATCTTCCAGAGATGCGACACGAAGGTTTTCAAGGAAATCCCCCCACCCCAGACTACCCTTTAGATGGAACATTTTCGAAAATTTTAATTTTCTCAAAAACGGCTCTAACGATTTTGATTAAAATATCATATGTTTAAGATATTGTCATGATAATTGAAATTTATATCTCAAATTTTCTGGGAATGTCTCCAAAAGTATTCTTCATTATGAACGACTTTTTCATAACTTGTAAACCATAAGAGATAGACAAAATTTTACTACACAAAAAATGTAGATCGCGTTAAAATACACAATTTAGGTCATATACATTTCTTTTGTTGAGTGAAGCGTTTGCGAGATATTGCTTGTTATTCCCTTAAATTTTCCAATACTTATACTTTTTCTCAACTTCGTTATTCATTTCTTACTTTCTCTACTACGTATAGTAAGTAGGGGAAGTATTGCATTCCACCCAAAAATTCGATACCGAGATTTCACCGGAAATACATGTTTTGAGACCTCCTGATTCCAAAAAAAGCATTTTTGGAAACATGTCCGTGTGTGTGTGTTGTCTGTGTGTCTGTGAACAGCATAACTCAAAAACGAACAGACGGATAAACACCAAACTTGGTATTTAGGTTCAGTATCTTCCAGAGATGCGACACGAAGGTTTTCAAGAAAATCCCCCCCCAGACTACCCTTTACATGGAACATTTTTCTAAAATTTTAATTTTCTCAAAAATGGCTCTAACGATTTTGATGAAAATATCATATGATTAAGACAATGTCATGAGAAATGAAATGTTTATCTCGAAATTTCTGGGAATGTCTCCAAAAGTATTCTTCATTGTGAACGACTTTTGCATAACTGGTAACCCATAAGAGATAGACAAAATTTTACTACACAAAAAATGTAGATCGCGTTAAAATACACAACTTATATCTTATGCATTTTTTTTGTTGAGTGAACCGTTTTCGAGATATTGCTTGTTATTTCCTTAAATTTTCCAATACTTAACTACTTTTTCTCAAAGAGAATGGAATGCGCCACATAGCAACCAGCGATAAAATATTTGACTATCGCTTAAAAGCTACCATATTCCCCTTTCATCTACATGAAAATTACCAATAAGATTGACATCTCGATATCTCGATTAATATGAAGCATATGGAGAATAGGCGTTTGTAAAAATAGATTGTACAAGAGTAGAGAAAGTCATGTGAGTGTAACACATCAGATTTTTTTACTTTCTCTACTACGTATAGTAAGTAGTGGAAGTATTGTATTCCACCCAAAATTTCGATACCGAGATGTCACCGGAAATACATGTTTTGAGACTCACTGAATCCAAAAAAAGCATTTTTGGAAACATGTCCGTGTGTGTGTATGTCTGTGTGTCTGTGAACAGCATAACTCAAAAACGAAGAGTCGGATAAACACCAAACTTGGTATTTAGGTTCAGTATCTTCCAGAGATGCGACACGAAGGTTTTCAAGAAAATCCCCCCACCCCAGACTACCCTTTACATGGAACATTTTCGAAAATTTTAATTTTCTCAAAAACGGCTCTAACGATTTTGATTAAAATATCATATGTTTCAGATATTGTCATGATAATTGAAATTTATATCTCGAATTTTCTGGGAATGTCTCCAAAAGTATTCTTCATTATGAACGACTTTTTCATAACTTGTAAACCATAAGAGATAGACAAAATTTTACTACACAAAAAATGTAGATCGCGTTAAAATACACAACTTATGTCATATACATTTCTTTTGTTGAGTGAACCGTTTTCGAGATATTGCTTGTTATTCCCTTAAATTTTGCAATACTTATACTTTTTCTCAAATTCGTTATTCATTTTTACTTTCTCTACTACGTATAGTAAGTAGGGGAAGTATTGCATTCCACCCAAAAATTCGATACCGAGATTTCACCGGAAATACATGTTTTGAGACCTCCTGAATCCAGAAAAAGCATTTTTGGAAACATGTCCGTGTGTGTGGCTGTCTGTGTGTCTGTGAACAGCATAACTCAAAAACGAACAGTCGGATAAACACCAAACTTGGTATTTAGGTTCAGTATCTTCCAGAGATGCGACACGAATGTTTTCAAGAAAATTCCCCCACCCCAGACTACCCTTTACATGGAACATTTTTCGAAAATTTTAATTTTCTCAAAAATGGCTCTAACGATTTTGATGAAAATATCATATGTTTAAGATAATGTCATGAGAAATGAAATGTATAATTCGAATTTTCTGAGAATGTCTCCAAACGTATTCTTCATTGTGAACGACTTTTGCATAACTGGTAAACCATAAGAGATAGACAAAATTTTACTACACAAAAAATGTAGATCGCGTTAAAATACACAACTTATGTCATATACATTTCTTTTGTTGAGTGAACCGTTTTCGAGATATTGCTTGTTATTTCCTTAAATTTTCCAATACTTATACTTTTTCTCAAATTCGTTATTCATTTTTTTTATGTCCTGGACATGCAAAGAGAATGGAATGCGCCACATAGCAACCAGCGTTAAAATATTTGACTATCGCTTAAAAGCTACCATATTTCCCTTGCATCTACAAGAAAATTACCAATAAGATTGACATCTCGATATCTCGATTAACATGAAGCATATGGAGAATAGGCGTTTGTAAAAATAGTGTGTACAAGAGCAGAGAAAGTCATGTGAGTGTAACACATCAGATTTTTTTGTTGAGTGAACCGTTTTCGATATATTGCTTGTTATTCCCTTAAAACCTTCAATACTTATTTTCTCAAATGGGAATTCGTTATTCATTTTTACTTTCCCTACTACGTATAGTAATTTGTCGTGGTATATTTCGGGTTATCTTATTTGCTGAGCGCCTGTTATTGTTTTACTATTTTTAATTTTTAATTCTTTGTCCTCCGGCTAGCTATTATTATCCAGTCGAGCAAATCTCTTGAACAGGATGTGTAAACGGAAAGGAGTTGTTACTAAAACATAACACTGATAAAAGAATTTGTTTTTACATTTTTATTGCCGTCACATTAATTAATTTCACATAATTACTCTTAATACACGCCCGACTGAAACTGTTATATTTTCGAATGTAACTATAATCACTTATTTGCCGCACATTATTAATTTGAGTATTTCACATTTTTGTAACTAGCTTTACGACGCAAGAGATTCTATAGAATTGTGCGACGTGTAACCCGTGGATGATTCTGTTGAACTGCGCGACGTTTGCCTTCTGAATTATTCTGTAGAACTGCGCGACGTTTAACCCGTGGATGATTCTGTTGAACTGTGACGTGTAACCCGTGAATGATTCTATTAAACTGCGCGATGTGTAACCCGTGGATGTTTCTGTTGAACTGTGCGACGTTTGCCTTGTGAATTATTCTGTTGAACTGAGCAATACTTGTCTCTGGCTTTAGTTTTTTATACTCCCTCACCCCGATATGCCTAAACATTATAATCGAACTGCTATTGGTTAATAAAGCGCGCCAACATTAGCGTCCATTTTTATATCCAATCATAATTACGAACACATATGCTCTTAACACACGGTATTTATCACTTGCACTTAACACTGCACACGCATTTAACACACGTCATACATTTTGCCTTTTTCTCGCCACTATTCACTGGCTCTGGTTTAATGTGTTTGTATACATACATCTGACATTACAATTTTTATAGCAAATACTGTACCCTGAACTATTTATTTACAAAATGGTTATACTTTCTTAGATTATTGACATAAAAATTTATACCCTCAAGATTTTTAACCTGGTTCATTTTGTAATTATTAAACATATTTACCAAAATATTCATCCTCTACACAAATATATTTACATCACTTAATTCTAGACATAATTTCACATTATCTGTGTGCTATATGTTTTGCTTTAATTATGTGTACCCCTTTTTTTATTGTTTTGTGCTTTATATTCACAATACTCTTGTAATTATATCTACGTACTTTTACTTTAATATGATATTGTCGCATCCCCCGTCTCTAAATAAGCATAAAAATATCATCACACTCGCTTTGCTGCAAGAGGATTTCAAACCGAAACGCAACACTACAGATTAAATCCTACCGGGGAGGACATATTAAGCAGTTAACCCTAAATCCTAGCGCAAATTCAGGAAGGAAAGGCGAAGGAGCAAAGCACAACACGTAAATAACCAACCTTCACATTATCCAACTTTAATAATGCTTAAAAATAACAGTACAATACCTTGTTAATGGAGCCATCTTCTTTGCTGACCACCGGAGAGACAGGCTGAAAACACTTCCTTCTTCTTGGACTCCAAACCCGGTTCTCACCCCACGCTAATGGCTACACAAGCTACCCTGGCATGTCACTGTTTACCCCCACTCCAACTTATGCTAACGAACCGCTCAAAACCTGTTTATCCCTCTAGAGCAATTTAAATACAGCCACGAATCCTTACTAATAGCGTCACATCCGACCAGCTCATATTGAGTAATGTAAAACGTACATGTGCCACATCTCTCCGGGGTCTGCCAAGATTGATGTCCGCATCAATTGCTACAACAAATTAACATACAATACAGAATTTTTTCTGACAAAACATTTTTGTACCGTGACACTTGGTTAACATAGTTGTGTTGGTTCCTTGTACAGGTTTTCTTTGTGTTTAGTTTAGTTTACAGTATTATATATATAATGTAGATATAAAGTTAAAGCAGTCACTTAGGGAGTCTGATCACCAGGAGGTACATAATGACGAAAAACACTGAATAAGCTATATTCACTGTTAAAGTTTGTATTAGGGTTCCGCACACACTCTATCACTTTCACTTCCTCGCCCACAAACAATAGTTAAATGTGCCACTAACTGTAGGGTAGGTAAATGTCCCACCTGCGACGAGAAATTCAATTTTATTTTCTATGCAGAACTGAAACCTTAAGGTAGGGATTATCGGTGCTTCCCACCTTGCCATGAAAGCCGCAATTAAAGTCCTGCAGCAACGATCTTTAAGGGTTAGTTACCTGTCAATCCTACCCTTCGATGAGGTCAGTTTATAAGGCACATAACATGGCGCCAGGCATCGACGAAGCTGTGCCATATGGGGGCCACCCCTATGGCCGACGACTGCAACGATGAAGCAGAAACAGAGGCAACCAGTACCTCAGCTATTCTTGTGGCATGTTTACGGACCCATTTAATTGTGTGGTGAACGCTCCCCATGATATGCATTGCTTAAACATTAACTCAAGTGCAAATAAGTAAAGAGCACGAACCTGTTAATTGCAAAAATTACTCATTGTTAGCCATGTCACAAAACAAGGATGTGTCAGTACAAAATATAATACAAAGCATATTACATAATCCCCTTATGGTGAGAAAACTTACTAAATATCTTAACACAGAATTTACAAAATTACAATATACTGATAACCTGAAAATTACAAAATATCACTATGCCTATTAAAATGTTTATCCTACGTGATCACTTACAAAGGGTACCCTAAATTACAATGCATATTGAATCAATGCCTAGGTCTTTATAGAGGTGCACATCTATTCTTAATCATCCCAATTAAAACTGTTATTAAAATTGGCTATGATTAATATCATTAGTCATTAAACCTCGAGGTAAGCCCGCATTAAAATCATCATCATAAATACCACCTCTACTCGCAATGAATTCTAGCACACATGCTGCATGCCTTCAAAACATGCACTGATAATGTATAATACTGTCATATCAAATACTACCATATACCAAAGTTTAATTACCGACATATCAAATTTAGTACACTACACTAGTCCAATGCTAAGTACTACACCCCGTTAACAAGCTATTCATCACAATAACTGGAAGAGATGGAGATCAGGGTTGCCAAAATTCTGTCCTGAAACATTCTCAAAAGCAGAAATCAACCTATGGTACATGGAAGTCAATAGCCCGAATGCACAATGTTATCATATCATTGCCAAAACTATGAATACATCACTTCAAAATAAAAATGCACCACTACTATCATCGTAAGCAAATATAATCGAATATTGGAGAACACACTGCGGCACTTTCACCAACATGAAATATCACATACCTTAGCGGCTGCATACTGCACTTCGCTAGGCGAAATTCACACTGCAAGGGCAACGGGTGCACAACGGCAATCCCGCCGAGCTGCACTGTCACTGAAACAATTCTAATACTTCCGAATACCATAATGGGAACACTTCGGCAACACCATTATACATCAATACAATATGTCAGGTCCGGCGAGGGTATAAGAATTTGTCACAATTTATGAATAACATAATACCTGTCAGGGGTAACAATCAAGAAGTTTAGATTTATAAATATCACGTCAGTCTTATTATTAAACTTTATGTAGAGTTAACCCAGAACACAAAAGATTTGACATATAGGAAACGGGTGTAGCATCCAAAATAATGTAAATTAAAAATCTATACATCATTACATTTATCATAAGCGGCAAAAGATCAAACAAATTCACAATCTATAAGGTCCTACTGGATCATAATAGGAATACAAACGTGACACATGTACTGATTGTTCCTTAACTCTTGGAGCATGGGGTCGTTTGACAACGTAGGTCACAGGTGTAATCTGCCTAACAATTTCATAAGGTCCAAAATATCTGTGCAATAATTTGGTACATTTCCCCTTTTTCCTTACTGGGGTGAAGACTTTAACCCATTGACCCACTGAAAACTCAACATCTCTGTGTTTCTTATCATATCTTTCTTTCTGCCGAATCTGTTGCTGATTTATATTAAGTATAGCCACTTCACGAGCTTTCAGAATATCCTTCAGGGTTTGTCGAACGAAGAGATCATTGGAAGTAGCTTGGAGCTGCACTTGATTTGGCAGAGCAGGTTCACGTCCATAAATCAAATAGAATGGGGAAAATTTAGTTGTCTCCTGAACAGAAGAGTTGTATGAAAATATGACATATGGCAAGACTACATCCCAATTCCTTTTATTTCCATCAACAAAATGGCTCAACATATTTAACAATGTCTGATTAACCCTATCAGTAAGGCCGTTACACGAAGGGTGATACGAACTAGTGAAATTTGGGGACACCGACAAAGACTTTAAAAGTTCTTGAGTAACTTGGCTTAGAAATACTGAACCACGATCAGATAGCAAAGTTGCAGGCGCTCCATGTCTGCAAATAATTTGGTGTAAAATAAATTTAGCAACATGAGGAATAGTAGCCAAAGAAAGAGGTGCAGCTTCAACCCAACGAGAAGCATACTCTGTGGCAACAATAATGTGTCTGTGGCCTGAATTTGAACGAGGGAGAGGACCTAACAAATCTATACCCCAACGTTCACCAATGAAGTTAACCGGAATAGGTTGTAGAAGACCAGCAGGTTTCTGATTCTTGGGACCTTTTCTCGACTGGCAACTGGGACATGTCCGGACAAAATGCTCAATAGATTTCTTCATTCCAACCCAATAGTATCTCGAATTAATTTTGTTGAAAGTTTTCGAAAATCCTAAATGGCCAGACAAAGGGTCATCATGGCAAGAAGACAAAATTTCATGCTTAAGTGATTCAGGTATAACAAGTAAATGAAGTGGACCAGTAGAGCCAGCATTTTTCCTATACAACACATCAGATTTAAGCACATACGTGGAAGCTTGTCGTTGAACTTTGGAAGAAGCTAACTGAGGATCCTTAAGGGCATTAATGATAGGTAAAAGAAGCGGATCAGCTTTCTGTTTATCGGCAACTTCGATAGGAGAAAGCAAACAAGTAATAAGTTCATCTAACTGCTCAAGTTGTTCTGGTTCAGGCTGTGAAACTGGAAATCTAGAAAGTGCATCAGCATCATTATGTTTCTTCCCAGATTTGTAAGAAATAGTATAGTCGAATTCTTGTAGTTTAAGGCTCCACCGAGCCTTGCAAACCTGTCAAATCCTTTAAGTTATTCAGGTAACAAAGAGAATGATGGTCTGATACAATATGAACTTTGTATCCAAAGACAAAATTTCTAAAATGAGTGAGACCAAAAACAATGGCCAAAAGTTCAAGTTCGGGGACAGCATAATTCTTTTCACATTTTGAGAGGGTCCTAGAAGCATATGCAATAGGGCGCAAATTATCTTCAACTCTTTGTAGTATTGTAGTAAAACACATCCAAGACCAAGTCCACTAGCATCTGTATGCAATTCGGTATATGCGCCAGGTGTATAATGAGCCAAGACAGGTGCAGAAGTTAGATAATCCTTCAGCTTTTGAAATGCCCATTGTTGATCATAACCCCATACAAAATCTACATTTTTCCTAGTCAACTGAATCAGGGTTTGAGCAATTTTGGAGTAATCCTTCACAAATTTCCTGTAAAAATTAAAAAGACCCAAAACTTTCCTGATATCTCTAATACTCTTTGGTTTCGGGAGTTGCTGAATAACTTTGACCTTGTCAGAATCAGGGGAAATGCCCTCTTCTGATACTTCAAATCCTAATAGTTTAATCTTATCCATAGCGAAAAAACATTTAGCAGGTTTAAGTTTGAAATTGTGTGAAGCCAAACGTTGAAAAACAGCCTCCAAATTGTATAAGAGCTCCTCAAATGTTTTAGCAAATACAACAATATCATCCAGATAAACTAAAGCTTTCTTAAATTTCAAATCACCTAATAGCTTTTCAGCAATATAACTGAAGAATCTGGGAGCGTTTGCAAGGCCAAAAGAAAGTCTCTCAAATTCATACTGTCCTTCACGAGTGACAAAAGAAGTGTATTTCTTACTACTTTCAGCAATGGGAACCTGAAAATAAGCTGACAATAAATCTAATGAAGCAAACCATTTGGCTTCACCCAGGTAACTGAGTAAGTCATCAATGAGTGGCAATGGGAACGAAGTAGTTTCACTTATAGCGTTTAGCCTCCTGTAATCGACACAGAACCTCATGGAATTATCTTTTTTCTTAACTAAAACCACAGGGGAGCTCCAAGAAGACTGAGAATCTCTAATTATGCCTGCATCTTTCATTTCTTGCACTTGTTGAGAAATAGTTTCTTTTTGTTTATGTGGTACTCTATATGGGCGTTGTTTAATAGGTTTGGGATCAGTGACCTTAATTTCGAATTCAGCTACATCAGTAGTGCCTAAATCCTGAAGAGAAGTAGCAAAAACATGTGAATATTTCAGTAGCAACGTATGCAAATGACCACGTTGATCAGGGCTTAACTTACAACTTACGTTCCAATCAAAGTTAGGAGCTTTCAAAGTTGCAACATCGCTAGAAGAAACAGAATTACTTTGTATTAAAGCTACATCATGAGCATTTGCAAGCACAGTTCTTGCAAATAATGTTTGAGGTACAGCTGAATTATTATGAACAGGGATAGTATAAGTTTCGGCCGAGTGACACACAACAGGTGGGATCATAAGATTCTTTTTGTTCATTATGCTAACTGATGGTTCGAACATCACGTCATTAGTAATAACAGCAGTTGGCTGCACTGACACATAACAGGTTGAGAAAGGTGGAATTCTAACATCTTCAGTCACTGAAATTTTGTTAGGCACAATAGCATCATTATCATCATTCAAAGGGCTGACAGCAATGTCTGCAAAGGGGCCTCTAGTTGTTACAGAGATGGGAATAGTAATACTATGATCCTTAACTTGAAGTGAAACACAATTTTGAGCATAATTAATCACAGCATCATGTGCAGTCAAAAAATCATTTCCAAGAATAAAGTCGTGAGCTAAGTCCTTAACCACTAACACATCTTCCTGAAAATGTGTATCACAAATTACAAAATCCAAGATGGTATGATAGGGAGCATCCAATAATTTGTTGCCTGCAGTTTTAAGCAAAATTTCAACAGGTTGCAATTTTGAAACATCTGTAACATGTATAGCATTCACAATACTAATAGCACTTCCTGTATCTAACAAAATAAACATTTCTTTAGCATCAATGTGCCCAGGCACCTGCAAAATTTGACCTGAAAGAGAAGATATATTATTTAAATTAGGAGTAGGCACAGTATGTTGAGTTGTTACCTTTAAGTCACATCGTCTGGGGCTCGGCGCTGCTCGTTTTTTGGATGTGTCGAATTCATTCTGCAGTAGCGAGCAATATGCCCCCTCCTATTACAGTTATAACATATAACTGAGGAACCTTGTCTATCATTGTATCCATCGTACCTGCCATTTGATGACCTCTGCCTGTTGTCCTGGCGATAACCAGCACGATCAACAACTTCAAATGGTCTCTGATGTATTGAATGCACAGACTGTAACTGAGTAACTTGGGTTGACAATTGTTCGACCTTTTTACATAGCAAAGAAATAGGGTCTGGTGCATTAACTGATGTTGCACTAGGTATTGTAGTTGGTGACATCACAGAGCCTGCCACAACAGATGACACAGAGGGAGAAGAGTGCCCCACAATTTGTGAATGAATTATTCCCGGGGTCTGAGCAAGAGCTAATTGTTGTCTGTGAGTGGTATAGAAGTCAGCTTTGTCAACTCTTTTAATAATCTGTAGCACCTCATCAACAGTTTGAGGGTTCAAAGGTAACAGTGCCTGAACATAAGTGGCTTTCAAGCCCTTGAGCAAGTTCTTTATTTGCTCCGCCTGTGTCATTGCTGGGTTTACCTGATCACATAGGGATAAAACATCGTAAACATAATCCAGAACTAATTCACTGTCAAGTTGAATACGTTGCCTGAGCTTAATTTCTAACAGCTCCTCCTGGTGGGACATTTGAAAAGCTGACAAGAACTGAGAGACAAGGAAATTCCAATCATGCTGAGGATGTCTGTGACAAAAAGTTTGATACCAAATGGCAGCGGTTTCTTTTAAGTAACAGGGGAAAAATTTAAGCTTTTGACCATTATTCCAAGAATTTGCTTTAGCAACCATTTCAAAGTTGCGAACAAAAGCATTAGCTGGTGTCAGTGTAGGACTTAGAAAAAACATTGGCTCAATCATGGGTTTAGTCACAATAGGTTGCATATTCGCTATAGTAGCTGCAACTTGATTCTGAATAACAGGAATTAACTGTGCATTCATGTCAATATTACTTGCTGAGGAAGGTAACTCACTATCTTCAGAAACTTCAGAAATAGGCACATTTGAACATTGCCTACGTGAACGTCTAGTACACATTTTAAAAATGGAAGCTTACAAATCTGACCCTGAAAAATACACCACTATTAGCACTGTGTGAAAGTTGCCTCGCCCTTAACTTGTTAAAAAAAAGCAAAACTGACAACTGTAATGTCCGTAGGCGATTAAGCGGAATTGCCAAATGGTATTACTCAAAAACTTGAGATGCAAAATCTATAGCTAAGATTGCCATATAAAGCACTCGCAAATAGTAATTAAACAAAGCTACCCCCGGGGAAAAAATTTAAGACTTGGCGTGCAGAAGCCCAACGCATAAACTGTACCCCTAACACATGGTATTAACGAGAAATAAACGTCACCCGAACCACATTATTCACAGAAAAACATGTATATATTGGGCAAAAAAAAATAACCCTTACCTTAAAGCACTGAGTAATCACACGCTACGTTATTTCACTATAAAATGCACTAATAAACACTCACAAAGCAATATAATTCTTCACTTCACTGCAGGAGAACATGAAAAATGTGAAACACGTAAATGCTTCTAAAAACGCCCAAATTTGTTATCACACAACGCTGTTATTAAAACTCTAAAAAACTTTCTTTATAGGATACATTCATGGGAGAAAAAAAGAAATAGACCTGAGGAAGATTTTACACGTGAGCACTACATGAAAATTACGGCACCAAAACTCATATTTTCAAGAAAAATACACCCACAAAGTTCATGTGCATTTAAAAGCGCCAAAGTAAATTGAAAATATGTGCATTTCAACATTAGGATATTATAAAACACTTAAAAGGAAAGAAATTATAACATGTAATTGCCACGTGCTGCGAGTAAATTTGGGACCAAAATTAAGTGCGCCTGAACATCAACGTGAATAATAAACATCTGATTTCTAACAAAATTATTAATAACTGTTTAAATCCCCTTACATAATTAAGCACACAACTAAGCCGGAAATGCAATAAAGCAAGGCTAAGTAAGAGATAAATTTAAAATTTAGCACGTGGTGCAGAATATGAAATTACTATAACGCTAAAAAATTCACAATTTAAGGAAAATAAACCCTAGATTTATATGTATATACAATTCCAATAACTGATCAACGATGTATAGATTCAAATATAAACGTTATACCCTAAAACTCTGAAAAGAAAAAAAATTCCAAGTTTTTGTGCAAACACGTGGCAGCCAACACATCGCCATTAAAATATTCAACGCACCATTATAAAATATGCCCAAAAATACAGCAGGATTTTCCAAATCAACTTAATACAATATTAAAGCAAAAGAAGAAAGGATTGCAAAGATTTAACAGGATTTAAAATTTCACACGTGGACGCCACGCGGTCGCCATTGTTATTCTGCGCAGCGTTTCAACACCAAGGTTCTACGCATTATACGCGATTTAGGAGAAAAAAATATTTGGAATCTGCCCGGCGAACTCCACCAATTATGTCGCATCCCCCGTCTCTAAATAAGCATAAAAATATAATCACACTCGCTTTGCTGCAAGAGGATTTCAAACCGAAACGCAACACTACAGATTAAATCCTACCGGGGAGGACATATTAAGCAGTTAACCCTAAATCCTAGCGCAAATTCAGGAAGGAAAGGCGAAGGAGCAAAGCACAACACGTAAATAACCAACCTTCACATTATCCAACTTTAATAATGCTTAAAAATAACAGTACAATACCTTGTTAATGGAGCCATCTTCTTTGCTGACCACCGGAGAGACAGGCTGAAAACACTTCCTTCTTCTTGGACTCCAAACCCGGTTCTCACCCCACGCTAATGGCTACACAAGCTACCCCGGCATGTCACTGTTTACCCCCACCCCAACTTATGCTAACGAACCGCTCAAAACCTGTTTATCCCTCTAGAACAATTTAAATACAGCCACGAATCCTTACTAATAGCGTCACATCCGACCAGCTCATATTGAGTAATGTAAAACGTACATGTGCCACAATATTAAGTTTTCATTATTACATGGTTCATTTCAAATGCTGTTACAGTTGACTAAGAAAATGTTCTTTTTCCCCTTTAAACATTTATTTTTGTCCTGAATTTATTTCTCCTTTCTCATGACATATATACATAGTTAACCCTCTTACATTCCAATACTTTGTTCTGCAGTTCAGCTTTACTTATCCTGAATCTACTTTTCATCATCTTGGTCTTCTGTTTCATCTTTATCCTCAATGTTGTATGGTTTCAGCATTTCAATATGGAACTTTCCAATGGCTTTTCGGGTTGCTGGGTTACATAATTCATATGTGTTTGTTCCATATATTTCAACAACTTCACATGGTCCATGATATTTTAGAAACATTTGCCAATAAAGTTTGTTTGCCTTATCAGACAATTTCTTAGTTTTAACCAAAACTATATCTCCTATTTTGATCTTCCATTCCTTTCTTTTCTTTTCTTTTCTTCATGTTTCCTTTTTCTTTTTATGGCTTTTTTCTTCATCCTTTCGAATGCATGTCGGAACATCTCTTCTTCCGTTTGTGGTATTGAGTGCTCATCTGGTATGGCTTCTGGAATTTTCTTACATATTGTATTTATCTTCTTTCCTAACTTAAGTTCACATGGTTTGTATCCTGTCACATTGTTTACTGTTTCGTTGAGTAGATTCTGAACGAAATTCACGTATCCATACCATTGGGTTTGTTTTCGATGACACAGCACCCTTAGGTAATTTGAAATTTCCTTAATTTCCCTCTCCACTGGGTTGGAGTTCGTTCTGTATCTTGACGAAAAATATTGTTTAATGCCATTTTCTTTTAGTCCCTCCATAAATTTTTTTCCTGTGAAGGACGAAGCATTATCGCTCAATACAGATTGGATTGGCCCTTCCTCTATCACATATGACTTGAGTATCCCATTCAAACATGCTAAACTTGTAGGTTTTCTCAATGGGTAAATTCTTACATATTTCCTGAATATATCATAACAAACAAATATATATTTGTTTCCAAATTAACTTGGAGGCATAGGGCAATGAATGTCAATACTAATTCCGCACCTCGGCTTATTCCTTATAACCGAATTAGTCTCAAATGCATATGCTGCATTTATTTGCTTTGCCTTCTGACATAGATTGCAGCAGGAGATAAATTTCCGAACCTTCTGACGCAATTTGGATATGTATAAATTTTCTAAAATCATAGAAGTTGTCCGGTCCGTCCCTGAGTGTGCTAACCCTTCGTGAAAATTCTTAATTAACTCCTTTACCATGCCTTTTGGAACCATTACCTTCCAACTAGATATTTCTTTTCCATGCTTCTTGTATAATGTTCCATTCCGAATTGCTACAATTTCTTTCTTTGCCTCTTCAATTAATGGTGCATTTTCTTTAAGTTCAAATAATTTTGCGTCTTCATTTTGAATTTCCCCCATATTTTTCAATTTTCTTATCATTTCTTTGCTTAAAGGAATTTCAATTGTCAATATTTTGACTTCATTTCTGGGCCTTTCAATATTCTCGGGAATTTGTGGGTTGTAGTTTAATCTTGATAGCAAATCGCTGAAGGTATTATTCTTGCCAGGAATGTCTATAATTTCAATATCAAATGCAGATATTGCATGAATGTATCTAGCAAGTTTTCCACTACATAATCTACACCGTTGGATGGAAGTTAGGCTGATGTGATCCGAATATATTTTCAACTTTTGCTGATAAATATAGGCCTTGAAACGAATTAATGAAAAATAGAGTGCTCCAATTTCTAACTGAGTCACCGAAGAATTACGCTCAATGCTTGTAAGTCCTCTAGAAGCTGTACTAATAACGTGAAACTCATTGTTGATGTCTCGCTGTCCTAAAATTCCGGCGAATCCTTGCATTGATGCGTCGACATAAATCTCGTATTCCAAATTTTCTCTGGGCCTCTCGAGCAATATGGACTTAGCAAACAGTTCTTTGACCCTCTCAAAACATTTTTGATGATCCTCTGTCCATCTCCACTTAATATTCTTTCGGAGTAGCTGCCGCAGTGGTTCTATTTCAGCCGAATACCTTGGTACGAACTTACTCTGAAAGTTCAATACCCCTAAGAGACGTCTAATTTTAATTATTGCTTCTATTCTCTTCTGGTCAGGTCTTATACCCCGTTCATCCACTACATAACCCAGAAAATTTATTTCCTTGACACAAAATTTTGATTTTAGTATGTTTAGTCATACCATGTTGTTGCAGTTTATTTAAAACGTAATGTACATTATTCATATGTTCCTCAAATGTTTGACTAATGATGAGGAAGTCGTCAATATACTTTATTAAAAAATCATCTGCAGAATTTCCAAAAATACTGTGAATGGCTCTCAAAATCCACTTCCTGAGTTTTTTATACCAAACGGATTTACACAAAAACGATACTGGATCCCCGAGTATTGAAATGAAGTGTAATCACGCACTTGTGGATATAATTCTACTTGCCAATATGACAAAGTGAGGTCAATGGATGTTAAAAAATCTCCCTCTTGAAAGTTTCGTGATTAGTTCGATTCCTTCACTTTGAAAATGATCTGGCTTCATATATTGGTTGACATATCTACCATCTAATGTTAATCTTAAACTACCATCTCGTTTTATACTCCAACAAATTGAATTTATATATTGAGAATTACTTTGCTCAATAATCCCATTTTCTAACATGCTATTTATCAGTTTTCTAGCTTTGTCCCGAAGACTTATAGGGAAATTATCATATTTATGCCTATATGGTGGCACATCTTCTACCTGAAATGTATGTTGATATACATTACATGTGCCTGGGATATTACTAAATACTGAACTATTGTTCATCAAAACATGAAGGATTTGTTTTTGTGTTTTCGTAGTGTTATAAGCTTCTTCACACTTGTGTAGTATTTCCTCATTTCTCCTCTCTTCCCAGTTGTTGTCTGTCTCGCTCGCACGGTCGTCTTTTGTTCGGGTTGTAAATTTCTCTGCTTTCTCTGGCATTTCTACTAGCTGTCGAAAATATGGCGTAGTGTTCCCTTCATATCTTGTGACTACTTGCTTTATCTGACTGTTTCCATCGGTTTCCGTTATTTGCACAAAAAAATTCTTGGTCACAAAGATTTTTCTCATCCTTTGTCATCTCAATCACGGAAACTTTCTCTTTTATAAACAGTACCTTTATTTCTCTATTGTCTTTTGTCATTTTTAACTCCTCATGTTTAAAATCTATACGTGTTTCATATTCATGTAAGAAGTCACATCCTATAATTATGTCACAAATCAGATGGTTTACAATTAGAAACATAACCTTGAAATTCTCTCCGCCGATAAGTATGTTAAGTAGAGTTTGTGTTTTATGACCTGTGTCGTTCTTCCGATTGCAACACGACAAACTAAATTACTAGTGGGAAGAGCCATAATTTTGTTACCTTCATTTATCAGATTTATATAAAATTTCTGCGAACAAATTGAAGCTGATGAACCGGAATCTATAGTCGCAATAATCTCTTTCTTCGCGATTTCTATCTTAACATGAGGTGACTCGAAATTTTCCTCCTTATCTTTCGTTGCTGCAATCTTCTTACAGAGTGTGTGTAGGCATATTGTTTGTATTGGTAATGGATACTGAATTATTAAAGACGTCCTGAGAACCTACTGCACAGGAGTCTATTGACAGTTTTCCTGGTTACTTCCATGTTCATGTACGGGACTACCATTCCTAACCGGCGCTAAATTTATCTTATTTTCGCTCCCATAGTTTTGAGTTCCCCTTCCTCGAGTTCGAAATCCTCGATTTCTGAAATTATGTCCTCTTGGCACGTAATTTTCTTGCCGTTCCTCGGATTTTTCCCGGTTAGTGTTTTCCCTCCAGTGGGTGAAATTTCCCTTTTGCCTGACGTAACGGCTTCCTTGATTTTGCCCTCTTTCCGGCAAATTTTCTGTCCTGACGTAATTTAATTCTTCCTGTCGACCTGGTCTCCCATCTATCCTCGGTCTTTCAACATTTGGAACGTATGATTGGTACCTTTGCCTGGTATTATTCTCATGACGTCTGTCTTGTCCTCTGCTTTGGTGATAATAACTATCTTGGTAATTTCGTCTATCTCGCACATCTAAAAATCTATGCTCCCACTCTCGAGATATATCTTCTTCCTATTGTTCCAAAACTGACATTAATTCTGTCATCTCAAAGATACTACGTGGTTTTGCAATTAATAAATAATTTTGTATCTTTAAAGGATAATGCCTTGTGAGCAAACTCACAAAATCTTCCTCATTGATCGGAGGTGACAAGTTCCTAACCTGGCTTGCATGTTTTAGTAAATAATCAGTCATTGATATTCCCTCTCGTGGATCAAATTGTCCATGGCTAAGCATTGCTCGAATTCTGTGCTGTACCGTAACGCTCCAAAATCTGTTCATGAATAACCTGTTAAAGGATTCATATGAAATTTCACCCCCTGATACCATTTGTAACCAATCTAAAGTTTTCTGGTCCAAACATCTTTTGACAACTATAATTTTCAATGCTTCCGGTATCTTTAATTTGAAAATACTCTGGCAAGTCTGCAATAAACTGTACTGGATTGGAGTTTTCATTAAATTCTGGAAGTGGTAAATAATTTAAGATATAATTATAGTTTTGTAAATCCCTTATTCCCATATTTAAATTCCCTAAGGTTACTTGTGCACTCTGAGTTTCAGCGTGTGCTATGGATGAAGCCGCCGCGTCACTCACATTATTAGTCATACCTGAGGAACTACCTCTATCATTATTCTGTACATCAGACACATTAACATCAGATATATTGACCCTTGAAAACAATTCTAACTTATTCACAGTACCTTGCAGACTTTCTATTGTCTGTTCCAATTTTTTATTGTTCTCATTTTGAACAGCTTGGTGCTTGTTAATTTCAGAAATTAGTTTTTGATTCAAATTTATAGAGAAAATTTTAACTTCTTCAGACAACTTATTTCTTTGTGTTTCCGATTCCTTCTGAATTTCAGATATGTCCCCTCTGAAATTAACTTGCACCTGAATTAAATCTGCATTCATAGCCTCCATTATCTCTCTTAGCTCACTTGAAATGCTATTCATTCGGCTACCTAACTTTGTACATTTTACATCAACATGTTCAATTTTATTATTAACCTCATTTTTTGGTTAGATATTTCCCTGCTCATATCTGACATTTTCTTTGAAACTTTTCCTATCTCACTTGCTATTATTTCCTGATTTTCATTTCTCATTCTTATTATACTACTATCTAGCTCCATAAATTTCTTTTCAATTTCTTCCCTGTTTTGTTCTAAACTCTTACCAATATCTTCCCTCAATTCTCTATTATTCTTCTCCATATTCTGAGTTAGTTTTTATAATTTCTCATTACTCTTACCAATATCTTCCCTCAATTCTCTATTATTCTTTTCCATATCTTCTCTAAATTCCCTATTATTGTTTTCCACATTCTGATTTAATTTTTGTTCTAATTTCTCATTATTCTTAATGTTGCACCAAAATTTCTCAGCATTTCCATCAGCATGCCCGCATCAAACTTAACATTTCCTGCTATTCTACTCTCACTTCCTTCACTAATATTTCCTCCCTCAAACCCTACATTGTTTGAGCTATTTTCCGTAACCTGGATTGAATTGCAGCTAACTGTTACATTATCCCCTTCCATAATTGTTTCTTCAGTATTATTAGTGGACATTGTTTTCTTAATTCTTCCACTCCTCAACAACATTTAATTTCTCACAATTTTTTTTCTTTTAGGAAACAAAAAAAAACTTACAATTTTCTAACCTTTATGATGCTATCTGATGATGTTGTTTTGATGTCCAGCTTCCTGCCCCCCTCTCCTAGATGTATATGTCGCCTCTGTGTCGTACTACGATGGATCTGCGTCGTCCCGCTGTCTTGGTGTCCTGTAGTCGAATTCCCCTGTTGCCTTCTATTCTCGTAGTTACGATGTCTCTCATCCGCGTCGTCGGTCGTTCTGGTGGTTGTTTCTGGAATCTGCGTCTTGTAGTTAATTACACTGCTCCATTCGCTCCACGTTCTGGTTCTTATGTCCCTTCCTGGTTATTTCGCCCCACGTTCTGGGAGCCAATTTGTCGCGGTAACTTCGTGTTATCTTATTTGCTGAGCGCCTGTTATTGTTTTACTATTTTTAATGTTGAGTTCTTTGTCCTCCGGCTAGGCTATTATTATCCAGTCGAGCAAATCTCTTGAATAGGGTGGGTAAACGGAAAGGAGTTGTTACTAAAACATAACACTGATAAAAGAATTTGTTTTTACACTTTTATTGCCGTCACAATTGATTAATTTCACATAATTACTCTTAATACACGCCCGACTGAACTGTTATATTTTCGAATGTAACTATAATCACTTATTTGCCGCACATTATTAATTTGAGTATTTCACAATTTTGTAACTAGCTTTACGACGCAAGAGATTCTATAGAATTGCGCGACGTGTAACCCGTGGATGATTCTGTTGAACTGCGCGACGTTTGCCTTGTGAATTATTCTGTAGAACTGCGCAACGTTTAACCCGTGGATGATTCTGTTGAACTGTGACGTGTAACCCGTGTATGATTCTATTAAACTGCGCGACGTGTAACCCGTGGATGATTCTGTTGAACCGTGCGACGTTTGCCTTGTGAATTATTCTGTTGAACTGAGCAATACTTGTCTCTGACTTTAGCTTTTTATACTCCCTCACCCCGATATACCTAAACATTATAATCGAGCTGCTATTGGTTAATAAAGCGCGCCAACATTAGCGTCTATTTTTATATCCAATCAGAATTACGAACACATATGCTCTAGGGAAGATATTCCCTCCATTTCTAAAGAAAAGCGCGCTACTCTGACGTCATTTGCTTGTCTCTACTAATTGATAAACAACTCATCCCCTCGCTCATTGTTACCCGCTCCTATTGTCAGTTTCAGTGAGGCCGTGTAAACTTATTTCCTAACAATGCTTATAATTAACAAACATCTCAAATCATTGTCATACAATAATGTTCATTTACACTACAGTCACTCTGGCATTTACAATGTTGTGATATAAAATACTGCCACAAAGTAGGGGAAGTATTGTATTCCACCCAAAAATTCGATACCGAGATTTCACCGGAAATACATGTTTTGAGACCCCCTGAATCCAAAAAAAGCATTTTTGGAAACATGTCCTTGTGTGTCTGTCTGTGTGCCTGTGAACAGCATAACTCAGAAATGAACAGTCGGATAAACACCAAACTTGGTATTTAGGTTCAGTATCTTCCAAAGATGCGACACAAAGGTTTTCAAGAAAATCCCCCCACCGCAGACTACCCTTTACATGGAACATTTTTCGAAAATTTTAATTTTCTCAAAAATGGCTGTAACGATTTTGATTAAAATATCATATGTTTAAGATATTGTCATGACAAATGAAATGTATATCTCGAATTTTCTGGGAATGTCTCCAAAAGTATTTTTTGCATAACTGGTAAACCATAAGAGATAGACAAAATTTTACTGCACAAAAAATGTACATCGCGTTAAAGTACACAATTTATGTCATATACATTTCTTTTGTTGAGTAAACCGTTTTCGAGATATTGCTTGTTATTCCCTTAAATTTTCCAATACTTATATTTTTTCTCAAATTCGTTATTCCTTTTTACTTTCTCTACTACGTATAGTAAGTAGGGGAAGTATTGTATTCAACCCAAAAATTCGATACCGAGATTTCACCGGAAATACATATTTTGAGACTCCCTGAATCTAAAAAAAAGCATTTTTGGAAACATGTGCGTCTGTGTGTCTGTGAACAGCATAACTCAGAAACGAACAGTCGGATAAACACCAAACTTGGTATTTAGGTTCAGTATCTTCCAGATATGCGACACGAAGGTTTTCAAGAAAATCCCCCAGCCCAGATTATCCTTTACATGGAACATTTTTCGAAAATTTTAATTTTCTCAAAAATGACTAACGATTTTGATTAAAATATCATATGTTTAAGATATTTTCATGAGAAATGAAATGTATATCTCGAATTTTCTGGGAATGTCTCCAAAAGTATTCTTCATTGTTTACGACTTTTGCATAACTGGTAAACCATAAGAAATAGACAAAATATTACTACACAAGGAATATAGATCGCGTTAAAATACACAATTTATGTCGTATACATTTTTGTTGTTGCGTGAACCATTATCGAGATATTGCTTGTTATTCCCTTTAATTTTCCAATACTTATATTTTTTCTCAAATTCGTTATTCATTTTTTACTTTCTCTACTACGTACAGTAAGTAGGGGAAGTATTGTATTCCACCCAAAAATTCGATACCGAGATTTCACCGGAAATACATGTTTTGAGACTCGCTGAATCCAAAAAAAGCATTTTTGGAAACATGTCCGTGTGTGTGTCTGTGTCTGTGTGTCTGTGTGTCCGTGTGTCTGTGTGTCTGTAAACAGCATAACTCAGAAACGAACCGTCGTATAAACACCAAACTTGGTATTTAGGTTCTGTATCTTCCAGAGATGCGACACGAAGGTTTTCAAGAAAATCCCCCCACCCCAGACTACCCTTTACATGGAATATTTTTCGAAAATTTTAATTTTCTCAAAAATGGCTCTAACGATTTTGATTAAAATATCATATGTTTATGATATTGTCATGAGAAATGAAATGTATATCTGGAATTTTCTGGGAATGTCTCCAAAAGTATTCTTCATTGTGAACGACTTTTGCATAACTGGTAAACCATAAGAGATAGACAAAATTTTACTGCACAAAAAATGTAGATCGCGTTAAAATACACAATTTATGTCATACACATTTCTTTTGTTGAGTGAACCGTTTTCGAGATATTGCTTGTTATTCCCTTAAATTTTCCAATACTTATATTTTTTCTCAAATTCGTTATTCCTTTTTACTTTCTCTACTACGTATAGTAAGTAGGGGAAGTATTGTATTCAACCCAAAAATTCGATACCGAGATTTCACCGGAAATACATATTTTGAGACTCCCTGAATCTAAAAAAAGCATTTTTGGAAACATGTGCGTCTGTGTGTCTGTGAACAGCATAACTCAGAAACGAACAGTCGGATAAACACCAAACTTGGTATTTAGGTTCAGTATCTTCCAGATATGCGACACGAAGGTTTTCAAGAAAATCCCCCAGCCCAGATTATCCTTTACATGGAACATTTTTCAAAAATTTTAATTTTCTCAAAAATGACAAACGATTTTGATTAAAATATCATATGTTTAAGATATTTTCATGACAAATGAAATGTATATCTCGAATTTTCTGGGAATGTCTCCAAAAGTATTCTTCATTGTTAACGACTTTTGCATAACTGGTAAACCATAAGAAATAGACAAAATATTACTACACAAGGAATATAGATCGCGTTAAAATACACAATTTATGTCGTATACATTTTTGTTGTTGCGTGAACCATTATCGAGATATTGCTTGTTATTCCCTTTAATTTTCCAATACTTATATTTTTTCTCAAATTCGTTATTCATTTTTTACTTTCTCTACTACGTATAGTAAGTAGGGGAAGTATTGCATTCGACCCAAAAATTCGATACCGAGATTTCACCGGAAATACATGTTTTGAGACTCCCTGAATCCAAAAAAAGCATTTTTGGAAACATGTTCGTGTGTGTGTCTGTGTGTGTGTGTGTCTGTGTGTGTGTATCTGTGTGTCTGTGAACAGCATAACTCAAAAACGAACAGTCGGATAAACACCAAACTTGGCATTTAGGTTCAGTATCTTCCAGAGATGCGACACGAAGGTTTTCAAGAAAATCCCCCCACCCCAGACTACCCTTTACATGGAACATTTTTCGAAAATTTTAATTTTCTCAAAAATGGCTCTAAAGATTTTGATTAAAATATCATATGTTTAAGGTATTTTCATGGCAAATGAAATGTATATCTCGAATTTTCTGGGAATGTCTCCAAAAGTGTTCTTCATTCTGAACGACTTTTGCATAACTGGTAAACCATAAGAGATAGACAAAATTTTACTGCACACAAAATGTAGATCGCGTTACAATACACAATTTATGTCGTATACATTTTTTTTGTTGAGTGAACCGTTTTCGAGATATTGCTTGTTATTCCCTTAAATTGTCCAATACTTTACTTTTTCTCAAATTCGTTACTCATTTCTTTATGTCCTGAACATGCAAAGAGAATGCAATGCGCCACATAGCAACCAGCGCTTAAATATTTGACTATCGCTTAAAATCTACCATATTCCCCTTGCATGTACAAGAAAATTAGCAATAATATTGACATCTCGATATCTCGATTAACATGAAGCATGTGGAGAATAAGCGTTTGTAAAAGTAGTTTGTACAAGAGTAGAGAAAGTCATGTGAGTGTAACACATCAGATTTTTTTTACGTCCTGGACATGCAAAGAGAATGGAATGCGCCACATAGCAACCAGCGTTAAAATATTTGACTATAGCTTTAAACCTAGCATATTCCCCTTGCATCTACATGAAAATTACCAATAAGATTGACATCTCGATTAACATGAAGCATATGGAGAATAAGCGTTTGTAAAAATAGTTTGTACAAGAGTAGAGAAGGTCATGTGAGTGTAACACATCAGATTTTTTTATTTCTGGACATGCAAAGAGAATGCAATGCGCCACATAGCAAGCAGCGGTTAAAAGATTTGACTATCGCTTAAAACCTACCATATTCCCCTTGCATCTGCAAGAAAATTAGCAATTAGATTAACATCTCGATTAACATGAAGCATATGGAGAATAAGCGTTTGTAAAAATAGTTTGTACAAGAGTAGAGAAAGTCATGTGAGTGTAACACATCAGATTTTTACTTTCTCTACTACGTATGGTAAGTAGGGGAAGTATTGTATTCCACCCAAAATTTCGATACCGAGATTTCACCGGAAATACATGTTTTGAGACCCCCTGAATCCAAAAAAATCTGATGTGTTACACTCACATGACTTTCTCTACTCTTGTACAAACTATATTTACAAACGCTTATTCTCCATATGCTTCATGTTAATGGAGATATCGAAATGTCAATCTTATTGATAATTTTCTTGTAGATGCAAGGGGAATATGGTAGGTTTTAAGCGATAGTCAAATATTTTAACGCTGGTTGCTATGTGGCGCATTCCATTCTCTTTGCATGTCCAGGACATAAAAAAATGAATAACGAATTTGAGAAAAATATAAGTATTGGAAAATTTAAGGGAATAACAAGCAATATCTCGAAAACGGTTCACTCAACAAAAGAAATGTATATGACATAAATTGTGTATTTTAACGCGATCTACATTTTTCATGTAGTAAAATGTTGTCTATCTCTTATGGTTTACCAGTTATGAAAAAGTCGTTCATAATGAAGAATACTTTTGGAGACATTCCCAGAAAATTCGAGATATACATTTTATTTGTAATGACAATATCTTAAACATATGATATTTTAATCAAAATCTTTAGAGCCGTTTTTGAGAAAATTAAAATTTTCGAAAAATGTTGCATGTAAAGGGTAGTCTGGGGTGGGGGGATTTTCTTGAAAACCTTCGTGTCGCATCTCTGAAAGATACTGAACCTAAATACCAAGTTTGGTGTTTATCCGACTCTTCGTTTTTGAGTTATGCTGTTCACAGACACACAGACAGACACACAGACACACAGACAGACACACACACGGACATGTTTCCAAAAATGCTTTTTTTGGATTCAGTGAGTCTCAAAACATGTATTTCCGGTGAAATCTCGGTATCGAAATTTTGGGTGGAATACAATACTTCCCCTACTTACTATACGTAGTAGAGAAAGTAAAAAGCATTTTTGGAAACATGTCCGTGTGTGTGTCTGTGTGTCTGTCTGTGCGTGTGTCTGTCTGTGTGTCTGTGAACAGCATAACTCAGAAACGAACAGTCGGATAAACACCAAACTTGGTATTTGGGTCCAGTATCTTCCAAGGATGCGACACGAAGTTTTTCAAGAAAATCTTCCCACCCCAGAGTACCCTTTACATGGAAGATTTTTCGAACATTTTAATTTTCTCAAAAATGGCTCTAACGATTTTGATTAAAATATCATATGTTTAAGATATTTTTATGACAAATAAAATGTATATCTTAAATTTCCTGGGAATGTCTCCAAAAGTATTCTTCATTGTGAACGACTTTTGCATAACTGGTAAACCATAAGAGATAGACAAAAATTTTACTACGCAAAAAATGTAGATCGCGTTAAAATACACAATTTATGTCATACATTTTTTTAGTTGAGTGAACCATTTTCGAGATATTGCTTGTTATTTCCTTAAATTTTCCAATACTTATACTTTTTCTCAAATTCGTTATTCAATTTTTTATGTCCTGGATATGCAAACAGAATAGAATGCGCCACATAGCAACCAGCGCTTAAAAGATTTGACTATCGCTTATAACCTACCATGTTCCCCTTGCATCTACAAGAAAATTAGCAATAAGATTGACATCTTGATATCTCGATTAACATGAAGCATATGGAGAATAAACGTTTGTAAAAATAGTTCGTACAAGAGTAGAGAAAGTCATGTGAGTGTAGCACATCAGATTTTTTGTTTACATTTAATTTACAGGTGCCAGCAGAAAAACGTTCTCACTTGTGCAACATCGACAATCAACAACTGATTCTGCAAATGCTGTTAGGAATGTATCTCAAAAGAAGCAGAGTTTCTTAACGTCAAAGCCAGGCAGTTCTTATGAAGCCAAAGCTAATTCTTTTAGAATGCGTTTATGTGAAGCTTTTACTGCCGCCAATATACTAATTGCTACACTACAAAACCCAATATTGAAAAGAAATTTTCAAGAATTTTGCAACCCAGAAAGTACCAGATGAGTCCACCTTAAGAAAGAATGTATTGCCCCAGTTGTATGAGAAAGCTATTGAAGACATAAAGTCAGACATCGCTGACTACAACTTTTCGTTAAGTGTGGACGAAACAACGGATGCTGTGGTAGATATATTGCCGCTATAGTTGTGGGCAAACTCACTTCCGAGGAACCCAGTACGCCCCATGTCATCCTATGCAAGGAGCTTCAACAAAACAACCACTCTACAATATCAATTGCAGTGAGGGATGCTTTAAAGGTCATATGGCCAGATGCAGAAGGAGAGGAAACATTGAGATTGTTAGTAACCGACAGTGCAGCTTACATGTTGAAAGCGGGTGAATGTCTAAAGGCTTTCCATTCTCGTATGCTCCATGTCACCTGTTTTGCACATGGATTCCACCGGGTAGCTGAAAAGATTCGAGAAGAGCATCCTACAATCAACAAAATAATTTCTTCGGTGAAGAAGGTTTTCTTGAATGCACCAAATCGAGTGGTGATATTCAGAGAGAAGTATCCTTCGATACATCTGCCTCCACAGCTTGTAGTGACACGATGGGGTACGTGGCTATCAGCAGCAATGTATTATGCGGAAAACTACACAAGCGTCGTAGAGGTAATTGATTCATTTTAATGAACAAAGGCAAAGAAAGCATTGCACTCAGGAGCAGCAGTACAGGAGTTGAGCTATATCAAAGGAAATTGCCTTCACTTTGAAAGTGCAATAAAAAAAATTGGAAGAATCATCTCTCCCCATGACAGAAGCATTGCAAGTCATAGATGAGGTAAGAAACAAAGTGGTACCTGGACCAAGTGGAGAATCTATAAAAAAGAAGTTAGAAGCTGTTTTGGTGTGCAGTCCAGATTTCAAGGTCGTAGCAACAATTGGGAGCGTTCTCTGTGGAGAAAAAGTGCAGGGATCATTGAGTTGGAATCCTAAGGAAATAGCCGGGATGAAGTTCGCACCGCTTACCTCGTGTGTAGTGGAACGCTGTTTCTCCGCTTTCAAGCGCATTTTAACAGAAGACAGAAGGAGGTTTACACCTCACAATCTTTCCAAGTACTTAATTGTTCAGTGTCATACTAGGAGTGCAAAATGAGTACTGAAAACGTTTGCATTTGTAGTATTTAAAATTAATTGTGTGTTTTTAAAGCGTAATATTAAAGCAAAATGAGTATACTCAGTGCTTTTGAACATGCAGTGTTGGAAATTAAATTATGTGTTTTTCAACTTTTGCACAGTAGTGCTTGAAATTAGTTTGCTTTTCAGTACCATACTATTCGTAGTGTATTGAATGTGATACTTTCAAATGCATACTAAAGTTACAGTTAATTTAACTTTTTAGAATTTAAAGTTAGTGTTTTAAACAAAGTGCCAGTGATTTGCATGAATATATGTATATATATATATGCCAAAGATCCTATAAATTCCTAAATTCAACTTCCTAATACACTGACACATAGAACCTAATTTTAACTTTTTAGAACCTAAAAAACCGGTCATTATATGAGTAAGTTTTCTGTCTTTCCTAAGGATGACCGTTTACTTGACGTTACAGACACACGAGGGCTTCATTACGAATGCCGACGGAGAAAACCGAGTTGTATGAGTAAAATATACTCGTCGCTTATGTTTTACGAATTTTTTCAAACACATTGACATTTCGCTGTGATGTAAAAATATTTTCACGCTATAATACCGCCTTATTATAATTGTTCATTGTTGACGTCCTTCATGACCTATTTCTATTTGTAGTTTGCTCTCATTAAAGCACACAATTTGTTGCAAATAGCTTTTTTGTGGCATCAGCCATTTCGGAGATATCCATTGATACTGGTTTGAATTGATCAATACTTTGACATTTTTTAAAGTTTTGTCCCGATTCACTTGTTTTTCGTGATGTCATGGAAAGGAGCATGGAATTTTAAATACAACATAGTGAGCCGCTTTTTAATGGCTGACCATGGATTCAGTTTCCATGTATACCTCCAACCACAATACTTCTACATGCTCTGCCACATACATAGTAGAAAGAAAAGGTATTGCATTCCACTCAAAAATTCAATACCGAGATTTCACTGGAAGTACATATTTTGAGGTCCCTTGAGTAAACAAAATTTTACTTTCTCTACCATATACATAGTAGTTGCAGAAGGTATTGCATGCCACCTAAAAGTTTGATACCAAAATTTCACCAGAAATATATGTTTTGAGGCTCTGAACCCAAAAAGCTGGTTTTTTTAGAGAGAGGTGGGTATGTTTGTGCCTTTCTGTGAATATTGTAATCGAGAACGAAAAGTTGGATAAATACCAAACTGCTATTTAGGTTCAGTATTTCCAAAAATGAGACACGAGGATTTTCAAGAACCCCTAACTATCCCACACATGGAACATTTCTATATAATGGTCTTAACAATTTTGATTAACTTCCCATACTGTTTCCACGAGAAAGAAGTGAAAACTGATGGGCTTTAAATGGATGACTAATATTGGACAATTCGAACTTTTAATAACGGATATCTCAGAAACAAGTTATGTCACAAACAACTTATTTTAAGTAAATTGTGTGTTTTAAAGGGATCTACATTTTTATACGGCATGTTTTCGTCTATCGCTTAACGTTTACAAGTTGTATAATAACTTTATACAAAATTCCTTCCAAATGAAGAGGACTGCAAAGGCTATTCTCAGAAAATTCAAGTTAAATTTTATTTGTAGTCCAAATATGTTTCATAAATATTATTTTAATCAAAATCGTTAGAGCCTTTTTTAGAAAATCAAAATTTTGGAAAAATGTTCCATGTAAAGAGTAGTTCGGATGGGGGATTTACTTGAAAATCCTCATGTCGCATCTTTGCAATATGCTGAACTCAAATACCAAATTTAGTAGGTATTTATCCGACTTTTCATTTTTTATTTATGATGATCTCAGACAGACACACTTGGACATATTTAAAAAAATGTTTTTTGGGGGTTCAGGGAGCCTCAAACCATGTATTTCCGGTGAAATATTGCCATACCTACATTCTTAATTATCTGCCTGCTTAGGCCGAACCTCTTTCAGAAGTGAACAAAGAATTTGGGGATTATGCCTCTTGCTCCGACCATTAGACCTATGATTTCAATAGATTTGAGAGTATTTCTCCAGATAGTATTTCTCTGTATTTACAAAAAGAACCTTATTACATGGGGGAATAAGTTTTAAGATGTAATTTATTCCTCCATGCGTGATCTACAATACGGAATATCAAAGGTGTTTGTTAGGTATGTATTTCTAAGCAAAGCGAGGTTGAACACCTTTCGTCTTTCTAATTGATGCTGTGGAATGAAGAAGGCCGTGACAGAATGGTTCAAGTAACGTTCCAACCACACAAAATTCCGAATTAGTTCTGAGAGCGTACTCGACTGGCGCAAGTGCGTAAGAAAGTGTCAGTACTAGCTCAGAACCGAGTGTTGGAACAAATCTATTATGTTCAAGTTGGTAAACGTGAACCATCGACTGTCCGATGGAGAAAGAGAGGGCGAATGGAGGGGCAGTATGCTGTTTGCTGTAATAGTTTTCGCATTCGCTCTTCCGCTTTCGTCGGAGGAGCATGTTGTTTTAGTTTGTCATGTCTTTTTGTAATTAGTAACCTTTGATGTGTTTGTTATATGTCTAGTTTCATTGCGTGATGTATCGACTATTATCAGTGCCATCTTCGGATTATATTGATATTTTTACTCGTGTTTGTGAATTACTACAGTGATATATATGTCCTTGTGAACTTTGAATTATACTGATACCATAGTTTTTCGTGTTCTAACGTTATATTCTGCATGTGGCGTTCTTCGCTACTATGCAGTAGATTACTACAGTTATATTCGTATACTACAGTTTTATTGAGACGCAGTAGCCAACCTTAATGGTGGGGCAGTAGCGTCTATAAATAATCCTATACCATACCATACCATACCTGTAATAGTTTGCTGTTCTGTGGCAGTATGTCTAGAGGAGTCGTCAGTTGACGTTGAGACCTGGGAGTGAGGAGTTCATGTCAGGGCCCACAGTAGACAGTTTTTGTCTATCAATTCGAATGAGTTATACGTAAATTTTCCAAGTGGGGAAAATAGTTTCCTATAAATGTGTGAAGTAGTTTTATTGCATTACAATATTTAGGAAGTCAGTATTTGATTACGACGCAGTATGGTGACGAAGTGACAATTACCTTATAGGAGTTGAATGGGCCACTGTGGGGTTTGGTCACAACGGCAAGATAAACGCTTCATTACGAGCCAGAGTAACACTTTTGACGTGTTTAACAAGACGACCGCCGTAGAGCTTCCCAGCTGTAAAAGAGAATTATCAACGTAGTGGATCTTCTGGCTACAGTTTGCCCGTGTTGAATGGGGCATTATATTTCGGCAAGGGTGCAGCTAGCTACCAGGTAAGGTTCTTGCCATTTCGTCGGCTTATACATGTTGGTTTGGGTCCTGCTAGCGACAGTTGCAGGGCTTGGAGCACTTCGGAAAAGAAAAGTAGTGAAATACTTGTGGTATGTGTTCGGTAGCAACAGAGTAAGGTAAGAAACATCGATTTCGATATTACGATAGCTTCAGGCCAGTCTACGGTTGTAAAGACAAAAGTTACGCTAAGTATAGAGAGACGACGATGACTGTTTTGTGAATGTATTATTCTAGAAGCGTGTGTGCAGTTGTGCATATTTTTCAATGAGATGTGCACGAGTATAGCACTAAAGATCTTTCTTTTATTCCTTTAAATATTATTTAGGTGTGAATTTAAATCGACTGGCCAGGACTATCTTGTGCATTTTAGGATAGTTTTAGTGTAGATGTATAAAAAAGGTGCCGCTCTTCAGGTAGTCGAAGCTGTACTACGTAATAGCCTTTGGTGGAAAGAACATAAAATCTGTAATATTTATAGCAATGTTGGTTCGACGGTAACCTTCCCCAATCTGGGTTGTGCAAAAGTATTATTAATGCTTCCGCCTGAATTGCGTACACTATATGCAGAAATTATATTACGTTCATTTTCATTTCTTCTTTTCAAATACATTTTCGTAGTTTATTTACAGGAATTTTACTGAAGTTAAATTCTGGTTTGCTATATTAATGGGAATTTATATTTGATTATTTTTATCTACATTCATTTTATTGTTTTTAAAGTAGCACAAAATATAGCAATTTGAAGTTTGTAATTGAGAATTCAGTATCATTTTCTTGGCCATTCTGTTCTGTGGTATAATAATGAAATCCACAGGTAAACGAATTCTGGTCGCGGGTAGGATATCCAGACAACAATATTTGTGACTTGCTCCTGGTGACTACTCGCCACTAAGCTGGAGAAGAGATGGGGCACAGTCTCTTAGGGTAGGCGAAGTCGCACCACAAAAATGGGAACTGGAATTAGTGTCAAGGTTCAGTACCTCCAGAAATGAGACACGAAGATTTTCAAGAAAGTCCCCCATCCCAATCTACCCTATATGGAACATTTTAGATTTTTTTATTTTCAAAAAAATATTGGCTCTAACAATTTTGACTAAAATGCCATATATTAAATATATGTACATGACAAAATTATATATTGTATTTTCTGGGAATAGACTCTGATGTCCGCTTCATTCGGAGGGAATTTTGTATAAGTGGTTAACGTTAAGTGATACGAAAACGTTTTACACAAGAAATGTAGATCTCATTAAAACACATATTTATTTCAAATAACCTTTTTTGCGACATCAGCCACTTCCGAGATACCCGTTATTAATGGTTCCAATTGTTCATTTGTCATTCTTTTAAAGTCCTGTCGATTTTCAGTCGTTTCTCGCGATGTGAAAAGAGTATGAAATTTTAAGACCAGGTATAGCTTTCAAATCTAAAACATTTGACTATCCCTGCTCCCTTGGTATCTGTAACGAAATGATTTTGATTAAATTTAAGTAGATAGAAAAGTAAGCTTTCATAATAATAGTTGTTATACCCATTAACAAATGATACAAAAAGTAATGTGCATGTAACACATCAGATTTTTTCACATGTAAACATTTTGTAGCTGTAAGCTCTCTGAACCATTGCTCATTTAATTACTGTTAATGATACTCATCTCATTCATTGGTCTGTAAAAACAGGAACTAGCTGTTCACTAAGATTTTTACTTTCTCTACTACGTATAGTAAGTAGGGGAAGTATTGCATTCCACCCAAAAATTCGATACCGAGATTTCACCGGAAATACATGTTTTGAGACCTCCTGAATCCAAAAAAAGCATTTTTGGAAACATGTCCGTGTGTGTGTCTGTGTGTGTGTGTGTGTGTGTCTGTGAACAGCATAACTCAAAAACGAACAGTCGGATAAACACCAAACTTGGTATTTAGGTTCAGTATCTTCCAGAGATGCGACACGAAGGTTTTCAAGAAAATCCCCCCACCCCAGACTACCCTTTACATGGAACATTTTTCGAAAATTTTAATTTTCTCAAAAATGGCTCTAACGATTTTGATGAAAATATCATATGTTTAAGATAATGTCATGAGAAATGAAATGTATATCTCGAATTTTCTGGGAATGTCTCCAAAATTATTCTTCATTGTGAACGACTTTTGCATAACTGGTAAACCATAAGAGATAGACAAAATTTTACTACGTGAAAAATGTAGATCGCGTTAAAATACACAACTTATGTCATATACATTTCTTTTGTTGAGTGAACCGTTTTCGAGATATTGCTTGTTATTTCCTTAAATTTTCCAATACTTATACTTTTTCTCAAATTCGTTATTCATTTTTTTATGTCCTGACATGCAAAGAGAATGGAATGCGCCACATAGCAACCAGCGTTAAAATATTTGACTATCGCTTAAAAGCTACCATATTCCCCTTGCATCTACAAGAAAATTACCAATAAGATTGACATCTCGACATCTCGATTAACATGAAGCATATGGAGAATAGGCGTTTGTAAAATTAGATTGTACAAGAGTAGAGAAAGTCATGTGAGTGTAACACATCAGATTTTTTAATACTGAACACCTCAAATGGTGTATTTCCAATGATATCTGTGTGTCAAATTGTTGGGTTAAATGAAATATTTCCTCTACTGTAGGTGTGGCAGTAGCTCTGAGTAGAGCTTTTGTACCTGGCCTTCATTCCGCGAAAAGTGCTGATGGGCACTCAGTTGTTAAAGTCCACTTTGGGGGGGGTTTGTTATCAACCCGAGATACCAGTACAGTCAGTATCAGTAACTCTAACTTCGGAGAAATGTAACTATTGTAATTACTGTTTACATAAAAATAACAACGAAAAATTGGCTTAGCATTTTATTATTCATCAGTCAAAATTTTTAGGTAACAAAACCCGTCAGAAATAATGCTTATAACATTTTGTTTGCAATTTGTTTTCCAAAAACTGGATAATAAGTGAGATAATTAGATTTTTACTTTCTCTACTCTTACTTATGTAGGCAGAGAAAGTATTATATTCTACAAAAATAATTGATATCGAGACGTCACCAGAAGTACGGAAATTTGAGGTCCTTCGACCTCAAAGAATAATTTTAGAACATTGCGTGCGCGCGCGTGTGTGGACAATATAACTTAAAAACGAAAAGTCGATAAATACCAACGTTGGTATATAAGTCCACCATCTTCCATTGATTAAACCAGGGATTTATATAAAATTCCCACACAACCCTTTACATGGGGCCGTTTTCGTGTTTCTTAAGTTTTTTTGTAATTGCTCTAAAGATTTTGATTAAAATATATTATGTTTTAAGTTATTGGTACAGAGAAAAGAATGCATATCTTGAATTTTGTGGGAACAGCCTCCAAAGTTCTGTTCATTCTTGTTGAATTTTGTGTAACTGGTAAACCATAAGATATATAAAAAGTATACAGGAAAGTGCAGATCTCGTTTGAAATACGCAATTTATGTCTGTATAAAATTGTTTATGGGTTCATGTTTCAGAGATAGGTATATGCTGTTTTTGGTCGGGATTTTTCAATACGCATACGTTTTTATTCTACTCTACTGTAAGTAGAGGAAGTATTGCATTCCACTCAAAAGTAAAATACCAATATTTCACCGGAAATTCACACTTTGAGACTCTCCGAATCTAAAAACTGCCTGTAGTAAGTAGAGGAAGTATTGCATTCCACCCAAGTATGCGATACCAATATTTCACCGGAAATTCACACTTTGAGATTCCCTGTTATCTAAAACATTCATTTTTTTAAAAAAAAGGCCCGCGCGCGTGTCTGCCTGTGAGCGAAAAAACGACAAGTCCGTTAAATACCAGACTTTACATTTAGGTTTCAAGGATTCGACACTAAGATTTTCAAGAAAATCCGCTTACCCCAAACTACCCCTAAAATGGGGGACAAAAATGTAGTGAGTTTTTACTTTCCCTAAAACGGCTTTAACGGTTTTGAATTATCTACCATATATTTAAGATATATGCATGACAAAGTGCTGGGAATAGCCCCTGAAGTCCTCTTCATTCTGAATGACCTTTTTGTAATTGGTAAAAATCTTATTACGCACAGAAAATTTAGATCTTGTTAAAGCACACCATTGAAGTAAAATAAAACTGTTTGTTGCACTGACCATTTCCGAGATGTTTGTGTACTGGTTTGAATGTTCAAATTCTTATTCTTTCCAGAACTTCAAATCGCTATTCACCACCCTCCCCCATCTATGCTCATGCAAAGAGACCGGAATTACAAAGCTATCACATAGCGACGAAAAGGTTTGACTGTCCCCGTAGCCTACTGTAGTTTCCTTATATCTACAACGAAATATGTAACTAAAGTTTATTAACAAGAAGTAGGCAGAAGAATGAGCTTCTGTAGTTGTCCTTCATGGTGTAGAGGTAACATGCTAGTCCCAGGTTCCTGAGGTGCAGGTTCAAACCCGGCCGAGGGCGATAGATTTTTTCAGGGTAAAAATCCGTGGCATGGCTTCCTCAGGAAGGGAAGTAAAGCCGGTAGTTCCAAGTCGCAGACTTACGGTACATAAAAGAACCTCAAGCCTGGTAAAATGTCTAACATTTCCTGTCTTTCACGCCCAATATGCAATGGGACGCTAAGAACCATAGCTGTTAAAGCGCTTCATAAATCTTTTTTTGTTGAGTGAACCATTTTCGAGATATTGCTTGTTATTCCCTTACATTTTTCAATACGTATTTTCTCAAATGGGAATTCGTTATTCATTTTTTTGTCTTGGATATGCAAAGAGTATTAATCTGTGGCAAAGAGAATGGTGCTGCACCTAGCAACCAGCTATTAAGATATATGTCGATGCTTAAAGGCTAATGTATTTCTATATTGCCCTTGCAATTACAAAACAAGGGGAATACAGTACGCCTTAAGCGATAGTCAAATATTTTTAGAACTGGTCACTATGTTTAAAATGTAATTCTCTTTGCATGTCAAAAGATCGTTTATGCAAATGTTTATCTCGATTAATATGAAACAGATGGAGAATAAGAGTTTGTAAAAATAGTTTCTAAAAGTGTAAAAGTCATCTGAGTGTAACACATTAGATTTTTTATGTCCTGGACATGCAAAGCCAGTGGAATGCGCAGATAGCAACCAACGCTTAAAAGATTTGACTGTCGTTTAAAACCTACCATATTCCCCTTGCATCTACAAGAAAATTAGCAATAAGATTAACATCTCGATTAACATGAAGCATATGGAGAATAAGCGTTTGTAAAAATAGTTTGTACAAGAGTAGAGAAGGTCATGTGAGTGTAACGCATCAGATTTTTATAGAACTGGTCGATATGTGTAAAATGTAATTCTGTTTGCATGTCAAAAGATCGTTTCTGCAAATGTTTATCTCGATTCATATGAAATAGATGGAGAATAAGATTTTGTAAAAATAGTTTTACAAGAGTAGAGAAAGTCATGCGAGTGTAACACATCAGAATTTTTTTATACACAACACCTCAAATGGTGTATTTCCAATGAAATCTTCGTGTCAAAGTTTTGGGTTAAATGAAATATTTTCTCTACTCTAGGTGTGGCAGTAGGTCTGAGTAGAGGTTTTGTACCTGGCCTTCATTCCCCGTAAAGTGCTGTTGGGCACTCAGTTGTTGAGGTCCACTTGGGGGGGGGGGGTTGTTATCAATCCAAGATACCAGTACAGTCAGCATCAGTAACGCTAACTTCGGAGAATTGTAACTATTGCAATCACTTGTTTACATAAAAATAGCAACGAAAAATTGACCTAGCATCTTATTATTCGTCAATCGAAATTTTTAGGTAACAAAATCTGTCAAATAATGCTAATAACATTTTGTTTGCAATTTGTTTTCCAAAAAAACTGGATACTAAGTGAGATAATTAGATTTTTACTTTCTCTACGCTTACATATGTAGCCAGAGGAAGTATTATATTCTACAAAAATAATTGATATCGAGATGTCACCAGAAGTACAGGTTTTGAGGTCCTCTGACCTCAAAGAGCAATTTTAGAACGATGCGCGCGCGCGTATGGACAATATAGCTTAAAAACATAAAGTAGGATAAATACCAATGTTGGTATGTAAGTCCACAATCTTCCATTGATTAGACCAGGGATTTAGATAAAATTCCCACACAACCCTTTACATGAGGCCGTTTTCATTTTTCTTAAGTTTTATTTATAATTGCTCTAACGATTTTGATTAAAATATTTTATCTTTTAAGTTATTGGCACAGAGAAAAGAGTGCATATCTTGAATTTTTAGGGAACAGCCTCCAAAGTTGTTTTCATTCTTATTGAATTTTGTGTAACTGGTAAACCATAAAAGATATATAAAAAGTACTACAGGAAAATGTAGATCTCTATGAAATACGCAATTTATGTATGTACAAAATTGTTTATGGGCTCAACTGTTTCAGAGTTAGATATATGCTGTTTTTGGTCCGGATTTTTCAATACGCATACGTTTTTATTCTCTCTACTGTAATTAGAGGAAGTATTGCATTCCATCCAAGAATACGATACCAATATTTTACCGGAAATTCACACTTTGAGATTCTCTGTTATGTAAAACATTCATTTTTTAAAAAAGGCGCGCGCGCGTTGTCTGTCACTGAACAAAAAACGACAAGTCCGTTAAATACCAGACTTTACATTTAGGTTTCAAGGATTCGACACTAAGATTTTCAAGAAAATCCGCTTACCCCAAACTACCCCTAAAATGGGGGACAAAAATGTAGTGAGTTTTTACTTTCCCTAAAACGGCTTTAACGGTTTTGAATTATCTACCATATATTTAAGATATATGCATGACAAAGTGTTGGGAATAGCCCCTGAAGTCCTCTTCATTCTGAATGACCTTTTTGTAATTGGTAAAAATCTTATTACGCACAGAAAATTTAGATCTTGTTAAAGCACACCATTGAAGTAAAATAAAACTGTTTGTTGCACTGACCATTTCCGAGATGTTTGTGTATTGGTTTGAATGTTCAAATTGTTATTCTTTCCAGAACTTCAAATCGCTATTCACCACCCTCCCCCATCTATGCTCATGCAAAGAGACCGGAATTACAAAGCTATCACATAGCGACGAAAAGGTTTGACTGTCCCCGTAGCCTACTGTAGTTTCCTTATATCTACAACGAAATATGTAACTAAAGTTTATTAACAAGAAGTAGGCAGAAGAATGAGCTTCTGTAGTTGTCCTTCATGGTGTAGAGGTAACATGCTAGTCCCAGGTTCCTGAGGTGCAGGTTCAAACCCGGCCGAGGGCGATAGATTTTTTCAGGGTAAAAATCCGTGGCATGGCTTCCTCAGGAAGGGAAGTAAAGCCGGTAGTTCCAAGTCGCAGACTTACGGTACATAAAAGAACCTCAAGCCTGGTAAAATGTCTAACATTTCCTGTCTTTCACGCCCAATATGCAATGGGACGCTAAGAACCATAGCTGTTAAAGCGCTTCATAAATCTTTTTTTGTTGAGTGAACCATTTTCGAGATATTGCTTGTTATTCCCTTACATTTTTCAATACGTATTTTCTCAAATGGGAATTCGTTATTCATTTTTTTGTCTTGGATATGCAAAGAGTATTAATCTGTGGCAAAGAGAATGGTGCTGCACCTAGCAACCAGCTATTAAGATATATGTCGATGCTTAAAGGCTAATGTATTTCTATATTGCCCTTGCAATTACAAAACAAGGGGAATACAGTACGCCTTAAGCGATAGTCAAATATTTTTAGAACTGGTCACTATGTTTAAAATGTAATTCTCTTTGCATGTCAAAAGATCGTTTATGCAAATGTTTATCTCGATTAATATGAAACAGATGGAGAATAAGAGTTTGTAAAAATAGTTTCTAAAAGTGTAAAAGTCATCTGAGTGTAACACATTAGATTTTTTATGTCCTGGACATGCAAAGCCAGTGGAATGCGCAGATAGCAACCAACGCTTAAAAGATTTGACTGTCGTTTAAAACCTACCATATTCCCCTTGCATCTACAAGAAAATTAGCAATAAGATTAACATCTCGATTAACATGAAGCATATGGAGAATAAGCGTTTGTAAAAATAGTTTGTACAAGAGTAGAGAAGGTCATGTGAGTGTAACGCATCAGATTTTTATAGAACTGGTCGATATGTGTAAAATGTAATTCTGTTTGCATGTCAAAAGATCGTTTCTGCAAATGTTTATCTCGATTCATATGAAATAGATGGAGAATAAGATTTTGTAAAAATAGTTTTACAAGAGTAGAGAAAGTCATGCGAGTGTAACACATCAGAATTTTTTTATACACAACACCTCAAATGGTGTATTTCCAATGAAATCTTCGTGTCAAAGTTTTGGGTTAAATGAAATATTTTCTCTACTCTAGGTGTGGCAGTAGGTCTGAGTAGAGGTTTTGTACCTGGCCTTCATTCCCCGTAAAGTGCTGTTGGGCACTCAGTTGTTGAGGTCCACTTGGGGGGGGGGTTGTTATCAATCCAAGATACCAGTACAGTCAGCATCAGTAACGCTAACTTCGGAGAATTGTAACTATTGCAATCACTTGTTTACATAAAAATAGCAACGAAAAATTGACCTAGCATCTTATTATTCGTCAATCGAAATTTTTAGGTAACAAAATCTGTCAAATAATGCTAATAACATTTTGTTTGCAATTTGTTTTCCAAAAAAACTGGATACTAAGTGAGATAATTAGATTTTTACTTTCTCTACGCTTACATATGTAGCCAGAGGAAGTATTATATTCTACAAAAATAATTGATATCGAGATGTCACCAGAAGTACAGGTTTTGAGGTCCTCTGACCTCAAAGAGCAATTTTAGAACGATGCGCGCGCGCGTATGGACAATATAGCTTAAAAACATAAAGTAGGATAAATACCAATGTTGGTATGTAAGTCCACAATCTTCCATTGATTAGACCAGGGATTTAGATAAAATTCCCACACAACCCTTTACATGAGGCCGTTTTCATTTTTCTTAAGTTTTATTTATAATTGCTCTAACGATTTTGATTAAAATATTTTATCTTTTAAGTTATTGGCACAGAGAAAAGAGTGCATATCTTGAATTTTTAGGGAACAGCCTCCAAAGTTGTTTTCATTCTTATTGAATTTTGTGTAACTGGTAAACCATAAAAGATATATAAAAAGTACTACAGGAAAATGTAGATCTCTATGAAATACGCAATTTATGTATGTACAAAATTGTTTATGGGCTCAACTGTTTCAGAGTTAGATATATGCTGTTTTTGGTCCGGATTTTTCAATACGCATACGTTTTTATTCTCTCTACTGTAATTAGAGGAAGTATTGCATTCCATCCAAGAATACGATACCAATATTTTACCGGAAATTCACACTTTGAGATTCTCTGTTATGTAAAACATTCATTTTTTAAAAAAGGCGCGCGCGCGTTGTCTGTCACTGAACAAAAAACGACAAGTCCGTTAAATACCAGAATTGACATTTAGGTTTCAATAATTCGACACTAAGATTTTCAAGAAAATCCCCTTACCCCAAACTACCCTAAAATGGGGGACATAAATGTAGTGAGTTTTTACTTTCTCTAAAACGGCTATAACGGTTTTGAATTATCTACCATATATTTAAGATATATGTATGACAAAGTGCTGGGAATAGCTCCTGAAGCCCTCTTCATTCTGCATGACCTTTGTGTAATTGGTAAACCATATGAGATAGAAAAAATCTTATTACGCACAGAAAATGTAGATCTCGTTAAAGTACACAAGTAAAATAAAACTGTTTGTGGCACTGACCATTTTCGAGATATTTGTGTATTGGTTTGAATGTTCAAATTGTTATTCTTTCCCGAAATTCAAATCGCTATTCATCCACCCCCCCCCTCCATGCTCATGTAAAGAGACCGGAATTACAAAGCTATCACATAGCGACGAAAAGGTTTGACTGTCCCCGTAGCCTACTGTAGTTTCCTTATTTCTGCAACGAAATATGTAACTAAAGTTTATTAACGAGAAGTAGGCAGAAGAATGAGCTTCTGTAGTTGTCCTTCGTGGTGTAGGGGTAACACGCTAGCCCGAGGTTCCCGAGGTGCGGGTTCAAACCCGGCCGAGGGCGATAGATTTTTTTCAGGGTAAAAATCCGTAGCATGGCTTCCTCCGGAAGGGAAGTAAAGCCGGTAGTCCCGAGTCGCAGACTTACGGTACTTAAAAGAACCTCAAGCCTGGTAAAAAGTCTCTGAGTAAAATTTCCTGTCTTTCACCCCAATATGCAATGGGACGCCAAGAACCATAGCAGTTAAAGAGCTTCCATTAATCAAACTCAATTTAATTTGAGCTTCTGTAGGAATAGTTTGTAGAATAGGGAGTAGAGAGTTATATGAATGCAACTGTTTTCATATAACTGAAACAACATCAGATGTTTGCAAATGTTTTGTTTCTCGTGATACGATGTGCAAAGCATAGTATTAATCTAATTTCGAACCCACCCAACATACAGTGATGTGCTTTTTCAAGAGTTTATTCCTTGAAGCTTCTGAGATGAACATTTGAATGCAGTTTGCACACGTTGCACTTATTGCTTATTTTGCATTCACTTCTAGACATAAATAGCATATTGTGGATAAAAAATGACTGTTTATATGATTAGTCTCATGTATACGGATATAACGTGAGTTTGTAATGTATGGAGAAAATCCTGTCAGTGCCTACATCGATTTTTTTATTTTGCACCCACATGCGGGACTTGATAAATGCGGGACTTGATAATCGCGTTGTATTGTGGGTAGAACAATTTTTGAAAGGGAGGACGCAAAGAGTAAGAGTAGGTAGAGAACTGTCAGAAGGGGGGACCGTAAGTTCGGGCGTGCCCCAAGGCTCGGTACTGGGCCCGTTACTGTTTCTTATCTTTGTTAATGATATCCATATAAACATTAAATGCCAGATAAGACTGTTCGCAGACGATTGTATTATTTACAATAAGATTAGGAATTCCATGCATGAGACTGCTCTTCAGGACGACCTAAATGAAATCAGGTGGTGGGCCGAAGCAAACAAAATGACAATTAATGCTGGGAAAAGTAAGTCCATTGTTTTTAGCAGAACTAAGGGGAAGATTATACATAACTATCAAATGGGCGGGGAACCAATTCCACAGGTGGACAGCTGCAAATATTTGGGAGTGTGCTTGTCAAGTAATGCTGGATGGGGGGAACAGATAAATAGTACATCTAGGAAAGCGTGGAAAGCATTGCATTTCGTAATGAGAATACTGAAAAAGGGGAGCGCAAAGACCAGGGAACTAGCCTACAAATCTTTAGTGCGGCCGGTTATGGAATATGGAGTAGCATGTTGGGACCCATACAGAGTCAATCAGATTGATTCCTTAGAAAAAGTGCAGAGAAGGGCTATAAAATTCATAAGGAGAGGTAAAGATTTTGGGTTTACAAAAGGTGAAGAGAATGAATGGGAACCGCTAAAAGTTAGGCGTAAAAAACATAGATTAGTTGCGTTATTTAAAGCTTATACTGGTTCAAATGCTTGGGCGGATGTTAGAGAAAGGTTAGAGAATCCAGCACACTACGGTCGAAACGATCATCTGTTTAAAATTAGGGGTAGAAAGTGCAGAACCGACGTGGGAAAATTTTCTTTTGTTAATAGAACCATTGAGGAATGGAATGAATTGCCTGTAGCAGCCTTTCAGGGCTGTCCTCTGACCTTAAAGCAGTTCAGAAATAATATTAGCAGAATAAATGTTGGTTAATTAACTAGTGTACTCATTTCACAAACTATACTATTAAAGTTGACACTACCAGGTTGAAAATACTGGTAACTAAATATAAGGACCAATTGTAAATAGTTAAGTACCTCGAAAATAGTTACGTACTTTGTAAGTTGTTAAGTACTTTGTAGATAGTTAAGTAAATTGAGAATAGTTAAGTAAATTGTGAATAGTTAAGTAAATTGTGAATAGTGAAGTAAATGATGAATAGTTAAGTAATTGTGAATAGTTAAGTAAATTATAAATGGTTCAGTAATTAGGGATTTTAAAAGCTTTGTTAATATTTAAAATTAATCATTTTGTATTGTTAGTCTTGTTTATTATTATTATTATTGTAAGCTAGTCATGGTGATGTAAATTTTGTACGGTTTAATTCTGCCACCGGGAAGTACCCAATTGCAGAATAAATAAATACATACATACATACATACATAAGCACCCCCTACAAAATGCGATTTTTGGGTTCTGGGTAGCCCATGGTGCACTTTAAGTATAAATTATTCATCCAAAATCGAAAATTAATAGACTTCTTTGGGTTAAAGTTTTATTTTAATTGTACACATATAGATTTGAATTGCCAGATTAAATCAGTTCCATGTTAAGAATCTTACAGGAGCAAGTAGTATCGTAAACTTCTGCTATACCTCTACTTTCGTAAGTTGGGACCTGACAGGTTAGCGGTCAAACGCCGAACTAAGCGCTATGTTGCCAATATGAGCAACACGTGTTCACCTTACATGTGCATACATCAGGATGTGATACTTATGAAACAATCCACACAGAGAACAGCAGATACGAGTAATTTTATTCAAATTTACCAAAACAATGAATAATTAACAGTAATTGGTAGGAATGCTGAAGATAGGTAAAATAAGCAAATTAAGAAAAGAGTCGCAGAGTACTTTGAGCCGATCTTGCATGCTATTAAGAGTGACGAGGAAGGTTCGGATTAAAGCACGGCAAATTTACCGTAGAGACTCGTAATTACGCTTCACCTTTAATTTTTCATCTTAACCACAAATTATATAAGGTAAACAAGTGGATAAGAGAAATATACTGTAACAGAATCATTTAGGCGTACACTTCTGCTACAGGCCGCCATACTGTTTGTGTGCTAACGAGAGTTGGGTAATATCACGACTTCATTATTTACTGGCTGTAAAAATGTTTGAATCCAGCGAGCAGATTACTTGCCACTCTGATAGACGAATCAATCTATTGACAACGCTTTTTACTGGCTAGTAAGTAAAAGTACACAAATTGCTTCGAACATGAGGTTTTTTTCATCCCCATCACTTAGTCTATTTCATAGAATGGCAGCATACCTTATAGCGGAAAATAGCGCGTGGTCTCTCAATTGCACCTGCGCGGTAGAATGATGCACACATGAAGTTTACCAATACAAGACAGAGCTGAAGTAATGGACATTTAACATGCACGATTAAGAAATATCCTGAACTCGCCAAAGCAGATGGCTTAAATCAGTCAGCGAGATTCACGTGTAGGAAGTAGCCTCGAGAGATCATTTTCACAGCCTCACAGGTAACGCAACGAAGAATAAACTATAACAAGTAACAAATAACGCAGATACAAAAACAAGACATAATTGTAGTGTGACGCCAAGAACGTAACACGGAGTGAATACAAGCAATGAACGACCACGTGGTAGTGTGGCGTTGGTAACCTTGGCAACAAGGCGGCTGTTACCATAGCGCTCACTTGTTTTTACGACTGCAGCGCTGATGTCAGAACCCAACTTACGAAAATAGATATTATATCGCAAGCAATTCTGGACCAATTTGCAGCCGGCATCAGAACTGGTGGACGTAAAATCAACGTACTTAGATACGCTGATGAAACCATCCTCCTGGCTGAAACTGCAGAAGGATTAAAGGACATGATCAGTAATTATGAACCTTAGTGCGAAACTCGGATTCCGTCTAAATCTATCAAAAACTAGTCATATGCATTGGACAATATGCCAAAATTAAAGTGAATGACCAAATTCTTCATTCAGTTAAATATACTAATTTTCTTTGTGCTTTAACAAGGAGGCTTTGTCAAACATGAAATAAAAAGAATGGGATTAGGCAAAGTAGCTACGAACAAATTATCAAGTCATGAATGCTTGGGACATATCCAGGTATACTAAAATAACAATATTGTTAAGACTATCGTATTCCCAGTCGTATTGTATGGTAGTAACAGTTGGACTCTTCGTAAGAAAGACAAAAGATTAGGCTATTTTGAATTTTGGACCTGGAGGAAAATTTGCAAGTGTCTTGGAAAGAAAAAAGAACAAATGCATCCAAATTAGGAGCAGTAAATCCGACCAAATCCTTGACAGAAATTGCTACAAAAAATAAATTGACATATTTCGGTCATCTGGTTAGAAGATCCGTGTCCACAAAAAATATCTAATGATAGGCATCACAGAAGGTAGCAGGCAGCAAGGCAGGCGTAGACTGAGATGGACGGACGGAATCAAAGGAACCCTTCAAATGGAAGACCACAGATTGGGCTTGCAGAATCCCGATCTGAGTGGAGAGATGCCATGCAGAACATAAGGACCAATGCCAGGCTGACAACCTAAACTGCTGTGCATATCCCAACGGATCTCCAGAAGTTCGTTAGCGACCTAAGGAATGCCGCCGCCGCTGCATTTTCTCTAGGTGGAATTAGTAAGCGGCGGCGCCGTGGCCGAGTGGTTAGACCGCTCGCCTCCCACCGAGGCGGACCGGGTTCAATCCCAGGGACCTGCATGTGGGATTTGTGGTGGACGAAGCGGCGTCTGGGCGGGTTTTCTCCGGGATCTCCGGTTTCCCCCGCCATTCATTCCACCAACTGCTCCATCATCACCTTTCCTTTCATCCATTTCACCTACATTTCGCTTCATCTACTTCCTTCATCCCATACCAGGCATCGGGTTGATCACCCATCCTGGATGTGCTGTCTGATCCATGAGTGTCTGCTCCTCGACGGGCCTCTGACCCCAGGCACCCGCCTGTAAGTCCTGGGGGGTGTAAGTCCTACATAAGAGGAGGGTAAACAGATAATGAATGAAAAAAGAAATTAGTAAGCATTGCTCATCTGCTCTATTTTCAGACACCTGTTCCTTCCAATTTCACCACTTCTTTTCTGCTGGTTCAGTTGGTGCTTTACATTGCGCATTTTCCTTATCCGCTTCGTTGTTACCCATCCCCAAAAGGAAGAAGTAAACAACAATATTACCGTTAGCTCGTATATTTTACAGATACAGTTCAAAGTCTAAGCATGTACCATTTCCTCTTGAAAAGCTTGATATAAGGTATAGCAAATATCATACAGGAACGATATAACATGGTAATGTCTGGTGAGGGTGTGTATCTAGCACAGCGCTCTGAGAACGCACATCTGGAAATCTTGTTGCGACGCACGCCATGGCTGCTATTAAAAGAGGAATAAATACGTCAGTTCATGCGATTTGTTTTCAGTGCGGGTCAATACAAGGACTCAAATCTTATTTCGAGTGTGGATTGAGTTAGCCTTTACAGGAGGCACAGTATAATTGTTTATATTACCCTTCATTTATTTTAGGCTTATATTGGTGGGAAGACTAACAACTGCAAATGGTTGCGTATAAAATGCGCTTTGAAATTCGCTGTATGATCATCATATGGTTTGCGATGCTACCGAATAGAATCTCATTTTAACACTGTTTTACTTTCTGTGCTACGTATTAAGGCATTGCATTCCACCCAAAAATTCTGCACCAAGATTTCACCGGAAATACATGTTTTGAAGCCCCTGAATGCAAAAGAGCATTTTTAAAAAAGGTCCGCGCGTGTAAGTCTGTATCCTCTCTCTCTCTCTCTCTCTCTCTCTCTCTCTCTCTCTCTCTCTCTCTCTGTGAACAGCATAACACAGAAACAAAGAGTTGAATAAATACCAGACTTAGTAGTAAGGCTCAGTAGCTTCCAAGGATGTGACAAAGATTTTTCAAGAAAATCCCCCACCCCAAACTTCCCTTTATATGGAACATTTTTCCAACATTTTGATTTTCTAAAATTTTTATTAAAATACCATATATTAAGTATATTTACATGAATAGAGTGTGTATCTTGAATTTTCTTGGATTAGCCTGTGAAGTCCTCTTCATTTGGAGGAAATTTTGCGTAATCTTGTACAACTGCTAAACGTTAAGCGATAGAAGAAAACGTACTACAAAACAAAAAGTTAGATCTCTTAAAACATACAATTTATTTCAAATAAGTTTTCTGTGGCATAAGCCATTTCTGAGATACGGTTATTAAAGGTTGGAATTCTTGATTAATTGGCCATTCCTTAAAGTCCTTTCAACCTTTAGTTGTTTCTCGCGATTGCATGGAAACAGTATGAAATTTTAAGGTCAGCGTGTAGCGTCCAATTCTTAAACATTTGACTATCATTGTTCCTTTTAAATCTGTAACGAAATGTGTAATGTAGCTATTTCTTCAAAGGTTTATTCGGACTAAAATGTAGTAGAGAGAAAAACAAACTTTAGTAAAAATAGTTTGTATACTCACTAATAAATGATAGAGGGTAGAGAAAGTCATGTGAATGTATCACATCAGATTTTGTTTTATTCATGATTCATGTTCAGCTGTAGTACAATTATGAGGAAATTTTTTTATATCTTAGCAGTCTTTGAATTAACATCATAATTGATATCTGATAACATTCATATCATTTTGGGAGTTCGTTAAGTGGAATGTCGTAGTGAAGAGACAGGTTATTTTCACTAGTTGTGTTATCTGGGGGAATGTTGCAGCTCCAAGTGTTTTATCTCGGATTAGTTTTCATACCAAATGTATCAGTATAAATTATCACTTTATAACCAAACTGAATTCTGTTATGTGCTTCCTCCTCTAGCAGCATCAGTATAAATTCTATTTTCTATGGTTACGAGAAGATGGTAAATAGCTTTATGCTAGCTACTTCTTTTAGCAGATTGGAAATTAGCTTAGAATTATTTTGAAACGAGAACTATTCTTTGTAATATCCTACAATTCTCAAAAGTGCTCAGTTCCTAATCTTAGCCTAAAACTGGTGCAAATATATTCCTGAATCATGCAAATCATTACAATATAAAACATTATTTGAACCTAAAGTTCTTATATCAGTAACTGTTATATTTTAGACGTTTATTTTGCTATTGAAATTCGTCTCATAAACCTTGTTGGGAGCATCATGTACTATGCTATCACACGGAACATTTCTTACTCGAGCGTAATCTGTAGCATTTATATTTTACGATACAAGAATAAATAAACATTTGATAATTGAAGTGTCAAATGTCTATCATGCTCTTTCTCTTAGAGTAGCATTAAGGCGACGTCTATGGAATCGGCTGTGTAACAAAAGCGTTTGTAAGAGGGTCTGAGAGTTTGCGTCCAACAACCAAATCTTCATTCTTAACACAATTTTGTTTTGTTACAAAGTTACAGAATACGAAATAGCAGGGGCGGCTGGTGACTGAACTTTGGTGGTTCACAAAATTATCCTTGCAGTTTGAAATATTTTAAGTAATAAATACGGAATAAGTTTCTCACTATAGCCTGGTTAATTTACGCAAATAAACAAGAAATGGGAATTCACAATATATAACACATGCACATTTCATAAACAGTGTAGTATATAGCACTCACCTATTTATAGAGAAAATCAGCCCTTCTCTCCTGCCTGCCAACAAAGTTATCGATGACCAGCTCATTGAAGTTCTTGATCTGCATGATGAAATCCCTTTCAATGGAAAGCATGACCAACGCAGATAACCTCTCCTCAGACATTGTGTTACGCAGAAATGTTTTAATCCTTTTCAGAGTAGAGAAGCATCTTTCTGCCTCACATGTCATGGGGATTGTTAGAATGACGCTTAGTAGTTTAACAGATTCACTAAAAGTGGAACATGAATTATTGTCCCTGAAAAACTCCGTTAGTGTAACAATCCGTTATGTTTTTAAATTCTTCAGTACTATACATTGTTGAAAGTTCTGTAATCAGTTTCTTTTCTTCAATAAAAGAATATGTCTGAAGGGCAACTTTAATATGTTATTGTGGGAACGAAGTGTTACATTCTGAAAATCTGCCAGGCTGAAAGAGAACTGCTGCTCCCAGATGAGCAACAAATCTGAACCTGTCTTTCAATTCAGTAATGATTACATCACACACTTCAATGGCCTCTCGTTTTCTTTCAGTGTGTTCCCCAATTTTTCTTTTCTTCGTTACATTTTCATCAACTGCAGTAGAACTTATGGTGCTTCTAATTGTGAGAATTTCCACTTCAAAATAATTAAGTCTATCCTGGACCATTACAAGAGTACAGTTGCTCCTCTGAAGTTGGTTGTAGAAAATATCTACATGGGGCATAATTTTATGGAAGAAGGACAACCAAAATATGAAATCTGCATCACTTAAAATTCCAATAAAACCAGATGCTTGAAGAACATAACTTGAATTGGTGATTCTTTCGCCTCTCCTTATGATTTTCATACATTCTATTAAACCCTCCCTGTATTCGAAAACTGTGTTAACAGATCTAGATTGAAAGTTCCATCTCGTTTGCACTGGTCTTGGCAGCCGCTTTTGCACTACTTCTTCTAAAACTGATGTTCTCTGAGGAGAGTTAGAGAAAAAACACAAATTCCTTGAAGATTTATGAAGGAAATTCGTACACTACTATTCGCTGATGCTACATTTAACATAATTAAGTTTAACTGATGCGCATGGCAATGAATGTATTCTGCAGGCCTGTACTTCTGTTTTATGATGGATTGAACGCCATTTTTCACCCAGACATAACATTAGCCCCATCGTATGTTTGAGCAATCAATTTATGTTCACAGCCTAGCAGGTGTTGATCAAGTTCTGGCAATATGCATGCAGCTAAGTTATCTACTTTGTGCCATATAGGATTCACAGAACCCCAGTACCTTTCCACTGGCTTATGGTTTACCAGATATCTATGGACAATTACAATTTGATACTTGGATGCTACGTCGCTGGTTTCATCTGCTATCGCACATAAAAATGGCGAGTCTTTTATTTCTTTCGATATCTCCTCATGACAGACTTGAAGCATGCATTGCAAAATCTCATTTTGAATAATTTTTGATGTTCCCTTAAACACTGTTGCATTTTCCAAATGGTTTTTCAGAACACAGTCTAGCTCTGCACTAAAATTTATCAGTCCATGAAAAATACCAGGGTTACTTGAAGTCGCTGACTCATCATGTCCTCGAAGAGCCAACTCAAAGGCCACACAAAACCTAATGCAGTTAATAATAATGTTTAAAACATATCTATTTTAAGCCACTTTCTGGTTGTGTTCTTCAATTGCTCTCCGATATGCACTGTCCATCTGTTTTGCTATATTTACATTGCCAAACATAACAAGACTGACAGTATTTTTCATGTGCAACTTTGACGCTACATGTTTTTTGGCGCGGTCATGAAGATGCTGCAAATCATTCACGCCATGCTTTGTCCATGTATTTTCACCACCAAACAAAACGCAAGGAAAGCAAAACAAAACGGCGTTTTTAATATCACAATCACAGATCCAACAATATTTTTCATATTCATCGGTGGTAAAATTCCTGTTAAAACTTCTTGTTTTTGTTTGAACTACCTGAGTGATTTTTAGGTATGGTGTGGGCCTGCCAATCCGTTTAATTTAATTCTTTTCCTCCAAGTTTAGCGTTGAAAACGGTTGCGTTAAAAGAGACTGAACGCAATTCATTGTTTCTCCTAATAGAAAGCGTTTACCTGTATTTAGCTAAATAAACCACCTTTGTTCATAAATTAAAACCCGATACACGCAACACGGCACAAACCACGTGCCATATAGGCAACGTTATGATCAGAGGAGACCGGAAGTGAGGTAAACATTTACTGTGAATTCAATAGATTGCTCTGTGTATGGGACGAAACGAAAAGTATTGTTCCTGTTGATCATCCTATTCTATGCTCTCTGACTACTAGGTTAACCAACAACATGCAGCTTATGCCCCGCACTTCCTCCCCACACACCTCTGCGCTCCCTTGGTTCGTCATTCCCTATACTTCACCATTATACCAATTAGGTTGCAGCCGGGAGTGCACTACTTGGCACCTGCAAACAATACAACGCTTGCCGAAGTCCACTCCACAAGATCATGTCAGAATGATAACAGAAATGTATGAATCGTATACCTTAATTACATTAAAGGGAGAGCCAGGATTTTGGTTGCAGCGCAAACGTGCTACCATATTAAGAAGCCGCCCCTGCCAATTAGCACCTAACATCTTGTTCAGCGGCTTTAACAATTTGTTAAGTCTTAACAAAACCTTACAAAATAGCCCTGATTGACCTGCAATTGCCTTTCCTATGTGCATATTCAGCTTTGCTTTTGGGGGCCTTCTCTAAGTCTTGCTGATCGTTTGTCTAGCCTTGTGGCCATAGTATACCTTGGGCTTGTGAATCCTGCTGCTCGTATGTGTAATAATTGTGGTATATGCCACCTTTAACACCTTAGGTCTTATCGGCTGCCTTTTCCTTCGGAACAATTACTCATTGACAATGATATTCGGTCGTTTACTGTTGTGGTACATTGGCTTTTACTTTGGGCTGTCCTTCAAATTCACACACGCACACTTACTCTCTCTTTCATACCTACAGACTGTAAGTAGGATGGGAACAATCCTAGTTAAAACAATTCCCACTCTCCAGCCGAGAATCGAACCCGGGACTTCTGGATTTGGAGGCTATCACGCCGCACCACAGAGGCGGTCGGTAGATCAGTTGTCTAATTTATATGCAGGTAGTTAATTGCCGACTCAGCGTATGCGAGGTTCATGTTTAAGCAGGGCCGTATTTAGAGGGGGTGGGTTTCTAGGGTTCAACCCCCCCCCCGAAACTTCTGACAGTCTTATTTATTTAAATTCATAGCAAACTAATATGGAAAAATGTCGTTAGAAACAGTAGGTCTATTGCTAGTAACACATTTAGAAGAAAAAGGGAAACTTAATATTGTCGCCTTACATAGGTAAGGTGACCATACATTCCGGTTTTCGAAGCAGTCTCCATGTTTTGTTCTGTAAGGTGGAATATCCTCATACTGGCGAGTTTTTCTTGTCTATATAATGCTTCCAAGCAATTTTCTTATCCATGTAACGTCTATATACTACGGAGTAGGTACATGGTAACGGTGCGGAGTACTGTTAAGTTTAGATCTACTTGTGGAAAACCCTCTCCGAAAATTTTTCCTGGGTACGGGCATGTGTTTAAGATAGCAAAGGTTCAAGGTGCAAATTCATACTTTGCTGAGATTGACGCCATTTAGCGCGTCCTGTGATTTGGCGCGAAAGCTCGTTTTAACAACTCAAAATGGGTTAAAGCTGCGCCCATGACTTAAGCCGTGCCTTAACAATTAGCCCTAATTGTTTCTATCTAGAGGAAGTTAAGGTCATACACCTCTGACGTTCTGTATATTCTTTTTTTACCTGTTAAAGGATTGCTTCAAATTATACACGGCTTTCATGCTAAGGAATGTTTCCTGAATGTGGAGCTTTGCATACTTATTTTCGCATTTTGCAACATGTCTAGGAGCAGGCTTATTTTGGAAAATCGCGTACGTTTTGGATCATTAAATTGTTGAAACAAAAAGGCCAATTGGCAACATAAAAACACAAGTAACTTAATTTATGTCAGCAACCTAAGCATAGCTGCAACTAAAAGTTTGCGTTCAAGCGTCACGAAAGTTAGCTATAAATTAATGAGACATCAAATTTTAACCTTTGGGTGTGGAAATGATTCTTCTTTTATACCTGTTTAGAAGAATCACACCTTATATTCTAACTACATGTGGCTTTGCCGTAATATGAAATACGCATAAGTGCACATGATATTGCTTTTCGAGTTTTACAAGTGGCAAGTTGTACTGTTCGTACTTAGCCTCCGAAGAAGGGAAAGCCTACCCAATAGCGTTTACCGCTTGTCGCTGCCTTTGTTGATCCAGCGGCCGCTAGTGACGCTTAAAACACCCTTCGTGCTGCTGCCTATATGGTTTGTGGAAAGGAACGTAGGCGCATCGTTATGGGCTAAGTATATTATATAATGGATAATAACAAGAGTTTACGCTTATATGTCTCAATGTACCATCAATAACTGACAGAGTAGCAGTGCTATCGACTTTTATCTTGATAGAACTACATTAAGTTGTTGGCTGTTGTTGAATACTTTAGACTTTCCAGGTCGAATTTATGCTTAAAATATTAGATTCCTGACAGTTTTGAAAGTGAATTATTAACAGAGTTGAGGTGGGGGTGTATTCCATTTTATATGTTGATAAATTATTAAAATGGTGATTACTTTATGCCATTTTATAAATGAGGCTTCAGAAATAAGGACTCTGGACTTAATTTTCATGAATTTCTAAAATAGGCTTCCATCAAACAATCACAGATTAAACTAATTAGCGGTCAATATTTTCTTGCTTGATCACATGCTAAGCCAAACACAACATGCATTCTTCGAAACGTTTCGCGCGGTTACCGAATTTCCAAATAATTTCAATCGCGTGTAAACATTTGCTTTTGTATATTCAGGTCCATATAAACATTAATAAATGTTTTATATTATGCATGCCGTTAAGTAACTGTTTTATTAGAATAATTGCAATCAGTTTTAAAGGTGCACTGGCGGTAATTGAGGTGTAAACTTAAATTAGAATGAAAGCGATAATACGATACTTATGAATGGTGGACTGTTAAAATTAAGGCTGCTTTTATAAAAATACATTTAGAGCGTTCCTTTTATCGTTTTTGTATTGCTGCCTGCGAGATACAGCTCGCGGCGATAGCGCTAAACGCAGGAGCATAAATAAATTATTTTCGGGTTCTTTTTTACTTTCTCTACTACGTATAGTAAGTAGGGGAAGTATTGTATTCCACCCAAAAATTCGATACCGAGATTTCACCGGAAATACATGTTTTGAGAACCCCTGAATCCAAAAAAGCATTTTTGGAAACATGTCCGTGTGTGTGTGTGTGTGTGTGTGTCTGTCTGTCTGTGTCTGTGAACAGCATAATTCAGAAACGAACAGTCGGATAAACACCAAACTTGGTATTTAGGTTCAGTATCTTCCAGAGATGCACACGAAGGTTTTCAAGAAAATCCCCCACCCCAGACTACCCTTTACATGCAACATTTTTCGAAAATTTTAATTTTCTCAAAAATGGCTAACAATTTTGATTAAAATATCATATATTTAAGATATTGTCATGAGAAATGAAATGTATATCTCGAATTTTCTGGGAATGTCTCCAAAAGTATTCTTCATTGTGAACGACTTTTGCATAACTGGTAAACCATAAGAGATAGACAACATTTTACTACACGAAAAATGTAGATCGCGTTAAAATACACAATTTATGTCATATACATTTCTTTTGTTGAGTGAACCGTCTTCGAGATGTTGCTGGTTATTCCCTTAAATTTTCCAACACTTACACTTTTCTCAAATTCGTTATTCATTTTTTTATGTCCTGGACATGCAAAGAGAATGAAATGCGCCACATAGCAACCAGCGTTAAAATATTTGACTATCGCTTAAAACCTACCATATTCCCCTTGCATCTACAAGAAAATTACCAATAAGATTGACATCTCGATTAACATGAAGCATATGGAGAATAAGCGTTTGTAAAAATAGTTTGTATAAGAGTAGAGAAAGACATGTGAGTGTAACACATCAGATTTTTTAATTTGAATCACATTAGCAAGGCAAATTCCCAGTACGGGTACCTGCTTTTGGAGAAGGGGAATGAACAATAGAAGTTTACGACTGACCTTTAAAGGGGTTAAAGTCAGGAGAAGACACACAGATGTAGGTCATTTTCTTTTTCTTGAAAACACACAAAGAGCGATAGAATTCACAGGCGAGGAACTACTTTTGCAAAACTTTTGCTGGCCAATGGTGGTGTTTGTGATGAAGAGAATGAAGGGACGCTTCAACATCTTTGCGCTTAAAAATTGAATGAATATTGCAATTAATATTTATTTGAAAATTCTCAGCCTAGTTATATTCAGAGGCTGTCTTTCTCTGTCATGTTTCTTCTCTGCAGTGTGCTCTGCTTCTCAAGTTTGTTTACGGATTCTGAGGCGACAGACTGCAAACGACATTCGACAGAGAGGGAGTGCATGCTTTATCTGACTCCTACCATTTGCTTGCTAGTGAATGTGAAGAGGTATTGGCCTGTCTCTCTCCCACTAGTTTACGTGAGTAGTATAAGTCCCGGATGAGCCAATTGGATTAACGATAATCCTGCCGCTAGGGGCGCTAGTGTCGCTGCGTGCGACGGCGGCGGCGGGAAGTTTGAAAAGCGCCCTGAGCGGAAGGATTATCGTTATTGCAATTGGCTCATCCGGGACTGTTTTCTTTATTTATAATTTGAATACAGTACATTGGATAAAGATATGTATACATAGTTTAGATTAACATGATGTATTATTTGCTTAACATATGAATACATAGTTTGAGAATAACATAATGGATTATTTGATTACAGGAGATTAACATATGAATACAATAAATGGACAATATAAGAAATATTAGGAGAAAAAAAGCGCATTAAAATTCATAGTTTGTTGAGGCACTAGGACACACAGATTTCGCGCACAACAATGATTTTAAAGTACGTGGTGCACTTTGAGTCCTCGTCATCGCTGCTGCTGCTATCGACGGTAAATTGGTGGATAGGTTTGGTGATGCAGGTGACGAGCAGGTGAGAGAAACTTTCGTTGACGAACTCGGTGAAGGTTGGTATATAGATGGGGATGGTAAATTCGTTGTAATGGCTGGTTGAGAAGCATCCTGTGGATGTGACTTTGTTGGTTAGAGCAGGAATGTTGCTGTTGCCGAGGTATATGATGCATAGTGCGTCTTGTTGATGCTGGTGCACTTTGGTAGGTACGCATTTGACGTGGACGGCGTGAGCCCCTTGGACGTCGAGTGTGATGGTGACAACTCTGCTGTTGCGGAAATAGGAGTTGGAGATGCAGAGGATACGGGTAGGTGAAGCTGCGTTGAGAATGACTTGTAGGTTAAGATTGTTCCCCACGGGGACGGGATAGGTTTCGTCGGACATTATTTAGGGTTATATGGGGAGAACGTGACGATGTGACGTTTGAAACCGCTGCGTAGTTTTCCCTCGCCTGCGTATATGATGCAGAATGAGGTAGAGTTGAGTTTGTTGATGAGTTCTGGAGAGGCTTTTGCAAATCTTGTTGGTAGGAAAACTTCTGTGTCGTCGAGTTTGGCGACGAGCTTTGTACCGTGAACGGTGTCGATTGTTTTGACGCCGACGACACGATATGGTACGTGCTGTTGAAGCGTAGATACGCTGAGAGTGTGGGCGCTGCTGGAAAGTTCTTCTAGCTCTTTAAGGGCGTCCTGTGACATTATGACGGCACAGATGGCAGTTTTTGATAAACGGGGGAGGACCGTCTATATGAGTGGTTTGATGAGGAAGGTTGTAGTGTTGTTTACACCTGCGATAAGGTGCGCAAACTACCTGTGCGTCTGTGGGAAGTTGGTTCCACACAAGGTCGACGTCGCTTGGGGGATAACGTTCGAAGATGTATATGCCGTTCTGCAGCAGCACTTGGCGTTCCCTGGGCAGTAGCAGGTGGATTCTTCGTCCGTTATCGAGATACCGAAAGAGCACGATGAAGCAGTTCATGTGGTGTTTCTAGCGGAGTACCTTCGAAGGAATTGTTGAATTTGCTTGTTGAGATGATCGAGGTCTTCGTAGAAACCGAGTTGACACTGCGTGCACAGGCGGGTGAGACGGTGCTTAAGTTCGCAGCTGCACGTTTGGTGAAAGCAAAACGAGCAGTGGAAGTCTTTACACGTCGGTCCTGGCATTCCCCACGGCTGGCTAGCACCGAATGAAGGGGGAAAAGAATGCGCGTGCATAAATATAACCCAACTGCCGGAAGCAGGAAATCACTGGTGGGGGAAAAGTTCGTTGGAGATTTACCACATCAGGGGAAGCACTGGTGGGGGAAACGTTCGTTGGAGAAACACCACATCAGGGGTAAGCAGTGGTGGGGGAAACGTTCGTTGGAGGTTGACTACATACGCCGGAAGCGCTTAGCGATTATTGCACAACATCCGCAGGAAAAACACTGTCCGTTGATTTAACGGTTTTCGTCTTGGAGGAGAACTCTGTTTTGAACGGTGCTGAACATGCAAACGACCACATCAGGGGAAGCACTGGTGGGGGAAAAGTTGGTTGGAGAATTACCACATCAGGGTAAGCACTGGTGGGGAAACGTTCGTCGGAGGTTCACTACATCCGCCGGAAGCGCTTAGCGATTATTGCTTAACATCCGCAGGAAAAACACTGTGTCCGTTGATTTAACGGTTTTCGACTTGGAGGAGAACTCTGTTTTGAACGGTGCTGAACATGCAAACGCCGTGAATGTGATCGGGTATGATATAGGATGCTTCGCGACCCAAATGCGCCGCTAAGCACGTGCCGTAGCACATGGGGTTTTCGTTTAACATTTGCTGCATTTTGTCTGTGGAAATGTATTGCTGTTCGTAGAAAACGATGTATAAACCTCTTGCGGGCACAATTTGGAACCACTGATGTTGTACGTCTTCTTTATCTGCTTTGAACTGGATATCGTTGAAGCACATGTTAGATAGCACAAAATGAATTTTGGTTTCGCAGCTGTGAACTCTGGCGGAGACGGATTTTCCGTCGTAGGTGCTGTCGACGAAGCGAAGTGCATAAGGTGTATTTTTATAGGGGTGACCGTCCACCTCGTAGTTTTTAAACATCTTACTGCCATGGTAGTACACCGACACGTAATTTCTTTAACCCATGATGCGGGAGCGAAGGGCGCGAGATGTTTGGGTGAGGTGCGGTTGGAACGCTGGTAGAAATACATGCGCACTAAGGACTATTTTGTGAGATGCGCAGTGCGAAATGGGTGTTGAGGAAATGATGAACCTCGAGGAATGTTCTAAAATTGGTGCACCGTATGTACTTGGTGAACTGCGTGAAATTCATGTTATGTAAGGGAACGTTGGAGGCATGGTTGTGAAGCATGTACTTGTGGTATGCCATGATTTGATTTTGCACGTCCGTCTCTTCCTTCTTTTTGTGATACATGATGTCGGTAATGATGCGCTGCAGGGTATGCAACACGTGCCATTCTTGTTGGTTGAGCGTAACGGATGCGCCTTGCGGTTCTTTGAAAACGAGCTTTAGCTTTCCGAACACAAACTTAAACACGATGGTGACGCTGTCGCTGAACTGAAATTGCTGTAGACGTCCCTGTGGGTCATTCAAGCGTTTGTGAATGATGGGAATGGCTTCGACGAGTTTGTGCCACTGCGAGGAACTCATGACGACTGCGTTGTGCTGTCCACATTTGGCAATGCTGACGACGAGATGGTGCGGCGGCTGGGGGGAGAATCCCACACTGACGAATTTAGTTTGTTGCGGGTTGAGGAAGTAGATATCCGCCAGAGGACCCACAACTGCACTGTGTTGGAACTGTGCTGGCGGAGCAGGGCTGTCGGGATGCTGTTGGAGGTCGAAGATGGGTAGTTTCCTTTTTTCCCCGGTTTTGAGGTGGTCGGGGTTTGACATCCGGTTATACTGGAACACACAAAACAATAATAATAATGTGAGGGATAGAGAGATAAACGGGATAGAAAAAAGCAAGCTAATACATAGGTGCGGACCTACCTGGTCGGCGTGCTGCATGGCAGCATGACTGTTTCCGCGTGCTGCATGGTACACTCTGAATGAGGCGAGCGGCACCGTGACGTTGCTTTTTATATGAGCAGGAGCGTCTTCTGAAAGCACGTGCAAGGCGATGGATTAGCTTAGATGTGATGAATAGTGACACACACACACACACACGTACTCGCCTTCAAGGGTTGACAAGTTTGCTGAGCGTCAGAGCACTTTGCGCGGCATGCGTCTTTGAACGTTTTGCGAATGACATCATTATGCGCGTGATTGCTGACGTGAAATTTTGAGAAGAATGTATGCTTAGGTAAGCCGGAGCAGCGGTGGGTGAGGTAGTCGATGACGTAATGACCGCAAGTGGTGCTGTCGAAACCTTGCAGCCTTCTGGCGTTGGTGGACCAACGCGTCCCGCAGACCGAATTTAAGAACCGGAGAAAATGGGGCGAAAGCGGTCCTAGCCGTAACTGTCAAAATATTCTCCATGCGAGTTTTTGTCCACAAAGATGCAAACCCAGTGTTGCCCGGATTTGGTGCTGGGGTCGGTGTTAGCCACTAGCGCCAAGGGAGGCGTTCGAATGCCGTGAAGTACGGGTAGTTTATCGCAGGGGTAGACGCCTAAAAAGTGAGAGCGCGTAGAGGGGCATGTCGATAGAAACCGTTGAATTTGAAAGGTGTTCATGATACCAAAATGGATCGACTGGCGTCGATTTCGACCGTGCGATGTATTTCCGCTAGCAGCAGAAGAATGACCGGTTCTGTCAATTTATCGGCAAAACCGATGCTTATAGAGACGGTTCCGTGGCGCTGACCCGAGATGTGAGACTCGTTAGCGCTCATGTCTGCAGTGAGATCGAAAACCATTATCGTATACCCTTGCGGGTAGGTTTCTCTGGAGATGGAGTGTCCCTCGTCCTTGAAATGAATGCCTAGGCCGTCCTGCAGGGTTTGAAAGCATTGCAAATAGTGTCCCTTTGTAAAGTCGGGTTCTAGAGGTTGGGAGGGAACGGGTTGCCGGTTCACGTAGAGCTGAAAGAAGTTCATTTTAAAATGTTTCAAGTTGTACGGATTTGAGTTAAAATGGCCGGAATAGGCCTTGTCGGTGACCATGGCTACTACCACTCTCCTTGGAACTTGCCCTACGCACACGTCGCTAAACGTCATTGCCCTGGACTCCTTGGGGATGCTGAGAGGGTGAAAGCTGACGTCTTTGAGATGGTACTTTGCGTTGCCCTTTGCGAGCACGGCCTGGTAAGCGAGCTGTATGGTCGGCGAGGGCCGCACCGATTTTAAGCGCAGCGTGGCAGACACGATGTCGGCGTACCCCTTAAAGGTATCTACGTCGGAAAACAGATAAAACTGGGGAGAGGCGGGAGTGAGCTTGACGGTCATGCTAACGTTGTTCAAAAGCAGCTTCTCCTGTCTAAAAAGAGCGTTGGACAGAGGACCGATGAGCTGTACGACGTTGCTCCCTTTGGTAAACCCCTGACGCCACTGAAAACCCGCATTGGCGATAAAAGTGTCCATGATGCCTGCCGTGTCCTTTCTCCAGAGGGTAGATTCTAGTTTGGTGTTCATGGCATCTTCGGAGTAATTGAGAAGCGTCTCGAGGTAGGTTCTATAGGGGTAACCGGCTTGCGGCATGGAGACGATGACGTTATTGAGGGTTACCTCCATCTGTTGAAACAGGTAATTTAAGGCGTTGTTGACCAGAGTGGCGTTAGCGTCAGCGTTTAAGGCCTCTCCTTTGTCATCTACAATGCGCACCATGAGTTCGAGTACGACGTAGGTCAAGTCTAGGTAATCGTCCGCATTTCCGGAATAATGAAAGGTGATGGGGGCATTTTTCATTAAAGTGTTTTGAGGGTTTAGGTATAGGAACCGTGACTCCTCGATGCTCATCTGAACCGGTACCTCTGTAAAGAGGTCCAGTTCGGAACTCATGTGGACGGCCGCGTCTGCCATTACGAAAATACGTCTTGCACCTTACGCCTACCGCGTTTCAGCTTGGACTGCTTGCTCTTTTTGGATTTGCTCGGTTTTATTCTCTTGAGGCGCCTGGCGCCGGAACCGAGCATGGCATCGAGCTTTTCGTCGGCTTTTCGCTTTAAATTGTATCCGGATTCCTTGAGCCTCCGTTGGAGCGCTTGCTTTGGCGCTGCTCCCGCCACAGTCACATCGGACAGAACGTGAGCGCCCGCCTTTAAGGCCTCCTTTCCGACTGCTTTTGCTCCGCTCTTTAAAAACGGTAGCAACCTTCTGAAGAGTCCTCCGAGGGCTGAAAAGAGACCGCTGCCTCTTTGGTAGCGCTTGCCCCTGTAGAGAGTGAAATCGCGATGGTGGAACGCGCCGCCGGTCTGATTGAGGTAGTACCGCGTTACGGCGTGCAGGTCCATTAACGGCTGTTTCGGACGAAAAGCGAGAACTATAGTAGAGGAAAATCCGTCGCGAATGGCAAGAGATCGCCGTAACCGTTGCTTAAATCTATGTTGACCGTCTTGAAGTCTTGCTGAATCAAGGGTACCCAATTTTGGGGAAAAAACGTCTTTTCGTCGCTCATGTAAGTGTTGTTGCTTCTTTCGTATTCCACGGCCGCGCTCTCTATGACTTGGGCGAAGGTGTCGCCCACGACTTGCGGGGACACTAGATTACAAAAGATGAACATTTCGTAAGGAAACCCCATATAAGGATCTACGGGGTGTTTAGCAGCTTTTTCGAGAATGACGTTGACGTAGGGCTTGAAACCCAACATTTTTGCCATAGCGGGCGTTAAGAGCAAACTGTGGATGCGGTGTAGAGGTCCCGGAGGGTCCTCCGATTTTGAAACGTCTCGTTTGGGTCTGACGGAACGAGCCGCCGCGGGTTTCTGCTGCCCCGAAGCCCGGGGCTTCGGTTTCGGTTTCGGCTTGGGTCTCTGGTGGGGCGCATCGTTGAGAGCTTCGTATTCGCCGACCGCGTACGGTACGACCGTGCGCGCGACATTTTCCACAAACCCGTCGAACGGAATGTCGGGTAGTGGTTCGGGATGGGCGACGGCGGCATTCACGCCCACCGTCTGCTTGCGCTCGTCGAAGAGGAAGAAGTTTTCCACGTGCAAGTGTTCGAGTAGAACGGCGTTGACGAGGTTCACCAAGTCTTTGGGATTGTGCACGATGCCTTGCGGCATTTGCAAACTGAATTTGGAATGCGTGGGAAGGAGCGTCATGGTGTACTTGGTGCCCACCAGACGGGCATCGTCTGGCGAAAGGTTATAAAATTTCACCGGATACCTGACCTTTTGCAGGGCGACCTCCCATTCTCCCTGCAGAACGATTCTCTCGGGCAAGATGTTAGAAAATCTGGCCGTAGTGTTGTCGGTAAAGTGTTCCATGGAAGCGTTGCTCACGAGAGTGATGGAGAAGGGCTTGGTCTTAATCATGTCGAATCGATGGTCGAAGCCAGAACCCACGAGTTAAACTTTGCCGGATACCCCTTCCACTTTACCAAGACCTGCTTGTGGCGCCCTCGGCCCTTGGTCTGTAAAACGCGTTCGATCTTAAACGTCCGAGGTAGCGCGACCTTTTGTAGCTCCTCGGTGTAAAATGTGCCGTCTATGGCTTCTCCGGTCAGATCCTTCAACTTATATACCACTGGCCGACCACGCACCACCTCGGCTATCCGAAATATTTCGTCCGTCCAATTCTGCTCGTAGCCCTTGTCGAATTTCATTTTTTCTTTAGAGATGCGCACGTGATCGCCGACGGAAAATGTGGGTTTCCCTGCGCGAGGTAGGGTCCTATTTCCGTAGAGATTGCGGTACACTCGTAAAATGTTAGATTCGTTCACGTCCTTCGGAGCCATTTTTATGGACCTGTGATGCGAACTATTGTACGACTCGAGTAAGGCCGGAAGGACTTCCAGGTATCTGTAACTGTTTTTGTGCGTGAAATACCTCCACATCTTGGTTTTTAAGGTGCGGTTGAAGCGCTCCACGACGCTGGCTTTAACGTTATTTTTGGTTGTGTAATGTTTCACGTCGTGTTTCTTCAGAAAGTCGCGAAAAGTCGTGTTGGTAAACTCGGTTCCCTTGTCCGTTTGGAGGACCCTGGGGACGCGTTGGGAGAATATGGAGCGAAACGCTTGCGCAACCTCGGTACCCAGCTTCGATTTCAGGGGTACGGCCCAACATATTTGGAAAATACGTCGATAACGGTCAGAATGTACACGTAAGGTTTGTTATGTTCCCTCACGCTGTTCATGACGTTTAGATCGGCCTCCCAAAGATCGTCCATATTCGTCACGTGATAACATCTGGTGGGGAACCGCTTTCTGACCGGTTTGTGCAGAGTGTAACTGTCCTGGGTTTGAAGGAAGGACTCGATGTTCGCCTTAGACGCACCCGTGGCCTTTCGAAGGGGCTTGACCGTACCCAAACCGGCATAGTGTTCCGGTTTGGCATAGTATCGCCTTAGCGCCTTCCATTCCTTCATGCTTTACTTGTACAGGGGTTGCCAGACGCGTTTGCGAAAATGGTACGACGCGGAAGGCGATTTCGATTTCTTTTTCGGAGTGGCAGGGTTTGCCCTCGTCTTTTTGCGAGGCGAGAGGAGGTTGACCTTTATGGTTCGGGGTTCGACCTCCTGCTTCACCGGCACGCGTTCGTGCACGTCTTTGTAATCGTCGTCGTCGTCGCCGAGGAAGGGCTTTCTGACTTGTGCCACGAGATCGAGGTAGTTGTCCAATTTATGTTTTACGAGCCGCCACTTTTCGTCGGCAGAGAGCTTTGCGCTCTGCAGGTTCTGAATTTCTTTAGCCAATCTGGATATGGTGCGGTCTATAGCGTGAAGCTTATCGACGGTCTTTGGTTGCGGTGCAACGAGGATCTGCTTGCCGTACTTCATCCTGTTAATTTCGACACTAGCGCGCCGCCAAGCGAAGCCAAGACGGGTAGGAGAAATGCCGGCAAAAAACCTCCTTTTTGAACCAAGATGCTCTTCTTCTTCAGAGGAACCCGTTTATCCGTCAACTTCCTCCAAGAAGCCTTGTGCTTCTTTAGGCGACCCAAGCACTTTGCGGGAAGTTGCACGTGACCTCTGCACACGTTGAGCATGCATTCGCTAATGGCCTTGATCAGATCGCCATCGGCATTTTTTAACAACTTTTTGCGCAGAGGGGCCTTCGCCTTGGCCAGAGCCGTCAAATTACCGTGCTGTCTCGCTATGCGAGGACTGGTCAGCGTCGCAAGCCTTAACCTACCTCTAGCCATGCTTGCGCGATAATGACGTTCGCTCCGAAAGCGGTACTTTTTATTTAGACTCAATGGCCTCAGTTGGGTAAGACTCTGCCGGGATAATATAGAACGAAACGAACCCGAGTCCTCTCGGCGGTCTCAGTTGGGTACGAAATAAGAGAGGTTTTCCCCCGGCAGCACGCCGGTTCGATACCTGTATCGGGCGGGCGTGTACTGAGTGCAGTCCAACACGAGATACCCGTGAGGGCGTTCGGTGGCCTTCTCGAAGGCCTCCAAGAGAAACCTAGAGTTCCTGGGTTCGATCTGCTGGCACAGTCTCTCGATCTGCATCTTGTCCCGGTTGTTCTTGAAGACCACGACGTAGTTTGCATTCAGAGAGATGTTGCGATATTTCTGACCCTGCGGAAACACGTTCTGCAGGATGTAGACGATGCCGAAGCGCTTGTGATGGGAGGCTCTGGTGAGAAAATTGGACACGTCCTTCCCGCCACCCTCCAGCATCAGATCGTCGAGGACGACGAGGTCGTTCTCGCCCACCGAAGCAAGTTCGGGTATGCCCGCGTGGGTCTCGCAACGCAGAGCCGAGGGTTCGAGTCTCGGCGAATACTCCGGAGGGTGGCACCACAGCACCCTCCTGGGGCGCACGTCGAACATCCGGTGCGCGTGGCGTAACAGGTTTTTCACGAAGGTCGACTTGCCGCAGCGCGACGGCCCCGCCACGAGCATCGTGCTGGGAAACTCGAATCGCCCCAGGTCTCGGGGACCGGGCATCGTCTCCTCAGGGGCGCCCGGTTCGAAATGACTTTGGCGCGGCTGTAGACGTCTCATTTATGCGTTGCTCTTGAACCCGTAGGGATAGGAATCGTGATCGCCGGCGAGTACGCGCTTGTTGACCACCATCCTAAACGTCTTTGAGATGGGTTCGGTGACGACCGTCCAAGACGGTTTCCGCGAAATCTGCGTGCCCGCCAGCTTCACCGCACGGTCGTTGTCCCTCAGCACCACGTCGCGAATCACCTCCGCGTTCACCAGCTCCAGGTTGCCCGAATTGAGCGTGATCCCCTTCACCTTGCACACCGAGAAGGTCTTGCCCGTCTCGGGGCAAACCATCTCCATGCAGTAGCTCTTGGGCCCCGCGGAGGCGAACCGGGTGATGTAAGAGCCCCGCCCGTACTTCTCCAACTCGTCCGTCATGTCCCCCAGGAGGCGTCCAACGGACGGCGTCCAGTCACCCGGAGCGGCGGCGACGACGACGGAATCGGTGTCGAAGTAGCAGACCCGTTCTTCTAGCCTCTTGAGGTAGGAGTAGAGCACCAGGCGCGCATGAGCCGTGGTGTAGGCCGCCAGGACGGCGTTGGCGGTGGGGTTCACCTTGCGGTGCTGCTCGAAGTACTTCCACACCGCGTAAATGATCCGGTCGGTGACGGGCACGTAGGTCTGCGCTTCCACGCCAGGGTCGTTGAGCAGCTCCAGGAGGCGGTCGTACCGGTCCACCAGCTCGCACGTGGGGAGGTTTTCCCTCTGCCCCAGTTTGCCCCAGAAGCTGTTGAGCATCAGCTTGGCAAGCTCCCGCCTGCCGGGGTTGGTGGCGATGGCCTGGGGATCCAGGGCTACGCCTTCGTGTTCGAAGAATTGCTCCACGTACTGCTGCTTTGCGGCAGGGTCGTCGCAATCCGAGGGCCAGCCGGAGTCTTAGTTCTTGATCTTCAAGAACTGATTCACGTAGTCCTCGAAGAGACCCTTGGCTCCGGTGGTCGGTTCGTGCTGCACCACGTCGTACTCCCAGATCTCGTGGACCCGGAGTAGGCGGTACCCCTCCTCCAGGGCGACCTTCATCTCGTCGACCACCCAGGTACCCGACAACGCCCTCTCGCGCTCACCGTGGTGGCACTCGTCTTGGCTCTCCGCCTCCGCACAAGCGCGGCATAGCGGGAACATCAGCTTGCCGCCGATGCGCGCCGGTAGCACCGGGTGGTACAGGTGTTGCGGCGGTAGAACCTCGCACTTCACCAACCCGCCCCCCACGACTTCCAAGCGCGGGAATCGATCCACGTGGATCTTGGGATGGCCCGCGGGGTAGGGCTTCGTCTTGTTCACGTACGGGTACAGGCTGCATACGTCGTAGTAGTAGATCTTGCTATCCCCCTTCGCCTCGCAGTACGTCTTGGTGCAGTTGGCGCGACCTCCGTAGAAGGCGTCTCTGGGGTTCAGGGGTTCCGGTACCGCAAAGTCCCTTGCGTGGCGCGCGAGGTCCTGGTTGGCCTCCATCGCGGCGTTGTACTCGCACTCCCACATTTCCACCACGGCGTAGCCGGCGGCCTTGATCATGGCCGTGACCTTCTCGGTGCTCTCTAACCTGGAGGTCATGGTTTCGTGTCCCGAGTTGTATATCACCGCATGGCGATTGTGAAAGCACCGCCTGCAGCCGTGGAAAAGTACGCGGTTTTTTCGGCCTCTCTGTACCCGTCCACCTTGTGCCCCACGATTTTAACTTCGCCTTCTCGCATGGCGTGCTGGATGCCGTTTTGCATCTCTAGCCAAGTTAGCCATATGCATGCGGCGCGAGACTGCCGGTCCGCTAGTCGATACCCGCCCGCTGGCAAGAGGGCAATTTTTTTAAGCGGCATGAAGTGCTTTCTATACACGCACATGCACGCCTGCGCGATGGTGACGCATTCTCTGAACGGGTCTATTCCGTTCTCGTCCAAAAATTCCCTTCTGAATTTGGAAACTCCCTGACTGAGTAGAAATACGTCCATCTTGCAATACGCCACCATTTCCGCCCTCATGTCGAAGACGTACTCGGAGGACGCCTTTTCTTCGTGCCACTGCTCGAAGGCTTTCCGACCCTCCGCCGACATGCCCTCCGGACAGTAATGCCTTTTGTCGGGAATCGAACCCACGTACTGCTCGTTTTCCTTCGTGTTAAACAGGTACGGGAAATAACCTTTGCATTCCTTCAATCCGAAGGTCTTGGAAAAGCGGGAGAGTGGCATGGGTATGAAGTTGAGCGAGTCTATAAATGTGACGTCACCGTACCTCATCCTGTAGATCTTGCTTCCGTTCATGATGAGCTCCGGCGCCCAGTCTAAGGGCACCACCATGTACTTTAATGAAAACTGCCCGTCGTAAGCTCTGAGGTTATGCGCCACGACGTAGACGTCCCAGGCTTCGAACCTCGCCTGCGCGATGTGCTCGAAAAGCTGCTTCACGGGTTCGTCCATAAACACCCATTCTTTGCAACCGCATTCGGTACAGTATGCCGTCTTGTGGCGTTCGTCGATGCAGTGCGGGCAGGCTTGGTACAACACGCACAAGTTAGGTACATGCTCGTATGTGTCCTTTTTGCCGGTATATGGAATGTTTTGCGTGCATTCAAAGTCGATAAACATAAACACGTACCGGTTTCTTTTGTTCTCTGCGGCATACGGCTGCATATAGCACATGTGGCTAGAATTCACGTGTGTCTTGCAATGATAGCAGTACTTTTCCCCGCACTCGTGCGCGGTTTTTCTGTGCCTCGCATTCACGAGCTTATTGCAAGACGTGCACACCTTTTCTACATTGCACACCGACAGCGCCTTTGGGTAAAAAACGCCTTTCTTTGCGTGGTTAGCAAAGCATGTCGGTCCCTTAAAACCTCTGTTGCACCCGGCGCAGCGTATTTAGGCGTCAAATCGCGCATCGCACTGCTGATGGCATTTAGCACACCTGGCGTCGCACCTATGAAATCCTTTTTTGTGTGCCGAGGGATAGTGACACCGGCGGCAATACCATTTGCATTTAAAGCACTTGTGAAGGTTCACGATAGCATTAAAGTGCCCGGCGTGGAGCATGACGTCGATGTATTTATCGCATTTCTTATCCGACGCGTACAGCACGTGCTTCCCCGTATGATCGCCAAACACCGTCACAGCGTAGCCCTTTAACGCAGCGTCAAAGCGTCTGACGTCATTTATCGTGCAGCTGTCGTGGCCTTGACCGATGCTCGCACACAAGGCTACGGCCTTCGATTTTTGCAGATAGTCGGAGCGCGTCATCGTTTTATAGTTGACGTCGCGATCCACTTTGGCTTTAACTACAACAATGGCTCTTGCTAAACACAAGTTGTCTTTGTTGGCTATTTCGACAATGTCTTTATTGTCCCTACAGGCATCGCAAGGTTGGTGGCACGAACCCGAGACCTCCTTGGTCCACACAAACGTCGCATGAAGAGGCCCGCTTAGCAAGAATTGTTGGTTACTTTGCATTACTTTTTCGATGCTTCCAACAATGACATCCGCATTCAATTGCTCTACGCGCCTCACGCTCATGTTGAAGGCTTTAGACGTCTCCTTTTCGTCTGTTATGGATATGCCTAAATATCCGGGTTCGTTTTCTAACAGGTTCTCTTTCGCAAAGTTTAGAATATCGTTAAACAAATGCGATACCCATTGCTCCGGGTTAACATCTCTGGGGACCGGGTTTACGGTAATTTGAGACTCTGTAAAACCGGAAAAAAGCCTTGGCAGCCTTCTCTGCTTGTGCCCTATAATTTCGAACGTAGGCTGCAAGGTGCCATCGCGACTTCCCCCGGGTTGCGGCTCCATCTTATCGTCCGAATGCACCGATCGCTCTTTCCCTGCAAAGTGCTGCTGCTATTTTGTTTTTATTTTAAGCTATTTTTCGTCAAATAGAACGATTTTGTAGAAAAACCCACTATCGCTCCCGTTTCTCACTACGGTCGGTTGCTCTTGGCACCGGGTTTTTATAAGCTCGCTTATCGCAACCGCAGTTTCAACATGCGCGTCGAGTTAAATGCCTCATTTCGCCACAAAATTGTCAAGTTGTAAAAACGCAGTCATCCTGTCACGATCCGCCACTGCACGATCCCTACCATCGACAATAAAACTGCATTTAAAAGATTTTATCGCTGACGAACATCCGTTTCTCACGCTCAATTTTCACATACATCAGCACACGGTCTTTGCGCGTAGTGCTGTACGTGAGAATGACTAAAGTGAGCAGACCTGTAACGCTTGCTACCTGATGTTATTAGTGCAATATTTAAAACTATGAGTGTCGTGTGTAGTGCTTTTGTGTTGTGCCGTGCATACGTGTTATGTAAAATGTAAGAATTAAATAGAATCAGCAGATACTTCCTTTCTAAGGAGTAACACCAACTGCTGAATAAAAATTCTCAAGTGTTACGTTCGTATGACCTCTACCCTCTATCTCTTATAGGTGAGTACGAAAGTTTATTTTCATATCCACTTAATTTTAATCCAGATAAACTTTTCGGGAAATGGTTGCATTACACATCCGTTATACATCCAAAGGGACGCTATACACTGGCCTTAAAATTCTAAATTCTTTCCATCAGCATGGCGAGCAAGAACTGAAAAGCGACATGCCTTTAAAAAAGAATGGCTAAGCATTGTACAATTCGAACCATTTATAACAGATATCTCGGAAATGGCTGACGTCACAAAAAAGTTATTTCAAATAAATTGTGTGTGTAATTAAAGAGATCTAAATTTTTTGTATTGTATGTTTCCCTCAAACCTTAGCAGTTATACAAGATCATAGAAAATTTCTTCCGAATCAAGAGGACTTCACAGGCTATTTCCACAAAATTCAAGATATACATTTTATTTTTCATATAAATGTCTTTAATATATGGTGTTGTAATTAAAATCGTCAGAGACAGTTTTAGAAAATAAAACATTTCGGAAAATAGTTCATGTAAAGGGTAGTTTGGGGTGGAGGGACTTTCTTGAAAATCTCTGTGTCGTATCTTTGGAAGGTGCTCAACCTAAATACCAAGTTTAGTATTTATCCGACTTTTCATTTTTGAGTTATGCTGCTCTGACACATACACACAGAATTTTCTAAAAATGTTTTTTATTCAGGGGACCTCAAAACAAATATTTAGTTTTCCAGTGAAATCTCAATATTGAATATTTGGATGCAATGCATACCTCCTCTACCTACTATTTTACGTGGTAGAGAGAGTAGAAATACCAACCTCTTCAGCAATGGTGTTTATTGACGAGAAACGTAGGCGTAAAAGTTAAAAATATAGATCGGTGCTAGCTAAAATTTATAAAATATCTGTATTCCTGGTTTCCTTAAGAAATAAATGCACAATTTGTAACAAGGAAATTTTGATACAGCAACTTAGTTCTTTCGAAATCTTTGGAAAACCGTATCTTTATTTTTTTTCGGTACCGAAATTTAACAATTTCTTAAAACAACTTGTAAAATTGTATATAAAACTCTGTAGGGAAGTTTATACTAATGTTGTTATGAATGTTTATAGGATGCACAGATCCACAGTTGTCCAGCTTGACAATATAAAAGGTTTTAGAACGAATAGCAAATTACTAAAAGCCCCTAAATCAATATTATTACATGCAGTTGTGAAGAATATTACAGCTATGATTAATAAATTCTGGGATTACGAGAAATTTGTTAATATTAGTTTAAACGTATATAGTTGCAAGAAAAGTGAGTATAGCTAGCTCGAAACTTAGCGTTGTTGTCACAAATAAAGGATATAGAGAAAACTCTGATTTTCATAAAAGTAAGATTAAAATTACTTGCTTAAGGTAAAATGCTTGTCTCATATTAAGAATATTCTCAGATATTCGGAGAATGGCGCGAAAGTTGAGTCTGACGCCTTGTTATTTTTATTCCGTTTTTTCTTCAAGTGGGTTTCTCTATTGTTACATTTGTATAGTCACTGTAACTATTTTTACTTTCTCTACCACGTACATAGCAGATACAGGAGAAATTGCACTGCACTCAAAAATTCCATACCGGGATTTCACCAGAAATACATCTATAGATTTGCACATTTCAACTTATTACATAATTGGCTTGTATTGTGCATGATGTTTCATTTAAATACCCACAAACTGGGCCTGTGATTATTACTTATTGTTTTTATGTGTTTCAGTGGGTGAATAATAATTAGTTTGTTGGTATCGTTATCACAGTACTGTTTCACTTGTGAAATTCCGTTCTCTTTGTATGAAAATGAAAAAAGAAAAATAAAAGAATGACGAGTTTTAGTGAGAAAGGTCTAAAGCTTTTAAACATTAAAATCAACATGGAAACTTTGTAAATAGACAACGCCACAAAGTAATAATAATAATAATAATAATAATAATAATAATAATAATAATAATAATACACATAAATTGTGTGCTTTAACGTTCTTGTACAGTAAGGCTTCGTTTCCTACGGTTTAACAGTTGTACAAAAGACATTCACAATGAGACTACTTCACAGCTATTCCCAGAAAATTGAAGTTATACATTTTATTTGTCATGCAGATATCTTAAACATACCGTACCGTAATCAAAAGGGTTAGAGCCATTTTTAAGACAATAAAAATAACGAACTTTCTTCCACTAAACGGGTAGTTTGCGGTGTGGGAATTTTCTTGAAAATCTACGGTTTGTTAAATTTTTTTTATACGCTACTATTTTAGTGTGCGTGTGTGTGTGTGTTTGTGCGCGAGTATGTGCCTAGTATCCGTGCGCCACAAGCCAAAACGACGACATTATAGAAAAACTTTATCATTTGCCTACCGGACAGGGACAACCGCGAAAAACCTGAAAAAAACTCTTAAGAGTATTCTAACGCCTACCGATCTGGAAAACCTATGAAAACAAGATAGTACACTTTTTGCCGCTTTCGACCGGCAATGAGAACCCTGCTCCTACGTACGCTAGCGACCAGGTTTTTGGTATAGTTAAATTACGTCTGTGCAAAGGGCGTCTGTACCGCTTTAAAAAACCTAGGTATATCAGTGCGTAGTGATATTGGTTGATCTTAAAGCTGGTTAAGCATTTTTCAAAAACAGTTTGCTACACGCTACTATTAAATGTGTGTGTGTGTGCGAGTATGTGCCTAGTATCCGTGCGCCGACAAGGTAAAACTTCATCATTTGCCTACCGGGCAGGGACAACCACTAAAAACCTGAGAAAACCTCGAAAATTAAAAACGGCTTCGTCAACCACTACAGCAAACGCCTACCAACCAGGGAAAACCTATGAAAAAGCAGAAAGAGCTTGCATTCGTTTACCAACCACGGAAAACCCCCAAAAACTAGTTATTTTTAAAAAAAACGAAAAAACAAAAAGAAAAAAAAGAAAAAAAGGAAAAGACGAATAATATAAGTATGGCAACTGCAACGGGTGTGTGTGTGTGCGAGTATGTGCCTAGTATCCGTGCGCCGACAAGGTAAAACTTCATCATTTGCCTACCGGGCAGGGACAACCACTAAAAAACCTGAGAAAACCTCGAAAATTAGAAACGGCTTCGTCAACCACTACAGAAAACGCCTACCAACCAGGGAAAACCTATGAAAAAGCAGAAAGAGCTTGCATTCGTTTACCAACCGCAGAAAACCCCCAAAAACTAGTTATTTTTTAAAAAAAGAAAAAAAGGAAAAGACGAATAATATAAGTATGGCAACTGCAACGGGTGTGTGTGTGTGTGTGTGTGTGTGTGTGCCTATTTAATTTTTATTTTCTTTTGCACTGCACACATTTGTGTTACAATATATGCATTTTCAATTTTGGGAAAACCTATGAAAAAGCAGAAACAGCTTGCATTCGTCTACCAGGCAGAGAAAACCCCGAAACACTAGTTATTTAAAATTGCTGATGAGTTCTGGATAGGCTTTTGCAAATGTTGTTGGTAGCAAAACTTACCTTTACCATCACCTCCGACATACCCCACTCCCACACCTTTTTTCTTTCCACCAATCATAATCTCTCTTATTCTTACCAATCAAAAACTTTCATTTGTTCCTTTCCACCAATAACATCACTTCTTATTCCCACCAATCACAACTTCACATGTCACTTTCTGTTATACTTTTTATCCTTCGTTCGCCATCTTTCCCCTCTTTCAGCCCAAACCTCCGCACAGACAACACCTCACCGCTCCTTAACCTCAACTTCATGCCTCCGCCATCTTATTTAGTTCCCATTTTTACCACCGCGCCTCTCATCTCCCAACCAGATTGCCGGCAAGAACAGATCTCGTTCATTCACACCTCGACGGTTGACTCGACAGCAGCTACTGTGAACACCTACGTCGTACACTTTTTTGACCGCTTTCGACCGGCTATGAGAACTCTGCTCCTACGTACGCTAGCGACCATCACGATGGTCCAGTACCAGGTTTTTGGTATAGTTAAATTACGCCTCTGCAAAGGGCGTCTGTACCGCTTTAAAAAACCTAGGTATATCAGTGCGTAGTGATGTTGGTTGATCTTAAAGCTGGTTAAGCATTTTCAAAAACAGTTTGCTTTTATTTTTTCGCGTCGCGTGAAGCTGCTGCGCTTTTGGTGACGCATCCACACCAGTAACAGGTAAGTACCACACGCATAATTATTTTTCGGGCCTGCTTGGCGTAGGAATATATCCTTTCGTGTTTTGGTACTGTAACCTCAAATCTCCTTACCCTTCTCTTGCGTCCGCCATCTTGTTTAGTTCTCACCGCATCTCCTTGTCGCAGACCCTCCGCCACTTTTAGTTCCCACTATTTTAACCTCAAAATCTGCTCTTCTAAGCTCTTGCTACCGCCATCTTCTTTTAGTTCCCATTCTCACCACCGCGTCTCCTTGCCCCCACCTCTTGCGACCGCCATGTTCACCACTAACCTCCAAATTTCCTCGTCCTTAAACCTCTTGTCTCAACCATCTTGTTTAGTTCCCATTTTCGCCACCGCATCTCATATCGCCCCATCTCTCTATCCACTCGAGAAAACTACCATCCAACGTTCAAAAAATTGCTGATCAGTTCTCGACAGGCTTTTGCAAATCTTGTTGCTAGCAAAACTTACCTTTCCCATCACCTCCAACATACCCCACTCCCACACCTTTTTCTTTCCACCAATCATAATCTCTCTTATTCTTACCAATCAACAACTTTCATTTGTTCCTTTCCACCAATAACATCACTTCTTATTCCCACCAATCACAACTTCACACGTCACATTCTGTTATACTTTTTATCCCTCGCTCCCCATCTTTTCCCTCTTTCAGTCCCGACCTCCGCACAGACAACACCTCGCCACCCCGCTCCTCTCCATCACGTGACCTCCATACTCTTTCATCTTCCTTCCTTCCTTCATCTTCCACCCGAATTAACGAACCAATCAAAACACTCCACGTCACTTCCTCTTTTTCCTTCACCTTACCCTAATCCTCAATTCTTTTAACTCGTCCCGGATGAACCAATTGCAATAACGATAATCCTTCCGCTCAGGGCGCTTTTCAAACTTCCCGCCGCCGCCGTCGCACGCAGCGACACTAGCGACACTAGCGGCAGGATTATCGTTAATCCAATTGGCTCATCCGGGACTTATACTACTTACGTGGTTGCTATGACAACGTGAGGTCAAATTTTTCTGCTTGCGATTTTAAACCTTTAAGTCCTAGGATGGTCTCTGCGGACAAGAATCCTTTCACGTCCTTCCCAACTAACTGTGAATCATGCTTTTTGGGGCCAGGGGGAGGGATATACAAACTCGCTCAGTCGTGCTTTCCTGTTGAGTGAAGTATTTACTTGTGGCTTATGGATGTTATCGTTTGTGTTTGCGGAATTAATCCAGTTAATTATATAGTGTGTAATACACTTGAGACACCGTTCTCCAGGTGGAAAGACGAGGATAAGAAAGACGTCTCAACAGTTGGAGTATTTACCATAGCATTAAATCTTTCTGTAATAAAGGAAAAGAAGACGGTAAATGCTATAACGTTAATTTTAAAAGCATTTTGATTTTACGAATTTTCGAGGCTGTGCAATAGCTCCAATTTAGAAAGACTCTTTTGTTGTTCTGCTTACTTTTTAATACTAATCGTAATGTCTGGAATAAGGGAGGATTTTCTATTTTATGAGCATTACGCGAGCTCTAAATAAGCATAAACATTTCGCTTAACACCTGAAATGCAAATTACAATTGAACACTTGTTTAAAGAATAACAATAACGTTTCTGACGCGCTACAGGAACATGCAAGGCTATTTATGGCTCAATTCAATGAAAATGTTATGAATAGACTACTTTTCCAGCTGGTTATTGATACTGTACTATATTTAGGTAAGCAAGAACTTGGATTTAGGGGCCACGATGTAAGTGCAAGTTCAATAAATCGTAGAAATTTCAAGGAACAGCTTGCTTTATTAATATCGAGGAGTCCATTGGAAATTTAAAGTCACTATATTAAAATTAATAGTGTATTCAGTGGGAATTCGAAGACAATTCAAAGTGAAGTCATAAACTGCGTATCTGAATATATACAAGATAATGTAAAAAGGAAATTCATAACAGTAACTTTCCATGCTATTGAATTTGATAGCACAGATATAACTCGAAACATCAGTGGTCTATCATAGTAGGATGTGTGAATTTTGGAGGAAATGTTTTTGAACGTTTTCTAGGGTTCTCGGATGTTAGTGCTGATAGAACAACTAAGGCTTTGTTTAGTCTTCTGGATGGGATTTTGTCTGAGTTTTCATACGAGAACAAATTAATGGCTGAACGTTATGATGGGACAAGTGTAATGGCAGGACCCTTAAATAATCTTCGGAAGAGAATTAAAGACAGAGCACCTTAATCTGTTTTTTGCTCTGCTTAGCTCGTCGACTAAACTTGGTGCAACAAAGTTTAGATTCATTTCCAAATGTCACATTTTTTGCAAGTATTAGTGGGATTCCTTCCATTTTCAACCATCCATGAAAAAGAACAAAGGCACTAAGATTCATTTTCAGCTAGAGATATTCCAACCTTAGCAGAAACTCGGTGTTCTTACTCAAAACTACTCACTGTAATTGTTGAAGATTGGGAAGCATTGAAACACGTGTTTGAGAATATTGATAAAAGATTCATTCCGCTCAGTAAGGGAGTTTTTAACGAAATGAATAGTTCTGAATTGAACTCTTCTGGTAGTAGTATACAATGGCATTTTTCTTTCACAGACATTCTTTTTGAAGTTTTGCAAAAGAAATCACTGATGGGCATTGCGTATTACATTTCAAAAATTGAGGTGACATGTGATTTAATAAGCAACAAACGAAATGGACAATACTCTTTGGAATTGAGAAAACCGAAAAACTGACCAATCTGACTCAAAGAAGAGAAGATGTAAACTTGAAAGAGAATTAAATCCTTAAAAAATTAAAAATTTTATTTTTCGAAATTTTGGATTCCATTTGCAGTGAAAATAAAAGTAAGGTTTCCGAATGTGACAATTTACAATTTCTTACGCTTGTGGATACCACAACATTTGAGAATTGCGCTAAGGGTTTTCCTTCTTCAGCTCTTGAAAATTTACGATCCTATTAAAAGAATTCAGTGTTTAAAGAAAGAATTGCATCTTTTGTATACTGATGAGATGTGTAGGTCTGTTACTACAGTGGCGTGTTTTAAATTATGCCAAAATATAAGGATTTATTTGAGAGAAATGTAGTGTTTCTAGTGACAGGTTTTAATTATTTTCAAACACAAAAACTTCTTTCCCCTGATGCACTTGTGGATGGAATTGTAAAGCAACTAAATTTCAAGGCAGACTCTCATCATTAGCGAAGATCTCTATCCAGAAGGAACTTTTGTGTAAACATATAAGGAATGAGTCATTTTATGACACCACGGATAAGTTTGCTGCTCTCAAAGTCCGGAGGATTGACTTAATATACAAGAAATAAAATAGGCGAGTCTTGCATGGTAATTATTATTTAGCTAAACTATTAGTTTGTCATTTTTTATTAAAGTCCGCAGCCCTTCCCCTAATATTTGAGATACGGGCGGCCACTGCTGCTGGCATATCTAAGTAGCTACACTAGTCACTTAAAAGGCGAAGTTTGCAGAGAAAATTTTCTAAAAAGAAAAGATAATTTGTACACCAGTAAACGACTCATTTTAATTAGTAAACAATTCGCTCCGATGATTCCCTATTTGTCCATAATTTCAATAATACGGCGGAAAGGTTTCATTTACTGCTGTATATAAAACATTTTTGAACAATATATCATTGTTGGTGCTTATGTATAAAAGAGATTAACAGCAGTATACAGAACTATGAAAGCTTAAGATTTGCTACTCTTCGTCCAAAAGCAGTCAGCTTCAAACCAGGAGTGCTTGTGGCGCTCCAAGCGGACGGGCTGTACACTGCTTCACATGATACGTTAGCAGTGAGACTTTTCTTTCTTTGGAGGCTTAAGTCCGTAAGAGGCAACTTCGTATTACTGCTATTTGCTAGTATCGTATTGGTCTGTATTCTAGTTGCCTTGGAAGTATTGGACGTCAGGAGGTTTGAACACGGTAATAGTTGCTGTTCCACTATTATGCTCACGAGTAGTTGTCTGAAATTATGTGGTGGAGAGCCAAACATGGGAGACAAGACTTACTTGCATTAGGAAAGTCGCGCAGGTAAGGGAAAACGATCTGTATCTCTGGTATTTTAAGATTTCTGCATATCAAAGATGGTTAATTTATTTCCAACATTTTCATTTAACTTGTGAAAAATCTACAAAAATTATGAACGACTGTGCTATATTCCAGGCTACTGGAATAAAATATTAATCTGGAAATCATTTTGTTAGTTAAACATTTAGGGCGGTATTCATAGTCAATCGTAGTCCGGACCAACTTGCTACTTCCGATGGATTTACAGCGGACCATCGATTTTTATATTCATAGACCGGGACTTGCGTTGTACCGGGGATCAAACGCCTTGGTCCGGACCAAATGTTGATCTACCTCAGAGGTTAGATTAAAGGCAGATCATCTTTACAGGATGGATGACTATAGAGTGATGGGCATGGCTGCTATGCGTAGATTTTGCGAAATGAGACAATGGCGTAAAACTATTTACCAAGGTTAGACATAATTGGAAAGTATGACGACCTAAACTTCAAAATAAATACAGGTTTAGTAAATCAAAGGTTAGAAAGCTGATAAAATTGATTCACCCTAACCTATAGGACAGACAATAAGCGAGGCTTAAGTATCTCAATTGATACGCAAATGCTAATAGCACTTCCATATTATGCAAGAGGAAGGTATCAGGAAAACACTACTGACATTAAGGCGCCAGTAAGCCGTATGGGTAATGTTTCATGTGTCATTGCTAGACTTCCCTTCGTTAAACCGGGATTACGATGAACTTTATATAACATAACGGGACGTAAAGTTAAGAAATACTGCTAAAGTCAAGGTCTAATTAGCATGCAATTAACGCAACAAGAATGAAAGTGATTGGTTGTTCTTTTATTACTTCATGCTACTGTTTCTCACCATTTGGTTGTAATTACCATGAGACATTAAACTTGACGTAACGGGAAGGAAAAGTTTGACATTGCCAAATTCTTAAGTTAGGTCGTGTTAAATTAAGGCACGTTAAGACAACCCTAAATATCTCAATTTAATACAGTGTGCAAGACCTTCACCTTACGCCGCGTTGAGATAAGTCACTTAGGATGAGTACAAAGTAATTCAGGCTTTACTTACGTTTTCCCGGCGTGGAGAGGAGCATTAAAATTCTCGGAAGGTTTATGATATATCAATATTTCCTCGGGTAATTATTTCTGTATAACTGCTATTTCACAGTATTTAATTATTTGGTTAAGACCCAGGGTGAGATACATCTTAACTGCAAATATTACTTGTTATTTAAATTCGATTTTATTCTGTAATTTTAACGTTAAAAGAATACTCCAGCAAGTTAAATTCTTATTGAAATGATTAATAATGCCATGAAAATGTGCATCTGATGGATAAGAACGTTTTCAAAAAGGCAGGGGTGGCAATAGGTTAGAATGATGCACAAAACTGCCTGTATATTATCTCCGTCCATGTATCCTCCTTTTTTGCGTTTGTATTTGTGGAAACCGATTTGTTTTTAATAATATCCACCATTTGTTATATTAAGGAAAACAGACATTTTCCTCTTCCGACCGTTTTAATGCACGCTTCTTGGTTATCTCCATTTATTTGCTGAGGGTGATGAGTGAGCACTGAACCGATGAAAAAACAGCTGTGAAGTGACCATAGAACGTTAAAAACTAGAAAGTAACAGTGGATAGTTTACTGCTCTATGGAATTTGCGCATACGCATAACTACCTTTCTTCGTCGTGTAACATTTTCTCCTCGTTGATTGACGGGCTTTCTTAGTATAGTCTATGAATATTAAAATGTTGGTCGGCCTTTGGTCCGGACCAAATGAGTCTGGAGATAATCCAGACGAACGTGAAATCTATGAATACGGTCCCTATCGTTTAGGATTCTAAATGCGGTTTGCATTGTAGCAGCATTTTACATTTTTAAGTCATGCAAACAACTCTGCGTGCAGTCACCTTTGTTTCGTACATTCCACATTTCGAATGTAATTGCATTTGACTTACACGTTTGGTTAGTTATTGAGACATTCACGCGAATTGGCAGTGGTGCAGAATGCGGCGACATCTACATTAGAAAATGTCATACAGACAAGAGAAACCGATCTCGACTTCTATTGTTTTAAGACCTCTGCATTTCAAAGACCGTTAGTTGATTCGTAATTAGGTCCATAATTGTTATTTAACTTATAAAAATGACATAAATTATATAAATCACTTGGCCAGAATTCAGGCTACTCGAATAAATGTTGATTTGGAAAAAAATTGTTAAAAACAAACTTTTGTGATTCGGATAGCTGATTTATATTGTGGCCTTATATTACGTTTTTAATAGTCACACAAACCATTTTGTGCACAGTTGTCTTTGTTTCGATATTCCATATTTTGAATTCAACTGTATTTGACGTCTACGCTTGTTACTTAACTGAGGTATTCACGCGAATGGTGCAGCATGTGACGACCTATTTGTATTAGGACATTATTTGGAAATCATTTTGTATAGCTAAAACAGTAACGTCAAGGATTCGGAAATATGATTTAATTGAAGCCCTGGTTTGCTTTTAATAGTCATGCGCGCAGTCACCATCGTTGCTTTTTAATTCCATTTATACTCCGCCTTTAACTGCAGTAGTCACATCGGCGGCCTTTACCTTTGTAACATATTGCCTATCGACAGTGGTGTTAACTCATATAGTCATTGGATTTCTAGCTTTTTTTGGGTTATGTACATTAGATGAAACACATTTATACTTCCAGAGTTTGGGGAAGATAGGGAATAATCTTGGCTAGAGAAAAAGTCCCCACACCCAGCCGGGAATCGAATCCGGGATCCGTTGCATCTTTGTTTTATTCGTTGCACATTTTGAATTCAACTGCAGTTGTCAAATGTTTCAAAAGTGTAAAACATTCAGTACAATATGATTTTCAAAATAAAATTACGCATCTCTGTGGTTTGGGGACAACGAGTCTGCTCCACATTCAGGACGTCCCGAGTTCGAGTCTGGGTTAGGGCGTTACCTGCAAGTCGTTTTTCTTCGGGGTATTCCCTTGTCCTGAAAAGACGAATGTTCGGCAACCCTAAGCTCTAGGAACACCTGGGCCCATTTCAACCATTTCGTTTTTTTTTTTTTTTTTTTTTTTTTTTTTTTTTCCGTGGGGGGAAAAATGCATTATTGCATTCAACCCCCAGCCGGTGTGCAATGGCTAGGGGGATATGTGGGGCTCGCCGCTCGGAAGCGGAATACCCACTAAAAAACCCTACCACGTGTTAATCGTGTAATGCTGTGTATGATCGTGCATTCATGCTTGCATGCTTTAGTCGGGTCCCGCATAGCACCCCGGTTAGTAAGTGAATAGCTACTTAGCTGACATGCATTGCATGCGAGCGCGTTAAGTGTTACTTCCTGGTATTGCCCATGAAACCTGAGCAATACCAGTGGGTTATATGCGTCTTATCTTATGTTGTTATATATGCTTAATTTATGCTTAAGGTTTAATTTGTGTGTTGTTTGCAGGGAGACCTGCGTGTCATGCGGTTTAACTTTAACTTACTGCTAAGTTAGTTGTATATAGAGCTAATTCTATGCATTATTGAATGATTGAGTAGTTGCGTCCTGTGCTGTCATTTCCAGGGAGTTCCTGTTCGTCATGGGGGCGCACAGGCGTCTGTCTTTGCATCCGGCCTTCTAGGTCCTTCGTTGTACTCGTTGTCCTGATGGTCGCCTATGTCGACTATGTGAACGACTCCATAATGCAGTGGCCCGTCTTTCACTGCCCACGTCGTTCACGTTGGGAGGCCCCTCCTCCCGGGCCGCCTCAGCGGTTGCTGAGGGCTTGGGGGCACTGCAACGGGCTGATCTGAAACAAGGAAGAAGAAGAATAAGATTAATGTTGGGTGTTTAGAGGGGAGTAGTCCTTTGTTGGTGTCTTTGTCATGTTTGAATAAGATTGTCGAGGAAGTGTTGTATTTCTGCCGTGTAATCAATGGATAATGTTCTATCGAATAGTGATAGGGGTCTGTTGTGTTTGTTATTTTCTGTATCGTAGGTTCCTAATGTTGATATTAGTGGATTGTGATGGCGGTGTAATTTGTCGTACATGTCGCATGTTAGTTTCTTAATGAACTCTTCAACTGTGTGCATTTTAAGCTCTTCATGGAGTAGATCGGATGGTGCTGTGTACGGTACTTTGGCTATCATACGCAGGATCTTGTTTTGAAATCTTTGTAATCTTTTGATGTAGGTTAAGGCGGCATATCCCCAAACTGGTGCAGCATAAGTGAATATTGGTCTTATTAAAGTTTTATATAGCGTAAGTCCCATGTTTAGATTTAATTGGGAATCAATGTTGATGAGTGGGTAGAGCCTGCCCAGTTGGGCATTGGCTTTTCCCCGTATCTGCTGTATATGCTTCTTCCACGTTAGGCCTTGGTCCATTTTTAGCCCTAACCAGGTTACCGTGTCATTCCACTCAATGTTGTCTCCAAATATGGTGAGCGGCGGTAGCTGGTGTTTGGGAAATCTGTGGTTAATACGCTTTGTGAATATGATGGCTTGTGTTTTTGGTGCATTTACCTTAATGCGCCATTTTGTAAGCCAATCCTCAAGATTATTGAGGGCGCTTTGTAGTCTTCGGTGTATAAATTCGGTTTTGCCAGATTGCGTCATTATTGCTGTGTCGTCAGCATAAATGTATAAGTTTGTGTTCGCGGTTTTCGGAATGTCGTTTATGTATATATTAAATAGCGTCGGCCCGAGCAGACTTCCTTGTGGGACTCCTGCTTTGATTGGCCGCTCCGTTGAGAGGTGATTATTCACTCTAGATTGGAATTTTCTGTTGTTTAAGTAGTTTGCTATAAGTTTGATTAGCGAGTCGTGTATGTTTATAGTTTTGAGTTTCTTTAGTAGGCCCGCGTGCCATACTCTATCGAATGCTCGTTCGACGTCAAGCATTAGTGCACCTGTTGATTTGTTTATGTTGAAACCATAGGTGATGTTTTCGATTGCTCTACTTAATTGTAGTGTTGTCGAATGTTTGGCTCTGAACCCAAACTGTTCCGGAATTAGGATGTTTTGCTTGATTAGCTGTGTGTTGAGTCGCTTGAGAATTACTTTTTCTAGGAGTTTGCCTAATGTGCTCAGTAGACTAATTGGTCTGTAGTTGTGCGGGTTGGACAGATTTTTCCCCTTTTTGGGAAAGTGGGCCACTGTGGCCAGCTTCCATCTGTCCGGGAAGTTTCCGCTTGTTAGCACTTGATTGAATATTTTTGAGAGTAATTTTATGGCATCTTCCGATAGATGCATGAGGACTGCTGTTGGGATGCTGTCCGGCCCTGGGGCCTTTCGTCTTGGGAGGTGACTAATTAGCCATTTGATTTCGCTTGGGCAGGTTTTTCGCAGTTGGTTGTGAGTAACCTGTTCTTTGTAGCTGACGGTTTCAGTTTCCGTTGCTACAGTGAAGTGTGGGCACGATGGGGTGGGGTTCGGTGTTAGCGTTTGCTGAAGTGCATCGGCTAGTGTGTTCGCTTTTTGTTGGTCGGTTGACGATATTGTTTGATTGTAGTGTAGGGGTGGGATTTGCGTTTTGTCGCGTGTTAAGCATCGGGCTATTCTCCACACAGAGTCTCGTTCGTAGTTGAGGTTCTCGAGTGTGTGTTGCCATTGCTGGGAGATGAAATTTGTTGTTCTTTCTCTAACTAGAGCGTTTAGTTGTCTAAAGTATTCTTGGTCCGCAATGTGTCGAGATTTCTGCCATTTTCGCCTAGCTCTGTTTCTTTCTTCTGCTAGCATGTGTATGTCTTGTGGCAGTGGCGGTTGGGTTGATCGCGGTTTACATAACGGTACCGCCGCGGTGGTTGCGGTTTTGATGGCTTGTTCGAATTTGATTACGGCCGCATTTACGTTTTCAGTAGTGTTTAGTTGGGTTGTGGGTAGGTTCTGGTTTACGATCGTCGCAAATGTTTCCCAGTCCGCTTTGTTGTAGTTGCGGCGCTGAACTGGTGGATCTTGGGCTGCTGAGCCTTCGAGGGTTATTAATACTGGCACATGATCGGAGGACAGCTCGTTTTTAACCTGTAAGCCAATCCTGCGAGTCAGGTTGCGTGTTATTGCTATGTCCAGTATTTCTGATCGTTGATTTCTGCTGAAGGGGATGTATGTGTGTTCTGTAGGAGTATGAATTATGTAATCCGTGTTGTTTTCAAGATTAAGGAGAGCCCTACCTTCGGGATTGGTTTCATTGCAGTCCCAAATTTGGTGTTTTGCATTTAGATCGCCAGCTATTATTGCTCTCTGGTTTAATTGCATGAGTGCGTTCAGGTCCGCTGTATTTAGTACACCTGGGGGGGCATATGCCGCCGTCACTAATACGCGATTGTTATCTAATGTGATGTAGATACTAGTTGCTTCTAATGTTCGAAGTTGAGGTTGTGGCGCTAGGTCGTGAGTTATGCCTTGCTTTATTATTAAAGCAGTTCCTCCTCCGCGTCTATTTCTATCGTTACGGTGCGTGGTGTAACCTTGAATGTTGAATCTATCTTTGTCGCTTAAGTGTGTTTCGGTTATTAGGGCAATGTGAGTGTTATTTCGTACAAGAAAGTCTTTGAGTTCAGTCTTGCGTCTTCGCAGTCCACGCGCGTTCCAGGTTATGAGGTTTAGGATTGATGGTGTAATATTCATAGGAAGCCTGGAGTGGTAAGGAGTTGGAAAAAGTCACGGTAAGTTGCCAGGATACTTCGGGTCTCCGACTCCTCCGAATAGGCGAGTAGTTCTATGATGTGGGCGCAGGTGTCCCTGATGTGCGCGTCGCTCCATCTTTTTGCCATGCTTCTGCCGTACATCTGTCGCTGGTGTTCCAGTCGAGGGTCGTCGATGGGTTCCGGTCCTGTAGGTCGTGCATGTCTTGTAGGTTGCTCCCTCGCTGGGTGACGTGGCCTACCTGGTGGTTGGCTAGGCCTCTGAGCCCGGGTCTGACTCTCCCGTACAGGAGCTTCCGCCCGCCTCTCAGCCACACCAGGGGCAGGTTGCACGCGCGCCGGTGGGTCTCCTCGGACACGGCGCTCACTCGGCCGCTCGCCCGCACGTCCACCCGTCCCCATGAGGTTGCGCGCCGCCGCAACTTGCCTCTTGTACTCGGGACAAGCCCGGTACCTGGCCCCGTGGCCGACACAGAGGCAAAGGGCGCACTTCCTCTGGGGTGGGGGAACAGTGCAGGTCCGCGAGTCGTGCGAGCCCGTGCATTTGGAGCACACCACCTCGCTCGCCGTGCACCTGTCCTGTGTGTGACGGAGCTGCTGGCATCTGCTGCACTGCACCGGGATGACCGGCCGTCGGTACAGCTCCACCTTCACTCGAAAGTGGAGCATATACTCGATCAGCCGTAGCCGATCCAAGTCATCCGCTGTCGCCAGGTCCACCAGGTAAAACGGAAGAGGTGTTCGGGCCTGGTCGTAACGCCGGAGCTGCGAGACACGCAGCACTGAAAAGTGCGCCGCCTGCAGCTCAGCCTTAATTGCCTCTTCCGCGCCGTCATAGTATACGTGCTTAACCACGGCACGGAAGGTCTGCGTCTGGTTGGTCCTCGTTAGCTGGAACTGTACCCTGCGTTCCCGCAGAAAGCTTGTCATGAGCGCGTAGTCCCCGGCGGACCTGGTGCGCACCAGGAAGTCCCGCGAAAGCGGGGCCCTAGACACGACATAGCCCTCATTGGGATGCAGGGCGTCGAAGTCTCGGAGCGTCTGAAACAGAGAGACATGGTGCTTCGAGACATAGATGGGAGCCTGGAGTCGGGAGGATAGGGCTTGGGCATAAGAGATTGGAGGTCGGGTGGGGGCTGGGTTGGGGGTTGGATCGGGATGGGAAGAAGAGGGTAGGATGGGCAGGAAACCAGGAGGGGGGGAAATGGGATGGGCAAGAAGGGCAGGAATTGGAGAGGACGGGCCGGGAATAGGGGAGACGGGACGAGGGGGTGGAGTGGGCTGGGGGGCACAGGAACGGACGGACGAGGACGAGGAAGAACGGGAAGCAGGGAGTGGAGAGTCGAGGGCAGCCGGGGTGACGGACAGGCATGGAATCGCAGCCGAGCTGTTATCCATACCAGCAGGGTTAGGGGTAGAGCCAGGAGAGGGACCAGAAGAGCGGGGAGTGGATGCAGAGGATCGAGGAGTAGGAGCAGAGGAGCGAGGAGTGGGAGCAGAGGAGCGAGGAGTAGGAGCAGAGGAGCGGGGAGTGGGTGCAGAGGATCGAGGAGTGGGAGCAGAGGAGCGAGGAGTGGGAGCAGAGGAGCGAGGAGTGGGTGCAGTGGATCGAGAAGTGGGTGCAGAGGATCGAGGAGTGGGTGCAGAGGATCGAGGAGTGGGTGCAGAAGGAACAGCAGAAGCACCAAACTGAAGCTGGGTCTTGGCAGCCGCTTGCCTAGTGACCCGCAACTCCGACGGGGAGCCCTTCATGGTCTTTCGCTGCTTGGTCATGGAGAGAGATGGGAGGATGGTACAAGTAAGCAAGTATGTGAACGAAAAAGTAGTAAGAAGGAAGAGTAGAAAAAGCTTACGCTACCTAACAGGGGGCTTAAAAACTATGAAAGAGGAAAAGATAGGACAGTGGAAGAGAAAGAACAGCTAGTGGGCGCTAAAAAGCCCGAAAAGCAGAGGTCCTACCCGAAGGTGCCGAGATTCCAGTCAAAAGACTGTTAGCAGCGGACGTGCTTTTCTACCCAGTTAGACTGTTGGGTGCTTTTGCTAGCCCAGGTGGACCAGCAAAAAGTGGCGGACCGTGAAGAGACCGGCCGCCGCTGCGTACGCTGAAGTTGCCGGCGGTTGCTGGCTGGCTCGCCGAGTGGGCCGCTTGGAGGCTTGCGCTGGCTGTCTGCTCTGCGTCAGCCAAAAAAGGCTGGAAGAGCGGAAGCTGGCTGCTCTGCTTCAGGCCAAAAGGCTGGAAGAGCGCCTCTCGTTGATATCTGGTAGACTTCCTCTCTCGGCGAACTCTCGAAGACCATTTCGTTCATTCACATTCCGATATGACCTACCCGGGTAAAGATGCCAGCCTCTAGTTCCCGAGGTCGCGGGCTCAAACCTGGCGGAGGGCGATGGATTTCTTCGGGCATAAAAATCCTTTGCATGGCTTCCTTCAGAAGGGAAATAAAGTCGGTGATCCCGTGTCGTAGATTTACGGCACGTTAAAGAACCTCAAGCCTTATAAAGAGGCCTCTGAGCAAAACTACCGGTCTTTCACACCCAATATAGAATGGGACGCTAAGGACCACAGCAGTTAAAGAGCGTCCATAAATAAAGCTCAGTTTAATGTTTTACCCGGTTAAAGGACGCTAAGTTAAAAAAAACAAAAACAAAACAAAACGGAACTTATAACCACATAACACCAACTGTTGCCAGAAAAAGAAAAATTTCTGTAGAAATTAAGCTACGGAAATTTAAAAGCTCGTAATGTAATTCAATGACATCTGTGACAGGCTCCACTGGCGGAAGTCGGATACAAATAAGCCCCTTGTATTTAAACGCTATCCCAATACATTTCCAGAAGTTTAAATAACATCTGCTAATGGGCTGATATGGTCCGTTTAAATGGTACATTCACTGCTTTTAAAAATATAACAGGATTTTTGCCTTAATCTTACTGTTAGCTAGGCAAAATATAGCTAAATTTACACCAAAAGATATTGAGAAATTTACGCAATACACCAGTTTGACTAATCTTCAGACTCTAACGCCAATAGTGGTGCCACTTCGCTTTAAAAGCATGCCTGCTGGAATGGAACTACACTGCCATCGGATTTGCAGCTGAATATATTATCGACAGAGCGCGCCTGTTCACGCCCATTTTCTGTTCTCTCGATATTCAGCATATTTTTCCTCTAAGCTCGGCTATAACAAGGAAGGTTAATTCAAGCACTGTTCTTGGCCTTTTCTGTCCACTGGAAGCCATAACCCCAGTATAACCTGGAAAATTTATTCGTGTTTTGGCTGTAGTAAGCCGATAGACTGTTCATACGGGAGAGCCGCCAACAGTGAACGAAAAACAAGGCGAGCCTTAACGCGATTAGTGATTTAGACCTAAGCGCGCATGTGTATTTGTGTCTATGAACAGCATAACTCTAAAACGAAATATCTGAAAAAAAATACCAAACTTCCTATTTATGTTCAATACCTTCCAAGTATGCGACACGAAGTTTTTTAACAACCCCCTTCCCCACCACTAACTATCCCATACATGGAACATTTTTCGAAATTTCTTATTTTCTAAAAAAAATCGCAAACGATTTTATTAACATACCATATATTAAAGATGTTTACATGACAAAATATGTATCTTGAATTTTCTGGAAAAGCGTTTATTCGGAACAAATTTTGTATAATCTTATGTAACTGGTGAACGTTAAACGATAGACGAAAGCGTACTACACAAAAAATGTAGATATCTTTAAAACACACGATTTATTTCAAATAACGTTTTTGTAGCATAACTGTTTCCGATATATCCGCTATTAATTGTTCGAGTTGTTCAATACTTAACCACATTTTTAAAAATCTTGTCGATTTTCATTTATTTTTAGAGAATGTCATGGAAAAAGTATAGAATTTTAAGGTCAGCATATAGCGTCCTGTTCTAAAACATTTAACTACTACTATTCGCTTTGTATCTATAACGAAATGTGCAATACAGCTATATCCGGGAAGTATATGTTTATAAGAACAAATTGTATGCCTACTAATAAGCGTTAGAAGGTAGCGAAAGTCGTGTACAAGTAACACCAGATTTTTAGAAAAAAGGTCTGTGTGCGTGTGAACAACATAGGTATCGAAAAAACAAAAAAATTGATAAATACCAAAATCCTGTCGATTTTTGGTTGTTTCCAGCGGTTGTATGGAAACAGTATTGAATTTTAAGACTAGACATAGCGTCCATTTTTAAACATTTAAGTATCGTTGACTCGTATCTATAAGGAAATGTATATTATAGCTACTTCTGCAAAGCTTTGTGTCGATAGAAAAATAAAATTTCGTAAGAATAGTATTTATACCCATTAACAAATGATAGAGGGTAGAAAAAGTTATGTAAAGGTAACGCATCAGAATTTTTTTCTTCTGTTTTGTTTTTCTTATCGTAAACAGTCAGTAGCTACAAGCTATCTGAATCTTTGGCTCATTTAATTATTCTAATGACACTCATCTTATTCACTAAAGCAAAAAAAGAGAAGAAAGGACTAGCCGTTCACTGGACCTTAGGATAAACATTGTTTTACACAACACCTCAAATAGTGCATTTCCAATGAAATTTCCATGTATGTGCAATATCTCTCTTCGCGTTCAGTCATTCGGCTTAGTTCAGCTGACGTAATTCGACTCTCCGCCGGCATTCGTAATGAAGCAGTGGTCTGTCTGTAACGTAAAGTTCCTAAAATGGGCGGTGGGTGTGTTACATGCTTTCTAATTGTTTACATCTTCTCTTAAAACGTATAATATATCCATTTTCATTCTCCAAATAATCTTTTTTCTGCATTTTAATTAGAAGTTTGTCGCAGTAATCTGTTCGTGTTATCTTATTTGCTGAGCGTCTGTTATTGTTTTACTATTTTGAATTTTGGTTTCTTTGTCCTCCGGCTAGCTATTATTACTCATTCGAGCAAATACCTCTAAGCAGGGCGTGTAAACGGAAAGGAATTGTTACTAAAAGATAACACTGATAAAAGAATTTGTTTTCACACTTTTATTGCCGTCACACTTAATTAATAGTTCACATCTGTAATCTTTATACACGCCTGACTGAAACTGTTATGTTTCCGAATATAATTACTGTCGTACGCTTACTTCACATTTTGTAACTAACTTTACGACGCGAGAGATTCTGTAGAATTGCGTAATGTGTACCTCGCGAAAGATTGCTGAGAACTGCGTAATATGTACCTCGCGAGAGATTCTGTAGAACTGCGCGACGTTTACCTCGTGAATGATTCTTTAGAACTGCCTGACGTGTACCTCGCGAGAGAGATTTCTTAGAACTGCGTGGTGTGTACCTCGTGAAAGATTCTGTAGAACTGCGTAATGTGTACCTCGCGAGAGATTCTGTTGAATTGCGCGACGTGTATCTCGTGAATGACTTTGCAAGACTGCGCGATACTTGCTTTTGGCTCAAGAATTTATACTCCCTCACCCCTATATGCCCAAACATTATAATGGAGCTGCTATTGGTTACTAAATCGCGCCAACATTTGCGTGTTTTATAAGCCAATCATAATTAATAATACATATGCTCTAGGGAAGATATTCCCTCCATTTCTAAAGAAAGGCACGCTACCCTAACGTCATTTGTTTGTCTCTTCTAAGTGATAAACAACTCACCCCATCGCTTCATTGTTACCCACTCCTATTGCCAGTTTCAGTGAGGCCGTATAAACTTATTTCCTAACAATGCTTGTACCTAACAAACATCTAAAATCATTGTCATACAATAATGTTAATTTACACTACAATCACTCTGGCATTCACAGTGTTGTGATATAAACTACTGCCTTAAGTTATTTAAGGAACCGTTAATGCGAAAACTAAGTTATGTAATATGTAATTCAGTGAAGAGAAAATCTGCTTCACATTTATGAGAAAGTGATGCACGACTGCTAATTTCATTAAATTGATTTAGCTCAATGTGGAAAAACGTGAAGAAATAATGACCTGGCATTTTTCAGTGTTATTTTCTGTACCCAGCATTCAGTACTGACATACATGAAGTTTTAACTGAATATAAACGTTATAATATTATATCCACAACAATTTTTGTGAACTGCCCTTCCCTAAAGTTTTCCTGGGCATTACTTCAATCCTAATTCCCCTCTACGAATCCCTATAATGAATTTGAAACAGTAGCATATAAGGTCAGCAGCTGTTGGTGCAGCTTGCAGTAATGTCAGAAACTGTAAAACGCAATGAGTAATAATGTCAGCAATAAATCTGATTTTGATTACATCGTTAATACAACAAGCCGACAGGCGGAATATATCCAAAGTAAATGGCGGGAAACTATAACGAAACGGACAAGAATGCGATGTTCCAAAACATTCACACTTGGAAAGAACCGAACGAATGAAAATGGATTACATACATGGTGGCTAGAACAAGTATTTTCGCTAGGGAAGGAACAAAAGGTTCCACAAGGCACATCTGTAGAAAAAGTCGGTTTGAGCGATTAAAAGATTTCATATGAGATGAAACCGTTTTGTCTTTTTATTTTCTCTACCACTTTGTTAGAAGAAATACTGTAGTTTGCCTTTTACGAGGCAGCCACTTATTTTACTATTTTCGTCTCTGTAAGTTGTATTTATATTGTTGACTTTACTTCTTTAATGAGATTACTATTTCTTATGGTTTGTTATACTGCATTTAAGTAAAAGCTGTTTACGTATTCATGGTGTTATTATTTGTTGGAAATTGTTTTTTTATTGTTCTATTTAACTACAATGGTAATGTCCGCCGTTGACTTTAATTATATGCTTACATCCTGCAACATAGTGGTTTTTTTTTTGCAAGAAAGTAAGTTTGTTCCTTTCATGTCATTCAACTCATCTTTTTCTGCACAGTTAATTTCCTGCGCACAGGAAGGAAAATTGTCTCATATTAAATGTTCAAACAGAAAATTTTGCCGATGTGCGGCAAATTCAGTCCATTAGAGTGATTGTTATAGAACTTAGCAATTCAAGCATGGTATGAACAAGAGGCTCTTCTTTATAAAAAAACCCATGACTTGAGTAAATAAGTGAGCACTTGAGCATGCAAATATAACTTCTGCGTCCATTTTAGCAGATTTACAATTCTTTTTATTTTTGTACTTCATCAAATCGCTTTTATTATACGATGAGATATATTATGTCATCAAGTACTTCGCTACTGCTGGCCACTGTACTAGACGCCTTCTGCCAGCAGTCTCCAAGGTTAACCATCGGGAAGATACATGATTGATAAATCTATGGTTGGGAAATTTAAGATCATTCTGAATTTGAGAGAAGCTCCCCCACCTTGTAGGCCAACCATAACAAATAATGAATTAGGGGGGAAAGATTCAAAAGAATAATCTCCTAGCTCCTTCTGAACGCATGAATATTAAACGTACCAATGTCAACCATGTTTTTTTTTTAGCAGAAGTAGAGATTCATTCACTAACTCAATTACAGCTTCATTCACACTAGGTCCGTCACTGCCAAGCATTAACAAGTTTGATCGTGGTAAGTTACCATTTTATAAAGCCTCACAAAATGTTTTGAACAAATTATTTACTCTTGCCCAACCCAAATAAAATGTCTGTAAATGGTTTGTTACAATCACTTCTTTTCAAGTTGACCAGTACCTAACTACAGTTTGTAGCTCTTTGTAAGAAACAGCAACATCTGTTGTTTTATCAAAGCAAAGAGAGAAATAAACATTTTCCATTTATTTAAAATTTTGTTTCTTGAACGGGCCCAGAGCTTCTGTTGTCAAATAGCTAGCCTTTCTGGAAGAAAGTGAAAAATCTTTTGGCACACAATCAGGGAAAAATGCATAAAATGTCTCATGTCCTGGCATGGTGAAGCTAAGCTAGAAATGTGCTGTAACAGATTTCATCACCCAAATGAACCCGATTTTACAAGCAGTGTCCCTGACATAGTACAACTATACAGGAACTAAAGTTGAAACCACAAGAAAATTGGCGATTGATTGTACTGATAAGTGAAATTAAATTTAGAAATTTTGTTTGCACCATTTTTTTGTTTGCGAGTATCTGCATGTTGTAACATGTAACATATGTAGCTCCACTGTAACATAGGCCAATGAGATACTGAATGTCTTTGTACCCACAACGCAAAACGTTTCAATACTGCTTGCTTTCCATCCCTATTCTGAAATGATAAATCTGTTGCAATGTTTTAGACAATGTACTTTAAAAGTACACTTTCCCCATTTTAAACTTGAAAACGGTTCATTCATGAAACCTTATTTTTATGAAAAAATTAACTTCATATTGCGAGCACCTGAAAAAATTTAGTAAACAGCATAATACAGCACAGGCCAAAGAAGTTGAAACCCAACATACTAGATTCATTTGGTTAACTTCTTTTGCCCGATCATTACACCATATTACTTTAACAGAACATTACGTAGACCCAAGATCCTGCATCACTGGCTCCTTAACTCTGTCAATAAGAATGTACTTTTGTTGTAAAAAGTGGTCTTTTATCCCGCAATTCTCTGTCAATTTAGACCCACAATATGCAAATAATACACAAATTAGTTGAAACGTGATTAATATTTATTTAAAGAAGCCTATTAAGACACAGATACAAACAAATAAAAGTTCTGCAGGATCATAATAAATCAATTGCTAAGCAAAAATATAGGACGAATTAAATGCGCTTAACTTTTTAGCTAATCAAAGAAAAACTTTAAAATTCAAATATTTATACTGTAATATGAACATTTTGTAAATAAATTAATACATCCATAACCATTTAAAATGTCAGTTCTAAAGAAAAGAATATTCACAGTTCATATTGTTCCATTATAACTTATGGAATAGCTTGAAACGCTTAACATACAGTCCTCTCTTACATTTCACGTAAATAGTAGTTGGCTTGCCAGTCCAGGGTTCTTTCCAATCGTGTCCAATACGGTCATACCTAACATTTGTAAGGCATTTCTTCTTTACTTGTGCCATTTGTTGACGCTAGACACTGTTGAGATGTTTGGCTGCTCGCTATAGTACGTGAAAGTTCCGCTAGGGCGTTTGCTTACCCTATTTCCTCATGAGATGGTGCTGGCCGAAGTATGCGCGTGTCTTGTTTCCCTTGTTTGGTGTGACGTGCTTGGGCATATGGCTCCTCCGACAGAGTGGGAAGGAGTGACATAGTTGCGACAGGTTAGCTAAGCTTGAAGATGTACATTGTTGACAGGAGATTGCGCGCCATGGCGGTTGCTGAAAGCAGATAGGATGCTTCTTTTCGTGTTTAAAAAATGCTTTTCCTAAGAGTGTTGAAATAACGCAAATGCCTTGGCAGTGTAGTGTTTCTACGTATACGTATTTCATTAAAGGTACCTTTTGTTGAAATTTTACCTTATAATTCGTATTTCATTTGAGGTACGCTTTCGAAAATAAATCTTATAAGAGGGGTCTGATCTTAATAAGTGTTTCCCTTTGTATTTTAATAAAAACGCTGGGCAAGTAATTCTTCACTGTTTATCCGGTTGTGTGTTGATAAGCTGTTGGCGGGAACTGAGCATCGGGCGCCATTACTATTATGTTCAATTGGGCACGATTAGGGTACCTGTTTTATAGTTTCCTTGTTTGATCCTTTTTAGAGTTTAAAGTTTGTTGTTATTACAGGGCTTAGCGTTGAATTGATTAGTTAGATTTTGTGTTAATGGCTCCTATGTTGGTCATGGTACTTAATGTCGTTAGAGGCTTGGGGATTTGAAATAATGCACGTTAAGCATGCAGCAGTATCAATCCAACTGTCTTTTAAAATTAATTTGCCACATTCATTTGCATCCTTTGTCAGACTGCTCTTAAGAGAGTTTTCCTTTTTCCCTAGCATTTTATTGGGTAAAATTAACCTTTCAGTTGGCGTGCTTTGCAACTATTTCCAAAAATTTTCAAGAATGAGCTTTATAATTGCATAGTTCCATTTCATTCTGACAGTTTTTCCTAAAGAACCTTGTATATTGATTATGCAAAAATTGCTATTTAGTAATGTAACTTGGCTGTTTGCCTGACTTAAGTTTGAATTTCATTTCTAATGAGCGAACAGTTGCATTGTACACTTTGCCAGATGTAAATATTCATACTACTGTAGCTTTCAGTTTTTTGCTGAGAATTGCTTACTGAGTTATTGACTTGCTTTCTCTTTAAAGGAAATTAGTGTTTCGTTTATTTTCTTTCTTTCCTTCTTAGAGTACCCCTAGAGAGTTCATAGGTACCACATGTTATCTTTTAGTGTAGGGCTTCTAAATTTCTTGTTCTGCATTAGTCTTCTTTTTATAACATTCAAATCATTATAATCACATTGTTTGAAATGAATTCCACATACTCGAATTTTTGGTTGGCATAAAGTTTTTGTATTTCATAGCAGCAACCCATTTGTTGTATACATGTAAATTTTTTATCGCTATCAGTGCATGAGTAATCACAAATATTTCTGTTTATGCTGGAATTAATTGCACGACATAAACACTGCATGTGGGCATTCCTAACCTGACACCTCACATCGCTCTAGCTTATTGTATTATACCTACAATGAAATAAATAAATAAATGAGTATCAAAGTTTTATCTGTATTAACAAGAAATATATAGAAGAATAAGCTTTTGTAAGAATATTTAGTATAAGAGAGGAGAAACGTGTGTTAATGTAGCACATCAAATAATATATTTCAGTAGCATTCTGTCCCTTAAATATAGCAAATCATTTGAGACAAGTGAAATTTTCTCAACTACACTTGAAAATCTCCTGCTCTTGTTAAATGGAACTTTTGATTAGGACAGTATTAGTTGATGTTGATTTTACTTTATTTCATTCTAACCTCAGGGAGGGAGGAGAGCTCACGGTTGTTTAACACGTCATATATGTTCAATAGTATTACTGCACTCTCCTCCCTGTCATGGAACACAATTGCCAAATATTCAAATTAAAAATACAATGTGAAGGGTTGAGGCAGGCTACAAGATAATGAGACAGTGTCTCTCCAACTTTCTCTGTTTACAATAAATAGAATTCCAAGCTATATAGTGCATTAATATTAGGAATAATGAAGTAACTAGTTAAGTCAGTCAACATAACTCCATCATTGTAAGAAGAAGGGATTTTGTAGTATACTGTATGATATACAATATAATTTTGTTTTTTCATTTCTTATTTAGTTGTTTTCCAGCGTGTTACCTTGAATGAGCTACAGACTCTTACACATCTAATACTCAAAGCTATGGTATTCAAACATTTTCATCATTGTCTGTCATAAGATGGAAGTTTAATTTTGGTGATGCACTAAAATATATAGTGCAGTGTTCTGTTACTTGTTTGGTCAATTATTGCCTATCAGATTATTTAAAAGAGTATGATCAGAATAATTCTGATTTAATTTACGTTTTACTAAAGACAGGTTTCTCACCTGCTTTATGAACAAACGTGTGACATGAAACATGGAAAACCTACTCCAATTTAAAGAACAAAACACAAAAATGAAGATTCCATTCATCACATTAGTTTACCTGCCGTCAGGAATAATTAGCAACACATGCGCTTCCGTTGTCCTTAAGTCAATGGTTATCACTTTACAGCATCTTCTATACATTATGAAAACACAAATTTGGCAAAAGATCATTTTATTTGTATAACAAACAGCTGAATGTTTGCAATATAGTTATAAATTGTAACGCTTTGGACACTGATGCATAATTTACCATTAGAAACCAAAAAAGCTTAACCAGAACGGAAATTACTCGCTGCTAATACTGCCTGGCAATATTCCTGCTATAAACAGGTTACAGCGTGGATTATGTTTATAGGATACAGAGTAATCACCAAACCGTCGTGTGTGGTGCTTGTTTGTTCATCTGGTCCCATTGTGAGCAGCGCTCAGGGACATTGGGCACATTATATTTGTTGGAGAGAAAATATTCCCATTCTGCACATTTCCTGTTTTGCATTTTGTCATTATGTTGTCAAAAGTGGAATTTTTCCAAGCCGCTCTTTACCATACCTCTTTAAAGAAGTTCTAAAAATCAATAATTTAGGAGGATTTAAGTCCATGATGGAATATACTGAATATTTTATTGAAAATTCTGGGGAGTCATATGGACCATTCCCTGCTAATAATATAGAACCCAAGGGTTTATTTTTTTGGGCGAGATGATTTATTTAATTTGGGTTCCCCTTTGTGTTGTACTGTTCACATTACAGCCATAGGTACTACATAATGGCATCTTCTTCTCACAATATTGAATTGTTTGTATATAATATTAAAGTTATTCAGTAATACTAATACAAGGACTCTTATCTTGAACTTGAAGTACCACGAAGAACAATTATTAAGAATATTACTGCACATGTGGCAATGATTGCCTTGTAATTCTGAGGCTCCATAAAATGCGTGAAGACATGTGATGCATATTTTATTTAGTTTATGCAGCAATAACAGCAAGGTGATGAATAGAAATAATCTTACCACTGAATTTTATGGAGCATATCCTCATTTAGGCAGTAATATAATTTTTATATTTTTTCCCCGTAAAATGCCAACAAAAATTCAGCATGATGTTAATGTGAACAGGAAATTCAAAATACAAATGGTCCGTTCGGTTGCACAAGTAAAAGCTGTATTGCTTTGTGTTATGTTTGGGGGATGTATTTTAGTGGATACTATCTCTCAACATTAAAAAAGTTTAATGAGAGGCACACGTTAAGCTTCACAAAATCATTCGAGAACAGTGAAATTGTCCATATATTAGGCTGAAATCACAGTGAACAAGCTCTCAGAAAGGAAATTCATTTTTTCTGCACTAACACGGTGAAAATGTTTCTATTAGCAAAGATTCAAAATCAACTTATCTAAGCAATTAATTAGGTAAATAGTTAACATTTCGTGGCCATGGAGAGTGTGAAGATGTAGCAAACGGGAGAAATTATTTAGAACTTTTACAAACAGTGTCCGTGATATTGTACAACTGTACAGGAACTAAAGTTGAAACCACAGAAAAATTACCGATCGAATGCATGATGTTAAGTGAAATTAAATTTGCAAAGTTGTTTGAGCTCATCTTTTTATGTTTGCGAGTATCTGCATGTTGTAACATGCTACTATGTAACAAATGTAGCTGCACTGTCACATAGGCCCATGAGATGCTGACTGTCTTTGTACATACAACACAAAACATTTCAATACTGCTTGCTTTCCATCCCTAATCTGAAATGATATATCCGTTACAGTGGTTTTGGCCAATGTACTTCAAAAGTACACTTTCCCCATTTTAAACTTAAACAGTTCATTAATGAAACCTTACTTTTATGAAAAAATAATTTATTATTGGGAGCACCTGAAAAAAAGAAAATAGATTTAGTAAACAGCATAGGCCAAAGAAGTTTAAACCCAACAAACTGGTTTATTTGGTTAACCTCTTTTGTCTGATCATTATACCGTATTACTTTAACAGAACGTTACGCAGAACCAACTAACCAATGAAATTGAGATTTAATTATGGACGCTCTTTAACTGCTGTGGTTCTTAGCGTCCCATTCTATATTAGGCATGAAAAACGGTAAGTTTGCTCAGAGGTCTCTTTATCAGATTTGAGGTTCTTTTACGTGCCGTAAATCTATGACACGGGACCACCGACTTTACTTCGTTTCCAAAGAAAGCCATGCTAAGGATTTTTACGCCCGAAAGAATTCATCGTCCTCCACCCGATTTGAACCCGCGACCTTGGGAACTAGAGGCTAGCATGGTAACCACTACACCACGGAGGACGACCTGCATCACTAGTTCATTAACTCTGTCATTAAGAATTTGCATTTGTTGTGGCAAGTTGTCTTTCATCCCGCATTTCTCTATCAATTTAGATTAACAATATGCAAATAATACACAAATTAGTTGAAACGTGATTAATATTTATTAAATAAATACAAACAATATAAAAATCCTGCACGATCATAACAGATCGTCAATTGCAAAGCAAAAATTTGGGACGAGTTCAATGCGTTTAACTTTTTAGATAATCAAAGAAAAAATTTTAATTCAAATATTTATATTGTAATATGAACATTTTGCAAATAAATTAATAAATCCATAACCATTTAAAATGTAAGTTCAAAAGAAAAGAATCAATATTCACAGTTCATATTGTTCCATTATATCTTATGGATAGGCTTGAAACACTTAACATACAGTCCTCTTTTACATTTCACGTAAATAGTAGTTGGCTTGGCACTCCAGGGTTCTTTGCAATCGTGTCCAATACAGTCATACCTAACATTTGTAAGGCATTTCTTCTTTGCCCGTGCCATTTGTTGGCGCTAGACATTTCAGATGTTTGGCTGCTCGCTATAGTACGCGAGAGTACCGCTAGGGCCTTTGCTTACCCTATTTCCCCATGAGATGATGTTGGCCGAAGCATGCGCGTGTGTTGTTTCCCTGGTTTGGTGTGACGTACTTGGGCATGTGGCTCCTCCGACAGCTGTCTAGTGTCAAGGAGTGACGCAGTTGCGACAGGATAGCTAAGGTTGAAGGTGTACACTGCTTGACAGGAGATTGCGCGCCATGGCGGTTGCTGAAAGAAGATAGGATGGCTTCTTTTGTGTTTGAAAAATGCTTTTCCTGAGAGTGTTGAAATAACACAAATGCCTTGGTAGTGTGGTGTTTCTACGTATACGTATTTCATTAAAGGTACGTTTTGTTGAAATTTTATCTTATAATTCGTATTTCATTGGAGGTATGCTATTGGAAATAAATCTTATAAGAGGGGCCTGATTTTAATGAGTGTTTTCCTTTGTATTCTAATAAAAACGCTGGGCAAGTAATTCTTCGCTGTTTATCCGGTATGTGGTGGTTAGCTGTTGGCGGGAGCTGAGACAATCGGGCGCCATTACTTTTATGTCCAATTGGGCACGATCAGGGTACCTGTTTTATAGTTTCCTTCTTTGATCCTTTTTACAGTAAAAGTTTGTTGTTATTACAGGGCTCAGCGTTGAATTGATTAGTTAGATCTTGTGTTAATGGCTCCTATGTTTGCCATGGTACTAAATGCCGTCTGAGTCTTGGGGATTTGAAATAATGCACGTTAAGTATGCAGCACTATCAATCCAACGGTCTTTTAAAATTAATTTGCCAAATTCATTTGCATCCTTTATCAGACTGCCCTTAAGAAAGTTTACTTTTTCCCTAGCATTTCATTGGGTAAAATTAACCTACCAGTTGGCATGCTTTGCTTTGCAACTAATACCAGCAGTTTTCAAGGCTGAGCTTTATAATTGCCGACTTCCATTTCATTCTGGCAGTTTTTCCCAAAGAACTTAATATTGATTATGCCAAAATTGCTAGTTAGTAAAGTAACTTGGCTGTTTGCCTGACTTAAGTTTGAATTTCGATTCTAATGAGCGAACAGTTGCATTGCACACTTCGGCAGATGTAAATATTCATACTACTGTAGCTTTCACTTTTTTGCTGAGAATGGCTTACTGAAATATTGACTAGCTGTGGAACTTGCTATCTTTTTAAAGGAAATTAGTGTTCCTTTTCTTTCCTTATTTTTGTTTTTCTGAGGTTTTCATTCTTAGTCTTTCTAAAAATTTCAAAAGTACCACATCTTATTTTTCATTGTAGGGCTTCTAAATTTCTTGTTCTGCATTATTGTTCTTTTTATAACATACAACTGATTAAAATTACTTTGTTTGAAATGGATTCCACACACTCTCATTTTTGGTTGGCATAAAGTTTCTGCATTGCATAGCAGCAATCCATTTGTTGTATACATTCAATTTTTATCGTTATGAGGGAATGAATCATCACAAATATTTCTGTTTATGCTGGAATTAATTGCACAACATAAACACTGCATGTGGGCATTGCTAACCTTACACCTCACATCGCTCTAGCTTATTGTATTATACCTACAATGAAATAAAGAACTGAGTATCAAAGTTTTATCTGTATTAACAAGAAATATATAGAAGAATAAGCTTTTGTAAGAATATTTAATATAAGAGAGGAGAAACATGTGTTAATGTAGCATATCAAATAATATATTTCAATAGCATTCTGCCCCTTAACTATAGTAAATCATTTGAGACCAGTGAAATGTTCTCAACTACACTTGAAAATCTCCACAATTCTGCTTAGACATGTAATGTTCATTAAATTTAGTGAAAATTTAAACACGCATTCAAAGTATATTCTATAAAGAAAATATTTCCCTAACATGCAAATAAGTGAAACTTTGGATTTTTCGAAATTCCCATTGTTTCTTCAGTGAAGTAATTTGACTATCAGAGCTGTGAATTTGTTACCTTGAGCTACCCACTTTTTAAATGCTGAACAATATCTATTCTTGTTAAACTAAACCTTTGAGCTGGACTGTATTAGTAAGCTTATGTGCATTTACTTTATTTCATTCTAACCTCAGGGAGTGAGCAGATTTCACGGTTATTTAACATTTCATATATCGTTAATCATATTACTGCACTCTCCTCCCTGTCATGACACATAATTGCCAAATATTCAAATAAAAATACATTGTGAAGGGGTGAGGCAAGCTACAAGACATTAAGACAGTGTCTCTCCAACTTTCTCTGTTTACAATAAATAAAATTCCAAGCAATAGTGTGTATTAATATTTGGAACAATGAAGTAACTGGTTAAACCAGTCATAATGACTCCGTCAGTGTGAGAACAGGAAGGGATTTTGTAGTGTGGTGTATGACAGAAAACATAGTTTTGTTTCCTCATTTCTTGTTTGATTGTTTTCTGGTATGTTACTTTGAATGATTTACAGGCTTTAACACATCCATTGCTCAAAGCTATGGTATTCAAACATTTTCAATATTGTCTGTCATAAAATGGGAACTTCAGTTTGGTGATGCACTAAAATATTTGGTGCAGTGTTCTGTTACTTTTATGGTGTATTATTGCCTATCAGATTATTTAAAAGAGTATGATAATGGTAATTCTAATTTAATTTACCTTTTACTAAAGACAGGTATCTCACCTTTGTTATGAACAAAAATGTGACATGAAAAATGATAAACCTACTCCAGTTTAAAGAACAAAACCCAAAAATGAAGATTCCATTCATCGCATTAGTTTAACTGCCGCCAGGAATAATTAGCAACACATGCACTTCCATTGTCCTAAATCAGTGGTTACGCTTTACATCTTCTATGCACTATGAGAACACAAATTTGGCAAAGGATGATTTTATTTGTATAACAAACAGCTTAATGTTTGCAATACAATTATAAATTGTAACACTTTGAACAGTGTGATGCATAATTTACCATTCAAAACAAAAAAGCAGAACTAAATAGAAATTACTCACTGCTAATAATGCCTGGCAATATTCGTGCTATAAACAGTATACAGCATGGATTAATTTGTAGATGGTTATAGGATACAGAGTAATCACCAAACCATCATGTGTGGTGCTTGTTTGTTCATTTGGTCCCATTGTGAGCAATGCTCAGGGGCATTGAACACGTTATGTTTGTTGGAGAGAAAATATTCCCATTCTGCACATTACCTGTTTTGCAAGCCTTGTCATTATGTTGTCAAAAGTGGAATTTTTCCAAGCCGCTCTTTACCATACCTCTTTAAAGGAGTTCTAAAAATCATTAATTTATGTGGATTTAAGTCCATGATTGAATATACTGAATATTTAGTTGAAAATTCTGGGGAGTCATTTGGACCATGCCCTGCTAATAATATAGAACTCAAGGGTTTATTTCTTTTTTTGGGTGAGATGATTTATTTAATTTGGGTTCCCCTTTGTGTTGTACTGTTCACATTACAGCCATATGTACTACATGATGACATCTTCCTTGTCACAATATTGAATTGTTTATATATAATATAAAATTTATTCAGTAACACCAATGCAAAATGGTCTTATCTTGAACTTGAAGTACCACGAAGAACAATTATTAAGAATATTACTGCACATATGGCAATGATTACCTTGTCATTCTGAGGCTCCATAAAATGCCTGATGACATGTGATGCAGATTTTATTTAGTTAATGCAGCAATAACAACATGGTGATGAGTAGAAATAATCCTACCACTGAATTTTATGGAGCGTATCCTGATTTAGGCAGTAATACAGTTTTTGTTTTGTTCCCCATAAAATGCCAACAATTCAGGATTATGTTAATGTGGACAGGAAATCCCAAATACCAATGATCTGGCCAGTTGTACAAGTACAAGTTGTATTGCTTTGTTTGGGGATGAATTTTAGTGGATGTTATGTCAACATTAAAACATTTTAATGTAAAGCATGTACACGCCAAGCTTCATAAAACATTCCAGAACAGTGAAATTGTCCATATATTGGGCTGAAACCGAAGTGAACAAGCTCTCTGACAGGAATTTCATCTTTCCTACTCTAGCACGATGAAAAAATTTTTAAATAACAAAGATTCTAGATCAATTTATCTAAGCAATTACTTAGGTAAATAATTCACATTTGTTGGCCATTGTGAGAGTGAAGATGCAGCAAATAGGAGAAATTATTTAGAACTCTTAAATTTACAACCCTTACAAGTAGTGTCCAAGATATTGTACAACTGTACAGGAACTGAAGTTGAAACCCCCAAAACATTGGGGATTGAATGTACTTATGTTAAGTGAAATTAAATTTGCAAAGTTTTTTTGCACTCATCTTTTAATGTTTGGGAGTATCTGCATGTTGTAACATGCTACTATGTAACATGTAGCTCCACTGTAACATAGGCCCATGAGATGCTGAATGTCTTTGTAGACACAACACAAAACATTTGACTAATACTTGCTTTCATCACTATTCTGAAATGATATATCCGTTACAATGTTTTTAGCCAATGTGCTTTAAAAGTACCCTTTCCCCATTTTAAACTTGAAAACAGTTCATTAATGAAACTATAATTTTATGAAAAAGTTAACTTAATATTGGGAGCACCTAAAAACAAATTTAACAAACAGCATAATGGGCCAAAGAAGTTGAAACTCAGCTTACTCGTTTCATTTGGTTAACTTGTTTTGCCCGATCATTATACCGTATTACTTTAACAGAACATTGCGTAGACACAAGATCCAGCATCACCGGTTGATTAACTCTGTCAATAAGAATTTACTTTTGTTGTGACAATTTTTCTTTTATCCCGCATTTCTCTGTTAATTTAGTCCTACAATGTGCAAATAATACACAAAATAGTTGAAACGTGATTAATATTTATTCAGAAATACAAGCGTATAAAAATTCTATAGGATAATACATCGTCAATTGCTAAGCAAAGCTTTAGGGCGAGTTTAATGCGTTAACGTTTTAGCTAATAAAAGAAACTTTTAAATTCAAATATTTATATTGTAATAAATCATAACCATTTAAAATGTCTTTTCTAAAGAAAAGAATCAATATGTCTTATGGAAAAGCTTGAAACACTTAACATACAGTCCTCTTTTACATTTCACGCAAATAGTAGTTGCCTTGCCCTTGCAGGGTTCTTTCCAATGAAGTGTCCAATACTGTCAAATCTAACATTTCAACGACATTTCTTCTTTGCCTGTGCCATTTGTTGGCGCGGTTGTGATGCTTGGCTATTCGCTATAGTACGTGAAGTTTCCGCTAAGGTCTTTGCTTAGCCTATTTCCTCATGAGATGGTGTTGGCCGAAGTATGCTCGTGTCTTGTTTCCCTTGTTTGGTGTGACGTGCTAAATTGCCTGCATACCTTTTATTGTGGTCATGCACAGCCAGGAAGTTTCTTAAGGCAAAGCAAGCCGAGCTGAGTTTTGGTAGCATGATTTTTATTTGCTTTCTCCAGTTGAGCTCTCCATCTATTTGAAACCCAAGAATTTTTTTAACTGATACCATATTTATGGTATAGTTGTTGTATGTGATTGTTAATTCACTCTGGTTTATGCTTTGTTTGAAATTGAATAAAAGTGGTTTTATCATAGTTTAATGAAAGCTTATTAGCTTCCAACCAAACGTTGAGCTGTTTAAACACTTTTTTGGCTGAGTTTCTTAATTGCTGATGTGACTTTTCAGATAAAAGTACACTGGTATCATCTGCAAAATGCACAGCTATTGAATCTTTGCTAAGGTAGTATGGCAGATCGTTTATAGATATTAAAAATAACACAGGACCAAGTATAGAACCTTGTGGGACACCTCTTGTATTAATACCCGATTCTGAATCACAACCATTGGTTCTGGTTTTCGTCATCCTATTTGTTAAATAAGAACTGAACCAAGACTTGATCAGTGTCTTGGTAGAGAGGGAACAGGCCACATTAGAATTACAGACGTATCATCCATTGAGAGGAATGGTTATACTACACATGGATTGCATTTATGCGCTCATGGCAAGGATATGCTGACGCACTTCATTGCTGAGAGCATTTCATGTACATCCATGTGTAATACCAGTAATATTCCTGCAATTGTTAACAGCAGAGTCTTCCCTTTTTAGGCTAAATAAGAGATATGGAAGGACATTACAAGTAACTGAAACAGAGAAATTAGACAAATATTGCACACAATCAACAAAAACATATTACTCATTAACAGTATTTGATCAAAATATTCAAAGTTTAAGAAATAAAATCTCTGAGTTATTAACTAGTTTCAAAAATGAAATTAAAAACCCAGATATCTTATGCATAACGGAACATCACATGGACAAACAGGAAATATTACATATCTCAATGGAAGTCTACAACAGAGCAGCATATTACTGTATAAAAAACTAAAGTAGGTGTGAGTATCTTCGCTAAGAAAAACATACAGTTTGACAGTATTGATCTGGATAAATACTGTGTAGAACAAACATTTGAGTGTTGCACGGTTCATATAAAACTGCCAGACAATGAACTAATTATATTAACAGTATACAGAGCCCCAGCTGCCAATTTTGAAAACTTCATATACAATCTGGATGCTGCTCTAAAATATCTATTCAAGCGTAAATTTGAATTTATACTCTGTGGTGACTTAAATATAGACTTCATTAAAGACAGCAACCAAAAGGAACAAATTTGTTCATTATTAAGAACATACAACCTTATGCATACAGTCAACTCTCCAACTAGAATTAAAAAAATTCCAAAACAGCTATTGATAATATTTTCATAGATATGTATAAAATAAGTACCATGAAATCCAACCTTTAACTAATGGACTTTCAGACCATGATGGACAGTTGCTTAAAATCAGTTATAACATTCCCCATTCCAAAATAACGAATCATGTATCCAACTACCGAGTCATTAACAGTGAGAACATGAAACGCCTTAATTGCCAGCTTTCAGATCAAGCCTGGGAAGAAATATACAAAAAGAGCAATATGAATGACAAGTTCAACTCCTTTCTAAATACTTTCATGAGGATTCACATCTCAAGTTTTCCATCTCATGTAAAGAAAATTATTAACACACCTAGAAAAGGCTGGTTAACACAAGGTATTAAGATATCCTGCAAACACAAAAGAGTACTCTACTTGGCTACTAGAGAAAGCAACTGTGAGAAATATAGACACTATAAAAACATTGTAAAATTTTAAAAAAGGTTATAAATGTAGCTAAAAAAACTCTGCTATGAAAAGCAGATAGTCCTCAAATAACAAGCCTAATAAAATATGGATAATTATAAAAAAAGAGACTGGTAAACATCACATAAAAATGAAATAAAGGAAATTAGAGTAAATCATATCACCACAAAAGAACCACAAGTAATAGCAACATTATTTAATGAGTATTATATTCAGTTAGCAGAAAATTTACTGTTACAGTCCAAACAACAAGTGGAGGACCCTATTTCATATTTGAAAAAAGCAAGCTTAGAGCAGCCTATTTGTTCAGAAATAGTGCCCACAAGCGTGATAGAAGTAAATAAAACGATAAAATCCCTCAAAAGCAAGAATTCATGGGGTTATGACGAAATAACTACTAAGATATTAAAACTATGCGCTGATAAAATTAGCAAACCTTTAAGTCATATATGTAGCTTCTCCTTTGTAACAGGAATTTTTCCTGACAGGCTAAAATATTCTATAGTTAAACCACTATACAAGAAAGGGCAAAAGTCACAACTGTCAAACTATAGACCAGTATCATTACTAACTGCTTTCTTCAAAGTATTTGAAACACTTATGTTAAAATGAATATGTCACCACCTAATTAAAATATTTTATCAAAGGAGCGGTTTGGATTTAGGAAAAACGTGTCAACAAATGATGCCACTTTCAACTTAACGAATGAAATTTTGAAATCACTTGATAATAAATATAATACACTAGGAATATTCTGTGACCTATCAAAAGCATTTGACTGTGTAAATCATAATATACTCTTATCAAAATTATCATATTATGGCATTAAGAATAAAACATATCAATGGATTACATCTTACCTATGAAACACACATCAAAAGGTCATAATAAATACGGCAGATAATTCCAAATGGTCAGAAATAAAGCATGGTGTTCCACAAGGTTCGATTTTGGGTCCATTATTGTTTCTAATATATGTCAACGACCTCCCCAGAGTAATAAATGAACATGCTCACCCAGTTCTCTTTGCTGATGATACAAGTATTATAATTAAGGAACACATCAGTCGCCTCTTAGAGCTATCCAACGGTATTTTCAGTGTGCTAATAATTGGTTCGATAGTAACAAAATTCATATAAACTTTGAAAAAACTAAGTATATCAATATTTGCACAAAAAATAAAAGTATTGCAGGCATAAGAATTGAACATGAAGGCATGAAATTACTGAGTAGCATAAAATTTCTTGGTCTTATTATAGATCATAATATGAATTGGAAAGACGATATTGACTGCATCCTACCAAAACTAAGCTCTGCATGTTTTGCAATTATATCATTAATTCAGTTTACAAATAAAAACATCCTAAAACAGTATATTATGGGTATTTTCATTCAATTATGACTTATGGAATAACATTTTGTGGAAATTCAGTAGACGCAAAAAATATTTCTTTTACAAAAAAAGGTAATAAGAATAATGGCAGGTGTAAAGAAATAAACTTACTGTAAACCACTATTAAAACATTTGGAATTCTACCATTAGCCTGTGAGTATATTTTAGCTGTACTTTTAACCGTGGTTGACCACCCAGAAGTGTTCATAAAAAATTCAGACATACACAACAAACAAACCAGAAATGGGCAGGACTTACACAGGCCAAGCAATAACCTACAAGTATTCCAAAAAGGGGCTTACTACAATGGTATAGTACTATTTAATTCACTTCCATCATATATTAAGGAACTGAAAACTAATAAAAATAAATTCAAGTTAGCATTGAAAATATATCTCATTACTCACACCTTCTATACAGAGGAGGATTTCTTTCATTAAAAAAACTGACTATAAAATGTTACCAAATTTTATAACTACATTAAGTATAAATAATATTGTTTTAACAAATTTTAGCTCTAAGGTACTCTACATAAGAACTATGATTTTTATTTCATACAAGCACACAATGTAATTATGTATTTATGACATAATCTACATCCTAGATTAGACTAACTTTCTTTAAGCTGGTCTAGCTCACTATAGGATCTATAGATTGAGATGTTAGTGATATCACTGAAACCATAAGCTCTTAACTTTTGGAGCAAGAGGTTGTGATCTATGCTGTCAGATGCCTTAGCTTAATATTAAAAATGCATATCCAGAACCCAGTGGAGTATGTGTAGGCTTCAAACTAATATTCTTTGGTAGTGACAGATGAATTGCTGCATCTGGTAAGAGATCCACACTTTGTGAGTACAAAGGTATTTGTTTTTATTCGCTCATTAACAGCAGCTTCTATTTTTTGTTAGATTCCCCATTTTTAGTTTATCTCCTGTGTACTTACAGTAAGTAGAGGAAGTGTTTGGGTTTCGCCAAAAAAAATCAGTTTTGAGGGTTCACCATAAATAAATGTTTTGAGGCCATGTGTGTGAACAGCATAATTAAAGAACAAGAAAATGGTTAAATATGAAACTTGGTATGTTCTGAACCACCCAAGGATGAAACACAAAGGATTTTGAGAAAACTCCTCCCACCCCAAGCTATCCTTTACATGGAACATTTTTCCAATTTTTTATTTTCTCAGAAATAGCTCCAGTGAATATTAAAATACTGCACTATTAAGCTATTTTCATGACAAAATGCATGTATTGGATTTGCTGGGAATAATGTGAAGTTCTCTTCATTCAGAATATCTTTTGTATAATTGGTAAACTGTAACGGAGAAAAATCTTAATACACACAAAATGTTGATTATGCTGAAGCACAATTTATGTAAAAAAAATTCGGAGTTAACATATTTTCCAGATATTCTTTGTTATTGGTTTCAGGTTTCAAACACTCCCACTTTTCTCCAGTGAGAAGTCATTAGATACATTTTTTTGGTCATGCAAAAAGTACGGAATTTCAAAGCCATCACATAATGACACTCTTCAAAAGACTAATGCTTTGTCTACTCTATTCTATGATGAAATGTGTAGTGAACGTTTATCTGGATTAACCAGAAGTAGATAGCTTTTGTATGAGTAGTTTGTAAAATGTGCAGATAAAGTCATGAGTGCAACACATCAGATTTTTAATTTTGAATATCAAAGGCTGGATACTTCGAAGTACTGACTTTTGATGTTTGGCTTATTTTGATTTATATTTCGGATTGTGATCTAGCACTGCAATCATAGATCTAAGTTGAAGGCCCTTTTATGAAAGAAATGTATTTTCAGAGCATCTCTGAGGTCATATAGGACAATGAATGAAATTGTCCATGTATTTGGCTAAAATCGAACTGAGCAACCTCTGTCGGGAGGTTCGTCTTTTCTGCTCTAGTGCAATGAAAAATTTTCTAATCACAAACATTTTAGATCAACTTATCGAAACAATTACTTAGATAAATTATTCACATTTCATGGTCATTGTGACTAAAGATGCAGTAAACAGGATAAATAAACAACTTTTGAATTTAGTAGCTGAAGAAAAACTAGTAAATTAATTATTTGGTATTGCTTATTTTATAAAAATAAAGACTGGTGTACAATGTAGAATACCTAATTATTTAGTATTGTATCAGCAGATAATGTTAGTCAAAACTGTTGTACTTATCTACATGAAACATAAGACATCTATAATTCAGTGTAAGCAACATAAGCTACTTTTAAAAATATGTAGCACAAGAGCATAAGATTTACTAATTTCCCCAATGTCTACCCTTGATATTTAATATCTATTGGTTGTAGTAATTGTTTGTATTCTGAGATCTACAGCAACAGCGTGGATTGCGGGGAAATCGTTAATGGGAAAATTTAGGTTAGGACATTTAAATAAGTTGAAATTTCTGGATTGGTTTGGGTTAAAGAAAATGTTTTTGGATGCATGTTACTTATGAGTGAATAGCCTAGAGTTCACATTCGAATTTACTTACGAACGTTTATTCCTGTATACTGGGTCCCTGGGAAATACATTGGTTTGCTTAACTGGCCAGAGCCAATTTATATCCTTGGGAATAAATAATGTAAGGAACTTCGAAATTTTTTCGCGTTTTGGGGACAGGTTGGGTTAAGGATCAAGGTGGTATTTTGGATTAACGTCAAGTCAAATGGAATAGGATGCGTAAGATATGTTGCTATTTCTCTCAAAATATGTGTTCCTTGCATTGAACTTGTGGGTAAGGGAAGGTGCTTTTTGAAAATAAAAGTAGTAATGTGTTTGTACATTGGAAATGAGTGACGTGTAGAAAATTCTTTTTGTCTTAGGAATTGACATTTGTTGTAGTCTAAAATATAAATGGTTTTATGTAAATGGTGTTGGTGTGAATATCTATAATACTGGGGAACATACTACACGTTCCTATGTTCTGTTACATGTGAATGAACCCATTGCGGAATGTCTACGCAAAGTTTGGTCCTCATACAAGGACTGTTGAATAGCTGTCTGTGAAGACTGATTAACGGAATTAGCCAGGAAGAATGGCTATGGTGAGAGAGAGAATTTGGAAATTAGCAGTACTGAAAGGCTTGGTAAGGAACAGAAGTCAAATTACAGTGTTTGTTCATGTCAATGATAGAACTAAGGTTCCGTCAAAGTTAAAAACTTCATTTGAATAGTTTCAGTGGCTAGACGTACATCAAAATTTAATTTCAATTTCGTATATTATTCATTTGCTCATAGGAATTTGAGGTTTCCTAGTCTGAGAAAATAAACGTAATGGTAATCTAATGTACCTTGTCCCACACTGTTTTCTGAAAAGTTGATGAATTAACAAGGATTCACTTGTAGCTTGTGTTCAATCTTGTTCAAAATTTAAGAAACAATTGGAAAAGAACCACTTAAAAGGTAGGAAAAGTGACTGCTAGAGTTTTAAGGTATAACAAACATAACATTTTGAACTCTTCATCTGAGAATAAATTGCTAAGGAGAGTCGTGGTTAAAAACGTTATTTCAAAAAATCAGAAGAGTGTATAAATTTCCAATTGACTGCCTTAAAATTACAAAGTGTAATTTCGTTATTGTTCTTTTATAAAAAGGAGTGTGTGTTATAGATCCCGTATTACTTAGATTAATGTCAGAAAATATAACGTCTCTTAAGTACATGTTACATACCTACTTGGAGCCCAAGGTACCCCTTTTATTGCGTTTTAGCAGCATGAGAGGGTTTTGAAAATAAACCATAACTTTCACCTATGGCTATCCTTAATATTTAAATTTAATTGGGTTGTTATAATATTTGTTTCAGATGGGCAGGAAAGCCATTCCGTTCCTGACCTATAAATGGACCTTTTAGATGTGCCTGGAGTGTACATTTTCTGTTGGACAACTACAGTGGCTGTAAATCCTTCACTACTTTAGCAGAACTAGGTAAACATGGTAAGTAATAGAAATCCAAAGACAGTGTAATTGTTTTGATATCATTGCCACATATATCTGAGGTTCGGTCAAAGTAAAAAAATTACTTTAAATTGTTCAATTGCCTCAAAAGCTTTTGAATATTAACCCTACTTTTATTCAATGCCGCTTCCTCCCATTGTTGTTTGAGGCTGAATTAGCTGAAAATTAATCGCCCTAATACACAGATGTGTTAGACTGTAATTAGTTGCCATGTCGTTAGTGGACTTTCTTTTATTTAAAGGTTGTAAATGCAAGTTGGTCTTATTTATATATTTACTGCTGGATGCTTATTATATTTTCAAACGAATCTAGAATGAGACAATTTCAGATGTGGCAAATGTAAATTCTACGCTTTAAAAGTGCTCGAAGTGTAACTACTCAAGCTGAAATTCTTAAAAATTGTATCGAATTAAACCCTCGTGAAACAACCAGAACAGTGAATGAACTTGGAATTCTGTGTTTGAAAAAAGTAAATTAATTATTTGGTATTCCTTGTTTTATAAAACTAAAGACATGTGTATTATGTGGAATAGCTAATCATTTATTACTGTATCTGCAAATAACGTTTATATCAAAACTATTACACATATCTACATGAAGCACAAAAACATTTATAATTCAGTGTAAGCAGCATAAGCTACTTTTAAAAATGTGTAGTGTAAGATCATAGGGTTTATTAAGATCCTCTTGATATTGTAAATTGATTGGTATTGTTTTAACGCTTGTTACAGTTGATCAGCAAACCCGTTGTATTTCTGAGGTACAAATCACCAGTTGGTTGTGCTTGGATTCCGAAGTTGCTTTAGGACATCGACTATGCTGTAAAACTGTCAGGTCTGTTATGAAATGGTTTCGTTGTGCATGTAATGTTAGATATATTGGTTATAGTAATTGTTTGTATTGTGCGAGCTACAGCAACAGCTTGGATTCCGGAGAAATTGTTAACGGGAAGATTTCGGTTAGGACATTTAAATGCATTGACATTTGTGGATTGGTTTGCGTTAAACAAAACGTTTTTGAGATTCGTATTACTTATGAGTGAACCGCCTAAAGTTCACATTCGAATTTTCTTACAAACTTTTATTCCTGCATACTGGATGCCTAGAAGATATATTGGTTTGCTTAACTGGCCAGAGCCAATATATGTCCTTGGAAGTCCTTGGGAATAAAAAATGTAAGGAACTTTGAAATTATTTTCGGGTCCTGGGAACAGTTTGGGTTAAGGATCAGGGTGGTTCTTGGAATTAACGTCAAATGTAATAGGATGCACAGGATGTGTTGCTGTTTCTCTAAAAATGTGTGTTCCTTGTATTGAATTTGTGGGTAAGGGTAGTTGTTTTTTTATTATAAAAGCAGTGTGTTTGTACATCTGAAATGGAGTATGTAGTGTAGAAAATTCCTTTTGTCTTAGCAATTGACATTTGATGTAGTCTAAAATTAATGTGGGTTTAGGTTAATGGTGGTGTTGCGAATATCTAACATACTAAACGTTCCTGATGTTTTGTTGCATGTGAATGAACTCATTGCGGAATGTCTGCACAATGTTTGGGCCTCATGTGAGGTCTGTTGAGTAGCTGTCTGTGAAGACTGATTAACGGAATTAGCCAAGAAGAATGGCTATGCTGAGAGAGAGAATTTGGAGATTAGCAGTACTGAAAGACTTGGTAAGGAATGGAAGTCAAATTACAGTGTTTGTTCAGGTCATTGATAGAACTAAGGTTCCGTCAAAGTTAAAAACTTCATTTGAATAGTTTCAGTGGCTAGACGTACTTCAAAATTTAATTTCAATTTCGTATATTATTCATTTGCTGATAGGGATTTGAGGTTTCCTTGTCTGAGAAAATAAACGTAATGGTAATCTAAGGTACTTTGTCCCACACTGTTTTCTGAAAAGTTGATGAACTAACCATGCTTCACTTGTAGCTTCTGTTCAATCTTGTTCAAAATTTAAGAAAGAATTGGAAAAGAACCACTTAAAAGGTAGGAAGAGTGACTGCTAGAGTTTTAAGGTATAAAAAACATAACATTTTGAAGCCTTCATCTGAGAATAAATTGCTAAGGAGAGTCGTGCTTAAGAACCTTATTTCAAACAATCAGAAGAGCGTATAAATTTCCAATTGACTGCCTTAAAATTACAAAGTGTAATTTCGTTATTGTTCTTTTATAAAAAGGAGTGTGTGTTATAGATCCCGTATTACTTAAATTAATGTCAGAAAATATAACGTCTCTTAAGTACATGTTACATACCTACTTGGAGCCCAAGGTGCCCCTTTTATTGGGTTTTAGCAGCATGAGAGAGTTTTGAAAATAAACCATAACTTTCACCTATGGCTGTCCTTAATATTTAAATTTAATTGGGTTGTTATATTACTTGTTTCAGATGGGCAGGAAAGCCATTCCTTTCCTGAGCTATCAATGAACCTTTCAGATGTGCCTGGAGTGTAAATCTACTGTTGGGCAATTACGGTGGCTGTAAATCCTTCACTTCTTTAGCAGAACTAGGTGTACATGGTAAGTAATAGAAATCCAAAGACAGTGTAATTGTTTTGATATCATTGCCACATATATCTGAGGTTCGGTCAAAGTAAAAAAATTACTTTAAATTGTTCAATTGCCTCAAAAGCTTTTGAATATTAACCCTACTTTTATTCAATGCCGCTTCCTCCCATTGTTGTTTGAGGCTGAATTAGCTGAAAATTAATCGCCCTAATACACAGATGTGTTTGACTGTAGTTAGTTGCCATGGCGTTATTGGAATTTGTTTTATTTACAGTTTGTAAATGCAAATTGGTCTTATTGATGTATTTAATGCAGGATGTTTATCATACTTTCAAAGGAATCTAGAATGAGACAATTTCATATGTGGCAAATATTAATGCTACGCTTTAAAGGTACTCGAAATGTTACTAATCGACTAGAAATTTTTAAGAAACATTGTATTGAAATAAAACCCCTTGAAACAACCAGAACAGTGAATGAATTTGGAATTCTGCGTTTGAAAAAAGTAAATTAATTATTTGGTATTCCTTGTTTTAAAACTAAAGACATGTGTATTATCTGGAATAGCTAATTATTTAGTATTGTATCTGCAAATAACGTTTATATCAAAACTATTACACATATCTACATGAAGCACAAAAGACATTTATAAGTCAGTGTAAGCAGCATAACCTAATTTTAAAAATGTGTAGTATTAGATCATATGGTTTATTAAGTTCCTCTTGATATTGTAAATTGATTTGCATTGTTTTATCACTTATTACAGTTGATCAGCAAACCCGTTGTATTTCTGAGGTACAAATCACCGGTTGGTTGTGCTTGGATTCCGAAGTTGCTTTATGACATCGACTATGCTGTAAGACTGTCAGGTGTGTTATGAAATGGTTTCGTCGTGCATGTAATGTTATATGCATAGGTTATAGTAATTGTTTGTATTGTGAGAGCTACAGCAACTGCTTGTATTCCGGAGAAATTGTTAACGGGAAGATTTCGGTTAGGACATTTAAATGCATTGAAATTTCTGGATTGGTTTGGGTTAAACAAAACGTTTTTGGAATTCGTATTACTTATGAGTGAACCGCCTAAAGTTCACATTCGAATTTTCTTACAAACGTTTATTCCTGCATACTGTATCCCTAGGAGGTATGTTGGTTTGCTTAACTGGCTAGAGCCAATATATGTCCTTGGAAGTCCCTGGGAATAAAAAATGTAGGGAACTTTGAAATTGTTTTCGGGTCCTGGGAACAGTTTGTGTTAAGGATCAGGGTGGTTTTTGGAATTAATGTCAAATGTAATAGGATGCATGAGATGTGTTGCTGTTTCTCTAAAAATGTGTTCCTTGTATTGAATTTGTGGGTAAGGGTAGTTGTTTTTTATTATAAAAGCAGTGTGTTTGTACATCTGAAATGGAGTATGAAGTGTAGAAGATTCCTTTTGTCTTAGCAATTGACATTTGATGTAGTCTAAAATTAATTTGGGTTTAGGTAAATGGTGGTGTTGCGAATGTCTAAAATACTGGGAACATACTAAACGCTCCTGATGTTTTGTTGCATGTGAATGAACTCATTGCGGAATGTCTGCATAAAGTTTGTGCCTCGTAAGAAGACTGTTGAATAGCTGTCTGTGGAGACTGATTAACGGAATTAGCCAGGAGGAATGGCTATGCTGAGAGAGAGAATTTGGAGATTAGCGGTACTGAAAGACTTGGTAAGGAATAGAAGTCAAATTACAGTGTCTGTTCATGTCATTGATAGAACTAAGGTTCCGTCAAAGTTAAAAACTTCATTTGAATAGTTTCAATGGCTAGACGTACTTCAAAATTTAATTTCCATTTCGTATATTATTCATTTGATGATAGGGATTTGAGGTTTCCTTGTCTGAGAAAATAAACATAATGGTAATCTAATGTACTTTGTCCCACACTGTTTTTTTAAAAGTTTGTGAATTAAGCATGCTTCACATGTTGTAGCTTCTGTTCAATCTTGTTCAGGATTTAAGAAATAATTAGGAAAGAACAACCTTAAATTTGGCAAAGTGAATGCTACAGTTTTAAAGTGTTAAAAATATAACATATTGGACTCTACATCGGAGAATAAATTTCTAAAAAGACTTATGTTTAAGAACTTTATCCCAAGTACCAAAAAGAGCAGTTGCATTTCCGATTCACTGACATAAAATTAGAATTTGTAATTTCGTATTTGTTCTATAAAAAGGGATCTGTGTGTCATATGGGATCCCATACTACTTAGTTTAATATCACATAATATAACTTCTCTCAAGCACATGAGATTTATCTACTTAAAGCACAGTGCCCCTTTAATTGGGTTTAAGCAGCATGGGGGGTTTTCTAAAATATGTTGTTGAAAAAGCATAACATTCACCATTTTCACCTATGGCTATCATTAACCCTCCGTCAGGCGCGCGCTTGGGTAGAACGCCGTTAGTCGCGCGGGGCCTAGTAGACCCGCGTTAAATTTTTGTTGTCATTGTTTGTATTTTTGTTTTATTTCGTTTATTTTCTTGTTTCCCTGTTTTTACCTTTATTTAGATTAAGCGCAGAAGGCTTTCATTAATAGGTATTATCTTACAGCATAAAAATACAAGCTAAAATATGAGTACATATACGTTATAAATTGTATTAGAGTAAGTATAAAGAAATACATTGCCATTTCCAGGTATACATACAACTTGTAATTTCAAATGTTCAGTTACTCAGAATCATCTACCATTTCACCCGTGTTTTCCCTGAATAAGCAACTATCGCAAATAGTTTTAGCATGTTTGCTCAAATACAGGGGGGTGTTGCATTTCCCACATGCATATTTAGTTTTGCAGTTCATTTTGTCTTTGTCGCTGGGTTCACATCGTTTCCTTTTCAATGTGCATAGTGGTGTATTTGACAATTCTACTACGCCGGATTCTTCAGGTTTATATTTTGTCAAAAGTTCTCTCAAATAATGGTATAGATTTGATGCTGTTGCTCTCCTTTGTAGCTGTTGCAACAGTAAAGCTAAAGATAGGGATTTCAAATACTGCTGCCTTGTGCAATATTTATTTTGGTTTTCAAGGAAGATAACCCTAGAACGAATACCTGCAATGTTCAAGATATGTTCAAAAATTACCATGGGCCACCTTCTAGCTGTTCTGGCTACATTGTATGTAGCACACAATTTATCTACTGCATCAACTCCACATTTAGTGTCATTGTAATGCAGGATTATCTGAGGCTTTTTCTCAGCACCTTCTGATAACTGTGTGTATGAAACATGTAGACTTGAGAGCAAAACTACTGTTTACCCTTTTTTGTCACATATGAAACAATTGTTTCATTTTTTGTGAAGCCAAATATGTTTTCGTACTGTCTGCGATCTTTTGGAGAAGTGAAATTAGTGGGTAACTCTTTTTTGTTCTTTCGCAATGTACCGACGACAGAAAGTTGTCTTTTGCGCAATTCATACACCAACGATACAATGGTAAACCAATTATCTACAGTAACGTTTCGTCCAGTGCCAGAGATTGGTTTAGTTAGTCTCAGCACTACAGCCTCTGCCGAGTTAGTTTGCAAATATGGTCCGTCCGGCTGCTGTCCACAATAAATCTCCATGTTAGTTGTATAAAACAGCTTTGCATAACCCAAACAGAATATCTTTATGCCATAATTGTTTGGCTTGAATGGTATATATTGTCTAAAAGCACATCGAGCACGAAACGCCGGCGACTTTTCGTCGACAGTGACATTTTGTCTATGAGAATAATGGTTCTGACAGTTGTTCAGAAACAATGTAAACATTTATCTAACAGCCAATTTATCTAATCTTCGTCGCTCCAGTCTTGAGCTTTTGTAATCAAAGCGAATACAGCGTATTAGAAAACTGAATCGTTTTTCGGACATAGCCATTCGGAATAGAGGAATTCCAAGATCGGTTCTCTAAAACTCGTGAATATTCTGGCGTCCACCACGAAAAATTCCTGCCAGGTACAATAAGCCTAGGAAAGCTTTTATTTCTATTACATCTGTAGGTCTGCTGTCTCTTTCACAATAAAATTTGTGCTGCACACTGCTAATATAAGTATTTGAGCTTTCAAAAATCAAATCAACTAACTATATCTGCGGTAAAAAAAGGTTCCAACAATCAATTTCCGTTTTCGCATTTTTGGCAGCTCCTACTATACCAGGAAGTTTGGTCAATATATTGTGAGCCCTTGTCTGTGTTATTTTCAAAGGTGTTTTTTTTCTTCATTATGTTCCATCTCTTCCTGTGAATAATAACAGAATGTATTGTCAATAATAATAATAATAATAATAATAATAATAATAATAATAAAAAGAAGAATTATGATACGCATATGATGTTACCTATAAAATACATGTTATCACACAATCTGCTTTCATCGTCTTCCTCTTTATCTTCATGGTCAGTTTCTGAATCTAAAAATCTCGTTTCGAGTTTATCTTCCGAATCAGAGTCATCTTATTCATATAAGTTGTCATCCACGGGCAAGGCATCATCATCGCAAAGTAGGCGATGTACTTCTTCCAAATCATTCGGATTATGTAGATCGTACCTTTTATTCGTATTCATGACGAAGCAGTAACAGCTCCTTGCAATAGTAAAGCAATTATGCACAAAAGCTAATGAGAAACAAATCTGTCGACAATATGTAACGAGAGCAGGCGCGCGGGGGCTGGTTGACCTGTGCGACACGTAACTGCTGATTATTCATTCCTCCAGCCAAACAAATAAACAGATAAGGTTATCGCTGCAGCAAATAATCGCGCAAGGTGTAATGTTAGATGTCCTAGTCAGGCAATTGCATAGGTGCGTTCGTTCGAAAATTATAACATTTATATAATGCCAGGGGTCTCTCAGGCCCCTAGCGACTGACGGAGGGTTAATATTGAGAATGATTTGGATTGTTGTAATACGTGTTTCAGATGGGCAGGGAAGCCATTCTGTTTCTGAGACAGTGTAATTGTTTTGATATTATTGCCACAAATATCGCAGGTTCAGTCAAAGTAAAAAAATTACTTTAAATTTTTCAATTGCCTCAAAAGATTTTGCATATTAACCTTACTTTTATCAATGCCGCTTCCTCCCATTGTTGTTTGAGGCTGAATTACCTGAAAATTAAATGCCCTAATACACAGAGGTGTTAGACTGTAGTTAATTGCCATGGCGTTATTGGACTTACTTTTATTTAAAGGTTGTAAATATAAGTTGGTCTTATTCATGTATTTAATGCTGGATGTTTATCATATTTTCAAAAGAATCTAGAATGAGAAGTTCAGATGTTGCAAATGTTAATGCTACGCTTTAAAAGTACTCGAAATGATACAAATCGAGTAGAAATTCTTAAGAAACATTATATTGAAATAAAACCTCTTGAAACAACCAGAACAGTGAACGAAGTTGCAATTCTGTGTTTGAAAAAAGTAAATTAATTATTTGGTATTCCTTGTTTTATAAAACTAAAGACATGTGTATTATGTGGAATAGCTAATCATTTAGTATTGTATCTGCAAATAATGTTCATATCAAAACTATTAGACATATCTACATGAAGCACAAAAAACATCTATAATTCAGTGTAAGCAGCATAAGCTACTTTTAAAAATGTGTAGTATAAAATCATAGGATTTATTAAGTTCCTCTTGATATTGTAAATTGATTTGGATTGTTTTAACGCTTGTTACAGTTGATCAGCAAACCCGTTGTATTTCTGAGGTACAAATCACCAGTTGGTTGTGCTTGGATTCCGAGGTTGCTCTAGGACATCGACTATGCTGTAAAACTGTCAGGTGTGTTATAAAATGGTTTCGTTGTGCATGTAATGTTATATTATTGGTTATAGTAATTGTTTGTATTGTGAGAGCTACAGCAACAGCTTGGATGCTGGAGAAATTGTTAACGGGAAGATTTCGGTTAGGACATTTAAATGCATTGAAATTTCTGGATTGGTTTGGGTTAAACAAAACGTTTTTGAGATTCGTGTTACTTATGAGTGAACCGCCTAAAGTTCACATTCGAATTTTCTTACAAACTTTTATTCCTGCATACTGGATCCCAGGGAATTACATTGGTTTGCTTAACAGACCAGAGCCAATATATGTCCTTGGAAGTCCATGGGAATAAATAATGTAAGGAACTTTGAAATTTTTTCGCGTCCTGGGAACAGTTTGGGTTAAGGATGAGGGTGGTTTTTGGGATTAACGTCAAATGTAATAGGATGCATAAGATGTGTTGCTGTTGCTCTAAAAGTATGTGTTCCTTGTATTGAATATGTGGGTAAGGGTAGTTGTGTTTTTGATGATAAAAGAAGTAGTGTGTTTGTACATCGGAATGGAGTTTGAAGTGTAGAAAATTCTTTTTGTCTTAGCAATTGACATTTGATGTAGTCTAAAATTAGTGTGGGTTTAGGTAAATGGTGTTGTTGCGAATGTCTAAAATACTGGGGAACATACTAAACGTTCCTGATGTTTTGTTGCATGTGAATGAACTCATTGCGGAATGTCTGCACAAAGTTTGGGCCTCATACGAAGACTGTTGAATAGCTGTCTGCGAAGACTGATTAACAGAATTAGCCAGGAAGAATGGCTATGCTGAGAGAGACAATTTGGAGATTAGCAGTACTGATAGACTTGGTAAGGAATAGAAGTCAAATTACAGTGTATGTTCATGTCATTGATAGAATCAGGTTCTGTCAAAGTTAAAAACTTCATTTGAATAATTTCAATGGCTAGACATACTTCAAAATTTCACTTCAATTTCGTATATTATCCATTTGGTAACAGGGGTTTGAGGTTTCCTTTTGTGAGAAAATAAACATAATGGTAATGAAACGTACATAGTCCCACACTGTTCTGAAAAGTTTGTGAATTAAGCATGCTTCACTTTTTGTAGCTTCTGTTCAATCTTGTTCAAAATTTAAGAAAGAATTGGAAAAGAACCACTTAAAAGTTGGCAAAAGTCAATGCTAAAGTTTTAAGACAGTCATGTTTAAAAAACCTTATTTCAATCAACCAGAAGATTGGATACATTTCCAATTGACTGCCCTAAAATTTTAAATTGTAATTTCTTAATTGTTCTTTTATATAAAGGAGTGTGTGTTTCTTATGAGAACCTGTATTACTTAGTTTAGTCTCATAAAATATAACGTCTCTTAAGTACATGTTACATACCTACTTGGAGCCCAATTTGCCCCTTTTTAGCGTTTCAGCAGCATGAGAGGGTTTTGAAAATAAAGCATAACTTTCACCTATGGCTATCCTTAATATTTAAATTGAATTGGGTTGTTATAATATTTGTTTCAGATGGGCAGGAAAGCCATTCTGTTCCTGAGCTATAAATGGACCTTTTAGATGTGCCTGGAGTGTAAATTTACTGTTGGACATTTACAGTGGCTGTAAATCCTTCACTTCTTTAGCAGAACTAGGTGAACATGGTAAGTAATAGAAATCCAAAGTCAGTGTGATTGTTTTGATATCATCGCCACATATACCTGAAGTTTGATCAAAGGAAAAAAATTACTTTAAGTTATTCGATTGCCTCAAAAGCTTTTGAATATTAACCGTACTGTTTTTCAATGCCGCTTCCTCGCATTGTTGTTTGAGGCTGAATTAGCTGAAAATTAATCGCCCTAATACACAGATGTGTTAGACTGTAGTTAGTTGCCATGGCGTTATTGGAATTTCTTTTATTTACAGTTTGTAAATGCAAATTGGTCTTATTGATGTATTTAATGCTGGATGTATATCATATTTTCAAAAGAATCTAGAAAGAGAAGTTTAGATGTTGCAAATGTTAATGCTACGCTTTAAAAGTACTCGTAATGTCACTTATCGAGTAGAAATTCTTAAGAAACATTGTATTGAAATAAAACCTCTTGAAACAACCAGAACAGTGAATGAAGTTGTAATTCTGTGTTTGAAAAAAGTAAATTAATTATTTGGTATTCCTTGTTTTATAAAACTAAAGACATGTGTATTATGTGGAATAGCTAATCATTTAGTATTGTATCTGCAAATAACGTTTATATTAAAACTATTACACATATCTACATGAATCACAAAATACATCTGTGATTCAGTGTAAGCAGCATGAGCTACTTTTAAAAATGTGTAGTATAAAATCATAGGATTTATTAAGTTCCTCTTGATATTGTAAATTGATTTGCATTGTTTTAACGCTTGTTACAGTTGATCAGCAAACCCGTTGTATTTCGGAGGTATAAATCACCAGTTGGTTGTGCTTGGATTCCGAGGTTGCTCTAGGACATCGACTATGCTGTAAAACTGTCAGGTGTGTTATAAAATGGTTTCGTTTTGCATGTAATGTTATATTATTGGTTATAGTAATTGTTTGTATTGTGAGAGCTACAGCAACAGCTGGGATGCTGGAGAAATTGTTAACGGGAAGATTTCGGTTAGGACATTTAAATGCATTGAAATTTCTGGATTGGTTTGGGTTATACAAAACGTTTTTGAGATTCGTGTTACTTATGAGTGAACCACCTAAAGTTCACATTCGAATTTTCTTACAAACTTTTATTCCTGCATACTAGATACCAGGGAATTACATTGGTTTGCTTAACAGACCAGAGCCAATATATGTCCTTGGAAGTCCTTGGGAATAAATAATGTAAGGAACTTTGAAATTTTTTCGCGTCCTGGGAACAGTTTGGGTTAAGGATGAGGGTGGTTTTTGGGATTAACGTCAAATGTAATAGGATGCATAAGATGTGTTGCTGTTGCTCTAAAAGTATGTGTTCCTTGTATTGAATATGTGGGTAAGGGTAGTTGTGTTTTTGATGATAAAAGAAGTAGTGTGTTTGTACATCGGAAATGGAGTTTGAAGTGTAGAAAATTCTTTTTGTCTTAGCAATTGACATTTGATGTAGTCTAACATTAGTGTGGGTTTAGGTAAATGGTGGTGTTGCGAATGTTTAACATACTAAACGTTCCTGATGTTTCGTTGCATGTGAATGAACTCATTGCGGAATGTCTGCACAAAGTTTGGGCCTCATACGAAGGCTGTTGAATAGGTGTCTGCGAAGACTGATTAACGGAATTAGCCAGGAAGAATGGCTATGCTGAGAGAGACAATTTGGAGATTAGCAGTACTGATAGACTTGGTAAGGAATAGAAGTCAAATTACAGTGTATGTTCATGTCATTGATAGAATCAGGTTCTGTCAAAGTTAAAAACTTCATTTGAATAATTTCAATGGCTAGACATACTTCAAAATTTCATTTCAATTTCGTATATTATCCATTTGGTAACAGGGGTTTGAGGTTTCCTTTTGTGAGAAAATAAACATAATGGTAATGAAACGTACATAGTCCCACACTGTTCTGAAAAGTTTGTGAATTAAGCATGCTTCACTTTTTGTAGCTTCTGTTCAATCTTGTTCAAAATTTAAGAAAGAATTGGAAAAGAACCACTTAACAGTTGCCAAAATTCAATGCTAGAGTTTTAAGTATTAAAAACATAACATTTTGTACTCTACATCTGAGAATAAATTGCTAAGGACAGTCATGTTTAAGAACCTTATTTCAATCAATCAGAAGAGTGGATACATTTCCAATTGACTGCCTTAAAATTACAAATTGTAATTTCTTAATTGTTCTTTTATATAAAGGAGTGTGTGTTTCTTATGAGAACCCGTATTACTTAGTTTAATGTCATAAAATATAACGTCTCTTAAGTACATGTTACATACCTACTTGGAGCCAAATGTGTCCCTTTTTTTGCGTTTCAGCAGCATGAGAGTATTTTGAAAATAAAGCATAAGTTTCACCTATGGCTATCCTTAATATTTAAATTGAATTGGGTTGTTATAATATTTGTTTCAGATGGGCAGGAAAGCCATTCCGTTCCTGAGCTATAAATGGACCTTTTAGATGTGCCTGGAGTGTAAATTTACTGTTGGACATTTACAGTGGCTGTAAATCCTTCACTTCTTTAGCAGAACTAGGTGAACATGGTAAGTAATAGAAATCCAAAGTCAGTGTGATTGTTTTGATATCATTGCCACATATACCTGAAGTTTGATCAAAGGAAAAAATTTACTTCAAATTATTCAATTGCCTCAAAAGGTTTTGAATATTAACCCTACTGTTTTTCAATGCCGCTTCTTCCCATTGTTGTTTGAGGCTGAATTAGCTGAAAATTAATCGCACTAATACACAGATGTGTTAGACTGTAGTTAGTTGCCGTGGCGTTATTGGAATTTCTTTTATTTACAGTTTGTAAATGCAAATTGGTCTTATTGATGTATTTAATGCTGGATGTATATCATATTTTCAAAAGAATCTAGAAAGAGTAGTTTAGATGTTGCAAATGTTAATGCTATGATTTAAAAGTACTTGTAATGTCACTAATCGAGTAGAAATTCTTAAGAGACATTGTATTGAAATAAAACCTCTTGAAACAACCAGAACAGTGAATGAAGTTGTAATTCTGTGTTTGAAAAAAGTAAATTAATTATTTGGTATTCCTTGTTTTATAAAACTAAAGACATGTGTATTATGTGGAATAGCTAATCATTTAGTACTGTATCTGCAAATAACGTTTATATCAAAACTTTTACACATATCTACATGAAGCACAAAAGACATCTATAATTCAGTGTAAGCATCATGAGCTACTTTTAAAAATGTGTAGTATAAGATTATAGGATTTATTAAGTTCCTCTTGATATTGTAAATTGATTTGCATTGTTTTAACGCTTGTTACAGTTGATTCAGCAACCCCGTTGTATTTCTGAGGTACAATGCACCAGTTGGTTGTGCTTGGATTCCGAAGTTTCTTAAGCACATCGGCTATGCTGTAAAACTGTCAGGTGTGTTATGAAATGGTATCGTTGTGCATGTAATGTAATATGTATTGGTTATAGTAATTGTTTGTATTGTGAGAGCTACAGCAACAGCTTGGATTCCGGAGAAATTATTAAAGGAAATATTTCGGTTAGGACATTTAAATGCTTTGAAGTTTCTGGATTTGTTTGGGTTAAACAAAACGTTTTTGAGATATGAATTACTTATGAGTGAACCGCTTAAAGTTCACATTCGAATTTCCTTACAAACTTTTATTGCTGCATACTGGATCCCTAGGAGAGATATTGGTTTGCTTAACTGGCCAGAGCGAATATATATCCTTGAAAGTCCTTGGGAATAAATAATGTAAGGAACTTCGAAATTGTTTTCGCGTCCAGGGAACAGTTTGGGTTAAGGATCATGGTGGATTTTGGAATTAACGTGAAATGTAATAGGATGCGTAAGATGTGTTGCTGTTTCTCTAAGAATATGTGTTCCTTGTATTGAATTTGTAATTGAGGTTAGTTGTGTTTTTGATAATAAAAGCAGTAGTGTGTTTGTACATCGGAAATGGAGCAGGAAGTGTAGAAAATTCTTTTTGTCTTAGCAATTGACATTTGATGTAGTCTAAAATTAATGTGGGTTTAGGTAAATGGTGGTGTTGCGAATGTCTAAAATACTGGGGAACATACTAAACGTTCCTGATGTTTTGTTGCATGTGAATGAACTCATTACGAAATGTCTGCACAAAGTTTGGGCCTCATACGAAGACTGTTGAATAGCTGTCTGCGAAGACTGATTAACGGAATTAGCCAGGAAGAATGGCTATGCTGAGAGAGACAATTTGGAGATTAGCAGTACTGATAGACTTGGTAAGGAATAGAAGTCAAATTACAGTGAATGTTCATGTCATTGATAGAATCAGGTTCTGTCAAAGTTAAAAACTTCGTTTGAATAATTTCAATGGCTAGACGTACTTCAAAATTTCATTTCAATTTCGTATATTATCCATTTCGTAACAGGGGTTTGAGGTTTCCATTTGTGAGAAAATAAACATAATGGTAATGAAACGTACATTGTCCCACACTGTTCTGAAAAGTTTGAATTAAGCATGCTTCACTTTTTGTAGCTTTTGATCAATCTTGTTCAAAATTTAAGAAAGAATTGGAAAAGAACCACTTAAAGGTTGGCAAAAGTCAATGCTAGAGTTTTAAGTATTAAAAACATAACATTTTGAACTCTATATCTGAGAATAAATTGCTAAGGACAGTCATGTTTAAGAACCTTATTTCAATCAACCAGAAGATTGGATACATTTCCAATTGACTGGCTTAAAATTTTAAATTGTAATTTCTTAATTGTTCTTTTATATAAAGGAGTGTGTGTTTCTTATGAGAACCTGTATTACTTAGTTTAATGTCATAAAATATAACGTCTCTTAAGTACATGTTACATACCTACTTGGAGCCCAATTTGCCCCTTTTTTTGTGTTTCAGCAGCATGAGAGGGTTTTGAAAATAAAGCATAACTTTCACCTATGGCTATCCTTAATATTTAAATTGAATTGGGTTGTTATAATTTTGTTTCAGATGGGCAAGAAAGCCATTCCTTTCCTGAGCTATAAATGGACCTTTCAGATGTGCCTGGAGTGTAAATTTACTGTTGGACATTTACAGTGGCTGTAAATCCTTCACTTCTTTAGCAGAACTAGGTGAACATGATAAGTAATAGAAATTCAAGGTCAGTGTGATTGTTTTGATATCATTGCCACATATACCTGAAGTTTGATCAAAGGAAAAAAATTACTTTAAATTATTCGATTGCCTCAAAAGCTTTTGAATATTAACCCTACTGTTTTTCAATGCCGCTTCCTCCCATTGTTGTTTGAGGCTGAATTAGCTGAAAATTAATCGCCCTAATACACAGATGTGTTAGACTCTAGTTAGTTGCCATGGCGTTATTGGAATTTCTTTTAATTACAGTTTGTAAATGCAAATTGGTCTTATTGATGTATTTAATGCTGGATGTATATCATATTTTCAAAAGAATCTAGAAAGAGAAGTTTAGATGTTGCAAATGTTAATGCTACGGTTTAAAAGTACTCGTAATGTCACTAATCGAGTAGAAATTCTTAAGAAACATTGTATTGAAATAAAACCTCTTGAAACAACCAGAACGGTGAATGAAATTGTAATTCTGTGTTTGAAAAAAGTAAATTAATTATTTGGTATTCCTTGTTTTATAAAACTAAAGACATGTGTATTATGTGGAATAGCTAATCATTTAGTATTGTATCTGCAAATAACGTTTATATTAAAACTATTACACATATCTACATGAAGCACAAAATACATCTATAATTCAGTGATAGCAGCATGAGCTACTTTTAAAAATGTGTAGTATAAGATCATAGGACTTATTAAGTTTCCCTTGATATTGAAAATTGATTTGCATTGTTTTAACGCTTGTTACAGTTGAATCAGCAAACCCGTTGTATTTCTGAGGTACAAATCACCAGTTGGTTGTGCTTGGATGCCGAAGTTTCTTAAGCACATCGGCTATGCTGTAAAACTGTCAGGTGTGTTATGAAATGGTATCATTGTGCATGTGATGTAATATGTATTGGTTATAGTAATTGTTTGTATTGTGAGAGCTACAGCAACAGCTTGGATTCCGGAGAAATTATTAAAGGAAAGATCTCGGTTAGTACATTTAAATGCATTGATGTTTCTGGATTTGTTTGGGTTAAACAAAACTTTTTTTGAGATACGTATTACTTATGAGTGAACCGCCTAAAGTTCACATTCGAATTTCCTTACAAACTTTTATTCCTGCATACTGGATCCCTAGGAGATATATTGGTTTGCTTAACTGGCCAGAGCGAATATATATCCTTGGAAGTCCTTAGGAATAAATAATGTAAGGAACTTCGAAATTGTTTTTGCGTCCTGGGAACAGTTTGGGTTAAGGATCATGGTGGATTTTGGAATTAACGTCAAATGTAATAGGATGCGTAAGATGTGACTAAGAGATTCGACATGGCGGCGAGTGGTGTTGTGACGCGAAGCATGCAGTATAAATATAGCAAAAACAATGGTAAATTTACCGATACAGCAACTGAAGATGGTACTAATTTGAACCTTATTAGTAAAGGAATTTGAGTGAATGTAGGCATCCTGGGGGATCAAGGCAATTCGGTAAAGCAAACAAGTAAATTGTGTCAAGATGAATTGGCGATTGGGGGCGTGCGTGAAAAGGAAATGGCGGCGTCGCTTCATACAATCATTGACATTTTGAATAAGGATTTGAGAGAAGCGCAGAAAGAAATAATACGCCTTCGAAGTGAGAACAAGGTTCTGCAAAATGAGAGGGACGCGCTTTACAAAGACAAAACAGAAAGTGTCGTCCTGAGAAATGAAATTGAAGTATTAGAAAAAGAAATTACGGAAGTAAAAGAAGCAAACTTAATCCTTCAAACGAAGGTAGCAAGCAAGGATAATAATGGATATACTGAAGTGCTGCACAAACACAATAGAAGATATCAGCATCCAACTCAGAATAGTGGAATGCAACATACAAAATACAACAGAAGTGAGGTCGAAACGAAAACCAGATTTAATGTGCTGATGGGTACTAGCCAAGTGAATTTGGCTAGTTCAAACTACCACGAAAACCATGTGAATAACAGCGTTAAAAGAAACAAATCGCCTGATGTTTTGGTAGTGGGAGACTCCATGATAAAGTTTGCAGGACAGTTGTGTAGAAATCGTGGACATGATGTGCGGTGCTTTCCGGGAATTAAGTTAAATTGAACTAAAGCACCAAATGGAGAGAATTAACTTGAAAGAACGCAATCCTGACGTCGTGGTGGTGCATGCAGGATCTAATGATGTAAAACCAGGAGTATATGCAGAAGAAATCATGGGAGATACCATGGATATTATTAACTATATACGACGAGAGTCACCTAACGCCAAGATAATTATTAGTGGCGTGATAAGACGGAGTGATACAACGGAAAAAAAAGTAATGAGGATTAATAAAGAACTGAATTGGCTGTGTTCCACAAAGATTTGCACATTTGTGGATGGAAGTTTTTGGCTAGAGAATGAGTTTGGAAGAGACGGCATTCACTTCAACCGCGGAGGGTCTCATAAGTTTGGAATGCTGTTGTGCGATGTAATTAGTTCGGTGATAATGGGAAACGAGTAAACCGGGTGGTGGATGTTGCATTAGTGACTGGAAATAGTGATCGAAGTGTGAAGGTGTTTAACAAAATATGCAGAACAGAAACTAATGTTGTAAGTGTGAATGCTTCTGGGGACCACTACTTTAAAGCTGTGGAATTCAACCAACTATCAGGGACGAACGATGTTATAGGTGCCACTTCGGCGAATCTCACTACCACTCTTACTAAATGTATGGAGGGAACAGAAAATACGAAAATGTTAAAGGTAAGCGATTCTGTAAGAAAGCCTATAAAAATAGATGCACACTATCTAACAATTTTTCATCAAAATGTCCAATCTATTCACAATAAATTAAATTACATTGAAATCCTATTAGATAAAGATCTGAATGAGGTTGGTGTCTTGTGCATTTCTGAGCACTGGTTAAAGAGCAATGAAATCGATTACATACAGATACCAAATTATACATTAGCCAGCTCATATTGTAGATCTAACAAAAGTGGGGGTGGGGTATGCATATTTATTAAAACAGGTATCCGTTTCATAAATATAGGTACATGCCGGACATTGTCGTGAAAGTGATTTTGAAGTTGCAGGTGTGGATTTGATCGAACTAGATATTACTGTGATTGTTTTATACCGTGACCCAGATAGTAATGTTAGGATTTTTCAAAATAGCTTAGAGAGACTACTCAACATTCTCGTGAAAACCAAAAAAAAATTTGCATTATGTGGTGATTTAAATATTGACTTTCTTAAAGACAGCAAAGAAAAGCAAGACCTCATACATCTGCTTAGAAGTTATAACCTAATGCATGTCATAACATCCCCTACAAGAATAACTAGTCGCTCAAAAACTGCGGTAGATCAAATTATAATTAATGAAAATTGTACATATAAAGCACAGGTGATAAATACAGGATTTAGTGATCATGAGGCACAAATAATTCAAATTGAAACTAATAATACTAAGATGTTTAGATCAACACTCATAAAAAAAAGAATATTTAGCAATGATAATATTTTGTATATGAATTATCTCTTAAGCAAGGAAGATTGGCTTGATATGTATAATACAGCTGATACTAATGAGAAATTTAGATTGTTTGTAAATAGTTTTATGTTCTGCTTTAATACTGCATTTCCTCTCAAAACATCAAGAACCTCCAATGGGAAAGCTAAGAGAAATTGGTTAACTCCAGGTATAAGAAAGTCATGTGAACGTAGAAGATTACTATATGACTTAAGTAAGGGTAGTACGACGACAGATTTTGATAATTATTTTAAGAATTATAAACGCATACTAAATAAAGTTATAAGACAGGCTAAAATCAATAGTAATGACAATCATATTAAAAACTCTAAAAATAAGACCAAAGCTATGTGGCAAATAGTAAACCAAATGACTAATAAAACACGTCATATGCAAGGTAAAATAGAACTTGAGCATAATGATAGAAAGATCACTGATGCAACAGAAGTTGTTACATATTTTAATACCTACTTTACAGAAATAATTAAAGATTTGGTTCAAAATAGTAATGGACATCTTGGCAGTCTAATAAAGACTAATACTACCAATAATGTAAACTCTATATACCTTTATGAAGTTACGCCTGAGGAAATGCTAAACATAATAAATGGATTGAATAATACATATTCTGCAGGTATTGATGATGTACCAGATATAATTATAAAAAGATGTAGTGACCACATAATTGGTCCACTTGTCCATTTGTGTAATGTATCCATGACTAGTGGAATATTTCCAGACATGTTAAAAATATCTAAGGTTATACCCTTGCACAAAAAAGGGAAAAAGACTGAGGTAGCTAACTACCGTCCTATTTCCATACCCTCCGTATTTTCAAAGATATTGGAAAAAATAATGTATAGAAGACTTGTATCGTTTATTGGAAAAAATAATATAATTACTAATTCACAGCATGGATTCCGACAAGAAAAATCAACAGAGACTGCGATATATTCTTTCTTAAATAGTGTCATAACTGCTTTAGATAATAAAGATAAAGCAATTGGCATATTTCTAGATTTAACTAAAGCTTTCGATACTATTAACCATAAAATTTTGCTACCAAAATTATTTGACTTTGGTATAAGAGGATTAGCATATTCTTGGTTTGAATCTTACCTTACAAACCGTAAGCAAATAACAGAGATTACAGATTATAATGGTAACACTAATGCACTTTTGGCAGTTAGATCTAATGCACTTGATATAACTTATGGAGTACCACAAGGCTCTATACTTGGACCATTTTTATTTATCTTGTATATAAACGACTTAACAAATAACATACAAGCTCATAACATTGTTCTATTTGCAGATGATACTAATTTACTAATAACAGAAAAGAGTAATGAAATGTTAAATAATTCACTAAACCAGGCCAGTAAAGATCTGGTATATTGGTTAGATAATAACAACCTGGTTTTAAATACGGTCAAAACTGTTTGTCTTAAATTTCATATTACTGATAGTGCAAACAATAATTATAACATCCCTGAAGTAAAATTAAATAATAAATTAATCTCATATAAAAACGAGACAAACTTTTTGGGCTTGTGGATACAGAATAACTTGAAATGGAAAACTCATATAAAACATTTAATAACCAAATTAAGCAGGAATATATATACCTTAAGAATTTTAAGTCAAAATGTCAGTCTCCATGTGCTGTTAACAACTTATTATGCACATATACATTCAATAATTAAATATGGTATCATATTTTGGGGAAACTCACCAGAAACTAAGAATGTATTTATCAAACAAAAACAAGCCATACGAATTATATGTGGTGAAAAAATGTTATGCTCATGTAAACCACTATTCAGAAAGCTTGGCATACTTACTTTGGCATGTTCTTATATATTGGAGACAGTCTTATTTGTAAAAAGAAATAAATTTAATGTTCAAAATAATGACAATGTCCATAGTCATTACACTAGACATAATAAGGATATACACTTAACCTCTGTCAGAACTGCAATATGTAAGAATGCAGTACTGCACTCCAGTATAAGGAATTATAATTCCCTACCTAATGCCATTAAAGATATAAATAATTATAATGTGTTTAAAACTAGAACAAAGGCTTTCTTGCAGGAACACTGCTTCTACACCGTAAAGGAATATTTACAGTTTAATAAATCCATGTTTGCATAAGACATTGTACTAATCCGTTAAGTTATCTAGTAGTATGTCATTTAATTTATAAATATATCTATTGTATATCATAGTTGAACTCAAATTATATATAACTTTATTGTAATGTAAATATATAAATTTAACTATTGACATATCCTGTATCAATGTACTATGTACTGAATTGATGTTAAAGGATTAATAAATAAATAAATTAAATAAATGTGTTGCTGTTTCTCTAAGAATATGTGTTCCTTGTATTGAATTTGTAATTAAGGTTAGTTGTGTTTTTGATAATAAAAGCAGTAGTGTGTTTGTACATTGGAAATGGAGTATGAAGTGTAGAAAATTCTTTTTGTCTTAGCAATTGACATTTGATGTAGTCTAAAATTAATGTGGGTTTAGGTAAATGGTGGTGTTGCAAATGTCTAAAATACTGGGGAACATACTAAACGTTCCTGATGTTTTGTTGCATGTGAATGAAGTCATTGCGGAATGTCTGCACAAAGTTTGGGCCTCATACGAAGACTGTTGAATAGCTGTCTGCGAAGACTGATTAACGGAATTAGCCAGGAAGAATGGCTATGCTGAGAGAGACAATTTGGAGATTAGCAGTACTGATAGACTTGGTAAGGAATAGAAGTCAAATTACAGTGTATGTTCATGTCATTGATAGAATCAGGTTCTGTCAAAGTTAAAAACTTCATTTGAATAATTTCAATGGCTAGACGTACTTCAAAATGTCATTTCAATTTCGTATATTATCCATTTGCTAACAGGGCTTTGAGGTTTCCTTTTGTGAGAACATAAACATAATGGTAATGAAACGTACATAGTCCCACACTGTTCTGAAAAGTTTGTGAATTAAGCATGCTTCACTTTTTGTAGCTTCTGTTCAATCTTGTTCAAAATTTAAGAAAGAATTGGAAAAGAACCACTTAAAAGTTGGCAAAAGTCAATGCTAGAGTTTTAAGTATTAAAAACATAACATTTTGAACTCTACATCTGAGAATAAATTGCTAAGGACAGTCATGTTTAAGAACCTTATTTCAATCAACCAGAAGAGTGGATACATTTCCAATTGACTGGCTTAAAATTACAAATTGTAATTTCCTAATTGTTCTTTTATATAAAGGAGTGTGTGTTTCTTATGAGAACCCGTATTACTTAGTTTAATGTCATAAAATATAACGTCTCTTAAGTACATGTTACATACCTACTTGGAGCCCAACGTGTCCCTTTTTTTGCGTTTCAGCAGCATGAGAGGGTTTTGAAAATAAAGCATAACTTTCACCTATGGCTATCCTTAATATTTAAATTGAATTGGGTTGTTATAATATTTGTTTCAGATGGGCAGGAAAGCCATTCCGTTCCTGAGCTATAAATGGACCTTTTAGATGTGCCTGGAGTGTAAATTTACTGTTGGACATTTACAGTGGCTGTAAATCCTTCACTTCTTTAGCAGAACTAGGTGAACATGGTAAGTAATAGAAATCCAAAGTCAGTGTGATTGTTTTGATATCATTGCCACATATACCTAAAGTTTGGTCAAAGGAAAAAAATCTGATGTGTTACACTCACATGACTTTCTCTACTCTTGTACAATCTATTTTTACAAACGCCTATTCTCCATATGCTTCATGTTAATCGAGATATCGAGATGTCAATCTTATTGGTAATTTTCTTGTAGATACAAGGGGAATATGGTAGCTTTTAAGCGATAGTCAAATATTTTAACGCTGGTTGATATGTGGCGCATTCCATTCTCTTTGCATGTCCAGGACATAAAAAAATGAATAACGAATTTGAGAAAAAGTATAAGTATTGGAAAATTTAAGGAAATAACAAGCAATATCTCGAAAACTGTTCACTCAACAAAAGAAATGTATATAACATAAGTTGTGTATTTTAACGCGATCTACTTTTTTTGTGTAGTAAAATTTTGTCTATCTCTTATGGTTTACCAGTTATGCAAAAGTCGTTCACAATGAAGAATACTTTTGGAGACATTCCCAGAAAATTCGAGATATACATTTCATTTCTCATGACATTATCTTAAACATATAATATTTTAATCAAAATCGTTAGGGCCATTTTTGAGAAAATTAAAAATTTCGAAAAATGTTCCATGTAAAGGGTAGTCTGGGGTGGGGGGATTTTCTTGAAAACCTTCGTGTCGCATCTCTGGAGGATACTGAACCTAAATACCTATTTTGGTGTTTAGCCGACTGTTCGTTTTTGAGTTATGCTGTTCACAGACACACACACAGACACAAGCACGGACATGTTTCCAAAAATGCTTTTTTTGGATTCAGGAGGTCTCGAAACGTGTATTTCCGGTGAAATCTCGGTATCGAATTTTTGGGTGGAATGCAATACTTCCCCTACTTACTATACGTAGTAGAGAAAGTAAAAATTACTTTAAATTATTCGATTGCCTCAAAAGCTTTTGAATGTTAACCCTACTGTTTTTCAATGCCGCTTCCTCGCATTGTTGTTTGAGGCTGAATTAGCTGAAAATTATTCGCCCTAATACACAGATGTGTTAGACTGTAGTTAGTTGCCATGGCGTTATTGGAATTTCTTTTATTTACAGTTTGTAAATGCAAATTGGTCTTATTGATGTATTTAATGCTGGATGTATATCATATTTTCAAAAGAATCTAGAAAGAGAAGTTTAGATGTTGCAAATGTTAATGCTACGCTTTAAAAGTACTCTTAATGTCACTAATGGAGTAGAAATTCTTCAGAAACATTGTATTGATACAAAACCTCTGGAAACAACCAGAACAGTGAATGAAGTTTTAATTCTGTGTTTGAAAAATGTAAATTAATTATTTGGTATTCCTTGTTTTATAAAACTAAAGACATGTGTATTATGTGGAATAGCTAATCATTTAGTATTGTATCTGCAAATAACGTTTATATCAAAACTATTACACATATCTACATGAAGCACAAAATACATTTATAATTCAGTGTAAGCAGCATGAGATACTTTTAAAAATGTGTAGTTTAAGATCATAGGACTTATTAAGTTCCCCTTGATATTGTAAATTGATTTGCATTGTTTTAACGCTTGTTACAGTTGATTCAGCAAACCCGTTGTATTTCTGAGGTACAAATCACCAGTTGGTTGTGCTTGGATTCCGAAGTTTCTTAAGCACATCGGCTATGCTGTAAAACTGTCAGGTGTGTTATGAAATGGTATCGTTGTGCATGTAATGTAATACGTATTGGTTATAGTAATATTTTGTATTGTGAGAGCTACAGCAACAGCTTGGATTCCGGAGAAATTATTAATGGAAAGATTTTGGTTAGGACATTTAAATGCATTGAAGTTTCTGGATTTGTTTGGGTTAAACAAAACGTTTTTGAGATACGTATTACTTATGGGAGAACCGCCTAAAGTTCACATTCGAATTTCCTTACAAACCTTTATTCCTGCATACTGGATCCCTAGGAGATATATTGGTTTGCTTAACTGGCCAGAGCGAATATATATCCTTGGAAGTCCTTAGGAATAAATAATGTAAGGAACTACTAAATTCTTTTCGCGTCCTGGGAACAGTTTGGGTTAAGGATCATGGTGGTTTTTGGAATTAACGTCAAATGTAATAGGATGCGTAAGATGTGTTGCTGTTTCTCTAAGAATGTGTTCCTTGTATTGAATTTGTAATTAAGGTTAGTTGTGTTTTTGATAATAAAAGCAGTAGTGTGTTTGTACATCGGAAATGGAGTATGAAGTGTAGAAGATTCTTTTTGTCTTAGCAATTGACATTTGATGTATTCTAAAATTAATGTGGGTTTAGGTAAATGGTGGTGTTGCGAATGTCTAAAATACTGGGGAACATACTAAACGTTCCTGATGTTTTGTTGCATGTGAATGAACTCATTGCAGAATGTCTGCACAAAGTTTGGGCCTCATACGAAGACTGTTGAATAGCTGTCTGCGAAGACTGATTAACGGAATTAGCCAGGAAGAATGGCTATGCTGAGAGAGACAATTTGGAGATTAGCAGTACTGATAGACTTGGTAAGGAATAGAAGTCAAATTACAGTGTATGTTCATGTCATTGATAGAATCAGGTTCTGTCAAAGTTAAAAACTTCATTTGAATAACTTCAATGGCTAGACGTACTTCAAAATTTCATTTCAATTTCGTATATTATCCATTTGGTAACAGGGGTTTGAGGTTTCCTTTTGTGAGAAAATAAACATAATGGTAATGAGACGTACATAGTCCCACACTGTTCTGAAAAGTTTGTGAATTAAGCATGCTTCACTTTTTGTAGCTTCTGTTCAATCTTGTTCAAAATTTAAGAAAGAATTGGAAAAGAACCACTTAAAAGTTGGCAAAAGTCAATGCTAGTGTTTTAAGTATTAAAAACATAACATTTTGAACTCTACATCTGAGAATAAATTGCTAAGGACAGTCATGTTTAAAAACCTTATTTCAATCAACCAGAAGAGTGGATACATTTCCAATTGTCTGGCTTAAAATTACAAATTGTAATTTCTTAATTGTTCTTTTATATAAAGGAGTGTGTGTTTCTTATGAGAATCCGTATTACTTAGATTAATGTCATAAAATATAACGTCTCTTAAGTACATGTTACATACCTACTTGGAGGCCAATGTGCCCCTTATTTTGCGTTTCAGCTGCATGAGAGGATTTTGAAAATAAAGCATAACTTTCACCTATGGCTATCCTTAATATTTAAATTGAATTGGGTTGTTATAATATTTGTTTCAGATGGGCAGGAAAGCCATTCCTTTCCTGAGCTATAAATGGACCTTTCAGATGTGCCTGGAGTGTAAATTTACTGTTGGACATTTACAGTGGCTGTAAATCCTTCACTTCTTTAGCAGAACTAGGTGAACATGGTAAGTAATAGAAATCCAAAGTCAGTGTGATTGTTTTGATATCATTGCCACATATACCTGAAGTTTGATCAAAGGAAAAGAATTACTTTAAATTATTCTATTGCCTCAAAAGCTTTTGAATATTAACCCTACTGTTTTTCAATGCCGCTTCCTCCCATTGTTGTTTGAGGCTGAATTAGCTGAAAATTATTCGCCCTAATACACAGATGTGTTAGACTGTAGTTAGTTGCCATGGCGTTATTGGAATTTCTTTTATTTACAGTTTGTAAATGCAAATTGGTCTTATTGATGTATTTAATGCTGGATGTATATCTTATTTTCAAAAGAATCTAGAAAGAGAAGTTTAGATGTTGCAAATGTTAATGCTACGCTTTAAAAGTACTCGTAATGTCACTAATCGAGTAGAAATTCTTAAGAAACATTGTATTGAAATAAAACCTCTTGAAACAACCAGAACAGTGAATGAAGTTGTAATTCTGTGTTTGAAAAAAGTAAATTAATTATTTGGTATTCCTTGTTTTATAAAACTAAAGACATGTGTATTATGTTGAATAGCTAATCATTTAGTATTGTATCTGCAAATAACGTTTATATCAAACCTATTACACATATCTACATGAAGCACAAAAGACATCTATAATTCAGTGTAAGCAGCATAAGCTACTTTTAAAAATGTGTAGTATAAGATCATAGGATTTATTAAGTTCCCCTTGATATTGTAAATTGATTTGCATTGTTTTAACGCTTGTTACAGTTGAATCAGCAAACCCATTGTATTTCTGAGGTACAAGTCACCAGTTGGTTGTGCTTGGATTCCGAAGTTTCTTAAGCACATCGGTTATGCTGTAAAACTGTCAGGTGTGTTATGAAATGGTATCGTTGTGCATGTAATGTAATATGTAATTGGTTATAGTAATTGTTTGTATTGTGAGAGCTACAGCAACAGCTTGGATTCCGGAGAAATTATTAAAGGAAATATTTCAGTTAGGACATTTAAATGCATTGAAGTTTCTAGATTTGTTTGGGTTAAACAAAACGTTTTTGAGACACGTATTACTTATGAGTGAAACGCCTAAAGTTCACATTCGAATTTCCTTACTAACTTTTATTCCTGCATACGGATCCCTAGGAGATATATTGGTTTGCTTAACTGACCAGAGCGATTATTTATCCGTGGAAGTCCTTAGGAATAAATAATGTAAGGAACTTCGAAATTGTTTTCGCGTCCTGGGAACAGTTTGGGTTAAGGATCAGGGTGGTTTTTGGAATTAACGTCAAATGTAATAGGATGCGTAATATGTGTTGCTGTTTCTCTAAGAATATGTGTTCCTTGAATTGAATTTGTAATCAAGGTTAGTTGTGTTTTTGATAATAAAAGCAGTAGTGTGTTTGTAGATCGGAAATGGAGTATGAAGTGTAGAAGATTCTTTTTGTCTTAGCAATTGACATTTGATGTAGTCTAAAATTAATGTGGGTTTAGGTAAATGGTGGTGTTGCGAATGTCTAAAATACTGGGGAACATACTAAACGTTCCTGATGTTTTGTTGCATGTGAATGAACTCATTGCGGAATGTCTGCACAAAGTTTGGGGCCTCATACGAAGACTGTTGAATAGCTGTCTGCGAAGACTGAGTAACGGAATTAGCCAGGAAGAATGGCTATGCTGAGAGAGACAATTTGGAGATTAGCAGTACTGATAGACTTGGTAAGGAATAGAAGTCAAATTACAGTGTATGTTCATGTCATTGATAGAATCAGGTTCTGTCAAAGTTAAAAACTTCATTTGAATAATTTCAATGGCTAGACGTACTTCAAAATTTCATTTCAATTTCGTATATTATCCATTTGGTAACAGGGGTTTGAGGTTTCCTTTTGTGAGAAAATAAACATAATGGTAATGAAACGTACATAGTCCCACACTGTTCTGAAAAGTTTGTGAATTAAGCATGCTTCACTTTTTGTAGCTTCTGTTCAATCTTGTTCAAAATTTAAGAAAGAATTGGAAAAGAACCACTTAAAAGTTGGCAAAAGTCAATGCTAGAGTTTTAAGTATTAAAAACATAACATTTTGAACTCTACATCTGAGAATAAATTGCTAAGGACAGTCATGTTTAAGAACCTTATTTCAATCAACCAGAAGAGTGGATACATTTCATATTGACTGGCTTAAAATTACAAATTGTAATTTCTTAATTGTTCTTTTATATAAAGGAGTGTGTGTTTCTTATGAGAACCCGTATTACTTAGTTTAATGTCATAAAATATAACGTCTCTTAAGTACATGTTGCATACCTATTTGGAGCCCAATGTGCCCCTTTTTTGCGTTTCAGCTGCATGAGAGGATTTTGAAAATAAAGCATAACTTTCACCTATGGCTATCCTTAATATTTAAATTGAATTGGGTTGTTATAATATTTGTTTCAGATGGGCAGGAAAGCCATTCCTTTCCTGAGCTATAAATGGACCTTTCAGATGTGCCTGGAGTGTAAATTTACTGTTGGACATTTACAGTGGCTGTAAATCCTTCACTTCTTTAGGAGAACTAGGTGAACATGGTAAGTAATAGAAATCCAAATTCAGTGTGATTGTTTTGATATCATTGCCACATATACCTGAAGTTTGATCAAAGGAAAAGAATTACTTTAAATTATTCAATTGCCTCAAAAGGTTTTGAATATTAACCCTACTGTTTTTAATTGCCTCTTCCTCCCATTGTTGTTTGAGGCTGAATTAGCTGAAAATTAATCGCTCTAATACACAGATGTGTTAGACTGTAGTTAGTTGCCATGGCGTTGTTGGAATTTCTTTTATTTACAGTTTGTAAACGCAAACTGGTCTTATTGATGTATTTAATGCTGGATGTATATCATATTTTCAAAAGAATCTAGAAAGAGAAGTTTAGATGTTGCAAATGTTAATGCTACGCTTTAAAAGTACTCGTAATGTCACTAATCGAGTAGAAATTCTTAAGAAACATTGTATTGAAATAAAACCTCTTGAAACAACCAGAACAGTGAATGAAGTTGTAATTCTCTGTTTGAAAAAAGTAAATTAATTATTTGGTATTCCTTGTTTTATAAAACTAAAGACATGTGTATTATGTTGAATAGCTAATCTTTTAGTACTGTATCTGCAAATGACGTTTATATCAAACCTATTACACATATCTACATGAAGCACAAAAGACATCTATAATTCAGTTTAAGCAGCATAAGCTACCTTTAAAAATGCGTAGTATAAGATCATAGGATTTATTATGTTCCCCTTGATATTGTAAATTGATTTGCATTGTTTTATCGCTTGTTACAGTTGAATCAGCAAACCCGTTGTATTTCTGAGGTACAAGTCACCAGTTGGTTGTGCTTGGATTCCGAAGTTTCTTAAGCACATCGGCTATGCTGTAAAACTGTCAGGTGTGTTAGGAAATGGTATCGTTGTGCATGTAATGTAATATGTAATTGGTTATAGTAATTGTTTGTATTGTGAGAGCTACAGCAACAGCTTGGATTCTGGAGAAATTATTAAAGGAAAGATTTCGGTTAAGACATTTAAATGCATTGAAGTTTCTGGATTTGTTTGGGTTAAACAAAACGTTTTTGAGATACGTATTACTTATGAGTGAAACGGCTAAAGTTCACATTCGAATTTCGTTACAAACTTTTATTCCTGCATACTGGATCCCTAAGAGATATATTGGTTTGCTTAACTGGCCAGAGTGAATATATATCCTTGGAAGTCCTTAGGAATAAATAATGTAAGGAACTTAGAAATTGTTTTCGCGTCCTGGGAACAGTTTGGGTCAAGGATCAGGGTGGTTTTTGGAATTAACGTCAAATGTAATAGGATGCGTAAGATGTGTTGCTGTTTCTCTAAGAATATGTGTTCCTTGTATTGAATTTGTAATTAAGGTTAGTTGTGTTTTTGATAATAAAAGCAGTAGTGTGTTTGTACATCGGAAATGGAGTATGAAGTGTAGAAAATTTTTTTGTCTTAGCAATTGACATTTGATGTAGTCTAAAATTAATGTGGGTTTAGGTAAATGGTGGTGTTGCGAATGTCTAAAATACTGGGGAACATACTAAACGTTCCTGATGTTTTGTTGCATGTGAATGAACTCATTGCGGAATGTCTGCACAAAGTTTGGGCCTCATACGAAGAATATTGAATAGTTGTCTGCGAAGACTGATTAACGGAATTAGCCAGGAAGAATGGCTATGCTGAGAGAGACAATTTGGAGATTAGCAGTACTGATAGACTTGGTAAGGAATACAATTCAAATTACAGTGTATGTTCATGTCATTGATAGAATCAGGTTCTGTCATAGTTAAAAACTTCATTTGAATAATTTCAATGGCTAGACGTACTTCAAAATTTCATTTCAAATTCGTATATTATCCATTTGCTAACTGGGGTTTAAGGTTTCCTTTTGTGAGAAAATAAACATAATGGTAATGAAACGTACATAGTCCCACACTGTCTGAAAAGTTTGTGAATTAAGCATGCTTCACTTTTTGTAGCTTCTGTTCAATCTTGTTCAAAATTTAAGAAAGAATTGGAAAAGAACCACTTAAAAGTTGGCAAAAGTCAATGCTAGAGTTTTAAGTATTAAAAACATAACATTTTGAACTCTACATCTGAGAATAAATTGCTAAGGACAGTCATGTTTAAGAACCTTATTTCAATCAACCAGAAGAGTGGATACATTTCCAATTGACTGGCTTAAAATTACAAATTGTAATTTCTTAATTGTTCTTTAATATAAAGGAGTGTGTGTTTCTTATGAGAACCCGTATTACTTAGTTTAATGTCATAAAATATAACGTCCCTTAAGTACATGTTACATACCTACTTGGAGTCCAATTTGCCCCTTCTTTTGCGTTTCAGCAGCATGAGAGGGTTTTGAAAATAAAGCATAACTTTCACCTATGGCTATCCTTAATATTTAAATTGAATTGGGTTGTTATAATATTTGTTTCAGATGGGCCGGAAAGCCATTCCGTTCCTGAGCAATAAATGGACCTTTTAGATGTGCCTGGAGTGTAAATTTACTGTTGGACATTTACAGTGGCTGTAAATCCTTCACTTCTTTGGCAGAACTAGGTGAACATGGTAAGTAATAGAAATCCAAAGTCAGTGTGATTGTTTTGATATCATTGCCACATATACCTGAAATTTGATCAAAGGAAAAGAATTACTTTAAATTATTCAATTGCCTCAAAAGCTTTTGAATATTAACCCTACTGATTTTCAATGCCGCTTCCTCCCATTGTTGTTTGAGGCTGAATTAGCTGAAAATTATTCGCCCTAATACACAGATGTGTTAGACTGTAGTTAGTTGCCATGGCGTTATTGGAATTTCTTTTATTTACAGTTTGTAAATGCAAATTGGTCTTATTGATGTATTTAATGCTGGATGTATATCATATTTTCAAAAGAATCTAGAAAGAGAAGTTTAGATGTTGCAAATGTTAATGCTACGCTTTGAAAGTACTCGTAATGTCACTAATCGAGTAGAAATTCTTCAGAAACATTGTATTGAAATAAAACCTCTGGAAACAACCAGAACAGTGAATGAAGTTGTAATTCTGTGTTTGAAAAAAGTAAATTAATTATTTGGTATTCCTTGTTTTATAAAACTAAAGACATGTGTATTATGTGGAATAGCTAATCATTTAGTATTGTATCTGTAAATCACGTTTATATTAAAACTATTACACATATCTACATGAAGCACAAAAGACATCTATAATTCAGTGTAAGCAGCATAAGCTACTTTTAAAAATGTGTAGTATAAGATCATAGGATTTATTAAAATCCCCTTGATATTGTAAGTTGATTTGCATTGTTTTAACGCTTGTTACAGTTGAATCAGCAAACCTGTTGTATTTCTGAGGTACAAATCACCAGTTGGTTGTGCTTGGATTCCGAAGTTTCTTAAGCACATCGGCTATGCTGTAAAACTGTCAGGTGTGTTAGGAAATGGTATCGTTGTGCATGTAATGTAATATGTAATTGGTTATAGTAATTGTTTGTATTGTGAGAGCTACAGCAACAGCTTGGATTCTGGAGAAATTATTAAAGGAAAGATTTCGGTTAAGACATTTAAATGCATTGAAGTTTCTGGATTTGTTTGGGTTAAACAAAACGTTTTTGAGATACGTATTACTTATGAGTGAAACGGCTAAAGTTCACATTCGAATTTCGTTACAAACTTTTATTCCTGCATACTGGATCCCTAAGAGATATATTGGTTTGCTTAACTGGCCAGAGTGAATATATATCCTTGGAAGTCCTTAGGAATAAATAATGTAAGGAACTTAGAAATTGTTTTCGCGTCCTGGGAACAGTTTGGGTCAAGGATCAGGGTGGTTTTTGGAATTAACATCAAATGTAATAGGATGCGTAAGATGTGTTGCTGTTTCTCTAAGAATATGTGTTCCTTGTATTGAATTTGTAATTAAGGTTAGTTGTGTTTTTGATAATAAAAGCAGTAGTGTGTTTGTACATCGGAAATGGAGTATGAAGTGTAGAAAATTTTTTTGTCTTAGCAATTGACATTTGATGTAGTCTAAAATTAATGTGGGTTTAGGTAAATGGTGGTGTTGCGAATGTCTAAAATACTGGGGAACATACTAAACGTTCCTGATGTTTTGTTGCATGTGAATGAACTCATTGCGGAATGTCTGCACAAAGTTTGGGCCTCATACGAAGAATATTGAATAGTTGTCTGCGAAGACTGATTAACGGAATTAGCCAGGAAGAATGGCTATGCTGAGAGAGACAATTTGGAGATTAGCAGTACTGATAGACTTGGTAAGGAATAATATTCAAATTACAGTGTATGTTCATGTCATTGATAGAATCAGGTTCTGTCATAGTTAAAAACTTCATTTGAATAATTTCAATGGCTAGACGTACTTCAAAATTTCATTTCAAATTCGTATATTATCCATTTGCTAACTGGGGTTTAAGGTTTCCTTTTGTGAGAAAATAAACATAATGGTAATGAAACGTACATAGTCCCACACTGTCTGAAAAGTTTGTGAATTAAGCATGCTACACTTTTTGTAGCTTCTGTTCAATCTTGTTCAAAATTTAAGAAAGAATTGGAAAAGAACCACTTAAAAGTTGGCAAAAGTCAATGCTAGAGTTTTAAGTATTAAAAACATAACATTTTGAACTCTACATCTGAGAATAAATTGCTAAGGACAGTCATGTTTAAGAACCTTATTTCAATCAACCAGAAGAGTGGATACATTTCCAATTGACTGGCTTAAAATTACAAATTGTAATTTCTTAATTGTTCTTTAATATAAAGGAGTGTGTGTTTCTTATGAGAACCCGTATTACTTAGTTTAATGTCATAAAATATAACGTCCCTTAAGTACATGTTACATACCTACTTGGAGTCCAATTTGCCCCTTCTTTTGCGTTTCAGCAGCATGAGAGGGTTTTGAAAATAAAGCATAACTTTCACCTATGGCTATCCTTAATATTTAAATTGAATTGGGCTGTTATAATATTTGTTTCAGATGGGCCGGAAAGCCATTCCGTTCCTGAGCAATAAATGGACCTTTTAGATGTGCCTGGAGTGTAAATTTACTGTTGGACATTTACAGTGGCTGTAAATCCTTCACTTCTTTGGCAGAACTAGGTGAACATGGTAAGTAATAGAAATCCAAAGTCAGTGTGATTGTTTTGATATCATTGCCACATATACCTGAAATTTGATCAAAGGAAAAGAATTACTTTAAATTATTCAATTGCCTCAAAAGCTTTTGAATATTAACCCTACTGATTTTCAATGCCGCTTCCTCCCATTGTTGTTTGAGGCTGAATTAGCTGAAAATTATTCGCCCTAATACACAGATGTGTTAGACTGTAGTTAGTTGCCATGGCGTTATTGGAATTTCTTTTATTTACAGTTTGTAAATGCAAATTGGTCTTATTGATGTATTTAATGCTGGATGTATATCATATTTTCAAAAGAATCTAGAAAGAGAAGTTTAGATGTTGCAAATGTTAATGCTACACTTTAAAAGTACTCGTAATGTCACTAATCGAGTAGAAATTCTTCAGAAACATTGTATTGAAATAAAACCTCTGGAAACAACCAGAACAGTGAATGAAGTTGTAATTCTGTGTTTGAAAAAAGTAAATTAATTATTTGGTATTCCTTGTTTTATAAAACTAAAGACATGTGTATTATGTGGAATAGCTAATCATTTAGTATTGTATCTGTAAATAACGTTTATATTAAAACTATTACACATATCTACATGAAGCACAAAAGACATCTATAATTCAGTGTAAGCAGCATAAGCTACTTTTAAAAATGTGTAGTATAAGATCATAGGATTTATTAAAATCCCCTTGATATTGTAAGTTGATTTGCATTGTTTTAACGCTTGTTACAGTTGAATCAGCAAACCTGTTGTATTTCTGAGGTACAAATCACCAGTTGGTTGTGCTTGGATTCCGAAGTTTCTTAAGCACATCGGCTATGCTGTAAAACTGTCAGGTGTGTTAGGAAATGGTATCGTTGTGCATGTAATGTAATATGTAATTGGTTATAGTAATTGTTTGTATTGTGAGAGCTACAGCAACAGCTTGGATTCCCGAGAAATTATTAAAGAAAAGATTTCGGTTAGGACATTTAAATGCATTGAAGTTTCTGGATTTGTTTGGGTTAAACAAAACGTTTTTGAGATACGTATTACTTATGAGTGAACCGCTTAATGTTCACATTCGAATTTCCTTACAAACTTTTATTCCTGCATACTGGATCCCTAGGAGATATATTGGTTTGCTTAACTGGCCATAGCGAATATATATCCTTGGAAGTCCTTAGGAATAAATAATGTAAGGAACTTTGAAATTGTTTTCGCGTCCAGGGAACAGTTTGGGTTAAGGATCAGGGTGGTTTTTGGAATTAACGTCAAATGTAATAGGATGCGTAAGATGTGTTGCTGTTTCTCTAAGAATATGTGTTCCTTGTATTGAATTTGTAATTAAGGTTAGTTGTGTTTTTGATAATAAAAGCAGTAGTGTGTTTGTACATCGGAAATGGAGTATGAAGTGTAGAAAATTCTTTTTGTCTTAGCAATTGACATTTGATGTATTGTAAAATTAATGTGGGTTTAGGTAAATGGTGGTGTTGCGAATGTCTAAAATACTGGGGAACATACTAAACGTTCCTGATGTTTTGTTGCATGTGAATGAACTCATTGCGGAATGTCTGCACAAAGTTTGGGGCCTCATACGAAGACTGTTGAATAGCTGTCTGCGAAGACTGATTAACGGAATTAGCCAGGAAGAATGGCTATGCTGAGAGAGACAATTTGGAGATTAGCAGTACTGATAGACTTGGTAAGGAATAGAAGTCAAATTACAGTGTATGTTCATGTCATTGATAGAATCAGGTTCTGTCAAAGTTAAATACTTCATTTGAATAATTTCAATGGCTAGACGTACTTCAAAATTTCATTTCAATTTCGTATATTATCCATTTGCTAACAGGGTTTTGAGGTTTCCTTTTTTGAGAAAATAAACATAATGGTAATGAAACGTACATAGTCCCACACTGTTCTGAAATGTTTGATTAAGCATGCTTCACTTTTTGTAGCTTCTGTTGAATCTTGTTCAAAATTTAAGAAAGAGTTGGAAAAGAACCACTTAAAAGTTGGCAAAAGTCAATGCTAGAGTTTTAAGTATTAAAAACATAACATTTTGAACTCTACATCTGAGAATAAATTGCTATGGACAGTCATGTTTAAGGAACCTTATTTCAATCAACCAGAAGAGTGGATACATTTCCAATTGACTGGCTTAAAATTACAAATTGTAATTTCTTAATTGTTCTTTTATATAAAGGAGTGTGTGTTTCTTAGGAGAACCCGTATTACTTAGTTTAATGTCATAAAATATAACGTCTCTTAAGTACATGTTACATACCTACTTGGAGCCCAATTTGCCCCTTCTTTTGCGTTTCAGCAGCATGAGAGGGTTTTGAAAATAAAGCATAACTTTCACCTATGGCTATCCTTAATATTTAAATTGAATTGGGTTGTTATAATATTTGTTTCAGATGGGCAGGAAAGCCATTCCGTTCCTGAGCAATAAATGGACCTTTTAGATGTGCCTGGAGTGTAAATTTACTGTTGGACATTTACAGTGGCTGTAAATCCTTCACTTCTTTGGCAGAACTAGGTGAACATGGTAAGTAATAGAAATCCAAAGTCAGTGTGATTGTTTTGATATCATTGCCACATATACCTGAAATTTGATCAAAGGAAAAGAATTACTTTAAATTATTCAATTGCCTCAAAAGCTTTTGAATATTAACCCTACTGTTTTTCAATGCCGCTTCCTCCCATTGTTGTTTGAGGCTGAATTAGCTGAAAATTATTCGCCCTAATACACAGATGTGTTAGACTGTAGTTAGTTGCCATGGCGTTATTGGAATTTCTTTTATTTACAGTTTGTAAATGCAAATTGGTCTTATTGATGTATTTAATGCTGGATGTATATCATATTTTCAAAAGAATCTAGAAAGAGAAGTTTAGATGTTGCAAATGTTAATGCTACGCTTTAAAAGTACTCGTAATGTCACTAATCGAGTAGAAATTCTTCAGAAACATTGTATTGAAATAAAACCTCTGGAAACAACCAGAACAGTGAATGAAGTTGTAATTCTGTGTTTGAAAAAAGTAAATTAATTATTTGGTGTTCCTTGTTTTATAAAACTAAAGACATGTGTATTATGTGGAATAGCTAATCATTTAGTATTGTATCTGTAAATAACGTTTATATTAAAACTATTACACATATCTACATGAAGCACAAAAGACATCTATAATTCAGTGTAAGCAGCATAAGCTACTTTTAAAAATGTGTAGTATAAGATCATAGGATTTATTAAGTTCCCCTTGATATTGTAAATTGATTTGCATTGTTTTAACGCTTGTTACAGTTGAATCAGCAAACCCGTTGTATTTCTGAGGTACAAATCACCAGTTGGTTGTGCTTGGATTCCGAAGTTTCTTAAGCACATCGGCTATGCTGTAAAACTGTCAGGTGTGTTAGGAAATGGTATCGTTGTGCATGTAATGTAATATGTAATTGGTTATAGTAATTGTTTGTATTGTGAGAGCTACAGCAACAGCTTGGATTCCGGAGAAATTATTAAAGGAAAGATTTCGGTTAGGACATTTAAATGCATTGAAGATTCTGGATTTGTTTGGGTTAAACAAAACGTTTTTGAGATACGTATTACTTATGAGTGAACCGCTTAATGTTCACATTCGAATTTCCTTACAAACTTTTATTCCTGCATACTGGATCCCTAGGAGATATATTGGTTTGCTTAACTGGCCAGAGCGAATATATATCCTTGGAAGTCCTTAGGAATAAATAATGTAAGGAACTTCGAAATTGTTTTCGCGTCCAGGGAACAGTTTGGGTTAAGGATCAGGGTGGTTTTTGGAATTAACGTCAAATGTAATAGGATGCGTAATATGTGTTGCTGTTTCTCTAAGAATATGTGTTGCTTGTATTGAATTTGTAATTAAGGTTAGTTGTGTTTTTGATAATAAAAGCAGTAGTGTGTTCGTACATCGGAAATGGAGTATGAAGTGTAGAAAATTCTTTTTGTCTTAGCAATTGACATTTGATGTATTGTAAAATTAATGTGGGTTTAGGTAAATGGTGGTGTTGCGAATGTCTAAAATACTGGGGAACATACTAAACGTTCCTGATGTTTTGTTGCATGTGAATGAACTCATTGCGGAATGTCTGCACAAAGTTTGGGGCCTCATACGAAGACTGTTGAATAGCTGTCTGCGAAGACTGATTAACGGAATTAGCCAGGAAGAATGGCTATGCTGAGAGAGACAATTTGGAGATTAGCAGTACTGATAGACTTGGTAAGGAATAGAAGTCAAATTACAGTGTATGTTCATGTCATTGATAGAATCAGGTTCTGTCAAAGTTAAAAACTTCATTTGAATAATTTCAATGGTTAGACGTACTTCAAAATTTCATTTCAATTTCGTATATTATCCATTTGCTAACAGGGGTTTGAGGTTTCCTTTTGTGAGAAAATAAACATAATGGTAATGAAACGTATATAGTCCCACACTGTTATGAAAAGTTTGAATTAAGCATGCTTCACTTTTTGTAGCTTCTGTTCAATCTTGTTCAAAATTTAAGAAAGAGTTGGAAAAGAACCACTTAAAAGTTGGCAAATTCAATGCTAGAGTTTTAAGTATTAAAAACATAACATTTTGAACTCTACATCTGAGAATAAATTGCTAAGGACAGTCATGTTTAAAAACCTTATTTCAATCAACCAGAAGAGTGGATACATTTCCAATTGACTGGCTTAAAATTACAAATTGTAATTTCTTAATTGTTCTTTTATATAAAGGAGTGTGTGTTTCTTATGAGAACCCGTATTACTTAGTTTAATGTCATAAAATATAACGTCCCTTAAGTACATGTTACATACCTACTTGGAGCCCAATTTGCCCCTTCTTTTGCGTTTCAGCAGCATGAGAGGGTTTTGAAAATAAAGCATAACTTTCACCTATGGCTATCCTTAATATTTAAATTGAATTGGGTTGTTATAATATTTGCTTCAGATGGGCAGGAAAGCCATTCCGTTCCTGAGCAATAAATGGACCTTTTAGATGTGCCTGGAGTGTAAATTTACTGTTGGACATTTACAGTGGCTGTAAATCCTTCACTTCTTTGGCAGAACTAGGTGAACATGGTAAGTAATAGAAATCCAAAGTCAGTGTGATTGTTTTGATATCATTGCCACATATACCTGAAATTTGATCAAAGGAAAAGAATTACTTTAAATTATTCAATTGCCTCAAAAGCTTTTGAATATTAACCCTACTGTTTTTCAATGCCGCTTCCTCCCATTGTTGTTTGAGGCTGAATTAGCTGAAAATTATTCGCCCTAATACACAGATGTGTTAGACTGTAGTTAGTTGCCATGGAGTTATTGGAATTTCTTTTATTTACAGTTTGTAAATGCAAATTGGTCTTATTGATGTATTTAATGCTGGATGTATATCATATTTTCAAAAGAATCTAGAAAGAGAAGTTTAGATGTTGCAAATGTTAATGCTACGCTTTAAAAGTACTCTTAATGTCACTAATGGAGTAGAAATTCTTCAGAAACATTGTATTGATACAAAACCTCTGGAAACAACCAGAACAGTGAATGAAGTTTTAATTCTGTGTTTGAAAAATGTAAATTAATTATTTGGTATTCCTTGTTTTATAAAACTAAAGACATGTGTACTATGTGGAATAGCTAATCATTTAGTATTTAGTAAATAACGTTTATATTAAAACTATTACACATATCTACATGAAGTACAAAAGACATCTATAATTCAGTGTAAGCAGCATAAGCTACTTTTAAAAATGTGTAGTATAAGATCATAGGATTTATTAAGTTCCCCTTGATATTGTAAATTGATTTGCATTGTTTTAACGCTTGTTACAGTTGAATCAGCAAACCCGTTGTATTTCTGAGGTACAAATCACCAGTTGGTTGTGCTTGGATCCCGAAGTTTCTTAAGCACATCGGCTATGCTGTAAAACTGTCAGGTGTGTTAGGAAATGGTATCGTTGTGCATGTAATGTAATATGTAATTGGTTATAGTAATTGTTTGTATTGTGAGAGCTACAGCAACAGCTTGGATTCCGGAGAAATTATTAAAGGAAAGATTTCGGTTAGGACATTTAAATGCATTGAAGATTCTGGATTTGTTTGGGTTAAACAAAACGTTTTTGAGATACGTATTACTTATGAGTGAACCGCTTAATGTTCACATTCGAATTTCCTTACAAACTTTTATTCCTGCATACTGGATCCCTAGGAGATATATTGGTTTGCTTAACTGGCCAGAGCGAATATATATCCTTGGAAGTCCTTAGGAATAAATAATGTAAGGAACTTCGAAATTGTTTTCGCGTCCAGGGAACAGTTTGGGTTAAGGATCAGGGTGGTTTTTGGAATTAACGTCAAATGTAATAGGATGCGTAATATGTGTTGCTGTTTCTCTAAGAATATGTGTTCCTTGTATTGAATTTGTAATTAAGGTTAGTTGTGTTTTTGATAATAAAAGCAGTAGTGTGTTCGTACATCGGAAATGGAGTATGAAGTGTAGAAAATTCTTTTTGTCTTAGCAATTGACATTTGATGTATTCTAAAATTAATGTGGGTTTAGGTAAATGGTGGTGTTGCGAATGTCTAAAATACTGGGGAACATACTAAACGTTCCTGATGTTTTGTTGCATGTGAATGAACTCATTGCGGAATGTCTGCACAAAGTTTGGGGCCTCATACGAAGACTGTTGAATAGCTGTCTGCGAAGACTGATTAACGGAATTAGCCAGGAAGAATGGCTATGCTGAGAGAGACAATTTGGAGATTAGCAGTACTGATATACTTGGTAAGGAATAGAAGTCAAATTACAGTGTATGTTCATGTCATTGATAGAATCAGGTTCTGTCAAAGTTAAAAACTTCATTTGAATAATTTCAATGGCTAGACGTACTTCAAAACTTCATTTCAATTTCGTATATTATCCATTTGCTAACAGGGGTTTGAGGTTTCCTTTTGTGAGAAAATAAACATAATGGTATTGAAACGTACATAGTCCCACACTGTTCTGAAAAGTTTGAATTAAGCATGCTTCACTTTTTGTAGCTTCTGTTCAATCTTGTTCAAAATTTAAGAAAGAGTTGGAAAAGAACCACTTAAAAGTTGGCAAAAGTCAATGCTAGAGTTTTAAGTATTAAAAACATAACATTTTGAACTCTACTCTGAGAATAAATTGCCAAGGACAGTCATGTTTAAGAACCTTATTTCAATCAACCAGAAGAGTGGATACATTTCCAATTGACTGGCTTAAAATTACAAATTGTAATTTCTTAATTGTTCTTTTATATAAAGGAGTGTGTGTTTCTTATGAGAACCCGTATTACTTAGTTTAATGTCATAAAATATAACGTCTCTTAAGTACATGTTACATACCTACTTGGAGCCCAATTTGCCCCTTCTTTTGCGTTTCAGCAGCATGAGAGGGTTTTGAAAATAAAGCGTAACTTTCACCTATGGCTATCCTTAATATTTAAATTGAATTGGGTTGTTATAATATTTATTTCAGCTGGGCAGGAAAGCCATTCCTTTCCTGAGCTATAAATGGACCTTTCAGATGTGCCTGGAGTGTAAATTTACTGTTGGACATTTACAGTGGCTGTAAATCCTTCACTTCTTTAGCAGAACTAGGTGAACATGGTAAGTAATAGAAATCCAAAGTCAGTGTGATTGTTTTGATATCATTGCCACATATACCTGAAATTTGATCAAAGGAAAAGAATTACTTTAAATTATTCAATTGCCTCAAAAGCTTTTGAATATTAACCCTACCGTTTTTCAATGCCGCTTCCTCCCATTGTTGTTTGAGGCTGAGTTAGCTGAAAATTATTCGCCCTAATACACAGATGTGTTAGACTGTAGTTAGTTGCCATGGCGTTATTGGAATTTCTTTTATTTACAGTATGTAAATGCAAATTGGTCTTATTGATGTATTTAATGCTGGATGTATATCATATTTTCAAAAGAATCTAGAAAGAGAAGTTTAGATGTTGCAAATGTTAATGCTATGCTTTAAAAGTACTCGTAATGTCACTAATCGAGTAGAAATTCTTCAGAAACATTGTATTGAAATAAAACCTCTTGAAACAACCAGAACAGTGAATGAAGTTGTAATTCTGTGTTTGAAAAAAGTAAATTAATTATTTGGTATTCCTTGTTTTATAAAACTAAAGACATGTGTATTATGTGGAATAGCTAATCATTTAGTATTGTATCTGCAAATAACGTTTATATTAAAACTATTACACATATCTACATGAAGCACAAAAGACATCTATAATTCAGTGTAAGCAGCATAAGCTACTTTTAAAAATGTGTAGTATAAGATCATAGGATTTATTAAGTTCCCCTTGATATTGTAAATTGATTTGCATTGTTTTAACGCTTGTTACAGTTGAATCAGCAAACCCGTTGTATTTCTGAGGTACAAATCAACAGTTGGTTGTGCTTGGATTCCGAAGTTTCTTAAGCACATCGGCTATGCTGTAAAACTGTCAGGTGTGTTAGGAAATGGTATCGTTGTGCATGTAATGTAATATGTAATTGGTTATAGTAATTGTTTGTATTGTGAGAGCTACAGCAACAGCTTGGATTCCGGAGAAATTATTAAAGGAAAGATTTCGGTTAGGACATTTAAATGCATTGAAGATTCTGGATTTGTTTGGGTTAAACAAAACGTTTTTGAGATACGTATTACTTATGAGTGAACCGCTTAATGTTCACATTCGAATTTCCTTACAAACTTTTATTCCTGCATACTGGATCCCTAGGAGATATATTGGTTTGCTTAACTGGCCAGAGCGAATATATATCCTTGGAAGTCCTTAGGAATAAATAATGTAAGGAACTTCGAAATTGTTTTCGCGTCCAGGGAACAGTTTGGGTTATGGATCAGGGTGGTTTTTGGAATTAACGTCAAATGTAATAGGATGCGTAAGATGTGTTGCTGTTTCTCTAAGAATATGTGTTGCTTGTATTGAATTTGTAATTAAGGTTAGTTGTGTTTTTGATAATAAAAGCAGTAGTGTGTTTGTACATCGGAAATGGAGTATGAAGTGTAGAAAATTCTTTTTGTCTTAGCAATTGACATTTGATGTATTCTAAAATTAATGTGGGTTTAGGTAAATGGTGGTGTTGCGAATGTCTAAAATACTGGGGAACATACTAAACGTTCCTGATGTTTTGTTGCATGTGAATGAACTCATTGCGGAATGTCTGCACAAAGTTTGGGGCCTCATACGAAGACTGTTGAATAGCTGTCTGCGAAGACTGATTAACGGAATTAGCCAGGAAGAATGGCTATGCTGAGAGAGACAATTTGGAGATTAGCAGTACTGATAGACTTGGTAAGGAATAGAAGTCAAATTACAGTGTATGTTCAAGTCATTGATAGAATCAGGTTCTGTCAAAGTTAAAAACTTCATTTGAATAATTTCAATGGCTAGACGTACTTCAAAATTTTATTTCAATTTCGTATATTATCCATTTGCTAACAGGGGTTTGAGGTTTCCTTTTGTGAGAAAATAAACATAATGGTAATGAAACGTACATAGTCCCACACTGTTCTGAAAAGTTTGAATTAAGCATGCTTCACTTTTTGTGTCTTCTGTTCAATCTTGTTCAAAATTTAAGAAAGAGTTGGAAAAGAACCACTTAAAAGTTGGCAAAAGTCAATGCTAGAGTTTTAAGTATTAAAAACATAACATTTTGAACTCTACATCTGAGAATAAATTGCCAAGGACAGTCATGTTTAAGAACCTTATTTCAATCAACCAGAAGAGTGGATACATTTCCAATTGACTGGCTTAAAATTACAAATTGTAATTTCTTAATTGTTCTTTTATATAAAGGAGTGTGTGTTTCTTATGAGAACCCGTATTACTTAGTTTAATGTCATAAAATATAGCGTCTCTTAAGTACATGTTACATACCTACTTGGAGCCCAATTTGCCCCTTCTTTTGCGTTTCAGCAGCATGAGAGGGTTTTGAAAATAAAGCATAACTTTCACCTATGGCTATCCTTAATATTTAAATTGAATTGGGTTGTTATAATATTTATTTCAGATGGGCAGGAAAGCCGTTCCTTTCCTGAGCTATAAATGGACCTTTCAGATGTGCCTGGAGTGTAAATTTACTGTTGGACATTTACAGTGGCTGTAAATCCTTCACTTCTTTAGCAGAACTAGGTGAACATGGTAAGTAATAGAAATCCAAAGTCAGTGTGATTGTTTTGATATCATTGCCACATATACCTGAAATTTGATCAAAGGAAAAGAATTACTTTAAATTATTCAATTGCCTCAAAAGCTTTTGAATATTAACCCTACTGTTTTTCAATGCCGCTTCCTCCCATTGTTGTTTGAGGCTGAATTAGCTGAAAATTAATCGCCCTAATACACAGATGTGTTAGACTGTAGTTAGTTGCCATGGCGTTATTGGAATTTCTTTTATTTACAGTTTGTAAATGCAAATTGGTCTTATTGATGTATTTAATGCTGGATGTATATCATATTTTCAAAAGAATCTAGAAAGAGAAGTTTAGATGTTGCAAATGTTAATGCTACGCTTTAAAAGTACTCGTAATGTCACTAATCGAGTAGAAATTCTTAAGAAACATTGTATTGAAATAAAACCTCTTGAAACAACCAGAACAGTGAATGAAGTTGTAATTCTGTGTTTGAAAAAAGTAAATTAATTATTTGGTATTCCATGTTTTATAAAACTAAAGACATGTGTATTATGTGGAATAGCTAATCATTTACTATTGTATCTGCAAATAACGTTTATATCAAAACTATTACACATATCTACATGAAGCACAAAAGACATCTATAATTCAGTGTAAGCAGTATAAGCTACTTTTAAAAATGTGTAGTATAAGATCATAGGATTTATTAAGTTCCCCTTGATATTGTAAATTGATTTGCATTGTTTTAACGCTTGTTACAGTTGAATCAGCAAACCCGTTGTATTTCTGAGGTACAAATCACCAGTTGGTTGTGCTTGGATTCCGAAGTTTCTTAAGCACATCGGCTATGCTGTAAAACTGTCAGGTGTGTTAGGAAATGGTATCGTTGTGTATGTAATGTAATATGTAATTGGTTATAGTAATTGTTTGTATTGTGAGAGCTACAGCAACAACTTGGATTCCGGAGAAATTATTAAAGGAAAGATTTCGGTTAGGACATTTAAATGCATTGAAGTTTCTGGATTTGTTTGGGTTAAACAAAACGTTTTTGAGATACGTATTACTTATGAGTGAACCGCTTAATGTTCACATTCGAATTTCCTTACAAACTTTTATTCCTGCATACTGGATCCCTAGGAGATATATTGGTTTGCTTAACTGGCCAGAGCGAATATATATCCTTGGAAGTCCTTAGGAATAAATAATGTAAGGAACTTCGAAATTGTTTTCGCGTCCAGGGAACAGTTTGGGTTAAGGATCAGGGTGGTTTTTGGAATTAACGTCAAATGTAATAGGATGCGTAAGATGTGTTGCTGTTTCTCTAAGAATATGTGTTCCTTGTATTGAATTTGTAATTAAGGTTAGTTGTGTTTTTGATAATAAAAGCAGTAGTGTGTTTGTACATCGGAAATGGAGTATGAAGTGTAGAAAATTCTTTTTGTCTTAGCAATTGACATTTGATGTATTCTAAAATTAATGTGGGTTTAGGTAAATGGTGGTGTTGCGAATGTCTAAAATACTGGGGAACATACTAAACGTTCCTGATGTTTTGTTGCATGTGAATGAACTCATTGCGGAATGTCTGCACAAAGTTTGGGGCCTCATACGAAGACTGTTGAATAGCTGATTGCGAAGACTGATTAACGGAATTAGCCAGGAAGAATGGCTATGCTGAGAGAGACAATTTGGAGATTAGCAGTACTGATAGACTTGGTAAGGAATAGAAGTCAAATTACAGTGTATGTTCAAGTCATTGATAGAATCAGGTTCTGTCAAAGTTAAAAACTTCATTTGAATAATTTCAATGGCTAGACGTACTTCAAAATTTCATTTCAATTTCGTATATTATCCATTTGCTAACAGGGGTTTGAGGTTTCCTTTTGTGAGAAAATAAACATAATGGTAATGAAACATACATAGTCCCACACTGTTCTGAAAAGTTTGAATTAAGCATGCTTCACTTTTTGTAGCTTCTGTTCAATCTTGTTCAAAATTTAAGAAAGAGTTGGAAAAGAACCACTTAAAAGTTGGCAAAAGTCAATGCTAGAGTTTTAAGTATTAAAAACATAACATTTTGAACTCTACATCTGAGAATAAATTGCCAAGGACAGTCATGTTTAAGAACCTTATTTCAATCAACCAGAAGAGTGGATACATTTCCAATTGACTGGCTTAAAATTACAAATTGTAATTTCTTAATTGTTCTTTTATATAAAGGAGTGTGTGTTTCTTATGAGAACCCGTATTACTTAGTTTAATGTCATAAAATATAACGTCTCTTAAGTACATGTTACATACCTACTTGGAGCCCAATTTGCCCCTTCTTTTGCGTTTCAGCAGCATGAGAGGGTTTTGAAAATAAAGCATAACTTTCACCTATGGCTATCCTTAATATTTAAATTGAATTGGGTTGTTATAATATTTATTTCAGATGGGTAGGAAAGCCATTCCTTTCCTGAGCTATAAATGGACCTTTCAGATGTGCCTGGAGTGTAAATTTACTGTTGGACATTTACAGTGGCTGTAAATCCTTCACTTCTTTAGCAGAACTAGGTGAACATGGTAAGTAATAGAAATCCAAAGTCAGTGTGATTGTTTTGATATCATTGCCACATATACCTGAAATTTGATCAAAGGAAAAGAATTACTTTAAATTATTCAATTGCCTCAAAAGCTTTTGAATATTAACCCTACTGTTTTTCAATGCCGCTTCCTCCCATTGTTGTTTGAGGCTGAATTAGCTGAAAATTAATCGCCCTAATACACAGATGTGTTAGACTGTAGTTAGTTGCCATGGCGTTATTGGAATTTCTTTTATTTACAGTTTGTAAATGCAAATTGGTCTTATTGATGTATATCATATTTTCAAAAGAATCTAGAAAGAGAAGTTTAGATGTTGCAAATGTTAATGCTACGCTTTAAAAGTACTCGTAATGTCACTAATCGAGTAGAAATTCTTCAGAAACATTGTATTGAAATAAAACCTCTTGAAACAACCAGAACAGTAAATGAAGTTGTAATTCTGTGTTTGAAAAAAGTAAATTAATTATTTGGTATTCCATGTTTTATAAAACTAAAGACATGTGTATTATGTGGAATAGCTAATCATTTACTATTGTATCTGCAAATAACGTTTATATCAAAACTATTACACATATCTACATGAAGCACAAAAGACATCTATAATTCAGTGTAAGCAGCATAAGCTACTTTTAAAAATGTGTAGTATAAGATCATAGGATTTATTAAGTTCCCCTTGATATTGTAAATTGATTTGCATTGTTTTAACGCTTGTTACAGTTGAATCAGCAAACCCGTTGTATTTCGGAGGTACAAATCACCAGTTGGTTGTGCTTGGATTCCGAAGTTTCTTAAGCACATCGGCTATGCTGTAAAACTGTCAGGTGTGTTAGGAAATGGTATCGTTGTGTATGTAATGTAATATGTAATTGGTTATAGTAATTGTTTGTATTGTGAGAGCTACAGCAACAACTTGGATTCCGGAGAAATTATTAAAGGAAAGATTTCGGTTAGGACATTTTAATGCATTGAAGTTTCTGGATTTGTTTGGGTTAAACAAAACGTTTTTGAGATACGTATTACTTATGAGTGAACCGCTTAATGTTCACATTCGAATTTCCTTACAAACTTTTATTCCTGCATACTGGATCCCTAGGAGATATATTGGTTTGCTTAACTGGCCAGAGCGAATATATATCCTTGGAAGTCCTTAGGAATAAATAATGTAAGGAACTTCGAAATTGTTTTCGCGTCCAGGGAACAGTTTGGGTTAAGGATCAGGGTGGTTTTTGGAATTAACGTCAAATGTAATAGGATGCGTAAGATGTGTTGCTGTTTCTCTAAGAATATGTGTTCCTTGTATTGAATTTGTAATTAAGGTTAGTTGTGTTTTTGATAATAAAAGCAGTAGTGTGTTTGTACATCGGAAATGGAGTATGAAGTGTAGAAAATTCTTTTTGTCTTAGCAATTGACATTTGATGTATTCTAAAATTAATGTGGGTTTAGGTAAATGGTGGTGTTGCGAATGTCTAAAATACTGGGGAACATACTAAACGTTCCTGATGTTTTGTTGCATGTGAATGAACTCATTGCGGAATGTCTGCACAAAGTTTGGGGCCTCATACGAAGACTGTTGAATAGCTGTCTGCGAAGACTGATTAACGGAATTAGCCAGGAAGAATGGCTATGCTGAGAGAGACAATTTGGAGATTAGCAGTACTGATAGACTTGGTAAGGAATAGAAGTCAAATTACAGTGTATGTTCAAGTCATTGATAGAATCAGGTTCTGTCAAAGTTAAAAACTTCATTTGAATAATTTCAATGGCTAGACGTACTTCAAAATTTTATTTCAATTTCGTATATTATCCATTTGCTAACAGGGGTTTGAGGTTTCCTTTTGTGAGAAAATAAACATAATGGTAATGAAACGTACATAGTCCCACACTGTTCTGAAAAGTTTGAATTAAGCATGCTTCACTTTTTGTGTCTTCTGTTCAATCTTGTTCAAAATTTAAGAAAGAGTTGGAAAAGAACCACTTAAAAGTTGGCAAAAGTCAATGCTAGAGTTTTAAGTATTAAAAACATAACATTTTGAACTCTACATCTGAGAATAAATTGCCAAGGACAGTCATGTTTAAGAACCTTATTTCAATCAACCAGAAGAGTGGATACATTTCCAATTGACTGGCTTAAAATTACAAATTGTAATTTCTTAATTGTTCTTTTATATAAAGGAGTGTGTGTTTCTTATGAGAACCCGTATTACTTAGTTTAATGTCATAAAATATAGCGTCTCTTAAGTACATGTTACATACCTACTTGGAGCCCAATTTGCCCCTTCTTTTGCGTTTCAGCAGCATGAGAGGGTTTTGAAAATAAAGCATAACTTTCACCTATGGCTATCCTTAATATTTAAATTGAATTGGGTTGTTATAATATTTATTTCAGATGGGCAGGAAAGCCGTTCCTTTCCTGAGCTATAAATGGACCTTTCAGATGTGCCTGGAGTGTAAATTTACTGTTGGACATTTACAGTGGCTGTAAATCCTTCACTTCTTTAGCAGAACTAGGTGAACATGGTAAGTAATAGAAATCCAAAGTCAGTGTGATTGTTTTGATATCATTGCCACATATACCTGAAATTTGATCAAAGGAAAAGAATTACTTTAAATTATTCAATTGCCTCAAAAGCTTTTGAATATTAACCCTACTGTTTTTCAATGCCGCTTCCTCCCATTGTTGTTTGAGGCTGAATTAGCTGAAAATTAATCGCCCTAATACACAGATGTGTTAGACTGTAGTTAGTTGCCATGGCGTTATTGGAATTTCTTTTATTTACAGTTTGTAAATGCAAATTGGTCTTATTGATGTATTTAATGCTGGATGTATATCATATTTTCAAAAGAATCTAGAAAGAGAAGTTTAGATGTTGCAAATGTTAATGCTACGCTTTAAAAGTACTCGTAATGTCACTAATCGAGTAGAAATTCTTAAGAAACATTGTATTGAAATAAAACCTCTTGAAACAACCAGAACAGTGAATGAAGTTGTAATTCTGTGTTTGAAAAAAGTAAATTAATTATTTGGTATTCCATGTTTTATAAAACTAAAGACATGTGTATTATGTGGAATAGCTAATCATTTACTATTGTATCTGCAAATAACGTTTATATCAAAACTATTACACATATCTACATGAAGCACAAAAGACATCTATAATTCAGTGTAAGCAGTATAAGCTACTTTTAAAAATGTGTAGTATAAGATCATAGGATTTATTAAGTTCCCCTTGATATTGTAAATTGATTTGCATTGTTTTAACGCTTGTTACAGTTGAATCAGCAAACCCGTTGTATTTCTGAGGTACAAATCACCAGTTGGTTGTGCTTGGATTCCGAAGTTTCTTAAGCACATCGGCTATGCTGTAAAACTGTCAGGTGTGTTAGGAAATGGTATCGTTGTGTATGTAATGTAATATGTAATTGGTTATAGTAATTGTTTGTATTGTGAGAGCTACAGCAACAACTTGGATTCCGGAGAAATTATTAAAGGAAAGATTTCGGTTAGGACATTTAAATGCATTGAAGTTTCTGGAATTGTTTGGGTTAAACAAAACGTTTTTGAGATACGTATTACTTATGAGTGAACCGCTTAATGTTCACATTCGAATTTCCTTACAAACTTTTATTCCTGCATACTGGATCCCTAGGAGATATATTGGTTTGCTTAACTGGCCAGAGCGAATATATATCCTTGGAAGTCCTTAGGAATAAATAATGTAAGGAACTTCGAAATTGTTTTCGCGTCCAGGGAACAGTTTGGGTTAAGGATCAGGGTGGTTTTTGGAATTAACGTCAAATGTAATAGGATGCGTAAGATGTGTTGCTGTTTCTCTAAGAATATGTGTTCCTTGTATTGAATTTGTAATTAAGGTTAGTTGTGTTTTTGATAATAAAAGCAGTAGTGTGTTTGTACATCGGAAATGGAGTATGAAGTGTAGAAAATTCTTTTTGTCTTAGCAATTGACATTTGATATATTCTAAAATTAATGTGGGTTTAGGTAAATGGTGGTGTTGCGAATGTCTAAAATACTGGGGAACATACTAAACGTTCCTGATGTTTTGTTGCATGTGAATGAACTCATTGCGGAATGTCTGCACAAAGTTTGGGGCCTCATACGAAGACTGTTGAATAGCTGATTGCGAAGACTGATTAACGGAATTAGCCAGGAAGAATGGCTATGCTGAGAGAGACAATTTGGAGATTAGCAGTACTGATAGACTTGGTAAGGAATAGAAGTCAAATTACAGTGTATGTTCAAGTCATTGATAGAATCAGGTTCTGTCAAAGTTAAAAACTTCATTTGAATAATTTCAATGGCTAGACGTACTTCAAAATTTCATTTCAATTTCGTATATTATCCATTTGCTAACAGGGGTTTGAGGTTTCCTTTTGTGAGAAAATAAACATAATGGTAATGAAACATACATAGTCCCACACTGTTCTGAAAAGTTTGAATTAAGCATGCTTCACTTTTTGTAGCTTCTGTTCAATCTTGTTCAAAATTTAAGAAAGAGTTGGAAAAGAACCACTTAAAAGTTGGCAAAAGTCAATGCTAGAGTTTTAAGTATTAAAAACATAACATTTTGAACTCTACATCTGAGAATAAATTGCCAAGGACAGTCATGTTTAAGAACCTTATTTCAATCAACCAGAAGAGTGGATACATTTCCAATTGACTGGCTTAAAATTACAAATTGTAATTTCTTAATTGTTCTTTTATATAAAGGAGTGTGTGTTTCTTATGAGAACCCGTATTACTTAGTTTAATGTCATAAAATATAACGTCTCTTAAGTACATGTTACATACCTACTTGGAGCCCAATTTGCCCCTTCTTTTGCGTTTCAGCAGCATGAGAGGGTTTTGAAAATAAAGCATAACTTTCACCTATGGCTATCCTTAATATTTAAATTGAATTGGGTTGTTATAATATTTATTTCAGATGGGTAGGAAAGCCATTCCTTTCCTGAGCTATAAATGGACCTTTCAGATGTGCCTGGAGTGTAAATTTACTGTTGGACATTTACAGTGGCTGTAAATCCTTCACTTCTTTAGCAGAACTAGGTGAACATGGTAAGTAATAGAAATCCAAAGTCAGTGTGATTGTTTTGATATCATTGCCACATATACCTGAAATTTGATCAAAGGAAAAGAATTACTTTAAATTATTCAATTGCCTCAAAAGCTTTTGAATATTAACCCTACTGTTTTTCAATGCCGCTTCCTCCCATTGTTGTTTGAGGCTGAATTAGCTGAAAATTAATCGCCCTAATACACAGATGTGTTAGACTGTAGTTAGTTGCCATGGCGTTATTGGAATTTCTTTTATTTACAGTTTGTAAATGCAAATTGGTCTTATTGATGTATATCATATTTTCAAAAGAATCTAGAAAGAGAAGTTTAGATGTTGCAAATGTTAATGCTACGCTTTAAAAGTACTCGTAATGTCACTAATCGAGTAGAAATTCTTCAGAAACATTGTATTGAAATAAAACCTCTTGAAACAACCAGAACAGTGAATGAAGTTGTAATTCTGTGTTTGAAAAAAGTAAATTAATTATTTGGTATTCCATGTTTTATAAAACTAAAGACATGTGTATTATGTGGAATAGCTAATCATTTACTATTGTATCTGCAAATAACGTTTATATCAAAACTATTACACATATCTACATGAAGCACAAAAGACATCTATAATTCAGTGTAAGCAGCATAAGCTACTTTTAAAAATGTGTAGTATAAGATCATAGGATTTATTAAGTTCCCCTTGATATTGTAAATTGATTTGCATTGTTTTAACGCTTGTTACAGTTGAATCAGCAAACCCGTTGTATTTCGGAGGTACAAATCACCAGTTGGTTGTGCTTGGATTCCGAAGTTTCTTAAGCACATCGGCTATGCTGTAAAACTGTCAGGTGTGTTAGGAAATGGTATCGTTGTGTATGTAATGTAATATGTAATTGGTTATAGTAATTGTTTGTATTGTGAGAGCTACAGCAACAACTTGGATTCCGGAGAAATTATTAAAGGAAAGATTTCGGTTAGGACATTTTAATGCATTGAAGTTTCTGGATTTGTTTGGGTTAAACAAAACGTTTTTGAGATACGTATTACTTATGAGTGAACCGCTTAATGTTCACATTCGAATTTCCTTACAAACTTTTATTCCTGCATACTGGATCCCTAGGAGATATATTGGTTTGCTTAACTGGCCAGAGCGAATATATATCCTTGGAAGTCCTTAGGAATAAATAATGTAAGGAACTTCGAAATTGTTTTCGCGTCCAGGGAACAGTTTGGGTTAAGGATCAGGGTGGTTTTTGGAATTAACGTCAAATGTAATAGGATGCGTAAGATGTGTTGCTGTTTCTCTAAGAATATGTGTTCCTTGTATTGAATTTGTAATTAAGGTTAGTTGTGTTTTTGATAATAAAAGCAGTAGTGTGTTTGTACATCGGAAATGGAGTATGAAGTGTAGAAAATTCTTTTTGTCTTAGCAATTGACATTTGATGTATTCTAAAATTAATGTGGGTTTAGGTAAATGGTGGTGTTGCGAATGTCTAAAATACTGGGGAACATACTAAACGTTCCTGATGTTTTGTTGCATGTGAATGAACTCATTGCGGAATGTCTGCACAAAGTTTGGGGCCTCATACGAAGACTGTTGAATAGCTGTCTGCGAAGACTGATTAACGGAATTAGCCAGGAAGAATGGCTATGCTGAGAGAGACAATTTGGAGATTAGCAGTACTGATAGACTTGGTAAGGAATAGAAGTCAAATTACAGTGTATGTTCAAGTCATTGATAGAATCAGGTTCTGTCAAAGTTAAAAACTTCATTTGAATAATTTCAATGGCTAGACGTACTTCAAAATTTTATTTCAATTTCGTATATTATCCATTTGCTAACAGGGGTTTGAGGTTTCCTTTTGTGAGAAAATAAACATAATGGTAATGAAACGTACATAGTCCCACACTGTTCTGAAAAGTTTGAATTAAGCATGCTTCACTTTTTGTGTCTTCTGTTCAATCTTGTTCAAAATTTAAGAAAGAGTTGGAAAAGAACCACTTAAAAGTTGGCAAAAGTCAATGCTAGAGTTTTAAGTATTAAAAACATAACATTTTGAACTCTACATCTGAGAATAAATTGCCAAGGACAGTCATGTTTAAGAACCTTATTTCAATCAACCAGAAGAGTGGATACATTTCCAATTGACTGGCTTAAAATTACAAATTGTAATTTCTTAATTGTTCTTTTATATAAAGGAGTGTGTGTTTCTTATGAGAACCCGTATTACTTAGTTTAATGTCATAAAATATAGCGTCTCTTAAGTACATGTTACATACCTACTTGGAGCCCAATTTGCCCCTTCTTTTGCGTTTCAGCAGCATGAGAGGGTTTTGAAAATAAAGCATAACTTTCACCTATGGCTATCCTTAATATTTAAATTGAATTGGGTTGTTATAATATTTATTTCAGATGGGCAGGAAAGCCGTTCCTTTCCTGAGCTATAAATGGACCTTTCAGATGTGCCTGGAGTGTAAATTTACTGTTGGACATTTACAGTGGCTGTAAATCCTTCACTTCTTTAGCAGAACTAGGTGAACATGGTAAGTAATAGAAATCCAAAGTCAGTGTGATTGTTTTGATATCATTGCCACATATACCTGAAATTTGATCAAAGGAAAAGAATTACTTTAAATTATTCAATTGCCTCAAAAGCTTTTGAATATTAACCCTACTGTTTTTCAATGCCGCTTCCTCCCATTGTTGTTTGAGGCTGAATTAGCTGAAAATTAATCGCCCTAATACACAGATGTGTTAGACTGTAGTTAGTTGCCATGGCGTTATTGGAATTTCTTTTATTTACAGTTTGTAAATGCAAATTGGTCTTATTGATGTATTTAATGCTGGATGTATATCATATTTTCAAAAGAATCTAGAAAGAGAAGTTTAGATGTTGCAAATGTTAATGCTACGCTTTAAAAGTACTCGTAATGTCACTAATCGAGTAGAAATTCTTAAGAAACATTGTATTGAAATAAAACCTCTTGAAACAACCAGAACAGTGAATGAAGTTGTAATTCTGTGTTTGAAAAAAGTAAATTAATTATTTGGTATTCCATGTTTTATAAAACTAAAGACATGTGTATTATGTGGAATAGCTAATCATTTACTATTGTATCTGCAAATAACGTTTATATCAAAACTATTACACATATCTACATGAAGCACAAAAGACATCTATAATTCAGTGTAAGCAGTATAAGCTACTTTTAAAAATGTGTAGTATAAGATCATAGGATTTATTAAGTTCCCCTTGATATTGTAAATTGATTTGCATTGTTTTAACGCTTGTTACAGTTGAATCAGCAAACCCGTTGTATTTCTGAGGTACAAATCACCAGTTGGTTGTGCTTGGATTCCGAAGTTTCTTAAGCACATCAGCTATGCTGTAAAACTGTCAGGTGTGTTAGGAAATGGTATCGTTGTGTATGTAATGTAATATGTAATTGGTTATAGTAATTGTTTGTATTGTGAGAGCTACAGCAACAACTTGGATTCCGGAGAAATTATTAAAGGAAAGATTTCGGTTAGGACATTTAAATGCATTGAAGTTTCTGGAATTGTTTGGGTTAAACAAAACGTTTTTGAGATACGTATTACTTATGAGTGAACCGCTTAATGTTCACATTCGAATTTCCTTACAAACTTTTATTCCTGCATACTGGATCCCTAGGAGATATATTGGTTTGCTTAACTGGCCAGAGCGAATATATATCCTTGGAAGTCCTTAGGAATAAATAATGTAAGGAACTTCGAAATTGTTTTCGCGTCCAGGGAACAGTTTGGGTTAAGGATCAGGGTGGTTTTTGGAATTAACGTCAAATGTAATAGGATGCGTAAGATGTGTTGCTGTTTCTCTAAGAATATGTGTTCCTTGTATTGAATTTGTAATTAAGGTTAGTTGTGTTTTTGATAATAAAAGCAGTAGTGTGTTTGTACATCGGAAATGGAGTATGAAGTGTAGAAAATTCTTTTTGTCTTAGCAATTGACATATTCTAAAATTAATGTGGGTTTAGGTAAATGGTGGTGTTGCGAATGTCTAAAATACTGGGGAACATACTAAACGTTCCTGATGTTTTGTTGCATGTGAATGAACTCATTGCGGAATGTCTGCACAAAGTTTGGGGCCTCATACGAAGACTGTTGAATAGCTGATTGCGAAGACTGATTAACGGAATTAGCCAGGAAGAATGGCTATGCTGAGAGAGACAATTTGGAGATTAGCAGTACTGATAGACTTGGTAAGGAATAGAAGTCAAATTACAGTGTATGTTCAAGTCATTGATAGAATCAGGTTCTGTCAAAGTTAAAAACTTCATTTGAATAATTAAATGGCTAGACGTACTTCAAAATTTCATTTCAATTTCGTATATTATCCATTTGCTAACAGGGGTTTGAGGTTTCCTTTTGTGAGAAAATAAACATAATGGTAATGAAACATACATAGTCCCACACTGTTCTGAAAAGTTTGAATTAAGCATGCTTCACTTTTTGTAGCTTCTGTTCAATCTTGTTCAAAATTTAAGAAAGAGTTGGAAAAGAACCACTTAAAAGTTGGCAAAAGTCAATGCTAGAGTTTTAAGTATTAAAAACATAACATTTTGAACTCTACATCTGAGAATAAATTGCCAAGGACAGTCATGTTTAAGAACCTTATTTCAATCAACCAGAAGAGTGGATACATTTCCAATTGACTGGCTTAAAATTACAAATTGTAGTTTCTTAATTGTTCTTTTATATAAAGGAGTGTGTGTTTCTTATGAGAACCCGTATTACTTAGTTTAATGTCATAAAATATAGCGTCTCTTAAGTACATGTTACATACCTACTTGGAGCCCAATTTGCCCCTTCTTTTGCGTTTCAGCAGCATGAGAGGGTTTTGAAAATAAAGCATAACTTTCACCTATGGCTATCCTTAATATTTAAATTGAATTGGGTTGTTATAATATTTATTTCAGATGGGCAGGAAAGCCGTTCCTTTCCTGAGCTATAAATGGACCTTTCAGATGTGCCTGGAGTGTAAATTTACTGTTGGACATTTACAGTGGCTGTAAATCCTTCACTTCTTTAGCAGAACTAGGTGAACATGGTAAGTAATAGAAATCCAAAGTCAGTGTGATTGTTTTGATATCATTGCCACATATACCTGAAATTTGATCAAAGGAAAAGAATTACTTTAAATTATTCAATTGCCTCAAAAGCTTTTGAATATTAACCCTACTGTTTTTCAATGCCGCTTCCTCCCATTGTTGTTTGAGGCTGAATTAGCTGAAAATTAATCGCCCTAATACACAGATGTGTTAGACTGTAGTTAGTTGCCATGGCGTTATTGGAATTTCTTTTATTTACAGTTTGTAAATGCAAATTGGTCTTATTGATGTATTTAATGCTGGATGTATATCATATTTTCAAAAGAATCTAGAAAGAGAAGTTTAGATGTTGCAAATGTTAATGCTACGCTTTAAAAGTACTCGTAATGTCACTAATCGAGTAGAAATTCTTAAGAAACATTGTATTGAAATAAAACCTCTTGAAACAACCAGAACAGTGAATGAAGTTGTAATTCTGTGTTTGAAAAAAGTAAATTAATTATTTGGTATTCCATGTTTTATAAAACTAAAGACATGTGTATTATGTGGAATAGCTAATCATTTACTATTGTATCTGCAAATAACGTTTATATCAAAACTATTACACATATCTACATGAAGCACAAAAGACATCTATAATTCAGTGTAAGCAGTATAAGCTACTTTTAAAAATGTGTAGTATAAGATCATAGGATTTATTAAGTTCCCCTTGATATTGTAAATTGATTTGCATTGTTTTAACGCTTGTTACAGTTGAATCAGCAAACCCGTTGTATTTCTGAGGTACAAATCACCAGTTGGTTGTGCTTGGATTCCGAAGTTTCTTAAGCACATCAGCTATGCTGTAAAACTGTCAGGTGTGTTAGGAAATGGTATCGTTGTGTATGTAATGTAATATGTAATTGGTTATAGTAATTGTTTGTATTGTGAGAGCTACAGCAACAACTTGGATTCCGGAGAAATTATTAAAGGAAAGATTTCGGTTAGGACATTTAAATGCATTGAAGTTTCTGGAATTGTTTGGGTTAAACAAAACGTTTTTGAGATACGTATTACTTATGAGTGAACCGCTTAATGTTCACATTCGAATTTCCTTACAAACTTTTATTCCTGCATACTGGATCCCTAGGAGATATATTGGTTTGCTTAACTGGCCAGAGCGAATATATATCCTTGGAAGTCCTTAGGAATAAATAATGTAAGGAACTTCGAAATTGTTTTCGCGTCCAGGGAACAGTTTGGGTTAAGGATCAGGGTGGTTTTTGGAATTAACGTCAAATGTAATAGGATGCGTAAGATGTGTTGCTGTTTCTCTAAGAATATGTGTTCCTTGTATTGAATTTGTAATTAAGGTTAGTTGTGTTTTTGATAATAAAAGCAGTAGTGTGTTTGTACATCGGAAATGGAGTATGAAGTGTAGAAAATTCTTTTTGGCTTAGCAATTGACATATTCTAAAATTAATGTGGGTTTAGGTAAATGGTGGTGTTGCGAATGTCTAAAATACTGGGGAACATACTAAACGTTCCTGATGTTTTGTTGCATGTGAATGAACTCATTGCGGAATGTCTGCACAAAGTTTGGGGCCTCATACGAAGACTGTTGAATAGCTGATTGCGAAGACTGATTAACGGAATTAGCCAGGAAGAATGGCTATGCTGAGAGAGACAATTTGGAGATTAGCAGTACTGATAGACTTGGTAAGGAATAGAAGTCAAATTACAGTGTATGTTCAAGTCATTGATAGAATCAGGTTCTGTCAAAGTTAAAAACTTCATTTGAATAATTAAATGGCTAGACGTACTTCAAAATTTCATTTCAATTTCGTATATTATCCATTTGCTAACAGGGGTTTGAGGTTTCCTTTTGTGAGAAAATAAACATAATGGTAATGAAACATACATAGTCCCACACTGTTCTGAAAAGTTTGAATTAAGCATGCTTCACTTTTTGTAGCTTCTGTTCAATCTTGTTCAAAATTTAAGAAAGAGTTGGAAAAGAACCACTTAAAAGTTGGCAAAAGTCAATGCTAGAGTTTTAAGTATTAAAAACATAACATTTTGAACTCTACATCTGAGAATAAATTGCCAAGGACAGTCATGTTTAAGAACCTTATTTCAATCAACCAGAAGAGTGGATACATTTCCAATTGACTGGCTTAAAATTACAAATTGTAATTTCTTAATTGTTCTTTTATATAAAGGAGTGTGTGTTTCTTATGAGAACCCGTATTACTTAGTTTAATGTCATAAAATATAACGTCTCTTAAGTACATGTTACATACCTACTTGGAGCCCAATTTGCCCCTTCTTTTGCGTTTCAGCAGCATGAGAGGGTTTTGAAAATAAAGCATAACTTTCACCTATGGCTATCCTTAATATTTAAATTGAATTGGGTTGTTATAATATTTATTTCAGATGGGTAGGAAAGCCATTCCTTTCCTGAGCTATAAATGGACCTTTCAGATGTGCCTGGAGTGTAAATTTACTGTTGGACATTTACAGTGGCTGTAAATCCTTCACTTCTTTAGCAGAACTAGGTGAACATGGTAAGTAATAGAAATCCAAAGTCAGTGTGATTGTTTTGATATCATTGCCACATATACCTGAAATTTGATCAAAGGAAAAGAATTACTTTAAATTATTCAATTGCCTCAAAAGCTTTTGAATATTAACCCTACTGTTTTTCAATGCCGCTTCCTCCCATTGTTGTTTGAGGCTGAATTAGCTGAAAATTAATCGCCCTAATACACAGATGTGTTAGACTGTAGTTAGTTGCCATGGCGTTATTGGAATTTCTTTTATTTACAGTTTGTAAATGCAAATTGGTCTTATTGATGTATATCATATTTTCAAAAGAATCTAGAAAGAGAAGTTTAGATGTTGCAAATGTTAATGCTACGCTTTAAAAGTACTCGTAATGTCACTAATCGAGTAGAAATTCTTAAGAAACATTGTATTGAAATAAAACCTCTTGAAACAACCAGAACAGTGAATGAAGTTGTAATTCTGTGTTTGAAAAAAGTACATTAATTATTTGGTATTCCATGTTTTATAAAACTAAAGACATGTGTATTATGTGGAATAGCTAATCATTTACTATTGTATCTGCAAATAACGTTTATATCAAAACTATTACACATATCTACATGAAGCACAAAAGACATCTATAATTCAGTGTAAGCAGCATAAGCTACTTTTAAAAATGTGTAGTATAAGATCATAGGATTTATTAAGTTCCCATTGATATTGTAAATTGATTTGCATTGTTTTAACGCTTGTTACAGTTGAATCAGCAAACCCGTTGTATTTCTGAGGTACAAATCACCAGTTGGTTGTGCTTGGATTCCGAAGTTTCTTAAGCACATCGGCTATGCTGTAAAACTGTCAGGTGTGTTAGGAAATGGTATCGTTGTGCATGTAATGTAATATGTAATTGGTTATAGTAATTGTTTGTATTGTGAGAGCTACAGCAACAACTTGGATTCCGGAGAAATTATTAAAGGAAAGATTTCGGTTGGACATTTAAATGCATTGAAGTTTCTGGATTTGTTTGGGTTAAACAAAACGTTTTTGAGATACGTATTACTTATGAGTGAACCGCTTAATGTTCACATTCGAATTTCCTTACAAACTTTTATTCCTGCATACTGGATCCCTAGGAGATATATTGGTTTGCTTAACTGGCCAGAGCGAATATATATCCTTGGAAGTCCTTAGGAATAAATAATGTAAGGAACTTCGAAATTGTTTTCGCGTCCAGGGAACAGTTTGGGTTAAGGATCAGGGTGGTTTTTGGAATTAACGTCAAATGTAATAGGATGCGTAAGATGTGTTGCTGTTTCTCTAAGAATATGTGTTGCTTGTATTGAATTTGTAATTAAGGTTAGTTGTGTTTTTGATAATAAAAGCAGTAGTGTGTTTGTACATCGGAAATGGAGTATGAAGTGTAGAAAATTCTTTTTATCTTAGCAATTGACATTTGATGTATTCTAAAATTAATGTGGGTTTAGGTAAATGGTGGTGTTGCGAATGTCTAAAATACTGGGGAACATACTAAACGTTCCTGATGTTTTGTTGCATGTGAATGAACTCATTGCGGAATGTCTGCACAAAGTTTGGGGCCTCATACGAAGACTGTTGAATAGCTGTCTGCGAAGACTGATTAACAGAATTAGCCAGGAAGAATGGCTATGCTGAGAGAGACAATTTGGAGATTAGCAGTACTGATAGACTTGGTAAGGGATAGAAGTCAAATTACAGTGTATGTTCATGTCATTGATAGAATCAGGTTCTGTCAAAGTTAAAAACTTCATTTGAATAATTTCAATGGCTAGACGTACTTCAAAATTTCATTTCAATTTCGTATATTATCCATTTGCTAACAGGGGTTTGAGGTTTCCTTTTGTGAGAAAATAAACATAATGGTAATGAAACGTACATAGTCCCACACTGTTCTGAGAAGTTTGAATTAAGCATGCTTCACTTTTTGTAGCTTCTGTTCAATCTTGTTCAAAATTTAAGAAAGAGTTGGAAAAGAACCACTTAAAAATTGGCAAGAGTCAATGCTAGAGTTTTAAGTATTAAAAACATAACATTTTGAACTCTACATCTGAGAATAAATTGCCAAGGACAGTCATGTTTAAGAACCTTATTTCAATCAACCAGAAGAGTGGATACATTTCCAATTGACTGGCTTAAAATTACAAATTGTAATTTCTTAATTGTTCTTTTATATAAAGGAGTGTGTGTTTCTTATGAGAACCCGTATTACTTAGTTTAATGTCATAAAATATAACGTCTCTTAAGTACATTTTACATACCTACTTGGAGCCCAATTTGCCCCTTCTTTTGCGTTTCAGCAGCATGAGAGGGTTTTGAAAATAAAGCATAACTTTCACCTATGGCTATCCTTAATATTTAAATTGAATTGGGTTGTTATAATATTTATTTCAGATGGGCAGGAAAGCCATTCCTTTCCTGAGCTATAAATGGACCTTTCAGATGTGCCTGGAGTGTAAATTTACTGTTGGACATTTACAGTGGCTGTAAATCCTTCACGTCTTTAGCAGAACTAGGTGAACATGGTAAGTAATAGAAATCCAAAGTCAGTGTGATTGTTTTGATATCATTGCCACATATACCTGAAATTTGATCAAAGGAAAAGAATTACTTTAAATTATTCAATTGCCTCAAAAGCTTTTGAATATTAACCCTACTGTTTTTCAATGCCGCTTCCTCCCATTGTTGTTTGAGGCAGAATTAGCTGAAAATTAATCGCCCTAATACACAGATGTGTTAGACTGTAGTTAGTTGCCATGGCGTTATTGGAATTTCTTTTATTTACAGTTTGTAAATGCAAATTGGTCTTATTGATGTATTTAATGCTGGATGTATATCATATTTTCAAAAGAATCTAGATAGAGAAGTTTAGATGTTGCAAATGTTAATGCTACGCTTTAAAAGTACTCGTAATGTCACTAATCGAGTAGAAATTCTTAAGAAACATTGTATTGAAATAAAACCTCTTGAAACAACCAGAACAGTGAATGAAGTTGTAATTCTGTGTTTGAAAAAAGTAAATTAATTATTTGGTATTCCATGTTTTATAAAACTAAAGACATGTGTATTATGTGGAATAGCTAATCATTTACTATTGTATCTGCAAATAACGTTTATATCAAAACTATTACACATATCTACATGAAGCACAAAAGACATCTATAATTCAGTGTAAGCAGCATAAGCTACTTTTAAAAATGTGTAGTATAAGATCATAGGATTTATTAAGTTCCCCTTGATATTGTAAATTGATTTGCATTGTTTTAACGCTTGTTACAGTTGAATCAGCAAACCCGTTGTATTTCTGAGGTACAAATCACCAGTTGGTTGTGCTTGGATTCCGAAGTTTCTTAAGCACATCGGCTATGCTGTAACACTGTCAGGTGTGTTAGGAAATGGTATCGTTGTGCATGTAATGTAATATGTAATTGGTTATAGTAATTGTTTGTATTGTGAGAGCTACAGCAACAGCTTGGATTCCGGAGAAATTATTAAAGGAAAGATTTCGGTTAGGACATTTAAATGCATTGAAGATTCTGGATTTGTTTGGGTTAAACAAAACGTTTTTGAGATACGTATTACTTATGAGTGAACCGCTTAATGTTCACATTCGAATTTCCTTACAAACTTTTATTCCTGCATACTGGATCCCTAGGAGATATATTGGTTTGCTTAACTGGCCAGAGCGAATATATATCCTTGGAAGTCCTTAGGAATAAATAATGTAAGGAACTTCGAAATTGTTTTCGCGTCCAGGGAACAGTTTGGGTTAAGGATCAGGGTGGTTTTTGGAATTAACGTCAAATGTAATAGGATGCGTAAGATGTGTTGCTGTTTCTCTAAGAATATGTGTTGCTTGTATTGAATTTGTAATTAAGGTTAGTTGTGTTTTTGATAATAAAAGCAGTAGTGTGTTTGTACATCGGAAATGGAGTATGAAGTGTAGAAAATTCTTTTTGTCTTAGCAATTGACATTTGATGTATTCTAAAATTAATGTGGGTTTAGGTAAATGGTGGTGTTGCGAATGTCTAAAATACTAGGGAACATACTAAACGTTCCTGATGTTTTGTTGCATGTGAATGAACTCATTGCGGAATGTCTGCACAAAGTTTGGGGCCTCATACGAAGACTGTTGAATAGCTGTCTGCGAAGACTGATTAACAGAATTAGCCAGGAAGAATGGCTATGCTGATAGAGACAATTTGGAGATTAGCAGTACTGATAGACTTGGTAAGGAATAGAAGTCAAATTACAGTGTATGTTCATGTCATTGATAGAATCAGGTTCTGTCAAACTTAAAAACTTCATTTGAATAATTTCAATGGCTAGGCGTACTTCAAAATTTCATTTCAATTTCGTATATTATCCATTTGCTAATAGGGGTTTGAGGTTTCCTTTTGTGAGAAAATAAACATAATGGTAATGAAACGTACATAGTCCCACACTGTTCTGAAAAGTTTGAATTAAGCATGCTTCACTTTTTGTAGCTTCTGTTCAATCTTGTTCAAAATTTAAGAAAGAGTTGGAAAAGAACCACTTAAAAGTTGGCAAAAGTCAATGCTAGAGTTTTAAGTATTAAAAACATAACATTTTGAACTCTACATCTGAGAATAAATTGCCAAGGACAGTCATGTTTAAGAACCTTATTTCAATCAACCAGAAGAGTGGATACATTTCCAATTGACTGGCTTAAAATTACAAATTGTAATTTCTTATGTGTTCTTTTATATAAAGGAGTGTGTGTTTCTTATGAGAACCCGTATTACTTAGTTTAATGTCATAAAATATAACGTCTCTTAAGTACATGTTACATACCTACTTGGAGCTTAATTTGCCCCTTCTTTTGCGTTTCAGTAGCATGAGAGGGTTTTGAAAATAAAGCATAACTTTCACCTATGGCTATCCTTAATATTTAAATTGAATTGGGTTGTTATAATATTTGTTTCAGATGGGCAGGAAACCCATTCCGTTCCTGAGCAATAAATGGACCTTTTAGATGTGCATGGAGTGTAAATTTACTGTTGGACATTTACAGTGGCTGTAAATCCTTCACTTCTTTAGCAGAACTAGGTGAACATGGTAAGTAATAGAAATCCAAAGTCAGTGTGATTGTTTTGATATCATTGCCACATATACCTGAAATTTGATCAAAGGAAAAGAATTACTTTAAATTATTCAATTGCCTCAAAAGCTTTTGAATATTAACCCTACCGTTTTTCAATGCCGCTTCCTCCCATTGTTGTTTGAGGCTGAATTAGCTGAAAATTATTCGCCCTAATACACAGATGTGTTAGACTGTAGTTAGTTGCCATGGCGTTATTGGAATTTCTTTTATTTACAGTATGTAAATGCAAATTGGTCTTATTGATGTATTTAATGCTGGATGTATATCATATTTTCAAAAGAATCTAGAAAGAGAAGTTTAGATGTTGCAAATGTTAATGCTACGCTTTAAAAGTACTCGTAATGTCACTAATCGAGTAGAAATTCTTCAGAAACATTGTATTGAAATAAAACCTCTGGAAACAACCAGAACAGTGAATGAAGTTGTAATTCTGTGTTTGAAAAAAGTAAATTAATTATTTGGTATTCCTTGTTTTATAAAACTAAAGACATGTGTATTATGTGGAATAGCTAATCATTTAGTATTGTATCTGCAAATAACGTTTATATTAAAACTATTACACATATCTACATGAAGCACAAAAGACATCTATAATTCAGTGTAAGCAGCATAAGCTACTTTTAAAAATGTGTAGTATAACATCATAGGATTTATTAAGTTCCCCTTGATATTGTAAATTGATTTGCATTGTTTTAACGCTTGTTACAGTTGAATCAGCAAACCCGTTGTATTTCTGAGGTACAAATCGCCAGTTGGCTGCGCTTGGATTCCGAAGTTTCTTAAGCACATCGGCTATGCTGTAAAACTGTCAGGTGTGTTAGGAAATGGTATCGTTGTGCATGTAATTGGTTATAGTAATTGTTTGTATTGTGAGAGCTACAGCAACAGCTTGGATTCCGGAGAAATTATTAAAGGAAAGATTTCGGTTAGGACATTTAAATGCATTGAAGATTCTGGATTTGTTTGGGTTAAACAAAACGTTTTTGAGATACGTATTACTTATGAGTGAACCGCTTAATGTTCACATTCGAATTTCCTTACAAACTTTTATTCCTGCATACTGGATCCCTAGGAGATATATTGGTTTGCTTAACTGGCCAGAGCGAATATATATCCTTGGAAGTCCTTAGGAATAAATAATGTAAGGAACTTCGAAATTGTTTTCGCGTCCAGGGAACAGTTTGGGTTAAGGATCAGGGTGTTTTTTGGAATTAACGTCAAATGTAATAGGATGCGTAAGATGTGTTGCTGTTTCTCTAAGAATATGTGTTGCTTGTATTGAATTTGTAATTAAGGTTAGTTGTGTTTTTGATAATAAAAGCAGTAGTGTGTTTGTACATCGGAAATGGAGTATGAAGTGTAGAAAATTCTTTTTGTCTTAGCAATTGACATTTGATGTATTCTAAAATTAATGTGGGTTTAGGTAAATGGTGGTGTTGCGAATGTCTAAAATACTGGGGAACATACTAAACGTTCCTGATGTTTTGTTGCATGTGAATGAACTCATTGCGAAATGTGTGCACAAAGTTTGGGGCCTCATACGAAGACTGTTGAATAGCTGTCTGCGAAGACTGATTAACGGAATTAGCCAGGAAGAATGGCTATGCTGAGAGAGACAATTTGGAGATTAGCAGTACTGATAGACTTGGTAAGGAATAGAAGTCAAATTACAGTGTATGTTCATGTCATTGATAGAATCAGGTTCTGTCAAAGTTAAAAACTTCATTTGAATAATTTCAATGGCTAGACGTACTTCAAAATTTCATTTCAATTTCGTATATTATCCATTTGCTAACAGGGGTTTGAGGTTTCCTTTTGTGAGAAAATAAACATAATGGTAATGAAACGTACATAGTCCCACACTGTTCTGAAAAGTTTGAATTAAGCATGCTTCACTTTTTGTAGCTTCTGTTCAATCTTGTTCAAAATTTAAGAAAGAGTTGGAAAAGAACCACTTAAAAGTTGGCAAAAGTCAATGCTAGAGTTTTAAGTATTAAAAACATAACATTTTGAACTCTACATCTGAGAATAAATTGCCAAGGACAGTCATGTTTAAGAACCTTATTTCAATCAACCAGAAGAGTGGATACATTTCCAATTGACTGGCTTAAAATTACAAATTGTAATTTCTAAATTGTTCTTTTATATAAAGGAGTGTGTGTTTCTTATGAGAACCCGTATTACTTAGTTTAATGTCATAAAATATAACATCTCTTAAGTACATGTTACATACCTACTTGGAGCCCAATTTGCCCCTTCTTTTGCGTTTCAGCAGCATGAGAGGGTTTTGAAAATAAAGCATAACTTTCACCTATGGCTATCCTTAATATTTAAATTGAATTGGGTTGTTATAATATTTATTTCAGATGGGCAGGAAAGCCATTCCGTTCCTGAGCTATAAATGGACCTTTCAGATGTGCCTGGAGTGTAAATTTACTGTTGGACATTTACAGTGGCTGTAAATCCTTCACTTCTTTAGCAGAACTAGGTGAACATGGTAAGTAATAGAAATCCAAAGTCAGTGTGATTGTTTTGATATCATTGCCACATATACCTGAAATTTGATCAAAGGAAAAGAATTACTTTAAATTATTCAATTGCCTCAAAAGCTTTTGAATATTAACCCTACTGTTTTTCAATGCCGCTTCCTCCCATTGTTGTTTGAGGCTGAATTAGCTGAAAATTAATCGCCCTAATACACAGATGTGTTAGACTGTAGTTAGTTGCCATGGCGTTATTGGAATTTCTTTTATTTACAGTTTGTAAATGCAAATTGGTCTTATTGATGTATTTAATGCTGGATGTATATCATATTTTCAAAAGAATCTAGAAAGAGAAGTTTAGATGTTGCAAATGTTAATGCTACGCTTTAAAAGTACTCGTAATGTCACTAATCGAGTAGAAATTCTTAAGAAACATTGTATTGAAATAAAACCTCTTGAAACAACCAGAACAGTGAATGAAGTTGTAATTCTGTGTTTGAAAAAAGTAAATTAATTATTTGGTATTCCATGTTTTATAAAACTAAAGACATGTGTATTATGTGGAATAGCTAATCATTTACTATTGTATCTGCAAATAACGTTTATATCAAAACTATTACACATATCTACATGAAGCACAAAAGACATCTATAATTCAGTGTAAGCAGCATAAGCTACTTTTAAAAATGTGTAGTATAAGATCATAGGATTTATTAAGTTCCCCTTGATATTGTAAATTGATTTGCATTGTTTTAACGCTTGTTACAGTTGAATCAGCAAACCCGTTGTATTTCTGAGGTACAAATCACCAGTTGGTTGTGCTTGGATTCCGAAGTTTCTTAAGCACATCGGCTATGCTGTAAAACTGTCAGGTGTTTTACGAAATGGTATCGTTGTGCATGTAATGTAATATGTAATTGGTTATAGTAATTGTTTGTATTGTGAGAGCTACAGCAACAACTTGGATTCTGGAGAAATTATTAAAGGAAAGATTTCGGTTAGGACATTTAAATGCATTGAAGTTTCTGGATTTGTTTGGGTTAAACAAAACGTTTTTGAGATACGTATTACTTATGAGTGAACCGCTTAATGTTCACATTCGAATTTCCTTACAAACTTTTATTCCTGCATACTGGATCCCTAGGAGATATATTGGTTTGCTTAACTGGCCAGAGCGAATATATATCCTTGGAAGTCCTTAGGAATAAATAATGTAAGGAACTTCGAAATTGTTTTCGCGTCCAGGGAACAGTTTGGGTTAAGGATCAGGGTGGTTTTTGGAATTAACGTCAAATGTAATAGGATGCGTAAGATGTGTTGCTGTTTCTCTAAGAATATGTGTTCCTTGTATTGAATTTGTAATTAAGGTTAGTTGTGTTTTTGATAATAAAAGCAGTAGTGTGTTTGTACATCGGAAATGGAGTATGAAGTGTAGAAAATTCTTTTTGTCTTAGCAATTGACATTTGATGTATTCTAAAATTAATGTGGGTTTAGGTAAATGGTGGTGTTGCGAATGTCTAAAATACTGGGGAACATACTAAACGTTCCTGATGTTTTGTTGCATGTGAATGAACTCATTGCGGAATGTCTGCACAAAGTTTGGGGCCTCATACGAAGACTGTTGAATAGCTGTCTGCGAAGACTGATTAACGGAATTAGCCAGGAAGAATGGCTATGCTGAGAGAGATAATTTGGAGATTAGCAGTACTGATAGACTTGGTAAGGAATAGAAGTCAAATTACAGTGTATGTTCATGTCATTGATAGAATCAGGTTCTGTCAAACTTAAAAACTTCATTTGAATAATTTCAATGGCTAGACATACTTCAAAATTTCATTTCAATTTCGTATATTATCCATTTGCTAATAGGGGTTTGAGGTTTCCTTTTGTGAGAAAATAAACATAATGGTAATGAAACGTACATAGTCCCACACTGTTCTGAAAAGTTTGAATTAAGCATGCTTCACTTTTTGTAGCTTCTGTTCAATCTTGTTCAAAATTTAAGAAAGAGTTGGAAAAGAACCACTTAAAAGTTGGCAAAAGTCAATGCTAGAGTTTTAAGTATTAAAAACATAACATTTTGAACTCTACATCTGAGAATAAATTGCCAAGGACAGTCATGTTTAAGAACCTTATTTCAATCAACCAGAAGAGTGGATACATTTCCAATTGACTGGCTTAAAATTACAAATTGTAATTTCTTATGTGTTCTTTTATATAAAGGAGTGTGTGTTTCTTATGAGAACCCGTATTACTTAGTTTAATGTCATAAAATATAACGTCTCTTAAGTACATGTTACATACCTACTTGGAGCACAATTTGCCCCTTCTTTTGCGTTTCAGTAGCATGAGGGGGTTTTGAAAATAAAGCATAACTTTCACCTATGGCTATCCTTAATATTTAAATTGAATTGGGTTGTTATAATATTTGTTTCAGATGGGCAGGAAACCCATTCCGTTCCTGAGCAATAAATGGACCTTTTAGATGTGCCTGGAGTGTAAATTTACTGTTGGACATTTACAGTGGCTGTAAATCCTTCACTTCTTTAGCAGAACTAGGTGAACATGGTAAGTAATAGAAATCCAAAGTCAGTGTGATTGTTTTGATATCATTGCCACATATACCTGAAATTTGATCAAAGGAAAAGAATTACTTTAAATTATTCAATTGCCTCAAAAGCTTTTGAATATTAACCCTACCGTTTTTCAATGCCGCTTCCTCCCATTGTTGTTTGAGGCTGAATTAGCTGAAAATTATTCGCCCTAATACACAGATGTGTTAGACTGTAGTTAGTTGCCATGGCGTTATTGGAATTTCTTTTATTTACAGTATGTAAATGCAAATTGGTCTTATTGATGTATTTAATGCTGGATGTATATCATATTTTCAAAAGAATCTAGAAAGAGAAGTTTAGATGTTGCAAATGTTAATGCTATGCTTTAAAAGTACTCGTAATGTCACTAATCGAGTAGAAATTCTTCAGAAACATTGTATTGAAATAAAACCTCTGGAAACAACCAGAACAGTGAATGAAGTTGTAATTCTGTGTTTGAAAAAAGTAAATTAATTATTTGGTATTCCTTGTTTTATAAAACTAAAGACATGTGTATTATGTGGAATAGCTAATCATTTAGTATTGTATCTGCAAATAACGTTTATATTAAAACTATTACACATATCTACATGAAGCACAAAAGACATCTATAATTCAGTGTAAGCAGCATAAGCTACTTTTAAAAATGTGTAGTATAACATCATAGGATTTATTAAGTTCCCCTTGATATTGTAAATTGATTTGCATTGTTTTAACGCTTGTTACAGTTGAATCAGCAAACCCGTTGTATTTCTGAGGTACAAATCACCAGTTGGCTGCGCTTGGATTCCGAAGTTTCTTAAGCACATCGGCTATGCTGTAAAACTGTCAGGTGTGTTAGGAAATGGTATCGTTGTGCATGTAATTGGTTATAGTAATTGTTTGTATTGTGAGAGCTACAGCAACAGCTTGGATTCCGGAGAAATTATTAAAGGAAAGATTTCGGTTAGGACATTTAAATGCATTGAAGATTCTGGATTTGTTTGGGTTAAACAAAACGTTTTTGAGATACGTATTACTTATGAGTGAACCGCTTAATGTTCACATTCGAATTTCCTTACAAACTTTTATTCCTGCATACTGGATCCCTAGGAGATATATTGGTTTGCTTAACTGGCCAGAGCGAATATATATCCTTGGAAGTCCTTAGGAATAAATAATGTAAGGAACTTCGAAATTGTTTTCGCGTCCAGGGAACAGTTTGGGTTAAGGATCAGGGTGGTTTTTGGAATTAACGTCAAATGTAATAGGATGCGTAAGATGTGTTGCTGTTTCTCTAAGAATATGTGTTGCTTGTATTGAATTTGTAATTAAGGTTAGTTGTGTTTTTGATTATAAAAGCAGTAGTGTGTTTGTACATCGGAAATGGAGTATGAAGTGTAGAAAATTCTTTTTGTCTTAGCAATTGACATTTGATGTATTCTAAAATTAATGTGGGTTTAGGTAAATGGTGGTGTTGCGAATGTCTAAAATACTGGGGAACATACTAAACGTTCCTGATGTTTTGTTGCATGTGAATGAACTCATTGCGAAATGTGTGCACAAAGTTTGGGGCCTCATACGAAGACTGTTGAATAGCTGTCTGCGAAGACTGATTAACGGAATTAGCCAGGAAGAATGGCTATGCTGAGAGAGACAATTTGGAGATTAGCAGTACTGATAGACTTGGTAAGGAATAGAAGTCAAATTACAGTGTATGTTCATGTCATTGATAGAATCAGGTTCTGTCAAAGTTAAAAACTTCATTTGAATAATTTCAATGGCTAGACGTACTTCAAAATTTCATTTCAATTTCGTATATTATCCATTTGCTAACAGGGGTTTGAGGTTTCCTTTTGTGAGAAAATAAACATAATGGTAATGAAACGTACATAGTCCCACACTGTTCTGAAAAGTTTGAATTAAGCATGCTTCACTTTTTGTAGCTTCTGTTCAATCTTGTTCAAAATTTAAGAAAGAGTTGGAAAAGAACCACTTAAAAGTTGGCAAAAGTCAATGCTAGAGTTTTAAGTATTAAAAACATAACATTTTGAACTCTACATCTGAGAATAAATTGCCAAGGACAGTCATGTTTAAGAACCTTATTTCAATCAACCAGAAGAGTGGATACATTTCCAATTGACTGGCTTAAAATTACAAATTGTAATTTCTAAATTGTTCTTTTATATAAAGGAGTGTGTGTTTCTTATGAGAACCCGTATTACTTAGTTTAATGTCATAAAATATAACATCTCTTAAGTACATGTTACATACCTACTTGGAGCCCAATTTGCCCCTTCTTTTGCGTTTCAGCAGCATGAGAGGGTTTTGAAAATAAAGCATAACTTTCACCTATGGCTATCCTTAATATTTAAATTGAATTGGGTTGTTATAATATTTATTTCAGATGGGCAGGAAAGCCATTCCTTTCCTGAGCTATAAATGGACCTTTCAGATGTGCCTGGAGTGTAAATTTACTGTTGGACATTTACAGTGGCTGTAAATCCTTCACTTCTTTAGCAGAACTAGGTGAACATGGTAAGTAATAGAAATCCAAAGTCAGTGTGATTGTTTTGATATCATTGCCACATATACCTGAAATTTGATCAAAGGAAAAGAATTACTTTAAATTATTCAATTGCCTCAAAAGCTTTTGAATATTAACCCTACTGTTTTTCAATGCCGCTTCCTCCCATTGTTGTTTGAGGCTGAATTAGCTGAAAATTAATCGCCCTAATACACAGATGTGTTAGACTGTAGTTAGTTGCCATGGCGTTATTGGAATTTCTTTTATTTACAGTTTGTAAATGCAAATTGGTCTTATTGATGTATTTAATGCTGGATGTATATCATATTTTCAAAAGAATCTAGAAAGAGAAGTTTAGATGTTGCAAATGTTAATGCTACGCTTTAAAAGTACTCGTAATGTCACTAATCGAGTAGAAATTCTTAAGAAACATTGTATTGAAATAAAACCTCTTGAAACAACCAGAACAGTGAATGAAGTTGTAATTCTGTGTTTGAAAAAAGTAACGTAATTATTTGGTATTCCATGTTTTATAAAACTAAAGACATGTGTATTATGTGGAATAGCTAATCATTTACTATTGTATCTGGAAATAACGTTTATATCAAAACTATTACACATATCTACATGAAGCACAAAAGACATCTATAATTCAGTGTAAGCAGCATAAGCTACTTTTAAAAATGTGTAGTATAAGATCATAGGATTTATTAAGTTCCCCTTGATATTGTAAATTGATTTGCATTGTTTTAACGCTTGTTACAGTTGAATCAGCAAACCCGTTGTATTTCTGAGGTACAAATCACCAGTTGGTTGTGCTTGGATTCCGAAGTTTCTTAAGCACATCGGCTATGCTGTAAAACTGTCAGGTGTTTTACGAAATGGTATCGTTGTGCATGTAATGTAATATGTAATTGGTTATAGTAATTGTTTGTATTGTGAGAGCTACAGCAACAACTTGGATTCTGGAGAAATTATTAAAGGAAAGATTTCGGTTAGGACATTTAAATGCATTGAAGTTTCTGGATTTGTTTGGGTTAAACAAAACGTTTTTGAGATACGTATTACTTATGAGTGAACCGCTTAATGTTCACATTCGAATTTCCTTACAAACTTTTATTCCTGCATACTGGATCCCTAGGAGATATATTGGTTTGCTTAACTGGCCAGAGCGAATATATATCCTTGGAAGTCCTTAGGAATAAATAATGTAAGGAACTTCGAAATTGTTTTCGCGTCCAGGGAACAGTTTGGGTTAAGGATCAGGGTGGTTTTTGGAATTAACGTCAAATGTAATAGGATGCGTAAGATGTGTTGCTGTTTCTCTAAGAATATGTGTTCCTTGTATTGAATTTGTAATTAAGGTTAGTTGTGTTTTTGATAATAAAAGCAGTAGTGTGTTTGTACATCGGAAATGGAGTATGAAGTGTAGAAAATTCTTTTTGTCTTAGCAATTGACATTTGATGTATTCTAAAATTAATGTGGGTTTAGGTAAATGGTGGTGTTGCGAATGTCTAAAATACTGGGGAACATACTAAACGTTCCTGATGTTTTGTTGCATGTGAATGAACTCATTGCGGAATGTCTGCACAAAGTTTGGGGCCTCATACGAAGACTGTTGAATAGCTGTCTGCGAAGACTGATTAACGGAATTAGCCAGGAAGAATGGCTATGCTGAGAGAGATAATTTGGAGATTAGCAGTACTGATAGACTTGGTAAGGAATAGAAGTCAAATTACAGTGTATGTTCATGTCATTGATAGAATCAGGTTCTGTCAAAGTTAAAAACTTCATTTGAATAATTTCAATGGCTAGACATACTTCAAAATTTCATTTCAATTTCGTATATTATCCATTTGCTAACAGGGGTTTGAGGTTTCCTTTTGTGAGAAAATAAACATAATGGTAATGAAATGTACATAGTCCCACACTGTTCTGAAAAGTTTGAATTAAGCATGCTTCACTTTTTGTAGCTTCTGTTCAATCTTGTTCAAAATTTAAGAAAGAGTTGGAAAAGAACCACTTAAAAGTTGGCAAAAGTCAATGCTAGAGTTTTAAGTATTAAAAACATAACATTTTGAACTCTACATCTGAGAATAAATTGCCAAGGACAGTCATGTTTAAGAACCTTATTTCAATCAACCAGAAGAGTGGATACATTTCCAATTGACTGGCTTAAAATTACAAATTGTAATTTCTTAATTGTTCTTTTATATAAAGGAGTGTGTGTTTCTTATGAGAACCCGTATTACTTAGTTTAATGTCATAAAATATAACGTCTCTTAAGTACATGTTACATACCTACTTGGAGCCCAATTTGCCCCTTCTTTTGCGTTTCAGCAGCATGAGAGGGTTTTGAAAATAAAGCATAACTTTCACCTATGGATATCCTTAATATTTAAATTGAATTGGGTTGTTATAATATTTATTTCAGATGGGCAGGAAAGCCATTCCTTTCCTGAGCTATAAATGGACCTTTCAGATGTGCCTGGAGTGTAAATTTACTGTTGGACATTTACAGTGGCTGTAAATCCTTCACTTCTTTAGCAGAACTAGGTGAACATGGTAAGTAATAGAAATCCAAAGTCAGTGTGATTGTTTTGATATCATTGCCACATATACCTGAAATTTGATCAAAGGAAAAGAATTACTTTAAATTATTCAATTGCCTCAAAAGCTTTTGAATATTAACCCTACTGTTTTTCAATGCCGCTTCCTCCCATTGTTGTTTGAGGCTGAATTAGCTGAAAATTAATCGCCCTAATACACAGATGTGTTAGACTGTAGTTAGTTGCCATGGCGTTATTGGAATTTCTTTTATTTACAGTTTGTAAATGCAAATTGGTCTTATTGATGTATTTAATGCTGGATGTATATCATATTTTCAAAAGAATCTAGAAAGAGAAGTTTAGATGTTGCAAATGTTAATGCTACGCTTTAAAAGTACTCGTAATGTCACTAATCGAGTAGAAATTCTTAAGAAACATTGTATTGAAATAAAACCTCTTGAAACAACCAGAACAGTGAATGAAGTTGTAATTCTGTGTTTGAAAAAAGTAAATTAATTATTTGGTATTCCATGTTTTATAAAACTAAAGACATGTGTATTATGTGGAATAGCTAATCATTTACTATTGTATCTGCAAATAACGTTTATATCAAAACTATTACACATATCTACATGAAGCACAAAAGACATCTATAATTCAGTGTAAGCAGCATAAGCTACTTTTAAAAATGTGTAGTATAAGATCATAGGATTTATTAAGTTCCCCTTCATATTGTAAATTGATTTGCATTGTTTTAACGCTTGTTACAGTTGAATCAGCAAACCCATTGTATTTCTGAGGTACAAATCACCAGTTGGTTGTGCTTGGATTCCGAAGTTTCTTAAGCACATCGGCTATGTTGTAAAACTGTCAGGTGTGTTAGGAAATGGTATCATTGTGCATGTAATGTAATATGTAATTGGTTATAGTAATTGTTTGTATTGTGAGAGCTACAGCAACAACTTGGATTCCGGAGAAATTATTAAAGGAAAGATTTCGGTTAGGACATTTAAATGCATTGAAGTTTCTGGATTTGTTTGGGTTAAACAAAACGTTTTTGAGATACGTATTACTTATGAGTGAACCGCTTAATGTTCACATTCGAATTTCCTTACAAACTTTTATTCCTGCATACTGGATCCCTAGGAGATATATTGGTTTGCTTAACTGGCCAGAGCGAATATATATCCTTGGAAGTCGTTAGGAATAAATAATGTAAGGAACTTCGAAATTGTTTTCGCGTCCAGGGAACAGTTTGGGTTAAGGATCAGGGTGGGTTTTGGAATTAACGTCAAATGTAATAGGATGCGTAAGATGTGTTGCTGTTTCTCTAAGAATATGTGTTCCATGTATTGAGTTCGTAATTAAGGTTAGTTGTGTTTTTGATAATAAAAGCAGTAGTGTGTTTGTACATCGGAAATGGAGTATGAAGTGTAGAAAATTCTTTTTGTCTTAGCAATTGACATTTGATGTATTCTAAAATTAATTTGGGTTTAGGTAAATGGTGGTGTTGCGAATGTCTAAAATACTGGGGAACATACTAAACGTTCCTGATGTTTTGTTGCATGTGAATGAACTCATTGCGGAATGTCTGCACAAAGTTTGGGGCCTCATACGAAGACTGTTGAATAGCTGTCTGCGAAGACTGATTAACGGAATTAGCCAGGAAGAATGGCTATGCTGAGAGAGACAATTTGGAGTTTAGCAGTACTGATAGACTTGGTAAGGAATAGAAGTCAAATTACAGTGTATGTTCATGTCATTGATAGAATCAGGTTCTGTCAAAGTTAAAAACTTCATTTGAATAATTTCAATGGCTAGACGTACTTCAAAATTTCATTTCAATTTCATATATTATCCATTTGCTAACAGGGGTTTGAGGTTTCCTTTTGTGAGAAAATAAACATAATGGTAATGAAACGTACATAGTCCCACACTGTTCTGAAAAGTTTGAGTTAAGCATGCTTCACTTTTTGTAGCTTCTGTTCAATCTTGTTCAAAATTTAAGAAAGAGTTGGAAAAGAACCACTTAAAAGTTGGCAAAAGTCAATGCTAGAGTTTTAAGTATTAAAAACATAACATTTTGAACTCTACATCTGAGAATAAATTGCCAAGGACAGTCATGTTTAAGAACCTTATTTCAATCAAACAGAAGAGTGGATACATTTCCAATTGACTGGCTTAAAATTACAAATTGTAATTTCTTAATTGTTCTTTTATATAAAGGAGTGTGTGTTTCTTATGAAAACCCGTATTACTTAGTTTAATGTCATAAAATATAACGTCTCTTAAGTACATGTTACATACCTACTTGGAGCATAATTTGCCCCTTCTTTTGCGTTTCAGCAGCATGAGAGGGTTTTGAAAATAAAGCATAACTTTCACCTATGGATATCCTTAATATTTAAATTGAATTGGGTTGTTATAATATTTATTTCAGATGGGCAGGAAAGCCATTCCTTTCCTGAGCTATAAATGGACCTTTCAGATGTGCCTGGAGTGTAAATTTACTGTTGGACATTTACAGTGGCTGTAAATCCTTCACTTCTTTAGCAGAACTAGGTGAACATGGTAAGTAATAGAAATCCAAAGTCAGTGTGATTGTTTTGATATCATTGCCACATATACCTGAAATTTGATCAAAGGAAAAGAATTACTTTAAATTATTCAATTGCCTCAAAAGCTTTTGAATATTAACCCTACTGTTTTTCAATGCCGCTTCCTCCCATTGTTGTTTGAGGCTGAATTAGCTGAAAATTAATCGCCCTAATACACAGATGTGTTAGACTGTAGTTAGTTGCCATGGCGTTATTGGAATTTCTTTTATTTACAGTTTGTAAATGCAAATTGGTCTTATTGATGTATTTAATGCTGGATGTATATCATATTTTCAAAAGAATCTAGAAAGAGAAGTTTAGATGTTGCAAATGTTAATGCTACGCTTTAAAAGTACTCGTAATGTCACTAATCGAGTAGAAATTCTTAAGAAACATTGTATTGAAATAAAACCTCTTGAAACAACCAGAACAGTGAATGAAGTTGTAATTCTGTGTTTGAAAAAAGTAAATTAATTATTTGGTATTCCATGTTTTATAAAACTAAAGACATGTGTATTATGTGGAATAGCTAATCATTTACTATTGTATCTGCAAATAACGTTTATATCAAAACTATTACACATATCTACATGAAGCACAAAAGACATCTATAATTCAGTGTAAGCAGCATAAGCTACTTTTAAAAATGTGTAGTATAAGATCATAGGATTTATTAAGTTCCCCTTCATATTGTAAATTGATTTGCATTGTTTTAACGCTTGTTACAGTTGAATCAGCAAACCCATTGTATTTCTGAGGTACAAATCACCAGTTGGTTGTGCTTGGATTCCGAAGTTTCTTAAGCACATCGGCTATGTTGTAAAACTGTCAGGTGTGTTAGGAAATGGTATCATTGTGCATGTAATGTAATATGTAATTGGTTATAGTAATTGTTTGTATTGTGAGAGCTACAGCAACAACTTGGATTCCGGAGAAATTATTAAAGGAAAGATTTCGGTTAGGACATTTAAATGCATTGAAGTTTCTGGATTTGTTTGGGTTAAACAAAACGTTTTTGAGATACGTATTACTTATGAGTGAACCGCTTAATGTTCACATTCGAATTTCCTTACAAACTTTTATTCCTGCATACTGGATCCCTAGGAGATATATTGGTTTGCTTAACTGGCCAGAGCGAATATATATCCTTGGAAGTCGTTAGGAATAAATAATGTAAGGAACTTCGAAATTGTTTTCGCGTCCAGGGAACAGTTTGGGTTAAGGATCAGGGTGGGTTTTGGAATTAACGTCAAATGTAATAGGATGCGTAAGATGTGTTGCTGTTTCTCTAAGAATATGTGTTCCATGTATTGAATTCGTAATTAAGGTTAGTTGTGTTTTTGATAATAAAAGCAGTAGTGTGTTTGTACATCGGAAATGGAGTATGAAGTGTAGAAAATTCTTTTTGTCTTAGCAATTGACATTTGATGTATTCTAAAATTAATTTGGGTTTAGGTAAATGGTGGTGTTGCGAATGTCTAAAATACTGGGGAACATACTAAACGTTCCTGATGTTTTGTTGCATGTGAATGAACTCATTGCGGAATGTCTGCACAAAGTTTGGGGCCTCATACGAAGACTGTTGAATAGCTGTCTGCGAAGACTGATTAACGGAATTAGCCAGGAAGAATGGCTATGCTGAGAGACACAATTTGGAGTTTAGCAGTACTGATAGACTTGGTAAGGAATAGAAGTCAAATTACAGTGTATGTTCATGTCATTGATAGAATCAGGTTCTGTCAAAGTTAAAAACTTCATTTGAATAATTTCAATGGCTAGACGTACTTCAAAATTTCATTTCAATTTCGTATATTATCCATTTGCTAACAGGGGTTTGAGGTTTCCTTTTGTGAGCAAACAAACATAATGGTAATGAAATGTACATAGTCCCACACTGTTCTGAAAAGTTTGAATTAAGCATGCTTCACTTTTTGTAGCTTCTGTTCAATCTTGTTCAAAATTTAAGAAAGAGTTGGAAAAGAACCACTTAAAAGTTGGCAAAAGTCAATGCTAGAGTTTTAAGTATTAAAAACATAACATTTTGAACTCTACATCTGAGAATAAATTGCCAAGGACAGTCATGTTTAAGAACCTTATTTCAATCAACCAGAAGAGTGGATACATTTCCAATTGACTGGCTTAAAATTACAAATTGTAATTTCTTAATTGTTCTTTTATATAAAGCAGTGTGTGTTTCTTATGAGAACCCGTATTACTTAGTTTAATGTCATAAAATATAACGTCTCTTAAGTACATGTTACATACCTACTTGGAGCCCAATTTGCCCCTTCTTTTGCGTTTCAGCAGCATGAGAGGGTTTTGAAAATAAAGCAAAACTTTCACCTATGGCTATCCTTAATATTTAAATTGAATTGGGTTGTTATAATATTTATTTCAGATGGGCAGGAAAGCCATTCCTTTCCTGAGCTATAAATGGACCTTTCAGATGTGCCTGGAGTGTAAATTTACTGTTGGACATTTACAGTGGCTGTAAATCCTTCACTTCTTTAGCAGAACTAGGTGAACATGGTAAGTACTAGAAATCCAAAGTCAGTGTGATTGTTTTGATATCATTGCCACATATACCTGAAATTTGATCAAAGGAAAAGAATTACTTTAAATTATTCAATTGCCTCAAAAGCTTTTGAATATTAACCCTACTGTTTTTCAATGCCGCTTCCTCCCATTGTTGTTTGAGGCTGAATTAGCTGAAAATTAATCGCCCTAATACACAGATGTGTTAGACTGTAGTTAGTTGCCATGGCGTTATTGGAATTTCTTTTATTTACAGTTTGTAAATGCAAATTGGTCTTATTGATGTATTTAATGCTGGATGTATATCATATTTTCAAAAGAATCTAGAAAGAGAAGTTTAGATGTTGCAAATGTTAATGCTACGCTTTAAAAGTACTCGTAATGTCACTAATCGAGTAGAAATTCTTAAGAAACATTGTATTGAAATAAAACCTCTTGAAACAACCAGAACAGTGAATGAAGTTGTAATTCTGTGTTTGAAAAAAGTAAATTAAATATTTGGTATTCCATGTTTTATAAAACTAAAGACATGTGTATTATGTGAAATAGCTAATCATTTACTATTGTATCTGCAAATAACGTTTATATCAAAACTATTACACATATCTACATGAAGCACAAAAGACATCTATAATTCAGTGTAAGCAGCATAAGCTACTTTTAAAAATGTGTAGTATAAGATCATAGGATTTATTAAGTTCCCCTTCATATTGTAAATTGATTTGCATTGTTTTAACGCTTGTTACAGTTGAATCAGCAAACCCGTTGTATTTCTGAGGTACAAATCACCAGTTGGTTGTGCTTGGATTCCGAAGTTTCTTAAGCACATCGGCTATGCTGTAAAACTGTCAGGTGTGTTAGGAAATGGTATCGTTGTGCATGTAATGTAATATGTAATTGGTTATAGTAATTGTTTGTATTGTGAGAGCTACAGCAACAGTTTGGATTCCGGAGAAATTATTAAACGAAAGATTTCGGTTAGGAAGTTTAAATGCATTGAAGTTTCTGGATTTGTTTGGGTTAAACAAAACGTTTTTGAGATACGTATTACTTATGAGTGAACCGCTTAATGTTCACATTCGAATTTCCTTACAAACTTTTATTCCTGCATACTGGATCCCTAGGAGATATATTGGTTTGCTTAACTGGCCAGAGCGAATATATATCCTTGGAAGTCCTTAGGAATAAATAATGTAAGGAACTTCGAAATTGTTTTCGCGTCCAGGGAACAGTTTGGGTTAAGGATCAGGGTGGTTTTTGGAATTAACGTCAAATGTAATAGGATGCGTAAGATGTGTTGCTGTTTCTCTAAGAATATGTGTTCCTTGTATTGAATTTGTAATTAAGGTTAGTTGTGTTTTTGATAATAAAAGCAGTAGTGTGTTTGTACATCGGAAATGGAGTATGAAGTGTAGAAAATTCTTTTTGTCTTAGCAATTGACATTTGATGTATTCTAAAATTAATGTGGGTTTAGGTAAATGGTGGTGTTGCGAATGTCTAAAATACTGGGGAACATACTAAACGTTCCTGATGTTTTGTTGCATGTGAATGAACTCATTGCGGAATGTCTGCACAAAGTTTGGGGCCTCATACGAAGACTGTTGAATAGCTGTCTGCGAAGACTGATTAACGGAATTAGCCAGGAAGAATGGCTATGCTGAGAGAGACAATTTGGAGATTAGCAGTACTGATAGACTTGGTAAGGAATAGAAGTCAAATTACAGTGTATGTTCATGTCATTGATAGAATCAGGTTCTGTCAAAGTTAAAAACTTCATTTGAATAATTTCAATGGCTAGACGTACTTCAAAATTTCATTTCAATTTCGTATATTATCCATTTGCTAACAGGGGTTTGAGGTTTCCTTTTGTGAGAAAATAAACATAATGGTAATGAAACGTACATAGTCCCACACTGTTCTGAAAAGTTTGAATTAAGCATGCTTCACTTTTTGTAGCTTCTGTTCAATCTTGTTCAAAATTTAAGAAAGAGTTGGAAAAGAACCACTTAAAAGTTGGCAAAAGTCAATGCTAGAGTTTTAAGTATTAAAAACATAACATTTTGAACTCTACATCTGAGAATAAATTGCCAAGGACAGTCATGTTTAAGAACCTTATTTCAATCAACCAGAAGAGTGGATACATTTCCAATTGACTGGCTTAAAATTACAAATTGTAATTTCTTAATTGTTCTTTTATATAAAGGAGTGTGTGTTTCTTATGAGAACCCGTATTACTTAGTTTAATGTAATAAAATATAACGTCTCTTAAGTACATGTTACATACCTACTTGGAGCCCAATTTGCCCCTTCTTTTGCGTTTCAGCAGCATGAGAGGGTTTTGAAAATAAAGCATAACTTTCACCTATGGCTATCCTTAATATTTAAATTGAATTGGGTTGTTATAATATTTATTTCAGATGGGCAGGAAAGCCATTCCTTTCCTGAGCTATAAATGGACCTTTCAGATGTGCCTGGAGTGTAAATTTACTGTTGGACATTTACAGTGGCTGTAAATCCTTCACTTCTTTAGCAGAACTAGGTGAACATGGTAAGTAAAAGAAATCCAAAGTCAGTGTGATTGTTTTGATATCATTGCCACATATACCTGAAATTTGATCAAAGGAAAAGAATTACTTTAAATTATTCAATTACCTCAAAAGCTTTTGAATATTAACCCTACTGTTTTTCAATGCCGCTTCCTCCCATTGTTGTTTGAGGCTGAATTAGCTGAAAATTAATCGCCCTAATACACAGATGTGTTAGACTGTAGTTAGTTGCCATGGCGTTATTGGAATTTCTTTTATTTACAGTTTGTAAATGCAAATTGGTCTTATTGATGTATTTAATGCTGGATGTATATCATATTTTCAAAAGAATCTAGAAAGAGAAGTTTAGATGTTGCAAATGTTAATGCTACGCTTTAAAAGTACTCGTAATGTCACTAATCGAGTAGAAATTCTTAAGAAACATTGTATTGAAATAAAACCTCTTGAAACAACCAGAACAGTGAATGAAGTTGTAATTCTGTGTTTGAAAAAAGTAAATTAATTATTTGTTATTCCATGTTTTATAAAACTAAAGACATGTGTATTATGTGGAATAGCTAATCATTTACTATTGTATCTGCAAATAACGTTTATATCAAAACTATTACACATATCTACATGAAGCACAAAAGACATCTATAATTCAGTGTAAGCAGCATAAGCTACTTTTAAAAATGTGTAGTATAAGATCATAGGATTTATTAAGTTCCCCTTCATATTGTAAATTGATTTGCATAGTTTTAATGCTTGTTACAGTTGAATCAGCAAACCCATTGTATTTCTGAGGTACAAATCACCAGTTTGTTGTGCTTGGATTCCGAAGTTTCTTAAGCACATCGGCTATGCTGTAAAACTGTCAGGTGTGTTAGGAAATGGTATCATTGTGCATGTAATGTAATATGTAATTGGTTATAGTAATTGTTTGTATTGTGAGAGCTACAGCAACAACTTGGATTCCGGAGAAATTATTAAAGGAAAGATTTCGGTTAGGACATTTAAATGCATTGAAGTTTCTGGATTTGTTTGGGTTAAACAAAACGTTTTTGAGATACGTATTACTTATGAGTGAACCGCTTAATGTTCACATTCGAATTTCCTTACAAACTTTTATTCCTGCATACTGGATCCCTAGGAGATATATTGGTTTGCTTAACTGGCCAGAGCGAATATATATCCTTGGAAGTCGTTAGGAATAAATAATGTAAGGAACTTCGAAATTGTTTTCGCGTCCAGGGAACAGTTTAGGTTAAGGATCAGGGTGGTTTTTGGAATTAACGTCAAATGTAATAGGATGCGTAAGATGTGTTGCTGTTTCTCTAAGAATATGTGTTCCTTGTATTGAATTTGTAATTAAGGTTAGTTGTGTTTTTGATAATAAAAGCAGTAGTGTGTTTGTACATCTGAAATGGAGTATGAAGTGTAGAAAATTCTTTTTGTCTTAGAAATTGACATTTGATGTATTCTAAAATTAATGTGGGTTTAGGTAAATGGTGGTGTTGCGAATGTCTAAAATACTGGGGAACATACTAAACGTTCCTGATGTTTTGTTGCATGTGAATGAACTCATTGCGGAATGTCTGCACAAAGTTTGGGGCCTCATACGAAGACTGTTGAATAGCTGTCTGCGAAGACTGAGTAACGGAATTAGCCAGGAAGAATGGCTATGCTGAGAGAGACAATTTGGAGATTAGCAGTACTGATAGACTTGGTAAGGAATAGAAGTCAAATTACAGTGTATGTTCATGTCATTGATAGAATCAGGTTCTGTCAAACTTAAAAACTTCATTTGAATAATTTCAATGGCTAGACGTACTTCAAAATTTCATTTCAATTTCGTATATTATCCATTTGCTAACAGGGGTTTGAGGTTTCCTTTTGTGAGAAAATAAACATAATGGTAATGAAATGTACATAGTCCCACACTGTTCTGAAAAGTTTGAATTAAGCATGCTTCACTTTTTGTAGCTTCTGTTCAATCTTGTTCAAAATTTAAGAAAGAGTTGGAAAAGAACCACTTAAAAGTTGGCAAAAGTCAATGCTAGAGTTTTAAGTATTAAAAACATAACATTTTGAACTCTACATCTGAGAATAAATTGCTAAGGACAGTCATGTTTAAGAACCTTATTTCAATCAACCAGAAGAGTGGATACATTTCCAATTGACTGGCTTAAAATTACAAATTGTAATTTCTTAATTGTTCTTTTATATAAAGGAGTGTGTGTTTCTTATGAGAACCCGTATTACTTAGTTTAATGTCATAAAATATAACGTCTCTTAAGTACATGTTACATACCTACTTGGAGCCCAATTTGCCCCTTCTTTTGCGTTTCAGCAGCATGAGAGGGTTTTGAAAATAAAGCATAACTTTCACCTATGGCTATCCTTAATATTTAAATTGAATTGGGTTGTTATAATATTTGTTTCAGATAGGCAGGAAAGCCATTCCGTTCCTGAGCTATAAATGGACCTTTTAGATGTGCCTGGAGTGTAAATTTACTGTTGGACATTTACAGTGGCTGTAAATCCTTCACTTCTTTAGCAGAACTAGGTGAACATGGTAAGTAATAGAAATCCAAAGTCAGTGTGATTGTTTTGATATCATTGCCACATATACCTGAAATTTGATCAAAGGAAAAGAATTACTTTAAATTATTCAATTACCTCAAAAGCTTTTGAATATTAACCCTACTGTTTTTCAATGCCGCTTCCTCCCATTGTTGTTTGAGGCTGAATTAGCTGAAAATTAATCGCCCTAATACACAGATGTGTTAGACTGTAGTTAGTTGCCATGGCGTTATTGGAATTTCTTTTATTTACAGTTTGTAAATGCAAATTGGTCTTATTGATGTATTTAATGCTGGATGTATATCATATTTTCAAAAGAATCTAGAAAGAGAAGTTTAGATGTTGCAAATGTTAATGCTACGCTTTAAAAGTACTCGTAATGTCACTAATCGAGTAGAAATTCTTAAGAAACATTGTATTGAAATAAAACCTCTTGAAACAACCAGAACAGTGAATGAAGTTGTAATTCTGTGTTTGAAAAAAGTAAATTAATTATTTGGTATTCCATGTTTTATAAAACTAAAGACATGTGTATTATGTGGAATAGCTAATCATTTACTATTGTATCTGCAAATAACGTTTATATCAAAACTATTACACATATCTACATGAAGCACAAAAGACATCTATAATTCAGTGTAAGCAGCATAAGCTACTTTTAAAAATGTGTAGTATAAGATCATAGGATTTATTAAGTTCCCCTTGATATTGTAAATTGATTTGCATTGTTTTAACGCTTGTTACAGTTGAATCAGCAAACCCGTTGTATTTCTGAGGTACAAATCACCAGTTGGTTGTGCTTGGATTCCGAAGTTTCTTAAGCACATCGGCTATGCTGTAAAACTGTCAGGTGTGTTAGGATATGGTATCGTTGTGCATGTAATGTAATATGTAATTGGTTATAGTAATTGTTTGTATTGTGAGAGCTACAGCAACAACTTGGATTCCGGAGAAATTATTAAAGGAAAGATTTCGGTTAGGACATTTAAATGCATTGAAGTTTCTGGATTTGTTTGGGTTAAACAAAACGTTTTTGAGATACGTATTACTTATGAGTGAACCGCTTAATGTTCACATTCGAATTTCCTTACAAACTTTTATTCCTGCATACTGGATCCCTAGGAGATATATTGGTTTGCTTAACTGGCCAGAGCGAATATATATCCTTGGAAGTCCTTAGGAATAAATAATGTAAGGAACTTCGAAATTGTTTTCGCGTCCAGGGAACAGTTTGGGTTAAGGATCAGGGTGGTTTTTGGAATTAACGTCAAATGTAATAGGATGCGTAAGATGTGTTGCTGTTTCTCTAAGAATATGTGTTGCTTGTATTGAATTTGTAATTAAGGTTAGTTGTGTTTTTGATAATAAAAGCAGTAGTGTGTTTGTACATCGGAAATGGAGTATGAAGTGTAGAAAATTCTTTTGGTCTTAGCAATTGACATTTGATGTATTCTAAAATTAATGTGGGTTTAGGTAAATGGTGGTGTTGCAAATGTCTAAAATACTGGGGAACATACTAAACGTTCCTGATGTTTTGTTGCATGTGAATGAACTCATTGCGGAATGTCTGCACAAAGTTTGGGGCCTCATACAAAGACTGTTGAATAGCTGTCTGCGAAGACTGATTAACGGAATTAGCCAGGAAGAATGGCTATGCTGAGAGAGACAATTTGGAGATTAGCAGTACTGATAGACTTGGTAAGGAATAGAAGTCAAATTACAGTGTATGTTCATGTCATTGATAGAATCAGGTTCTGTCAAAGTTAAAAACTTCATTTGAATAATTGCAATGGCTAGACGTACTTTAAAATTTCATTTCAATTTCGTATATTATCCATTTGCTAACAGGGGTTTGAGGTTTCCTTTTGTGAGAAAATAAACATAATGGTAATGAAACGTACATAGTCCCACACTGTTCTGAAAAGTTTGAATTAAGCATGCTTCACTTTTTGTAGCTTCTGTTCAATCTTGTTCAAAATTTAAGAAAGAGTTGGAAAAGAACCACTTAAAAGTTGGCAAAAGTCAATGCTAGAGTTTTAAGTATTAAAAACATAACATTTTGAACTCTACATCTGAGAATAAATTGCCAAGGACAGTCATGTTTAAGAACCTTATTTCAATCAAACAGAAGAGTGGATACATTTCCAATTGACTGGCTTAAAATTACAAATTGTAATTTCTTAATTGTTCTTTTATATAAAGGAGTGTGTGTTTCTTATGAGAACCCGTATTACTTAGTTTAATGTCATAAAATATAACGTCTCTTAAGTACATGTTACATACCTACTTGGAGCCCAATTTGCCCCTTCTTTTGCGTTTCAGCAGCATGAGAGGGTTTTGAAAATAAAGCATAACTTACCTATGGATATCCTTAATATTTAAATTGAATTGGGTTGTTATAATATTTATTTTAGATGGGCAGGAAAGCCATTCCTTTCCTGAGCTATAAATGGACCTTTCAGATGTGCCTGGAGTGTAAATTTACTGTTGGACATTTACAGTGGCTGTAAATCCTTCACTTCTTTAGCAGAACTAGGTGAACATGGTAAGTAATAGAAATCCAAAGTCAGTGTGATTGTTTTGATATCATTGCCACATATACCTGAAATTTGATCAAAGGAAAAGAATTACTTTAAATTATTCAATTGCCTCAAAAGCTTTTGAATATTAACCCTACTGTTTTTCAATGCCGCTTCCTCCCATTGTTGTTTGAGGCTGAATTAGCTGAAAATTAATCGCCCTAATACACAGATGCGTTAGACTGTAGTTAATTGCCATGGCGTTATTGGAATTTCTTTTATTTACAGTTTGTAAATGCAAATTGGTCTTATTGATGTATTTAATGCTGGATGTATATCATATTTTCAAAAGAATCTAGAAAGAGAAGTTTAGATGTTGCAAATGTTAATGCTACGCTTTAAAAGTACTCGTAATGTCACTAATCGAGTAGAAATTCTTAAGAAACATTGTATTGAAATAAAACCTCTTGAAACAACCAGAACAGTGAATGAAGTTGTAATTCTGTGTTTGAAAAAAGTAAATTAATTATTTGGTATTCCATGTTTTATAAAACTAAAGACATGTGTATTATGTGGAATAGCTAATCATTTACTATTGTATCTGCAAATAACGTTTATATCAAAACTATTACACATATCTACATGAAGCACAAAAGACATCTATAATTCAGTGTAAGCAGCATAAGCTACTTTTAAAAATGTGTAGTATAAGATCATAGGATTTATTAAGTTCCCCTTGATATTGTAAATTGATTTGCATTGTTTTAACGCTTGTTACAGTTGAATCAGCAAACCCGTTGTATTTCTGAGGTACAAATCACCAGTTGGTTGTGCTTGGATTCCGAAGTTTCTTAAGCACATTGGCTATGCTGTAACCCTGTCAGGTGTGTTAGGAAATGGTATCGTTGTGCATGTAATGTAATATGTAATTGGTTATAGTAATTGTTTGTATTGTGAGAGCTACAGCAACAGCTTGGATTCCTGAGAAATTATTAAAGGAAAGATTTCGGTTAGGACATTTAAATGCATTGAAGATTCTGGATTTGTTTGGGTTAAACAAAACGTTTTTGAGATACGTATTACTTATGAGTGAACCGCTTAATGTTCACATTCGAATTTCCTTACAAACTTTTATTCCTGCATACTGGATCCCTAGGAGATATATTGGTTTGCTTAACTGGCCAGAGCGAATATATATCCTTGGAAGTCCTTAGGAATAAATAATGTAAGGAACTTCGAAATTGTTTTCGCGTCCAGGGAACAGTTTGGGTTAAGGATCAGGGTGGTTTTTGGAATTAACGTCAAATGTAATAGGATGCGTAAGATGTGTTGCTGTTTCTCTAAGAATATGTGTTGCTTGTATTGAATTTGTAATTAAGGTTAGTTGTGTTTTTGATAATAAAAGCAGTAGTGTGTTTGTACATCGGAAATGGAGTATGAAGTGTAGAAAATTCTTTTTGTCTTAGCAATTGACATTTGATGTATTCTAAAATTAATGTGGGTTTAGGTAAATGGTGGTGTTGCGAATGTCTAAAATACTGGGGAACATACTAAACGTTCCTGATGTTTTGTTGCATGTGAATGAACTCATTGCGGAATGTCTGCACAAAGTTTGGGGCCTCATACGAAGACTGTTGAATAGCTGTCTGCGAAGACTGATTAACAGAATTAGCCAGGAAGAATGGCTATGCTGATAGAGACAATTTGGAGATTAGCAGTACTGATAGACTTGGTAAGGAATAGAAGTCAAATTACAGTGTATGTTCATGTCATTGATAGAATCAGGTTCTGTCAAACTTAAAAACTTCATTTGAATAATTTCAATGGCTAGACGTACTTCAAAATTTCATTTCAATTTCGTATATTATCCATTTGCTAATAGGGGTTTGAGGTTTCCTTTTGTGAGAAAATAAACATAATGGTAATGAAACGTACATAGTCCCACACTGTTCTGAAAAGTTTGAATTAAGCATGCTTCACTTTTTGTAGCTTCTGTTCAATCTTGTTCAAAATTTAAGAAAGAGTTGGAAAAGAACCACTTAAAAGTTGGCAAAAGTCAATGCTAGAGTTTTAAGTATTATAAACATAACATTTTGAACTCTACATCTGAGAATAAATTGCCAAGGACAGTCATGTTTAAGAACCTTATTTCAATCAACCAGAAGAGTGGATACATTTCCAATTGACTGGCTTAAAATTACAAATTGTAATTTCTTATGTGTTCTTTTATATAAAGGAGTGTGTGTTTCTTATGAGAACCCGTATTACTTAGTTTAATGTCATAAAATATAACGTCTCTTAAGTACATGTTACATACCTACTTGGAGCACAATTTGCCCCTTCTTTTGCGTTTCAGTAGCATGAGAGGGTTTTGAAAATAAAGCATAACTTTCACCTATGGCTATCCTTAATATTTAAATTGAATTGGGTTGTTATAATATTTGTTTCAGATGGGCAGGAAACCCATTCCGTTCCTGAGCAATAAATGGACCTTTTAGATGTGCCTGGAGTGTAAATTTACTGTTGGACATTTACAGTGGCTGTAAATCCTTCACTTCTTTAGCAGAACTAGGTGAACATGGTAAGTAATAGAAATCCAAAGTCAGTGTGATTGTTTTGATATCATTGCCACATATACCTGAAATTTGATCAAAGGAAAAGAATTACTTTAAATTATTCAATTGCCTCAAAAGCTTTTGAATATTAACCCTACCGTTTTTCAATGCCGCTTCCTCCCATTGTTGTTTGAGGCTGAATTAGCTGAAAATTATTCGCCCTAATACACAGATGTGTTAGACTGTAGTTAGTTGCCATGGCGTTATTGGAATTTCTTTTATTTACAGTATGTAAATGCAAATTGGTCTTATTGATGTATTTAATGCTGGATGTATATCATATTTTCAAAAGAATCTAGAAAGAGAAGTTTAGATGTTGCAAATGTTAATGCTACGCTTTAAAAGTACTCGTAATGTCACTAATCGAGTAGAAATTCTTCAGAAACATTGTATTGAAATAAAACCTCTGGAAACAACCAGAACAGTGAATGAAGTTGTAATTCTGTGTTTGAAAAAAGTAAATTAATTATTTGGTATTCCTTGTTTTATAAAACTAAAGACATGTGTATTATGTGGAATAGCTAAACATTTAGTATTGTATCTGCAAATAACGTTTATATTAAAACTATTACACATATCTACATGAAGCACAAAAGACATCTATAATTCAGTGTAAGCAGCATAAGCTACTTTTAAAAATGTGTAGTATAAGATCATAGGATTTATTAAGTTCCCCTTGATATTGTAAATTGATTTGCATTGTTTTAACGCTTGTTACAGTTGAATCAGCAAACCCGTTGTATTTCTGAGGTACAAATCACCAGTTGGTTGTGCTTGGATTCCGAAGTTACTTAAGCACATCGGCTATGCTGTAACACTGTCAGGTGTGTTAGGAAATGGTATCGTTGTGCATGTAATGTAATATGTAATTGGTTATAGTAATTGTTTGTATTGTGAGAGCTACAGCAACAGCTTGGATTCCGGAGAAATTATTAAAGGAAAGATTTCGGTTAGGACATTTAAATGCATTGAAGATTCTGGATTTGTTTGGGTTAAACAAAACGTTTTTGAGATACGTATTACTTATGAGTGAACCGCTTAATGTTCACATTCGAATTTCCTTACAAACTTTTATTCCTGCATACTGGATCCCTAGGAGATATATTGGTTTGCTTAACTGGCCAGAGCGAATATATATCCTTGGAAGTCCTTAGGAATAAATAATGTAAGGAACTTCGAAATTGTTTTCGCGTCCAGGGAACAGTTTGGGTTAAGGATCAGGGTGGTTTTTGGAATTAACGTCAAATGTAATAGGATGCGTAAGATGTGTTGCTGTTTCTCTAAGAATATGTGTTGCTTGTATTGAATTTGTAATTAAGGTTAGTTGTGTTTTTGATAATAAAAGCAGTAGTGTGTTTGTACATCGGAAATGGAGTATGAAGTGTAGAAAATTCTTTTTGTCTTAGCAATTGACATTTGATGTATTCTAAAATTAATGTGGGTTTAGGTAAATGGTGGTGTTGCGAATGTCTAAAATACTGGGGAACATACTAAACGTTCCTGATGTTTTGTTGCATGTGAATGAACTCATTGCGAAATGTGTGCACAAAGTTTGGGGCCTCATACGAAGACTGTTGAATAGCTGTCTGCGAAGACTGATTAACGGAATTAGCCAGGAAGAATGGCTATGCTGAGAGAGACAATTTGGAGATTAGCAGTACTGATAGACTTGGTAAGGAATAGAAGTCAAATTACAGTGTATGTTCATGTCATTGATAGAATCAGGTTCTGTCAAAGTTAAAAACTTCATTTGAATAATTTCAATGGCTAGACGTACTTCAAAATTTCATTTCAATTTCGTATATTATCCATTTGCTAACAGGGGTTTGAGGTTTCCTTTTGTGAGAAAATAAACATAATGGTAATGAAACGTACATAGTCCCACACTGTTCTGAAAAGTTTGAATTAAGCATGCTTCACTTTTTGTAGCTTCTGTTCAATCTTGTTCAAAATTTAAGAAAGAGTTGGAAAAGAACCACTTAAAAGTTGGCAAAAGTCAATGCTAGAGTTTTAAGTATTAAAAACATAACATTTTGAACTCTACATCTGAGAATAAATTGCCAAGGACAGTCATGTTTAAGAACCTTATTTCAATCAACCAGAAGAGTGGATACATTTCCAATTGACTGGCTTAAAATTACAAATTGTAATTTCTAAATTGTTCTTTTATATAAAGGAGTGTGTGTTTCTTATGAGAACCCGTATTACTTAGTTTAATGTCATAAAATATAACATCTCTTAAGTACATGTTACATACCTACTTGGAGCCCAATTTGCCCCTTCTTTTGCGTTTCAGCAGCATGAGAGGGTTTTGAAAATAAAGCATAACTTTCACCTATGGCTATCCTTAATATTTAAATTGAATTGGGTTGTTATAATATTTATTTCAGATGGGCAGGAAAGCCATTCCTTTCCTGAGCTATAAATGGACCTTTCAGATGTGCCTGGAGTGTAAATTTACTGTTGGACATTTACAGTGGCTGTAAATCCTTCACTTCTTTAGCAGAACTAGGTGAACATGGTAAGTACTAGAAATCCAAAGTCAGTGTGATTGTTTTGATATCATTGCCACATATACCTGAAATTTGATCAAAGGAAAAGAATTACTTTAAATTATTCAATTGCCTCAAAAGCTTTTGAATATTAACCCTACTGTTTTTCAATGCCGCTTCCTCCCATTGTTGTTTGAGGCTGAATTAGCTGAAAATTAATCGCCCTAATACACAGATGTGTTAGACTGTAGTTAGTTGCCATGGCGTTATTGGAATTTCTTTTATTTACAGTTTGTAAATGCAAATTGGTCTTATTGATGTATTTAATGCTGGATGTATATCATATTTTCAAAAGAATCTAGAAAGAGAAGTTTAGATGTTGCAAATGTTAATGCTACGCTTTAAAAGTACTCGTAATGTCACTAATCGAGTAGAAATTCTTAAGAAACATTGTATTGAAATAAAACCTCTTGAAACAACCAGAACAGTGAATGAAGTTGTAATTCTGTGTTTGAAAAAAGTAAATTAATTATTTGGTATTCCATGTTTTATAAAACTAAAGACATGTGTATTATGTGGAATAGCTAATCATTTACTATTGTATCTGCAAATAACGTTTATATCAAAACTATTACACATATCTACATGAAGCACAAAAGACATCTATAATTCAGTGTAAGCAGCATAAGCTACTTTTAAAAATGTGTAGTATAAGATCATAGGATTTATTAAGTTCCCCTTCATATTGTAAATTGATTTGCATTGTTTTAACGCTTGTTACAGTTGAATCAGCAAACCCGTTGTATTTCTGAGGTACAAATCACCAGTTGGTTGTGCTTGGATTCCGAAGTTTCTTAAGCACATCGGCTATGCTGTAAAACTGTCAGGTGTTTTACGAAATGGTATCGTTGTGCATGTAATGTAATATGTAGTTGGTTATAGTAATTGTTTGTATTGTGAGAGCTACAGCAACAACTTGGATTCTGGAGAAATTATTAAAGGAAAGATTTCGGTTAGGACATTTAAATGCATTGAAGTTTCTGGATTTGTTTGGGTTAAACAAAACGTTTTTGAGATACGTATTACTTATGAGTGAACCGCTTAATGTTCACATTCGAATTTCCTTACAAACTTTTATTCCTGCATACTGGATCCCTAGGAGATATATTGGTTTGCTTAACTGGCCAGAGCGAATATATATCCTTGGAAGTCCTTAGGAATAAATAATGTAAGGAACTTCGAAATTGTTTTCGCGTCCAGGGAACAGTTTGGGTTAAGGATCAGGGTGGTTTTTGGAATTAACGTCAAATGTAATAGGATGCGTAAGATGTGTTGCTGTTTCTCTAAGAATATGTGTTCCTTGTATTGAATTTGTAATTAAGGTTAGTTGTGTTTTTGATAATAAAAGCAGTAGTGTGTTTGTACATCGGAAATGGAGTATGAAGTGTAGAAAATTCTTTTTGTCTTAGCAATTGACATTTGATGTATTCTAAAATTAATGTGGGTTTAGGTAAATGGTGGTGTTGCGAATGTCTAAAATACTGGGGAACATACTAAACGTTCCTGATGTTTTGTTGCATGTGAATGAACTCATTGCGGAATGTCTGCACAAAGTTTGGGGCCTCATACGAAGACTGTTGAATAGCTGTCTGCGAAGACTGATTAACGGAATTAGCCAGGAAGAATGGCTATGCTGAGAGAGATAATTTGGAGATTGGCAGTACTGATAGACTTGGTAAGGAATAGAAGTCAAATTACAGTGTATGTTCATGTCATTGATAGAATCAGGTTCTGTCAAACTTAAAAACTTCATTTGAATAATTTCAATGGCTAGACATACTTCAAAATTTCATTTCAATTTCGTATATTATCCATTTGCTAACAGGGGTTTGAGGTTTCCTTTTGTGAGAAAATAAACATAATGGTAATGAAATGTACATAGTCCCACACTGTTCTGAAAAGTTTGAATTAAGCATGCTTCACTTTTTGTAGCTTCTGTTCAATCTTGTTCAAAATTTAAGAAAGAGTTGGAAAAGAACCACTTAAAAGTTGGCAAAAGTCAATGCTAGAGTTTTAAGTATTAAAAACATAACATTTTGAACTCTACATCTGAGAATAAATTGCCAAGGACAGTCATGTTTAAGAACCTTATTTCAATCAACCAGAAGAGTGGATACATTTCCAATTGACTGGCTTAAAATTAGAAATTGTAATTTCTTAATTGTTCTTTTATATAAAGGAGTGTGTGTTTCTTATGAGAACCCGTATTACTTAGTTTAATGTCATAAAATATAACGTCTCTTAAGTACATGTTACATACCTACTTGGAGCCCAATTTGCCCCTTCTTTTGCGTTTCAGCAGCATGAGAGGGTTTTGAAAATAAAGCATAACTTTCACCTATGGCTATCCTTAATATTTAAATTGAATTGGGTTGTTATAATATTTATTTCAGATGGGCAGGAAAGCCATTCCTTTCCTGAGCTATAAATGGACCTTTCAGATGTGCCTGGAGTGTAAATTTACTGTTGGACATTTACAGTGGCTGTAAATCCTTCACTTCTTTAGCAGAACTAGGTGAACATGGTAAGTAATAGAAATGCAAAGTCAGTGTGATTGTTTTGATATCATTGCCACATATACCTGAAATTTGATCAAAGGAAAAGAATTACTTTAAATTATTCAATTGCCTCAAAAGCTTTTGAATATTAACCCTACTGTTTTTCAATGCCGCTTCCTCCCATTGTTGTTTGAGGCTGAATTAGCTGAAAATTAATCGCCCTAATACACAGATGTGTTAGACTGTAGTTAGTTGCCATGGCGTTATTGGAATTTCTTTTATTTACAGTTTGTAAATGCAAATTGGTCTTATTGATGTATTTAATGCTGGATGTATATCATATTTTCAAAAGAATCTAGAAAGAGAAGTTTAGATGTTGCAAATGTTAATGCTACGCTTTAAAAGTACTCGTAATGTCACTAATCGAGTAGAAATTCTTAAGAAACATTGTATTGAAATAAAACCTCTTGAAACAACCAGAACAGTGAATGAAGTTGTAATTCTGTGTTTGAAAAAAGTAAATTAATTATTTGGTATTCCATGTTTTATAAAACTAAAGACATGTGTATTATGTGGAATAGCTAATCATTTACTATTGTATCTGCAAATAACGTTTATATCAAAACTATTACACATATCTACATGAAGCACAAAAGACATCTATAATTCAGTGTAAGCAGCATAAGCTACCTTTAAAAATGTGTAGTATAAGATCATAGGATTTATTAAGTTCCCCTTCATATTGTAAATTGATTTGCATTGTTTTAACGCTTGTTACAGTTGAATCAGCAAACCCGTTGTATTTCTGAGGTACAAATCACCAGTTGGTTGTGCTTGGATTCCGAAGTTTCTTAAGCACATCGGCTATGCTGTAAAACTGTCAGGTGTGTTAGGAAATGGTATCGTTGTGCATGTAATGTAATATGTAATTGGTTATAGTAATTGTTTGTATTGTGAGAGCTACAGCAACAACTTGGATTCCGGAGAAATTATTAAAGGAAAGATTTCGGTTAGGACATTTAAATGCATTGAAGTTTCTGGATTTGTTTGGGTTAAACAAAACGTTTTTGAGATACGTATTACTTATGAGTGAACCGCTTAATGTTCACATTCGAATTTCCTTACAAACTTTTATTCCTGCATACTGGATCCCTAGGAGATATATTGGTTTGCTTAACTGGCCAGAGCGAATATATATCCTTGGAAGTCCTTAGGAATAAATAATGTAAGGAACTTCGAAATTGTTTTCGCGTCCAGGGAACAGTTTGGGTTAAGGATCAGGGTGGTTTTTGGAATTAACGTCAAATGTAATAGGATGCGTAAGATGTGTTGCTGTTTCTCTAAGAATATGTGTTGCTTGTATTGAATTTGTAATTAAGGTTAGTTGTGTTTCTGATAATAAAAGCAGTAGTGTGTTTGTACATCGGAAATGGAGTATGAAGTGTAGAAAATTCTTTTTGTCTTAGCAATTGACATTTGATGTATTCTAAAATTAATGTGGGTTTAGGTAAATGGTGGTGTTGCAAATGTCTAAAATACTGGGGAACATACTAAACGTTCCTGATGTTTTGTTGCATGTGAATGAACTCATTGCGGAATGTCTGCACAAAGTTTGGGGCCTCATACAAAGACTGTTGAATAGCTGTCTGCGAAGACTGATTAACGGAATTAGCCAGGAAGAATGGCTATGCTGAGAGAGACAATTTGGAGATTAGCAGTACTGATAGACTTGGTAAGGAATAGAAGTCAAATTACAGTGTATGTTCATGTCATTGATAGAATCAGGTTCTGTCAAAGTTAAAAACTTCATTTGAATAATTTCAATGGCTAGACGTACTTCAAAATTTCATTTCAATTTCATATATTATCCATTTGCTAACAGGGGTTTGAGGTTTCCTTTTGTGAGAAAATAAACATAATGGTAATGAAACGTACATAGTCCCACACTGTTCTGAAAAGTTTGAGTTAAGCATGCTTCACTTTTTGTAGCTTCTGTTCAATCTTGTTCAAAATTTAAGAAAGAGTTGGAAAAGAACCACTTAAAAGTTGGCAAAAGTCAATGCTAGAGTTTTAAGTATTAAAAACATAACATTTTGAACTCTACATCTGAGAATAAATTGCCAAGGACAGTCATGTTTAAGAACCTTATTTCAATCAACCAGAAGAGTGGATACATTTCCAATTGACTGGCTTAAAATTACAAATTGTAATTTCTTAATTGTTCTTTTATATAAAGCAGTGTGTGTTTCTTATGAGAACCCGTATTACTTAGTTTAATGTCATAAAATATAACGTCTCTTAAGTACATGTTACATACCTACTTGGAGCCCAATTTGCCCCTTCTTTTGCGTTTCAGCAGCATGAGAGGGTTTTGAAAATAAAGCAAAACTTTCACCTATGGCTATCCTTAATATTTAAATTGAATTGGGTTGTTATAATATTTATTTCAGATGGGCAGGAAAGCCATTCCTTTCCTGAGCTATAAATGGACCTTTCAGATGTGCCTGGAGTGTAAATTTACTGTTGGACATTTACAGTGGCTGTAAATCCTTCACTTCTTTAGCAGAACTAGGTGAACATGGTAAGTAATAGAAATCCAAAGTCAGTGTGATTGTTTTGATATCATTGCCACATATACCTGAAATTTGATCAAAGGAAAAGAATTACTTTAAATTATTCAATTGCCTCAAAAGCTTTTGAATATTAACCCTACTGTTTTTCAATGCCGCTTCCTCCCATTGTTGTTTGAGGCTGAATTAGCTGAAAATTAATCGCCCTAATACACAGATGTGTTAGACTGTAGTTAGTTGCCATGGCGTTATTGGAATTTCTTTTATTTACAGTTTGTAAATGCAAATTGGTCTTATTGATGTATTTAATGCTGGATGTATATCATATTTTCAAAAGAATCTAGAAAGAGAAGTTTAGATGTTGCAAATGTTAATGCTACGCTTTAAAAGTACTCGTAATGTCACTAATCGAGTAGAAATTCTTAAGAAACATTGTATTGAAATAAAACCTCTTGAAACAACCAGAACAGTGAATGAAGTTGTAATTCTGTGTTTGAAAAATGTAAATTAATTATTTGGTATTCCATGTTTTATAAAACTAAAGACATGTGTATTATGTGGAATAGCTAACCATTTACTATTGTATCTGCAAATAACGTTTATATCAAAACTATTACACATATCTACATGAAGCACAAAAGACATCTATAATTCAGTGTAAGCAGCATAAGCTACTTTTAAAAATGTGTAGTATAAGATCATAGGATTTATTAAGTTCCCCTTCATATTGTAAATTGATTTGCATTGTTTTAACGCTTGTTACAGTTGAATCAGCAGACCCATTGTATTTCTGAGGTACAAATCACCAGTTGGTTGTGCTTGGATTCCGAAGTTTCTTAAGCACATCGGCTATGTTGTAAAACTGTCAGGTGTGTTAGGAAATGGTATCATTGTGCATGTAATGTAATATGTAAATGGTTATAGTAATTGTTTGTATTGTGAGAGCTACAGCAACAACTTGGATTCCGGAGAAATTATTAAAGGAAAGATTTCGGTTAGGACATTTAAATGCATTGAAGTTTCTGGATTTGTTTGGGTTAAACAAAACGTTTTTGAGATACGTATTACTTATGAGTGAACCGCTTAATGTTCACATTCGAATTTCCTTACAAACTTTTATTCCTGCATACTGGATCCCTAGGAGATATATTGGTTTGCTTAACTGGCCAGAGCGAATATATATCCTTGGAAGTCGTTAGGAATAAATAATGTAAGGAACTTCGAAATTGTTTTCGCGTCCAGGGAACAGTTTGGGTTAAGGATCAGGGTGGGTTTTGGAATTAACGTCAAATGTAATAGGATGTGTAAGATGTGTTGCTGTTTCTCTAAGAATATGTGTTCCATGTATTGAATTCGTAATTAAGGTTAGTTGTGTTTTTGATAATAAAAGCAGTAGTGTGTTTGTACATCGGAAATGTAGTATGAAGTGTAGAAAATTCTTTTTGTCTTAGCAATTGACATTTGATGTATTCTAAAATTAATTTGGGTTTAGGTAAATGGTGGTGTTGCGAATGTCTAAAATACTGGGGAACATACTAAACGTTCCTGATGTTTTGTTGCATGTGAATGAACTCATTGCGGAATGTCTGCACAAAGTTTGGGGCCTCATACGAAGACTGTTGAATAGCTGTCTGCGAAGACTGATTAACGGAATTAGCCAGGAAGAATGGCTATGCTGAGAGAGACAATTTGGAGATTAGCAGTACTGATAGACTTGGTAAGGAATAGAAGTCAAATTACAGTGTATGTTCATGTCATTGATAGAATCAGGTTCTGTCAAAGTTAAAAACTTCATTTGAATAATTTCAATGGCTAGACGTACTTCAAAATTTCATTTCAATTTCATATATTATCCATTTGCTAACAGGGGTTTGAGGTTTCCTTTTGTGAGAAAATAAACATAATGGTAATGAAACGTACATAGTCCCACACTGTTCTGAAAAGTTTGAGTTAAGCATGCTTCACTTTTTGTAGCTTCTGTTCAATCTTGTTCAAAATTTAAGAAAGATTTGGAAAAGAACCACTTAAAAGTTGGCAAAAGTCAATGCTAGAGTTTTAAGTATTAAAAACATAACATTTTGAACTCTACATCTGAGAATAAATTGCCAAGGACAGTCATGTTTAAGAACCTTATTTCAATCAACCAGAAGAGTGGATACATTTCCAATTGACTGGCTTAAAATTACAAATTGTAATTTCTTAATTGTTCTTTTATATAAAGCAGTGTGTGTTTCTTATGAGAACCCGTATTACTTAGTTTAATGTCATAAAATATAACGTCTCTTAAGTACATGTTACATACCTACTTGGAGCCCAATTTGCCCCTTCTTTTGCGTTTCAGCAGCATGAGAGGGTTTTGAAAATAAAGCAAAACTTTCACCTATGGCTATCCTTAATATTTAAATTGAATTGGGTTGTTATAATATTTATTTCAGATGGGCAGGAAAGCCATTCCTTTCCTGAGCTATAAATGGACCTTTCAGATGTGCCTGGAGTGTAAATTTACTGTTGGACATTTACAGTGGCTGTAAATCCTTCACTTCTTTAGCAGAACTAGGTGAACATGGTAAGTAATAGAAATCCAAAGTCAGTGTGATTGTTTTGATATCATTGCCACATATACCTGAAATTTGATCAAAGGAAAAGAATTACTTTAAATTATTCAATTGCCTCAAAAGCTTTTGAATATTAACCCTACTGTTTTTCAATGCCGCTTCCTCCCATTGTTGTTTGAGGCTGAATTAGCTGAAAATTAATCGCCCTAATACACAGATGTGTTAGACTGTAGTTAGTTGCCATGGCGTTATTGGAATTTCTTTTATTTACAGTTTGTAAATGCAAATTGGTCTTATTGATGTATTTAATGCTGGATGTATATCATATTTTCAAAAGAATCTAGAAAGAGAAGTTTAGATGTTGCAAATGTTAATGCTACGCTTTAAAAGTACTCGTAATGTCACTAATCGAGTAGAAATTCTTAAGAAACATTGTATTGAAATAAAACCTCTTGAAACAACCAGAACAGTGAATGAAGTTGTAATTCTGTGTTTGAAAAATGTAAATTAATTATTTGGTATTCCATGTTTTATAAAACTAAAGACATGTGTATTATGTGGAATAGCTAACCATTTACTATTGTATCTGCAAATAACGTTTATATCAAAACTATTACACATATCTACATGAAGCACAAAAGACATCTATAATTCAGTGTAAGCAGCATAAGCTACTTTTAAAAATGTGTAGTATAAGATCATAGGATTTATTAAGTTCCCCTTCATATTGTAAATTGATTTGCATTGTTTTAACGCTTGTTACAGTTGAATCAGCAGACCCATTGTATTTCTGAGGTACAAATCACCAGTTGGTTGTGCTTGGATTCCGAAGTTTCTTAAGCACATCGGCTATGTTGTAAAACTGTCAGGTGTGTTAGGAAATGGTATCATTGTGCACGTAATGTAATATGTAAATGGTTATAGTAATTGTTTGTATTGTGAGAGCTACAGCAACAACTTGGATTCCGGAGAAATTATTAAAGGAAAGATTTCGGTTAGGACATTTAAATGCATTGAAGTTTCTGGATTTGTTTGGGTTAAACAAAACGTTTTTGAGATACGTATTACTTATGAGTGAACCGCTTAATGTTCACATTCGAATTTCCTTACAAACTTTTATTCCTGCATACTGGATCCCTAGGAGATATATTGGTTTGCTTAACTGGCCAGAGCGAATATATATCCTTGGAAGTCGTTAGGAATAAATAATGTAAGGAACTTCGAAATTGTTTTCGCGTCCAGGGAACAGTTTGGGTTAAGGATCAGGGTGGGTTTTGGAATTAACGTCAAATGTAATAGGATGCGTAAGATGTGTTGCTGTTTCTCTAAGAATATGTGTTCCATGTATTGAATTCGTAATTAAGGTTAGTTGTGTTTTTGATAATAAAAGCAGTAGTGTGTTTGTACATCGGAAATGGAGTATGAAGTGTAGAAAATTCTTTTTGTCTTAGCAATTGACATTTGATGTATTCTAAAATTAATTTGGGTTTAGGTAAATGGTGGTGTTGCGAATGTCTAAAATACTGGGGAACATACTAAACGTTCCTGATGTTTTGTTGCATGTGAATGAACTCATTGCGGAATGTCTGCACAAAGTTTGGGGCCTCATACGAAGACTGTTGAATAGCTGTCTGCGAAGACTGATTAACGGAATTAGCCAGGAAGAATGGCTATGCTGAGAGACACAATTTGGAGTTTAGCAGTACTGATAGACTTGGTAAGGAATAGAAGTCAAATTACAGTGTATGTTCATGTCATTGATAGAATCAGGTTCTGTCAAAGTTAAAAACTTCATTTGAATAATTTCAATGGCTAGACGTATTTCAAAATTTCATTTCAATTTCGTATATTATCCATTTGCTAACAGGGGTTTGAGGTTTCCTTTTGTGAGCAAACAAACATAATGGTAATGAAATGTACATAGTCCCACACTGTTCTGAAAAGTTTGAATTAAGCATGCTTCACTTTTTGTAGCTTCTGTTCAATCTTGTTCAAAATTTAAGAAAGAGTTGGAAAAGAACCACTTAAAAGTTGGCAAAAGTCAATGCTAGAGTTTTAAGTATTAAAAACATAACATTTTGAACTCTACATCTGAGAATAAATTGCCAAGGACAGTCATGTTTAAGAACCTTATTTCAATCAACCAGAAGAGTGGATACATTTCCAATTGACTGGCTTAAAATTACAAATTGTAATTTCTTAATTGTTCTTTTATATAAAGCAGTGTGTGTTTCTTATGAGAACCCGTATTACTTAGTTTAATGTCATAAAATATAACGTCTCTTAAGTACATGTTACATACCTACTTGGAGCCCAATTTGCCCCTTCTTTTGCGTTTCAGCAGCATGAGAGGGTTTTGAAAATAAAGCAAAACTTTCACCTATGGCTATCCTTAATATTTAAATTGAATTGGGTTGTTATAATATTTATTTCAGATGGGCAGGAAAGCCATTCCTTTCCTGAGCTATAAATGGACCTTTCAGATGTGCCTGGAGTGTAAATTTACTGTTGGACATTTACAGTGGCTGTAAATCCTTCACTTCTTTAGCAGAACTAGGTGAACATGGTAAGTAATAGAAATCCAAAGTCAGTGTGATTGTTTTGATATCATTGCCACATATACCTGAAATTTGATCAAAGGAAAAGAATTACTTTAAATTATTCAATTGCCTCAAAAGCTTTTGAATATTAACCCTACTGTTTTTCAATGCCGCTTCCTCCCATTGTTGTTTGAGGCTGAATTAGCTGAAAATTAATCGCCCTAATACACAGATGTGTTAGACTGTAGTTAGTTGCCATGGCGTTATTGGAATTTCTTTTATTTACAGTTTGTAAATGCAAATTGGTCTTATTGATGTATTTAATGCTGGATGTATATCATATTTTCAAAAGAATCTAGAAAGAGAAGTTTAGATGTTGCAAATGTTAATGCTACGCTTTAAAAGTACTCGTAATGTCACTAATCGAGTAGAAATTCTTAAGAAACATTGTATTGAAATAAAACCTCTTGAAACAACCAGAACAGTGAATGAAGTTGTAATTCTGTGTTTGAAAAAAGTAAATTAATTATTTGGTATTCCATGTTTTATAAAACTAAAGACATGTGTATTATGTGAAATAGCTAATCATTTACTATTGTATCTGCAAATAACGTTTATATCAAAACTATTACACATATCTACATGAAGCACAAAAGACATCTATAATTCAGTGTAAGCAGCATAAGCTACTTTTAAAAATGTGTAGTATAAGATCATAGGATTTATTAAGTTCCCCTTGATATTGTAAATTGATTTGCATTGTTTTAACGCTTGTTACAGTTGAATCAGCAAACCCGTTGTATTTCTGAGGTACAAATCACCAGTTGGTTGTGCTTGGATTCCGAAGTTTCTTAAGCACATCGGCTATGCTGTAAAACTGTCAGGTGTGTTAGGAAATGGTATCGTTGTGCATGTAATGTAATATGTAATTGGTTATAGTAATTGTTTGTATTGTGAGAGCTACAGCAACAACTTGGATTCTGGAGAAATTATTAAAGGAAAGATTTCGGTTAGGACATTTAAATGCATTGAAGTTTCTGGATTTGTTTGGGTTAAACAAAACGTTTTTGAGATACGTATTACTTATGAGTGAACCGCTTAATGTTCACATTCGAATTTCCTTACAAACTTTTATTCCTGCATACTGGATCCCTAGGAGATATATTGGTTTGCTTAACTGGCCAGAGCGAATATATATCCTTGGAAGTCCGTAGGAATAAATAATGTAAGGAACTTCGAAATTGTTTTCGCGTCCAGGGAACAGTTTGGGTTAAGGATCAGGGTGGTTTTTGGAATTAACGTCAAATGTAATAGGATGCGTAAGATGTGTTGCTGTTTCTCTAAGAATATGTGTTGCTTGTATTGAATTTGTAATTAAGGTTAGTTGTGTTTTTGATAATAAAAGCAGTAGTGTGTTTGTACATCGGAAATGGAGTATGAAGTGTAGAAAATTCTTTTTGTCTTAGCAATTGACATTTGATGTATTCTAAAATTAATGTGGGTTTAGGTAAATGGTGGTGTTGCGAATGTCTAAAATACTGGGGAACATACTAAACGTTCCTGATGTTTTGTTGCATGTGAATGAACTCATTGCGGAATGTCTGCACAAAGTTTGCGGCCTCATACGAAGACTGTTGAATAGCTGTCTGCGAAGACTGATTAACGGAATTAGCCAGGAAGAATGGCTATGCTGAGAGAGACAATTTGGAGATTAGCAGTACTGATAGACTTGGTAAGGAATAGAAGTCAAATTACAGTGTATGTTCATGTCATTGATAGAATCAGGTTCTGTCAAAGTTAAAAACTTCATTTGAATAATTTCAATGGCTAGACGTACTTCAAAATTTCATTTCAATTTCGTATATTATCCATTTGCTAACAGGGGTTTGAGGTTTCCTTTTGTGAGAAAATAAACATAATGGTAATGAAACGTACATAGTCCCACACTGTTCTGAAAAGTTTGAATTAAGCATGCTTCACTTTTTGTAGCTTCTGTTCAATCTTGTTCAAAATTTAAGAAAGAGTTGGAAAAGAACCACTTAAAAGTTGGCAAAAGTCAATGCTAGAGTTTTAAGTATTAAAAACATAACATTTTGAACTCTACATCTGAGAATAAATTGCCAAGGACAGTCATGTTTAAGAACCTTATTTCAATCAACCAGAAGAGTGGATACATTTCCAATTGACTGGCTTAAAATTACAAATTGTAATTTCTTAATTGTTCTTTTATATAAAGGAGTGTGTGTTTCTTATGAGAACCCGTATTACTTAGTTTAATGTCATAAAATATAACGTCTCTTAAGTACATGTTACATACCTACTTGGAGCCCAATTTGCCCCTTCTTTTGCGTTTCAGCAGCATGAGAGGGTTTTGAAAATAAAGCATAACTTTCACCTATGGCTATCCTTAATATTTAAATTGAATTGGGTTGTTATAATATTTATTTCAGATGGGCAGGAAAGCCATTCCTTTCCTGAGCTATAAATGGACCTTTCAGATGTGCCTGGAGTGTAAATTTACTGTTGGACATTTACAGTGGCTGTAAATCCTTCACTTCTTTAGCAGAACTAGGTGAACATGGTAAGTAATAGAAATCCAAAGTCAGTGTGATTGTTTTGATATCATTGCCACATATACCTGAAATTTGATCAAAGGAAAAGAATTACTTTAAATTATTCAATTACCTCAAAAGGTTTTGAATATTAACCCTACTGTTTTTCAATGCCGCTTCCTCCCATTGTTGTTTGAGGCTGAATTAGCTGAAAATTAATCGCCCTAATACACAGATGTGTTAGACTGTAGTTAGTTGCCATGGCGTTATTGGAATTTCTTTTATTTACAGTTTGTAAATGCAAATTGGTCTTATTGATGTATTTAATGCTGGATGTATATCATATTTTCAAAAGAATCTAGAAAGAGAAGTTTAGATGTTGCAAATGTTAATGCTACGCTTTAAAAGTACTCGTAATGTCACTAATCGAGTAGAAATTCTTAAGAAACATTGTATTGAAATAAAACCTCTTGAAACAACCAGAACAGTGAATGAAGTTGTAATTCTGTGTTTGAAAAAAGTAAATTAATTATTTGGTATTCCATGTTTTATAAAACTAAAGACATGTGTATTATGTGAAATAGCTAATCATTTACTATTGTATCTGCAAATAACGTTTATATCAAAACTATTACACATATCTACATGAAGCACAAAAGACATCTATAATTCAGTGTAAGCAGCATAAGCTACTTTTAAAAATGTGTAGTATAAGATCATAGGATTTATTAAGTTCCCCTTCATATTGTAAATTGATTTGCATTGTTTTAACGCTTGTTACAGTTGAATCAGCAAACCCGTTGTATTTCTGAGGTACAAATCACCAGTTGGTTGTGCTTGGATTCCGAAGTTTCTTAAGCACATCGGCTATGCTGTAAAACTGTCAGGTGTGTTAGGAAATGGTATCGTTGTGCATGTAATGTAATATGTAATTGGTTATAGTAATTGTTTGTATTGTGAGAGCTACAGCAACAACTTGGATTCTGGAGAAATTATTAAAGGAAAGATTTCGGTTAGGACATTTAAATGCATTGAAGTTTCTGGATTTGTTTGGGTTAAACAAAACGTTTTTGAGATACGTATTACTTATGAGTGAACCGCTTAATGTTCACATTCGAATTTCCTTACAAACTTTTATTCCTGCATACTGGATCCCTAGGAGATATATTGGTTTGCTTAACTGGCCAGAGCGAATATATATCCTTGGAAGTCCTTAGGAATAAATAATGTAAGGAACTTCGAAATTGTTTTCGCGTCCAGGGAACAGTTTGGGTTAAGGATCAGGGTGGTTTTTGGAATTAACGTCAAATGTAATAGGATGCGTAAGATGTGTTGCTGTTTCTCTAAGAATATGTGTTGCTTGTATTGAATTTGTAATTAAGGTTAGTTGTGTTTTTGATAATAAAAGCAGTAGTGTGTTTTTACATCGGAAATGGAGTATGAAGTGTAGAAAATTCTTTTTGTCTTAGCAATTGACATTTGATGTATTCTAAAATTAATGTGGGTTTAGGTAAATGGTGGTGTTGCGAATGTCTAAAATACTGGGGAACATACTAAACGTTCCTGATGTTTTGTTGCATGTGAATGAACTCATTGCGGAATGTCTGCACAAAGTTTGGGGCCTCATACGAAGACTGTTGAATAGCTGTCTGCGAAGACTGATTAACGGAATTAGCCAGGAAGAATGGTTATGCTGAGAGAGACAATTTGGAGATTAGCAGTACTGATAGACTTGGTAAGGAATAGAAGTCAAATTACAGTGTATGTTCATGTCATTGATAGAATCAGGTTCTGTCAAAGTTAAAAACTTCATTTGAATAATTTCAATGGCTAGACGTACTTCAAAATTTCATTTCAATTTCGTATATTATCCATTTGCTAACAGGGGTTTGAGGTTTCCTTTTGTGAGAAAATAAACATAATGGTAATGAAACGTACATAGTCCCACACTGTTCTGAAAAGTTTGAATTAAGCATGCTTCACTTTTTGTAGCTTCTGTTCAATCTTGTTCAAAATTTAAGAAAGAGTTGGAAAAGAACCACTTAAAAGTTGGCAAAAGTCAATGCTAGAGTTTTAAGTATTAAAAACATAACATTTTGAACTCTACATCTGAGAATAAATTGCCAAGGACAGTCATGTTTAAGAACCTTATTTCAATCAACCAGAAGAGTGGATACATTTCCAATTGACTGGCTTAAAATTACAAATTGTAATTTCTTAATTGTTCTTTTATATAAAGGAGTGTGTGTTTCTTATGAGAACCCGTATTACTTAGTTTAATGTCATAAAATATAACGTCTCTTAAGTACATGTTACATACCTACTTGGAGCCCAATTTGCCCCTTCTTTTGCGTTTCAGCAGCATGAGAGGGTTTTGAAAATAAAGCATAACTTTCACCTATGGCTATCCTTAATATTTAAATTGAATTGGGTTGTTATAATATTTATTTCAGATGGGCAGGAAAGCCATTCCTTTCCTGAGCTATAAATGGACCTTTCAGATGTGCCTGGAGTGTAAATTTACTGTTGGACATTTACACTGGCTGTAAATCCTTCACTTCTTTAGCAGAACTAGGTGAACATGGTAAGTAATAGAAATCCAAAGTCAGTGTGATTGTTTTGATATCATTGCCACATATACCTGAAATTTGATCAAAGGAAAAGAATTACTTTAAATTATTCAATTACCTCAAAAGCTTTTGAATATTAACCCTACTGTTTTTCAATGCCGCTTCCTCCCATTGTTGTTTGAGGCTGAATTAGCTGAAAATTAATCGCCCTAATACACAGATGTGTTAGACTGTAGTTAGTTGCCATGGCGTTATTGGAATTTCTTTTATTTACAGTTTGTAAATGCAAATTGGTCTTATTGATGTATTTAATGCTGGATGTATATCAAATTTTCAAAAGAATCTAGAAAGAGAAGTTTAGATGTTGCAAAGTTAATGCTACGCTTTAAAAGTACTCGTAATGTCACTAATCGAGTAGAAATTCTTAAGAAACATTGTATTGAAATAAAACCTCTTGAAACAACCAGAACAGTGAATGAAGTTGTAATTCTGTGTTTGAAAAAAGTAAATTAATTATTTGTTATTCCATGTTTTATAAAACTAAAGACATGTGTATTATGTGGAATAGCTAATCATTTACTATTGTATCTGCAAATAACGTTTATATCAAAACTATTACACATATCTACATGAAGCACAAAAGACATCTATAATTCAGTGTAAGCAGCATAAGCTACTTTTAAAAATGTGTAGTATAAGATCATAGGATTTATTAAGTTCCCCTTCATATTGTAAATTGATTTGCATAGTTTTAATGCTTGTTACAGTTGAATCAGCAAACCCATTGTATTTCTGAGGTACAAATCACCAGTTTGTTGTGCTTGGATTCCGAAGTTTCTTAAGCACATCGGCTATGCTGTAAAACTGTCAGGTGTGTTAGGAAATGGTATCATTGTGCATGTAATGTAATATGTAATTGGTTATAGTAATTGTTTGTATTGTGAGAGCTACAGCAACAACTTGGATTCCGGAGAAATTATTAAAGGAAAGATTTCGGTTAGGACATTTAAATGCATTGAAGTTTCTGGATTTGTTTGGGTTAAACAAAACGTTTTTGAGATACGTATTACTTATGAGTGAACCGCTTAATGTTCACATTCGAATTTCCTTACAAACTTTTATTCCTGCATACTGGATCCCTAGGAGATATATTGGTTTGCTTAACTGGCCAGAGCGAATATATATCCTTGGAAGTCGTTAGGAATAAATAATGTAAGGAACTTCGAAATTGTTTTCGCGTCCAGGGAACAGTTTGGGTTAAGGATCAGGGTGGTTTTTGGAATTAACGTCAAATGTAATAGGATGCGTAAGATGTGTTGCTGTTTCTCTAAGAATATGTGTTCCTTGTATTGAATTTGTAATTAAGGTTAGTTGTGTTTTTGATAATAAAAGCAGTAGTGTGTTTGTACATCTGAAATGGAGTATGAAGTGTAGAAAATTCTTTTTGTCTTAGAAATTGACATTTGATGTATTCTAAAATTAATGTGGGTTTAGGTAAATGGTGGTGTTGCGAATGTCTAAAATACTGGGGAACATACTAAACGTTCCTGATGTTTTGTTGCATGTGAATGAACTCATTGCGGAATGTCTGCACAAAGTTTGGGGCCTCATACGAAGACTGTTGAATAGCTGTCTGCGAAGACTGAGTAACGGAATTAGCCAGGAAGAATGGCTATGCTGAGAGAAACAATTTGGAGATTAGCAGTACTGATAGACTTGGTAAGGAATAGAAGTCAAATTACAGTGTATGTTCATGTCATTGATAGAATCAGGTTCTGTCAAACTTAAAAACTTCATTTGAATAATTTCAATGGCTAGACGTACTTCAAAATTTCATTTCAATTTCGTATATTATCCATTTGCTAACAGGGGTTTGAGGTTTCCTTTTGTGAGAAAATAAACATAATGGTAATGAAATGTACATAGTCCCACACTGTTCTGAAAAGTTTGAATTAAGCATGCTTCACTTTTTGTAGCTTCTGTTCAATCTTGTTCAAAATTTAAGAAAGAGTTGGAAAAGAACCACTTAAAAGTTGGCAAAAGTCAATGCTAGAGTTTTAAGTATTAAAAACATAACATTTTGAACTCTACATCTGAGAATAAATTGCTAAGGACAGTCATGTTTAAGAACCTTATTTCAATCAACCAGAAGAGTGGATACATTTCCAATTGACTGGCTTAAAATTACAAATTGTAATTTCTTAATTGTTCTTTTATATAAAGGAGTGTGTGTTTCTTATGAGAACCCGTATTACTTAGTTTAATGTCATAAAATATAACGTCTCTTAAGTACATGTTACATACCTACTTGGAGCCCAATTTGCCCCTTCTTTTGCGTTTCAGCAGCATGAGAGGGTTTTGAAAATAAAGCATAACTTTCACCTATGGCTATCCTTAATATTTAAATTGAATTGGGTTGTTATAATATTTGTTTCAGATAGGCAGGAAAGCCATTCCGTTCCTGAGCTATAAATGGACCTTTTAGATGTGCCTGGAGTGTAAATTTACTGTTGGACATTTACAGTGGCTGTAAATCCTTCACTTCTTTAGCAGAACTAGGTGAACATGGTAAGTAATAGAAATCCAAAGTCAGTGTGATTGTTTTGATATCATTGCCACATATACCTGAAATTTGATCAAAGGAAAAGAATTACTTTAAATTATTCAATTACCTCAAAAGCTTTTGAATATTAACCCTACTGTTTTTCAATGCCGCTTCCTCCCATTGTTGTTTGAGGCTGAATTAGCTGAAAATTAATCGCCCTAATACACAGATGTGTTAGACTGTAGTTAGTTGCCATGGCGTTATTGGAATTTCTTTTATTTACAGTTTGTAAATGCAAATTGGTCTTATTGATGTATTTAATGCTGGATGTATATCATATTTTCAAAAGAATCTAGAAAGAGAAGTTTAGATGTTGCAAATGTTAATGCTACGCTTTAAAAGTACTCGTAATGTCACTAATCGAGTAGAAATTCTTAAGAAACATTGTATTGAAATAAAACCTCTTGAAACAACCAGAACAGTGAATGAAGTTGTAATTCTGTGTTTGAAAAAAGTAAATTAATTATTTGGTATTCCATGTTTTATAAAACTAAAGACATGTGTATTATGTGGAATAGCTAATCATTTACTATTGTATCTGCAAATAACGTTTATATCAAAACTATTACACATATCTACATGAAGCACAAAAGACATCTATAATTCAGTGTAAGCAGCATAAGGTACTTTTAAAAATGTGTAGTATAAGATCATAGGATTTATTAAGTTCCCCTTGATATTGTAAATTGATTTGCATTGTTTTAACGCTTGTTACAGTTGAATCAGCAAACCCATTGTATTTCTGAGGTACAAATCACCAGTTGGTTGTGCTTGGATTCCGAAGTTTCTTAAGCACATCGGCTATGCTGTAAAACTGTCAGGTGTGTTAGGAAATGGTATCGTTGTGCATGTAATGTAATATGTAATTGGTTATAGTAATTGTTTGTATTGTGAGAGCTACAGCAACAACTTGGATTCCGGAGAAATTATTAAAGGAAAGATTTCGGTTAGGACATTTAAATGCATTGAAGTTTCTGGATTTGTTTGGGTTAAACAAAACGTTTTTGAGATACGTATTACTTATGAGTGAACCGCTTAATGTTCACATTCGAATTTCCTTACAAACTTTTATTCCTGCATACTGGATCCCTAGGAGATATATTGGTTTGCTTAACTGGCCAGAGCGAATATATATCCTTGGAAGTCCTTAGGAATAAATAATGTAAGGAACTTCGAAATTGTTTTCGCGTCCAGGGAACAGTTTGGGTTAAGGATCAGGGTGGTTTTTGGAATTAACGTCAAATGTAATAGGATGCGTAAGATGTGTTGCTGTTTCTCTAAGAATATGTGTTGCTTGTATTGAATTTGTAATTAAGGTTAGTTGTGTTTTTGATAATAAAAGCAGTAGTGTGTTTTTACATCGGAATTGGAGTATGAAGTGTAGAAAATTCTTTTTGTCTTAGCAATTGACATTTGATGTATTCTAAAATTAATGTGGGTTTAGGTAAATGGTGGTGTTGCGAATGTCTAAAATACTGGGGAACATACTAAACGTTCCTGATGTTTTGTTGCATGTGAATGAACTCATTGCGGAATGTCTGCACAAAGTTTGGGGCCTCATACGAAGACTGTTGAATAGCTGTCTGCGAAGACTGATTAACGGAATTAGCCAGGAAGAATGGCTATGCTGAGAGAGACAATTTGGAGATTAGCAGTACTGATAGACTTGGTAAGGAATAGAAGTCAAATTACAGTGTATGTTCATGTCATTGATAGAATCAGGTTCTGTCAAAGTTAAAAACTTCATTTGAATAATTTCAATGGCTAGACGTACTTCAAAATTTCATTTCAATTTCGTATATTATCCATTTGCTAACAGGGGTTTGAGGTTTCCTTTTGTGAGAAAATAAACATAATGGTAATGAAACGTACATAGTCCCACACTGTTCTGAAAAGTTTGAATTAAGCATGCTTCACTTTTTGTAGCTTCTGTTCAATCTTGTTCAAAATTTAAGAAAGAGTTGGAAAAGAACCACTTAAAAGTTGGCAAAAGTCAATGCTAGAGTTTTAAGTATTAAAAACATAACATTTTGAACTCTACATCTGAGAATAAATTGCCAAGGACAGTCATGTTTAAGAACCTTATTTCAATCAACCAGAAGAGTGGATACATTTCCAATTGACTGGCTTAAAATTACAAATTGTAATTTCTTAATTGTTCTTTTATATAAAGGAGTGTGTGTTTCTTATGAGAACCCGTATTACTTAGTTTAATGTCATAAAATATAACGTCTCTTAAGTACATGTTACATACCTACTTGGAGCCCAATTTGCCCCTTCTTTTGCGTTTCAGCAGCATGAGAGGGTTTTGAAAATAAAGCATAACTTTCACCTATGGCTATCCTTAATATTTAAATTGAATTGGGTTGTTATAATATTTATTTCAGATGGGCAGGAAAGCCATTCCTTTCCTGAGCTATAAATGGACCTTTCAGATGTGCCTGGAGTGTAAATTTACTGTTGGACATTTACACTGGCTGTAAATCCTTCACTTCTTTAGCAGAACTAGGTGAACATGGTAAGTAATAGAAATCCAAAGTCAGTGTGATTGTTTTGATATCATTGCCACATATACCTGAAATTTGATCAAAGGAAAAGAATTACTTTAAATTATTCAATTACCTCAAAAGCTTTTGAATATTAACCCTACTGTTTTTCAATGCCGCTTCCTCCCATTGTTGTTTGAGGCTGAATTAGCTGAAAATTAATCGCCCTAATACACAGATGTGTTAGACTGTAGTTAGTTGCCATGGCGTTATTGGAATTTCTTTTATTTACAGTTTGTAAATGCAAATTGGTCTTATTGATGTATTTAATGCTGGATGTATATCAAATTTTCAAAAGAATCTAGAAAGAGAAGTTTAGATGTTGCAAATGTTAATGCTACGCTTTAAAAGTACTCGTAATGTCACTAATCGAGTAGAAATTCTTAAGAAACATTGTATTGAAATAAAACCTCTTGAAACAACCAGAACAGTGAATGAAGTTGTAATTCTGTGTTTGAAAAAAGTAAATTAATTATTTGTTATTCCATGTTTTATAAAACTAAAGACATGTGTATTATGTGGAATAGCTAATCATTTACTATTGTATCTGCAAATAACGTTTATATCAAAACTATTACACATATCTACATGAAGCACAAAAGACATCTATAATTCAGTGTAAGCAGCATAAGCTACTTTTAAAAATGTGTAGTATAAGATCATAGGATTTATTAAGTTCCCCTTCATATTGTAAATTGATTTGCATAGTTTTAATGCTTGTTACAGTTGAATCAGCAAACCCATTGTATTTCTGAGGTACAAATCACCAGTTTGTTGTGCTTGGATTCCGAAGTTTCTTAAGCACATCGGCTATGCTGTAAAACTGTCAGGTGTGTTAGGAAATGGTATCATTGTGCATGTAATGTAATATGTAATTGGTTATAGTAATTGTTTGTATTGTGAGAGCTACAGCAACAACTTGGATTCCGGAGAAATTATTAAAGGAAAGATTTCGGTTAGGACATTTAAATGCATTGAAGTTTCTGGATTTGTTTGGGTTAAACAAAACGTTTTTGAGATACGTATTACTTATGAGTGAACCGCTTAATGTTCACATTCGAATTTCCTTACAAACTTTTATTCCTGCATACTGGATCCCGAGGAGATATATTGGTTTGCTTAACTGGCCAGAGCGAATATATATCCTTGGAAGTCGTTAGGAATAAATAATGTAAGGAACTTCGAAATTGTTTTCGCGTCCAGGGAACAGTTTGGGTTAAGGATCAGGGTGGTTTTTGGAATTAACGTCAAATGTAATAGGATGCGTAAGATGTGTTGCTGTTTCTCTAAGAATATGTGTTCCTTGTATTGAATTTGTAATTAAGGTTAGTTGTGTTTTTGATAATAAAAGCAGTAGTGTGTTTGTACATCTGAAATGGAGTATGAAGTGTAGAAAATTCTTTTTGTCTTAGAAATTGACATTTGATGTATTCTAAAATTAATGTGGGTTTAGGTAAATGGTGGTGTTGCGAATGTCTAAAATACTGGGGAACATACTAAACGTTCCTGATGTTTTGTTGCATGTGAATGAACTCATTGCGGAATGTCTGCACAAAGTTTGGGGCCTCATATGAAGACTGTTGAATAGCTGTCTGCGAAGACTGAGTAACGGAATTAGCCAGGAAGAATGGCTATGCTGAGAGAGACAATTTGGAGATTAGCAGTACTTATAGACTTGGTAAGGAATAGAAGTCAAATTACAGTGTATGTTCATGTCATTGATAGAATCAGGTTCTGTCAAACTTAAAAACTTCATTTGAATAATTTCAATGGCTAGACGTACTTCAAAATTTCATTTCAATTTCGTATATTATCCATTTGCTAACAGGGGTTTGAGGTTTCCTTTTGTGAGAAAATAAACATAATGGTAATGAAATGTACATAGTCCCACACTGTTCTGAAAAGTTTGAATTAAGCATGCTTCACTTTTTGTAGCTTCTGTTCAATCTTGTTCAAAATTTAAGAAAGAGTTGGAAAAGAACCACTTAAAAGTTGGCAAAAGTCAATGCTAGAGTTTTAAGTATTAAAAACATAACATTTTGAACTCTACATCTGAGAATAAATTGCTAAGGACAGTCATGTTTAAGAACCTTATTTCAATCAACCAGAAGAGTGGATACATTTCCAATTGACTGGCTTAAAATTACAAATTGTAATTTCTTATGTGTTCTTTTATATAAAGGAGTGTGTGTTTCTTATGAGAACCCGTATTACTTAGTTTAATGTCATAAAATATAACGTCTCTTAAGTACATGTTACATACCTACTTGGAGCCCAATTTGCCCCTTCTTTTGCGTTTCAGCAGCATGAGAGGGTTTTGAAAATAAAGCATAACTTTCACCTATGGATATCCTTAATATTTAAATTGAATTGGGTTGTTATAATATTTATTTCAGATGGGCAGGAAAGCCATTCCTTTCCTGAGCTATAAATGGACCTTTCAGACGTGCCTGGAGTGTAAATTTACTGTTGGACATTTACAGTGGCTGTAAATCCTTCACTTCTTTAGCAGAACTAGGTGAACATGGTAAGTAATAGAAATCCAAAGTCAGTGTGATTGTTTTGATATCATTGCCACATATACCTGAAATTTGATCAAAGGAAAAGAATTACTTTAAATTATTCAATTGCCTCAAAAGCTTTTGAATATTAACCCTACTGTTTTTCAATGCCGCTTCCTCCCATTGTTGTTTGAGGCTGAATTAGCTGAAAATTAATCGCCCTAATACACAGATGCGTTAGACTGTAGTTAATTGCCATGGCGTTATTGGAATTTCTTTTATTTACAGTTTGTAAATGCAAATTGGTCTTATTGATGTATTTAATGCTGGATGTATATCATATTTTCAAAAGAATCTAGAAAGAGAAGTTTAGATGTTGCAAATGTTAATGCTACGCTTTAAAAGTACTCGTAATGTCACTAATTGAGTAGAAATTCTTAAGAAACATTGTATTGAAATAAAACCTCTTGAAACAACCAGAACAGTGAATGAAGTTGTAATTCTGTGTTTGAAAAAAGTAAATTAATTATTTGGTATTCCATGTTTTATAAAACTAAAGACATGTGTATTATGTGGAATAGCTAATCATTTACTATTGTATCTGCAAATAACGTTTATATCAAAACTATTACACATATCTACATGAAGCACAAAAGACATCTATAATTCAGTGTAAGCAGCATAAGCTACTTTTAAAAATGTGTAGTATAAGATCATAGGATTTATTAAGTTCCCCTTCATATTGTAAATTGATTTGCATTGTTTTAACGCTTGTTACAGTTGAATCAGCAAACCCATTGTATTTCTGAGGTACAAATCACCAGTTTGTTGTGCTTGGATTCCAAAGTTTCTTAAGCACATCGGCTATGCTGTAAAACTGTCAGGTGTGTTAGGAAATGGTATCATTGTGCATGTAATGTAATATGTAATTGGTTATAGTAATTGTTTGTATTGTGAGAGCTACAGCAACAACTTGGATTCCGGAGAAATTATTAAAGGAAACATTTCGGTTAGGACATTTAAATGCATTGAAGTTTCTGGATTTGTTTGGGTTAAACAAAACGTTTTTGAGATACGTATTACTTATGAGTGAACCGCTTAATGTTCACATTCGAATTTCCTTACAAACTTTTATTCCTGCATACTGGATCCCTAGGAGATATATTGGTTTGCTTAACTGGCCAGAGCGAATATATATCCTTGGAAGGCCTTAGGAATAAATAATGTAAGGAACTTCGAAATTGTTTTCGCGTCCAGGGAACAGTTTGGGTTAAGGATCAGGGTGGGTTCTGGAATTAACGTCAAATGTAATAGGATGCGTAAGATGTGTTGCTGTTTCTCTAAGAATATGTGTTCCATGTATTGAATTCGTAATTAAGGTTAGTTGTGTTTTTGATAATAAAAGCAGTAGTGTGTTTGTACATCGGAAATGGAGTATGAAGTGTAGAAAATTCTTTTTGTCTTAGCAATTGACATTTGATGTATTCTAAAATTAATTTGGGTTTAGGTAAATGGTGGTGTTGCGAATGTCTAAAATACTGGGGAACATACTAAACGTTCCTGATGTTTTGTTGCATGTGAATGAACTCATTGCGGAATGTCTGCACAAAGTTTGGGGCCTCATACGAAGACTGTTGAATAGCTGTCTGCGTAGACTGATTAACGGAATTAGCCAGGAAGAATGGCTATGCTGAGAGAGACAATTTGGAGTTTAGCAGTACTGATAGACTTGGTAAGGAATAGAAGTCAAATTACAGTGTATGTTCATGTCATTGATAGAATCAGGTTCTGTCAAACTTAAAAACTTCATTTGAATAATTTCAATGGCTAGACGTACTTCAAAATTTCATTTCAATTTCGTATATTATCCATTTGCTAACAGGGGTTTGAGGTTTCCTTTTGTGAGAAAATAAACATAATGGTAATGAAACGTACATAGTCCCACACTATTCTGAAAAGTTTGAATTAAGCATGCTTCACTTTTTGTAGCTTTTGTCAATCTTGTTCAAAATTTAAGAAAGAGTTGGAAAAGAACCACTTAAAAGTTGGCAAAAGTCAATGCTAGAGTTTTAAGTATTAAAAACATAACATTTTGAACTCTACATCTGAGAATAAATTGCCAAGGACAGTCATGTTTAAGAACCTTATTTCAATCAACCAGAAGAGTGGATACATTTCCAATTGACTGGCTTAAAATTACAAATTGTAATTTCTTAATTGTTCTTTTATATAAAGGAGTGTGTGTTTCTTATGAGAACCCGTATTACTTAGTTTAATGTCATAAAATATAACGTCTCTTAAGTACATGTTACATACCTACTTGGAGCCCAATTTGCCCCTTCTTTTGCGTTTCAGCAGCATGAGAGGGTTTTGAAAATAAAGCATAACTTTCACCTATGGCTATCCTTAATATTTAAATTGAATTGGGTTGTTATAATATTTATTTCAGATGGGCAGGAAAGCCATTCCTTTCCTGAGCTATAAATGGACATTTCAGATGTGCCTGGAGTGTAAATTTACAGTTGGACATTTACAGTGGCTGTAAATCCTTCACTTCTTTAGCAGAACTAGGTGAACATGGTAAGTAATAGAAATCCAAAGTCAGTGTGATTGTTTTGATATCATTGCCACATATACCTGAAATTTGATCAAAGGAAAAGAATTACTTTAAATTATTCAATTGCCTCAAAAGCTTTTAAATATTAACCCTACTGTTTTTCAATGCCGCTTCCTCCCATTGTTGTTTGAGGCTGAATTAGCTGAAAATTAATCGCCCTAATACACAGATGTGTTAGACTGTAGTTAGTTGCCATGGCGTTATTGGAATTTCTTTTATTTACAGTTTGTAAATGCAAATTGGTCTTATTGATGTATTTAATGCTGGATGTATATCATATTTTCAAAAGAATCTAGAAAGAGAAGTTTAGATGTTGCAGATGTTAATGCTACGCTTTAAAAGTACTCGTAATGTCACTAATCGAGTAGAAATTCTTAAGAAACATTGTATTGAAATAAAACCTCTTGAAACAACCAGAACAGTGAATGAAGTTGTAATTCTGTGTTTGAAAAAAGTAAATTAATTATTTGGTATTCCTTGTTTTATAAAACTAAAGACATGTGTATTATGTGGAATAGCTAATCATTTACTATTGTATCTGCAAATAACGTTTATATCAAAACTATTACACATATCTACATGAAGCACAAAAGACATCTATAATTCAGTGTAAGCAGCATAAGCTACTTTTAAAAATGTGTAGTATAAGATCATAGGATTTATTAAGTTCCCCTTGATATTGTAAATAGATTTGCATTGTTTTAACGCTTGTTACAGTTGAATCAGCAAACCCGTTGTATTTCTGAGGTACAAATCACCAGTTGGTTGTGCTTGGATTCCGAAGTTTCTTAAGCACATCGGCTATTTTGTAAAACTGTCAGGTGTGTTAGGAAATGGTATCGTTGTGCATGTAATGTAATATGTAATTGGTTATAGTAATTGTTTGTATTGTGAGAGCTACAGCAACAGCTTGGATTCCGGAGAAATTATTAAACGAAAGATTTCGGTTAGGAAATTTAAATGCATTGAAGTTTCTGGATTTGTTTGGGTTATACAAAACGTTTTTGAGGTACGTATTACTTATGAGTGAACCGCTTAATGTTCACATTCGAATTTCCTTACAAACTTTTATTCCTGCATACTGGATCCCTAGGAGATATATTGGTTTGCTTAACTGGCCAGAGCGAATATATATCCTTGGAAGTCCTTAGGAATAAATAATGTAAGGAACTTCGAAATTGTTTTCGCGTCCAGGGAACAGTTTGGGTTAAGGATCAGGGTGGGTTTTGGAATTAACGTCAAATGTAATAGGACGCGTAAGATGTGTTGCTGTTTCTCTAAGAATATGTGTTCCATGTATTGAATTCGTAATTAAGGTTAGTTGTGTTTTTGATAATAAAAGCAGTAGTGTGTTTGTACATCGGAAATGGAGTATGAAGTGTAGAAAATTCTTTTTGTCTTAGCAATTGACATTTGATGTATTCTAAAATTAATTTGGGTTTAGGTAAATGGTGGTGTTGCGAATGTCTAAAATACTGGGGAACATACTAAACGTTCCTGATGTTTTGTTGCATGTGAATGAACTCATTGCGGAATGTCTGCACAAAGTTTGGGGCCTCATACGAAGACTGTTGAATAGCTGTCTGCGAAGACTGATTAACGGAATTAGCCAGGAAGAATGGCTATGCTGAGAGAGACAATTTGGAGTTTAGCAGTACTGATAGACTTGGTAAGGAATAGAAGTCAAATTACAGTGTATGTTCATGTCATTGATAGAATCAGGTTCTGTCAAAGTTAAAAACTTCATTTGAATAATTTCAATGGCTAGACGTACTTCAAAATTTCATTTTAATTTCGTATATTATCCATTTGCTAACAGGGGTTTGAGGTTTCCTTTTGTGAGAAAATAAACATAATGGTAATGAAACGTACATAGTCCCACACTGTTCTGAAAAGTTTGAATTAAGCATGCTTCACTTTTTGTAGCTTCTGTTCAATCTTGTTCAAAATTTAAGAAAGAGTTGGAAAAGAACCACTTAAAAGTTGGCAAAAGTCAATGCTAGAGTTTTAAGTATTAAAAACATAACATTTTGAACTCTACATCTGAGAATAAATTGCTAAGGACAGTCATGTTTAAGAACCTTATTTCAATCAACCAGAAGAGTGGATACATTTCCAATTGACTGGCTTAAAATTACAAATTGTAATTTCTTAATTGTTCTTTTATATAAAGGAGTGTGTGTTTCTTATGAGAACCCGTATTACTTAGTTTAATGTCATAAAATATAACGTCTCTTAAGTACATGTTACATACCTACTTGGAGCCCAATTTGCCCCTTCTTTTGCGTTTCAGCAGCATGAGAGGGTTTTGAAAATAAAGCATAACTTTCACCTATGGCTATCCTTAATATTTAAATTGAATTGGGTTGTTATAATATTTGTTTCAGATGGGCAGGAAAGCCATTCCGTTCCTGAGCTATAAATGGACCTTTTAGATGTGCCTGGAGTGTAAATTTACTGTTGGACATTTACAGTGGCTGTAAATCCTTCACTTCTTTAGCAGAACTAGGTGAACATGGTAAGTAATAGAAATCCAAAGTCAGTGTGATTGTTTTGATATCATTGCCACATATACCTGAAATTTGATCAAAGGAAAAGAATTACTTTAAATTATTCAATTGCCTCAAAAGCTTTTGAATATTAACCCTACTGTTTTTCAATGCCGCTTCCTCCCATTGTTGTTTGAGGCTGAATTAGCTGAAAATTAATCGCCCTAATACACAGATGTGTTAGACTGTAGTTAGTTGCCATGGCGTTATTGGAATTTCTTTTATTTATAGTTTGTAAATGCAAATTGGTCTTATTGATGTATTTAATGCTGGATGTATATCATATTTTCAAAAGAATCTAGAAAGAGAAGTTTAGATGTTGCAAATGTTAATGCTACGCTTTAAAAGTACTCGTAATGTCACTAATTGAGTAGAAATTCTTAAGAAACATTGTATTGAAATAAAACCTCTTGAAACAACCAGAACAGTGAATGAAGTTGTAATTCTGTGTTTGAAAAAAGTAAATTAATTATTTGGTATTCCATGTTTTATAAAACTAAAGACATGTGTATTATGTGGAATAGCTAATCATTTACTATTGTATCTGCAAATAACGTTTATATCAAAACTATTACACATATCTACATGAAGCACAAAAGACATCTATAATTCAGTGTAAGCAGCATAAGCTACTTTTAAAAATGTGTAGTATAAGATCATAGGATTTATTAAGTTCCCCTTGATATTGTAAATTGATTTGCATTGTTTTAACGCTTGTTACAGTTGAATCAGCAAACCCGTTGTATTTCTGAGGTACAAATCACCAGTTGGTTGTGCTTGGATTCCGAAGTTTCTTAAGCACATCGGCTATGCTGTAAAACTGTCAGGTGTGTTAGGAAATGGTATCGTTGTGCATGTAATGTAATATGTAATTGGTTATAGTAATTGTTTGTATTGTGAGAGCTACAGCAACAGCTTGGATTCCTGAGAAATTATTAAAGGAAAGATTTCGGTTAGGACATTTAAATGCATTGAAGATTCTGGATTTGTTTGGGTTAAACAAAACGTTTTTGAGATACGTATTACTTATGAGTGAACCGCTTAATGTTCACATTCGAATTTCCTTACAAACTTTTATTCCTGCATACTGGATTCCTAGGAGATATATTGGTTTGCTTAACTGGCCAGAGCGAATATATATCCTTGGAAGTCCTTAGGAATAAATAATGTAAGGAACTTCGAAATTGTTTTCGCGTCCAGGGAACAGTTTGGGTTAAGAATCAGGGTGGGTTTTGGAATTAACGTCAAATGTAATAGGATGCGTAAGATGTGTTGCTGTTTCTCTAAGAATATGTGTTCCATGTATTGAATTCGTAATTAAGGTTAGTTGTGTTTTTGATAATAAAAGCAGTAGTGTGTTTGTACATCGGAAATGGAGTATGAAGTGTAGAAAATTCTTTTTGTCTTAGCAATTGACATTTGATGTATTCTAAAATTAATTTGGGTTTAGGTAAATGGTGGTGTTGCGAATGTCTAAAATACTGGGGAACATACTAAACGTTCCTGATGTTTTGTTGCATGTGAATGAACTCATTGTGGAATGTCTGCACAAAGTTTGGGGCCTCATACGAAGACTGTTGAATAGCTGTCTGCGAAGACTGATTAACGGAATTAGCCAGGAAGAATGGCTATGCTGAGAGACACAATTTGGAGTTTAGCAGTACTGATAGACTTGGTAAGGAATAGAAGTCAAATTACAGTGTATGTTCATGTCATTGATAGAATCAGGTTCTGTCAAAGTTAAAAACTTCATTTGAATAATTTCAATGGCTAGACGTACTTCAAAATTTCATTTCAATTTCGTATATTATCCATTTGCTAACAGGGGTTTGAGGTTTCCTTTTGTGAGCAAACAAACATAATGGTAATGAAATGTACATAGTCCCACACTGTTCTGAAAAGTTTGAATTAAGCATGCTTCACTTTTTGTAGCTTCTGTTCAATCTTGTTCAAAATTTAAGAAAGAGTTGGAAAAGAACCACTTAAAAGTTGGCAAAAGTGAATGCTAGAGTTTTAAGTATTAAAAACATAACATTTTGAACTCTACATCTGAGAATAAATTGCCAAGGACAGTCATGTTTAAGAACCTTATTTCAATCAACCAGAAGAGTGGATACATTTCCAATTGACTGGCTTAAAATTACAAATTGTAATTTCTTAATTGTTCTTTTATATAAAGCAGTGTGTGTTTCTTATGAGAACCCGTATTACTTAGTTTAATGTCATAAAATATAACGTCTCTTAAGTACATGTTACATACCTACTTGGAGCCCAATTTGCCCCTTCTTTTGCGTTTCAGCAGCATGAGAGGGTTTTGAAAATAAAGCAAAACTTTCACCTATGGCTATCCTTAATATTTAAATTGAATTGGGTTGTTATAATATTTATTTCAGATGGGCAGGAAAGCCATTCCTTTCCTGAGCTATAAATGGACCTTTCAGATGTGCCTGGAGTGTAAATTTACTGTTGGACATTTACAGTGGCTGTAAATCCTTCACTTCTTTAGCAGAACTAGGTGAACATGGTAAGTAATAGAAATCCAAAGTCAGTGTGATTGTTTTGATATCATTGCCACATATACCTGAAATTTGATCAAAGGAAAAGAATTACTTTAAATTATTCAATTGCCTCAAAAGCTTTTGAATATTAACCCTACTGTTTTTCAATGCCGCTTCCTCCCATTGTTGTTTGAGGCTGAATTAGCTGAAAATTAATCGCCCTAATACACAGATGTGTTAGACTGTAGTTAGTTGCCATGGCGTTATTGGAATTTCTTTTATTTACAGTTTGTAAATGCAAATTGGTCTTATTGATGTATTTAATGCTGGATGTATATCATATTTTCAAAAGAATCTAGAAAGAGAAGTTTAGATGTTGCAAATGTTAATGCTACGCTTTAAAAGTACTCGTAATGTCACTAATCGAGTAGAAATTCTTAAGAAACATTGTATTGAAATAAAACCTCTTGAAACAACCAGAACAGTGAATGAAGTTGTAATTCTGTGTTTGAAAAAAGTAAATTAATTATTTGGTATTCCATGTTTTATAAAACTAAAGACATGTGTATTATGTGAAATAGCTAATCATTTACTATTGTATCTGCAAATAACGTTTATATCAAAGCTATTACACATATCTACATGAAGCACAAAAGACATCTATAATTCAGTGTAAGCAGCATAAGCTACTTTTAAAAATGTGTAGTATAAGATCATAGGATTTATTAAGTTCCCCTTCATATTGTAAATTGATTTGCATTGTTTTAACGCTTGTTACAGTTGAATCAGCAAACCCGTTGTATTTCTGAGGTACAAATCACCAGTTGGTTGTGCTTGGATTCCGAAGTTTCTTAAGCACATCGGCTATGCTGTAAAACTGTCAGGTGTGTTAGGAAATGGTATCGTTGTGCATGTAATGTAATATGTAATTGGTTATAGTAATTGTTTGTATTGTGAGAGCTACAGCAACAGTTTGGATTCCGGAGAAATTATTAAACGAAAGATTTCGGTTAGGAAGTTTAAATGCATTGAAGTTTCTGGATTTGTTTGGGTTATACAAAACGTTTTTGAGATACGTATTACTTATGAGTGAACCGCTGAATGTTCACATTCGAATTTCCTTACAAGCTTTTACTCCTGCATACTGGATCCCTAGGAGATATATTGGTTTGCTTAACTGGCCAGAGCGAATATATATCCTTGGAAGTCCTTAGGAATAAATAATGTAAGGAACTTCGAAATTGTTTTCGCGTCCAGGGAACAGTTTGGGTTAAGGATCAGGGTGGGTTTTGGAATTAACGTCAAATGTAATAGGATGCGTAAGATGTGTTGCTGTTTCTCTAAGAATATGTGTTCCTTGTATTGAATTTATAATTAAGGTTAGTTGTGTTTTTGATAATAAAAGCAGTAGTGTGTTTGTACATCGGAAATGGAGAATGAAGTACAGAAAATTCTTTTTGTCTTAGCAATTGACATTTGATGTATTCTAAAATTAATTTGGGTTTAGGTAAATGGTGGTGTTGCGAATGTCTAAAATACTGGGGAACATACTAAACGTTCCTGATGTTTTGTTGCATGTGAATGAACTCATTGCGGAATGTCTGCACAAAGTTTGGGGCCTCATACGAAGACTGTTGAATAGCTGTCTGCGAAGACTGATTAACGGAATTAGCCAGGAAGAATGGCTATGCTGAGAGAGACAATTTGGAGTTTAGCAGTACTGATAGACTTGGTAAGGAATAGAAGTCAAATTACAGTGTATGTTCATGTCATTGATAGAATCAGGTTCTGTCAAAGTTAAAAACTTCATTTGAATAATTTCAATGGCTAGACGTACTTCAAAATTTCTTTTCAATTTCGTATATTATCCATTTGCTAACAGGGGTTTGTGGTTTCCTTTTGTGAGAAAATAAACATAATGGTAATGAAACGTACATAGTCCCACACTGTTCTGAAAAGTTTGAATTAAGCATGCTTCACTTTTTGTAGCTTCTGTTCAATCTTGTTCAAAATTTAAGAGAGAGTTGGAAAAGAACCACTTAAAAGTTGGCAAAAGTCAATGCTAGAGTTTTAAGTATTAAAAACATAACATTTTGAACTCTACATCTGAGAATAAATTGCTAAGGACAGTAATGTTTAAGAACCTTATTTCAATCAACCAGAAGAGTGGATACATTTCCAATTGACTGGCTTAAAATTACAAATTGTAATTTCTTAATTGTTCTTTTATATAAAGGAGTGTGTGTTTCTTATGAGAACCCGTATTACTTAGTTTAATGTCATAAAATATAACGTCTCTTAAGTACATGTTACATACCTACTTGGAGCCCAATTTGCCCCTTCTTTTGCGTTTCAGCAGCATGAGAGGGTTTTGAAAATAAAGCATAACTTTCACCTATGGGTATCCTTAATATTTAAATTGAATTGGGTTGTTATAATATTTGTTTCAGATGGGCAGGAAAGCCATTCCGTTCCTGAGCTATAAATGGACCTTTTAGATGTGCCTGGAGTGTAAATTTACTGTTGGACATTTACAGTGGCTGTAAATCCTTCACTTCTTTAGCAGAACTAGGTGAACATGGTAAGTAATAGAAATCCAAAGTCAGTGTGATTGTTTTGATATCATTGCCACATATACCTGAAATTTGATCAAAGGAAAAGAATTACTTTAAATTATTCAATTGCCTCAAAAGCTTTTGAATATTAACCCTACTGTTTTTCAATGCCGCTTCCTCCCATTGTTGTTTGAGGCTGAATTAGCTGAAAATTAATCGCCCTAATACACAGATGTGTTAAACTGTAGTTAGTTGCCATGGCGTTATTGGAATTTCTTTTATTTACAGTTTGTAAATGCAAATTGGTCTTATTGATGTATTTAATGCTGGATGTATATCATATTTTCAAAAGAATCTAGAAAGAGAAGTTTAGATGTTGCAAATGTTAATGCTACGCTTTAAAAGTACTCGTAATGTCACTAATCGAGTAGAAATTCTTAAGAAACATTGTATTGAAATAAAACCTCTTGAAACAACCAGAACAGTGAATGAAGTTGTAATTCTGTGTTTGAAAAAAGTAAATTAATTATTTGGTATTCCATGTTTTATAAAACTAAAGACATGTGTATTATGTGGAATAGCTAATCATTTACTATTGTATCTGCAAATAACGTTTATATCAAAACTATTACACATATCTACATGAAGCACAAAAGACATCTATATTTCAGTGTAAGCAGCATAAGCTACTTTTAAAAATGTGTAGTATATGATCATAGGATTTATTAAGTTCCCCTTCATATTGTAAATTGATTTGCATTGTTTTAACGCTTGTTACAGTTGAATCAGCAAACCCATTGTATTTCTGAGGTACAAATCACCAGTTGGTTGTGCTTGGATTCCGAAGTTTCTTAAGCACATCGGCTATGCTGTAAAACTGTCAGGTGTGTTAGGAAATGGTATCATTGTGCATGTAATGTAATATGTAATTGGTTATAGTAATTGTTTGTATTGTGAGAGCTACAGCAACAACTTGGATTCCGGAGAAATTATTAAAGGAAAGATTTGGGTTAGGACATTTAAATGCATTGAAGTTTCTGGATTTGTTTGGGTTAAACAAAACGTTTTTGAGATACGTATTACTTATGAGTGAACCGCTTAATGTTCACATTCGAATTTCCTTACAAACTTTTATTCCTGCATACTGGATCCCTAGGAGATATATTGGTTTGCTTAACTGGCCAGAGCGAATATATATCTTTGGAAGTCCTTAGGAATAAATAATGTAAGGAACTTCGAAATTGTTTTCGCGTCCAGGGAACAGTTTGGGTTAAGAATCAGGGTGGGTTTTGGAATTAACGTCAAATGTAATAGGATGCGTAAGATGTGTTGCTGTTTCTCTAAGAATATGTGTTCCATGTATTGAATTCGTAATTAAGGTTAGTTGTGTTTTTGATAATAAAAGCAGTAGTGTGTTTGTACATCGGAAATGGAGTATGAAGTGTAGAAAATTCTTTTTGTCTTAGCAATTGACATTTGATGTATTCTAAAATTAATTTGGGTTTAGGTAAATGGTGGTGTTGCAAATGTCTAAAATACTGGGGAACATACTAAACGTTCCTGATGTTTTGTTGCATGTGAATGAACTCATTGCGGAATGTCTGCACAAAGTTTGGGGCCTCATACGAAGACTGTTGAATAGCTGTCTGCGAAGACTGATTAACGGAATTAGCCAGGAAGAATGGCTATGCTGAGAGACACAATTTGGAGTTTAGCAGTACTGATAGACTTGGTAAGGAATAGAAGTCAAATTACAGTGTATGTTCATGTCATTGATAGAATCAGGTTCTGTCAAAGTTAAAAACTTCATTTGAATAATTTCAATGGCTAGACGTACTTCAAAATTTCATTTCAATTTCGTATATTATCCATTTGCTAACAGGGGTTTGAGGTTTCCTTTTGTGAGCAAACAAACATAATGGTAATGAAATGTACATAGTCCCACACTGTTCTGAAAAGTTTGAATTAAGCATGCTTCACTTTTTGTAGCTTCTGTTCAATCTTGTTCAAAATTTAAGAAAGAGTTGGAAAAGAACCACTTAAAAGTTGGCAAAAGTCAATGCTAGAGTTTTAAGTATTAAAAACATAACATTTTGAACTCTACATCTGAGAATAAATTGCCAAGGACAGTCATGTTTAAGAACCTTATTTCAATCAACCAGAAGAGTGGATACATTTCCAATTGACTGGCTTAAAATTACAAATTGTAATTTCTTAATTGTTCTTCTATATAAAGCAGTGTGTGTTTCTTATGAGAACCTGTATTACTTAGTTTAATGTCATAAAATATAACGTCTCTTAAGTACATGTTACATACCTACTTGGAGCCCAATTTGCCCCTTCTTTTGCGTTTCAGCAGCATGAGAGGGTTTTGAAAATAAAGCAAAACTTTCACCTATGGCTATCCTTAATATTTAAATTGAATTGGGTTGTTATAATATTTATTTCAGATGGGCAGGAAAGCCATTCCTTTCCTGAGCTATAAATGGACCTTTCAGATGTGCCTGGAGTGTAAATTTACTGTTGGACATTTACAGTGGCTGTAAATCCTTCACTTCTTTAGCAGAACTAGGTGAACATGGTAAGTAATAGAAATCCAAAGTCAGTGTGATTGTTTTGATATCATTGCCACATATACCTGAAATTTGATCAAAGGAAAAGAATTACTTTAAATTATTCAATTGCCTCAAAAGCTTTTGAATATTAACCCTACTGTTTTTCAATGCCGCTTCCTCCCATTGTTGTTTGAGGCTGAATTAGCTGAAAATTAATCGCCCTAATACACAGATGTGTTAGACTGTAGTTAGTTGCCATGGCGTTATTGGAATTTCTTTTATTTACAGTTTGTAAATGCAAATTGGTCTTATTGATGTATTTAATGCTGGATGTATATCATATTTTCAAAAGAATCTAGAAAGAGAAGTTTAGATGTTGCAAATGTTAATGCTACGCTTTAAAAGTACTCGTAATGTCACTAATCGAGTAGAAATTCTTAAGAAACATTGTATTGAAATAAAACCTCTTGAAACAACCAGAACAGTGAATGAAGTTGTAATTCTGTGTTTGAAAAAAGTAAATTAATTATTTGGTATTCCATGTTTTATAAAACTAAAGACATGTGTATTATGTGAAATAGCTAATCATTTACTATTGTATCTGCAAATAACGTTTATATCAAAACTATTACACATATCTACATGAAGCACAAAAGACATCTATAATTCAGTGTAAGCAGCATAAGCTACTTTTAAAAATGTGTAGTATAAGATCATAGGATTTATTAAGTTCCCCTTCATATTGTAAATTGATTTGCATTGTTTTAACGCTTGTTACAGTTGAATCAGCAAACCCGTTGTATTTCTGAGGTACAAATCACCAGTTGGTTGTGCTTGGATTCCGAAGTTTCTTAAGCACATCGGCTATGCTGTAAAACTGTCAGGTGTGTTAGGAAATGGTATCGTTGTGCATGTAATGTAATATGTAATTGGTTATAGTAATTGTTTGTATTGTGAGAGCTACAGCAACAGTTTGGATTCCTGAGAAATTATTAAACGAAAGATTTCGGTTAGGAAGTTTAAATGCATTGAAGTTTCTGGATTTGTTTGGGTTATACAAAACGTTTTTGAGATACGTATTACTTATGAGTGAACCGCTGAATGTTCACATTCGAATTTCCTTACAAGCTTTTACTCCTGCATACTGGATCCCTAGGAGATATATTGGTTTGCTTAACTGGCTAGAGCGAATATATATCCTTGGAAGTCCTTAGGAATAAATAATGTAAGGAACTTTGAAATTGTTTTCGCGTCCAGGGAACAGTTTGGGTTAAGGATCAGGGTGGGTTTTGGAATTAACGTCAAATGTAATAGGATGCGTAAGATGTGTTGCTGTTTCTCTAAGAATATGTGTTCCTTGTATTGAATTTATAATTAAGGTTAGTTGTGTTTTTGATAATAAAAGCAGTAGTGTGTTTGTACATCGGAAATGGAGTATGAAGTACAGAAAATTCTTTTTGTCTTAGCAATTGACATTTGATGTATTCTAAAATTAATGTGGGTTTAGGTAAATGGTGGTGTTGCAAATGTCTAAAATACTGGGGAACATACTAAACGTTCCTGATGTTTTGTTGCATGTGAATGAACTCATTGCGGAATGTCTGCACAAAGTTTGGGGCCTCATACGAAGACTGTTGAATAGCTGTCTGCGAAGACTGATTAACGGAATTAGCCAGGAAGAATGGCTATGCTGAGAGAGACAATTTGGAGATTAGCATTACTGATAGACTTGGTAAGGAATAGAAGTCAAATTACAGTGTATGTTCATGTCATTGATAGAATCAGGTTCTGTCAAAGTTAAAAACTTCATTTGAATAATTTCAATGGCTAGACGTACTTCAAAATTTCATTTCAATTTCGTATATTATCCATTTGCTAACAGGGGTTTGAGGTTTCCTTTTGTGAGAAAATAAACATAATGGTAATGAAATGTACATAGTCCCACACTGTTCTGAAAAGTTTGAATTAAGCATGCTTCACTTTTTGTAGCTTCTGTTCAATCTTGTTCAAAATTTAAGAAAGAGTTGGAAAAGAACCACTTAAAAGTTGGCAAAAGTCAATGCTAGAGTTTTAAGTATTAAAAACATAACATTTTGAACTCTACATCTGAGAATAAATTGCTAAGGACAGTCATGTTTAAGAACCTTATTTCAATCAACCAGAAGAGTGGATACATTTCCAATTGACTGGCTTAAAATTACAAATTGTAATTTCTTAATTGTTCTTTTATATAAAGGAGTGTGTGTTTCTTATGAGAACCCGTATTACTTAGTTTAATGTCATAAAATATAACGTCTCTTAAGTACATGTTACATACCTACTTGGAGCCCAATTTGCCCCTTCTTTTGCGTTTCAGCAGCATGAGAGGGTTTTGAAAATAAAGCATAACTTTCACCTATGGCTATCCTTAATATTTAAATTGAATTGGGTTGTTATAATATTTATTTCAGATGGGCAGGAAAGCCATTCCTTTCCTGAGCTATAAATGGACCTTTCAGATGTGCCTGGAGTGTAAATTTACTGTTGGACATTTACAGTGGCTGTAAATCCTTCACTTCTTTAGCAGAACTAGGTGAACATGGTAAGTAATAGAAATCCAAAGTCAGTGTGATTGTTTTGATATCATTGCCACATATACCTGAAATTTGATCAAAGGAAAAGAATTACTTTAAATTATTCAATTGCCTCAAAAGCTTTTGAATATTAACCCTACTGTTTTTCAATGCCGCTTCCTCCCATTGTTGTTTGAGGCTGAATTAGCTGAAAATTAATCGCCCTAATACACAGATGTGTTAGACTGTAGTTAGTTGCCATGGCGTTATTGGAATTTCTTTTATTTACAGTTTGTAAATGCAAATTGGTCTTATTGATGTATTTAATGCTGGATGTATATCATATTTTCAAAAGAATCTAGAAAGAGAAGTTTAGATGTTGCAAATGTTAATGCTACGCTTTAAAAGTACTTGTAATGTCACTAATCGAGTAGAAATTCTTAAGAAACATTGTATTGAAATAAAACCTCTTGAAACAACCAGAACAGTGAATGAAGTTGTAATTCTGTGTTTGAAAAAAGTAAATTAATTATTTGGTATTCCTTGTTTTATAAAACTAAAGACATGTGTATTATGTGGAATAGCTAATCATTTACTATTGTATCTGCAAATAACGTTTATATCAAAACTATTACACATATCTACATGAAGCACAAAAGACATCTATAATTCAGTGTAAGCAGCATAAGCTACTTTTAAAAATGTGTAGTATAAGATCATAGGATTTATTAAGTTCCCCTTGATATTGTAAATTTATTTGCATTGTTTTAACGCTTGTTACAGTTGAATCAGCAAACCCGTTGTATTTCTGAGGTACAAATCACCAGTTGGTTGTGCTTGGATTCCGAAGTTTCCTAAGCACATCGGCTATGCTGTAAAACTGTCAGGTGTGTTAGGAAATGGTATCGTTGTGCATGTAATGTAATATGTAATTGGTTATAGTAATTGTTTGTATTGTGAGAGCTACAGCAACAACTTGGATTCCGGAGAAATTATTAAACGAAAGATTTCGGTTAGGAAATTTAAATGCATTGAAGTTTCTGGATTTGTTTGGGTTATACAAAACGTTTTTGAGATACGTATTACTTATGAGTGAACCGCTTAATGTTCTCATTCGAATTTTCTTACAAGCTTTTACTCCTGCATACTGGATCCCTAGGAGATATATTGGTTTGCTTAACTGGCCAGAGCGAATATATATCCTTGGAAGTCCTTAGGAATAAATAATGTAAGGAACTTCGAAATTGTTTTCGCGTGCAGGGAACAGTTTGGGTTAAGGATCAGGGTGGGTTTTGGAATTAACGTCAAATGTAATAGGATGCGTAAGATGTGTTGCTGTTTCTCTAAGAATATGTGTTCCTTGTATTGAATTTATAATTAAGGTTAGTTGTGTTTTTGATAATAAAAGCAGTAGTGTGTTTGTACATCGGAAATGGAGTATGAAGTGTAGAAAATTCTTTTTGTCTTAGCAATTGACATTTGATGTATTCTAAAATTAATTTGGGTTTAGGTAAATGGTGGTGTTGCAAATGTCTAAAATACTGGGGAACATACTAAACGTTCCTGATGTTTTGTTGCATGTGAATGAACTCATTGCGGAATGTCTGCACAAAGTTTGGGGCCTCATACGAAGACTGTTGAATAGCTGTCTGCGAAGACTGATTAACGGAATTAGCCAGGAAGAATGGCTATGCTGAGAGAGACAATTTGGAGTTTAGCAGTACTGATAGACTTGGTAAGGAATAGAAGTCAAATTACAGTGTATGTTCATGTCATTGATAGAATCAGGTTCTGTCAAAGTTAAAAACTTCATTTGAATAATTTCAATGGCTAGACGTACTTCAAAATTTCATTTCAATTTCGTATATTATCCATTTGCTAACAGGGGTTTGAGGTTTCCTTTTGTGAGAAAATAAACATAATGGTAATGAAATGTACATAGTCCCACACTGTTCTGAAAAGTTTGAATTAAGCATGCTTCACTTTTTGTAGCTTCTGTTCAATCTTGTTCAAAATTTAAGAAAGATTTGGGAAAGAACCACTTAAAAGTTGGCAAAAGTCAATGCTAGAGTTTTAAGTATTAAAAACATAACATTTTGAACTCTACATCTGAGAATAAATTGCTAAGGACAGTCATGTTTAAGAACCTTATTTCAATCAACCAGAAGAGTGGATACATTTCCAATTGACTGGCTTAAAATTACAAATTGTAATTTCTTAATTGTTCTTTTATATAATGGAGTGTGTGTTTCTTATGAGAACCCGTATTACTTAGTTTAATGTCATAAAATATAACGTCTCTTAAGTACATGGTACATACCTACTTGGAGCCCAATTTGCCCCTTCTTTTGCGTTTCAACAGCATGAGAGGGTTTTGAAAATAAAGCATAACTTTCACCTATGGCTATCCTTAATATTTAAATTGAATTGGGTTGTTATAATATTTGCTTCAGATGGGCAGGAAAGCCATTCCGTTCCTGAGCTATAAATGAACCTTTTAGATGTGCCTGGAGTGTAAATTTGCTGTTGGACATTTACAGTGGCTGTAAATCCTTCACTTCTTTAGCAGAACTAGGTAAACATGGTAAGTAATAGAAATCCAAAGTCAGTGTGATTGTTTTGATATCATTGCCACATATACCTGAAATTTGATCAAAGGAAAATAATTACTTTAAATTATTCAATTGCCTCAAAAGCTTTTGAATATTAACCCTACTGTTTCTCAATGCCGCTTCCTCCCATTGTTGTTTGAGGCTGAATTAGCTGAAAATTAATCGCCCTAATACACAGATGTGTTAGACTGTAGTTAGTTGCCATGGCGTTATTGGAATTTCTTTTATTTACAGTTTGTAAATGCAAATTGGTCTTATTAATGTATTTAATGCTGGATGTATATCATATTTTCAAAAGAATCTAGAAAGAGAAGTTTAGATGTTGCAAATGTCAATGCTACGCTTTAAAAGTACTCGTAATGACACTAATCGAGTAGAAATTCTTAAGAAACATTGTATTGAAATAAAACCTCTGGAAACAACCAGAACAGTGAATGAAGTTGTAATTCTCTGTTTGAAAAAAGTAAATTAATTATTTGGTATTCCTTGATTTATAAAACTAAAGACATGTGTATTATGTGGAATAGCTAATCATTTAGTATTGTATCTGCAAATAACGTTTATATCAAAACTATTACACATATCTAAATGTCTAAAATACTGGGGAACATACTAAACGTTCCTGATGTTTTGTTGCATGTGAATGAACTCATTGCGGAATGTCTGCACAAAGTTTGGGGCCTCATACGAAGACTGTTGAATAGCTGTCTGCGAAGACTGATTAACGGAATTAGCCAGGAAGAATGGCTATGCTGAGAGAGACAATTTGGAGATTAGCAGTACTGATAAACTTGGTGAGGAATAGAAGTCAAATTACAGGGTTTGTTCATGTCATTGATAGATAAAAGGTTCCGTCAAAGTTATAAATTCATTTGAATAGTTTCAATGGCTAGACGTACTTCAAAATTTAATTTCAATTTCGTATATTATCCATTTGCTCATAGGGGTTTGAAGTTTCCTTGTGTGAGAAAATAAACATATTGGTAATCTAATGTACTTAGTCCCACACTGTTTTCTTAAAGGTTGTGAATTATAACTGGTGCAAAACTTCTGGAATCGTGACTTTGCTTGCCAACCCAGCTGCCCAGCCTAGGAATGGTTTATGTTTAGATTAATCAACGAAAGCGATATAATACCTTTGCTTACTCACAGTGCGTTACAAATACAGTCTGCATCTTGTAATTTCAAAGAGATCAGTACGTAAATAGTGCTTATTTTAAATTTGTGATATTTATAACCATGGCTTCTACGTTTTTAAAGTTAAATTCTAAGGTATTAGTTATTCAAAGCAGGGAAATAATTGCAAATGTCCTAGACTTCATGAAGCAAGAAGCAGAGATGAAGGAAGAAAATATATGTTTATCCCGAGTTCCACAAAAGCCTTAAGAGAGTGAATGAAAGTGTAGCCAAAGCAACTGTTTTTTCACTGAGTTTCGTTTCCAGATTTCTCAAAGACAAGAAAAACCATATGGATGAAAGAGTACCATTTGACTTACCTGTGAGGAAACATAAGGTCCGTAAACGTATTACAAAAATAGAAGATTTGGACAAATGCATCAGTCGGTGCACAATTCACAATTTCTATGTGGAAGAAAAAGCTCTGCCAACAATAAGCACATTGCTCATGAATCTGAAAGATGTCATAAATGTTCAAGGGGTGTCAAATCCCGGCTATGGCACTGAATTTTGCAGTCTGGTATGAACTTTCCAAATGACTATAATTTTATATGTACTTATATCAGCATAAATTTTCAAGATGCTGCTACAAATCTGAGAAAAATTATAAAAGATTTAGGGTTTAAGTGGAAGAAAACGAAACCAAATAGAGTTCCAATAGAAAAGCACGACATACGATCTCAGCTGGAAGAGTACCTTACTCAGAGGTACAAACTAGAGAGTCAAACTATAGTGTATGAAGATGAGTCATACATACACAGCAGTCATACATCTAAAAGTTGAAGTGACGATAGCGAATTAGGTTTTCAGGCACCAGTTGCCAAAGGCCAAATACTTATTATTGTTCATGCTGTTCGTTCCAAATGCCCTTCTTTTACAAGTTGCAACAAAAAACAGGAGATTTTCATCAAGAAATGAATACAGAAAATTACATGAAGTGGATCAACATGTTGATATTTAATATGCCTGCTGGGTCTATTCTGGTTATCGACAATGCTTCACAATGTGGTAACACTCAAATTGACAACCTACCTCAAATTCCTTGAAAGAAGAAATAAAAACCTGGTTGCTTAGGCATAATATAGCTTTTGATGAAAGCATGAGTAAAACAAATATAACTTAGTTAAAGCCAACAAATCCCTTCTGAAGTCATAACTCATAATACTTGGCCAGATATTAATACAACATTGCCGTAATGTACTTAGACTGCCACCGTATCACCCAGATCTAAACCCAATCGAATTAATCTGGGCTGATGTCAAAAACTGTGTGGCCTGCAGAAATATCACTTTTAAACTAAAAGATGTGGAGCAGTTATGTCGCCAGCGATTTGCGGAAATTGGAAGGCCAGAATGGGAAAATGTATATCGACATGTTGAATAAATTGAGAATCATTATTTCAAAAAATACGGAATTGCAGAAAATCAATTACAAAAAATTATAAACTACGTTTGAATAGTTTTAATAGCTAAATGTTCTTCAAAATTTAATTTCATATATGTACATTATAGATTTGCTCATAAGGATTTGAGATTTCCTTGACTGAGAAAATAACCATAATGGTAATGTAATGTAGTTAGTCCCATACTGCTTGTCTAAAACGTTTGTGAATTAAAAATGCTTCACTTGTAGCTTCTGTTCAGTCTTGTTCAAGGTTTAAGAAATAATTGGGAAAGAAGAAGTTAAAATTTGGCAAAAGTGAACTCTACATCAAAGAATAAATTCCTAGGAAAAGTCATGTTTTATATCCTTATCTCAAACAACTAGAAGTTTAAATAACTTAACAATTGACTGATTTATAATTTGTAATTTGGTACTTGTTCTTTTATAAAAATGGATTTGTGTGTCATATAGGATGCCATATTCCTTTGTCTAATATCAGAAAATATAACTTCTCTCAAACACCTGACTTATCTACTTTGAGCCCAAAGTGCACTTTCAATTGGGTTTAAGCAGCATGAGAGGGTTTTGAAAATATCTTGTTGAAAAACCATAACATTTAGTTATTTCACCTATGGCTATGCTTAATATTAAAATTGACTTGGGTTGTAACAATACTTGTTTCTGATGGGCAGGGATACCATTCTGTTTCTGAGCTATAAATGGAGCTTTCGGATGTGTGTGGGGTATATAATTACTGTTGGATGTCAACAGTGGCTGTAAATCCTTCACTTCTTTTAGCAGAACTAGGTGAACATGGTAAGTAATAGAAATCCAAAGACAGTGCAATTGTCTTGATATAATTGGCACCCATATTTGAAGTTTCGTAAGTTAAGAACTAAGTTTGAATTGTTAAAGTGTCTTAGTGTTCTTTGAATATTAACTTGTATTTTATAGTATGAGGTTTAATCACCTGAAAATTAAACTACTCAAAACACATAGGTGATAGACTGTATTTGGATCCAATGCTGTTGTTCAATGTTATTTTTCTTACCCTTTGGAAATGTGAAATGTTCCAATTCATTTATTTAGTACTGGATGTCGTTAAAATTTTGAAAATAGCCTGGAATGAAAGAACTTCAAACATAGCAAATGTTTGTGTTACACTTTGAAAGTGCCCAAAGTATGTAGAGTATTAGCAAAATAAAGGTTTTTTGAAAAGTATTGAATGTATTTACATGAACCTCAAAACACACCTCTTATTGAATTTAATCAGCATAAGTTACTTTTGAAAATATCCAGTTTAAAGGTATAAGAGTTGTTAGTTTGTTATTATTGTATCAGAAAGGTATTTGAACAATTGGTTGGAAGCATTGCAAATAAGTTTATAAGGTAGAATAAATAAATTTCATATTAGAAATTAACTTTTGATGTTTGAAATTCTTTTGGATACCCAAATTTGTTGCTGTTAGTGTTTAAAATGTTGAAGCTGATAACACATTTTTCTGAAATTCTGTTGCATGTAAATCAGTCGAATGTGGAGGGACTGCCCAAAGTATTCCTCAACAGAAGGCTGGAGAGTGACTGTAAATATTGTGATTGAGAAAAGTAGTTGAAACTAATTTCTATCTAGAAAGGGATGATATTCTGTAATTGCAGTCTTGAATGAATATGGTAACTAATAGAAGTCAAATGATGGTATTCTTACATCGATATTATAATGGAAAAGTGATTTGTATTGTGATCATAATTGTCAGTTTTAGATGAATAGTTAGTCCTGATTTTGGGTGATAAAAGTTTTGAATGTACTTTGAATATGAATTTGCTTTTAGAAAATAAAATTGGGGCATAAGCTATTATGTGTATTAGAAAATACTTTAATTCTTCATGCAAAATAGCAAGTTTTATTTATAGCAAATTTTTATGAGAGTTACAGCAAGACATGACAATTCAAAGTCAGTTTGCTTTAGGATAGGAAGATGTGCTTGTAATATGGGAAAATTTTGGGTATTGATAGATGAAATAGATTTGGTTTAAAGAATTGCATTTAATTAAAGGTGAGTTACCTTGAATTGAGGATGTAGGTTCACATTTGAATTTCTCTAAGTATATTTGGTTATTTTTTGCTGGGTCTGAAGGTTATGAACTGGTTTGCTTTATTGGCTAGTTGGGATACATTTCTGTGGAACTCAGTTGGAATCCTTTCTGGAAGTAATTTCAATTTCTTTTTTATTTTTTTGTGTGTGTTTGTTGTGGTTAATATACAAAGAGAGATGCAAAATAAATAGTGTTGCTGTAGCTCTCTAAATATTAGCTATTTGTTGTTAGTTGAGAGAAAAGGAATTTATGGATCAACTGTGTGGTAGGTATGGTGTGTGTGATGATATTGAAGAAAAAAATTGCATTTCTAATTATAAATTATTTATTTTGGATGTAGGTACATGGTATTGCTCTGAAGGTTTTCAAAATGAATTTATTTTCGGTTGCATGTAAATGTTAGACATTATACACTAAGATGTGGTCCTGAAACAAATATTGGAGATTGATCATTTATGCAGTGTGCGATTGAGAAAAATATGCAGTAGAAATGTTTTCCAGAAGGGGATAATGGGCCCTGAATTAGTAATGTTGAATGAATGTGGTATGTAATAGAGGTGAAATGACTGTTGGTTTGATATTAATTAGCAATAAATAGATTTGCACTGTAATATGAGTAGTATTTGCAGGTGGACTATTCTGATTTTAAGTTACAAATGGAACTACTGGATGTGCTTGGAGGACCAAGTTGCTTTACTACCATCAGAATGAGGAATAAATGCAGAATTGATGTAAGTGTTGTCAGCAATGAAATGCCTTAATGTTGCAAGTAAAGTAGGTGGTATTAATTGAGATATTTGTTTGGTTTTTCTTTTGAGAGCTAGAGTAATACTTGGGACTTTGAAGTTGTTTATGATAAGATAGGTAGATGTGTTTGGAATATGGGAGTATTTGGGGCATTGATAGCTGAAATACATTTGTATAAAGAAACTTATGATGGTTAGATGTGTAATTGAGTGAAACAGAATTGCCTTTAATTTGAGATGGAGGTTGACATTTTAGATTTCCTCAAGTGTATTTGGTTCCTATATGCTGGGTCCCAAGGTTATAAACTCCTTTGCTTAATTGGCCGGTTGGGGTGCATTTCTGCGGAACTCAGTTGGAATCAATGACGGAAGGGGGTTTGAATTGTTTTGGGGTTTATGGAAGTTAATGTGAAAAGGGATATACAACATAAATGGTGTTTGCTGTGGCTCTCAAAATAATAGTTGTTTGATGTTGGTTCTTAGGCAAGGGAGAAGGCTTTTTTGCTAAGGTGTCTTGCAAACCTTTTATTTTATGGAAATAAATTATTGGAGGTAGCTTTTGGTTTTAGTACACTGTTAGAGCCTGAAACTTGCAAAATGTAAAAGTATAGTAGATATTTGTGAACTTATGTTGTATATAATTGTATGGAATGGAATGTCTAAGATGTGGTCTTCAAACTAAAATTGCAATTTGATTGTATATTAAAACTGTGGTTGAGGGATTAAGCAGGTCAAATTTCTTCATAGAATGGGGAATGGGCCCCAAATTAGCAGTCTTAAATGAAAGTGGTAAGTAATAAAAATCACATTACATAGTGGAATTACATTATTTATAGTGGGAAATTGATTTGCAGTATAATGTGTTTGTTCTTCATGGGCAGCTAAACCATTGTGATTTAGAACTATAATTTTACCTGTTGAATGTGCATGCATGACATTGCTTTAGGAGAACAGAAACGGGAATAATATCCAGGCAAGATATGAAGTACTATTATTGTGCATGGAAATTAACAAGTGTCAGTTGTAGTTGTTTCTTGAGAGCTATAGCAAGACTGGTTATTTTGAAAAACTTGTGAATGAGAAGATAAAAAGCCCATATAGATAGTATGGGGATAGCTGAAATGAATGTGGTTAAAGAGTTAATGTATGGTGTTAGATGCATATCTGATAAAAGGTGAATTGTTTTGAATTTGGAGGCATAGGTTAACATTCGAATTTCCTTAAGAGTATTTGGTTCCTATATGCTGGGTCCCAAGGTTATAAACTCCTTTGCTTAATTGGCCAGTTGGGGTGCATTTCTGCGGAACTCAGTTGGAATCAATGCCGGAAGGAGGTTCGAATTGTTTTTGGGTTTATTGGAGTTAATGTGAAAAGCGATATGAAACGTAAATGGTGTTTGCTCTGGCTCTCAAGATATTAGCTGTTTGGTGTTGGTTCTTAAGTGAGGAAGAAGGTTTTAATGGCTTAGTTGTTCGGTATACTGTGTTTGAGGTTTTATTGAAGAAAACATTGGTTTTGTGTTCAGAAATGATAGGTTTTGGAGGTAGCTTTAGGGCATAGTGTTCTGAAAGCTTCCAAAATAAAATAATATAATAGATGTTTCTGGTTTTCTGTTGCATGTTAATGTACGGAATGAAATGTCTAAGATGTGGTCCTCAAAAGAACACTGGAGATTGACTATTTATGAAGAATATCATGCGTGAGAACTAACAGGGAGAAATTTCTACACAGAATGGGAGAATGGGCCCTGATGAGCAATCTTGAATGAACATGGTAAGTAAGGAAATTAGATTACAGAGTGTAATTACATGAATATGTATTGTGGAAAATGGATTTGCAGTATAATATTTGAGTTCCTTTTTTTATTGGCAAGTAAACTATCATGATTTTGAGCTGCAAATATGTTTTGGTTGTGCTTGAACAAAATTGCTTATGGACAACGTGAATGCAAAATGATTCCCAGTACTGTTATGAAATGCTTTGTGTATGTAAGGTAATAAGTTTAATAGTAGTAATGTTTTTTAGAGAAATGTAGCAAGACTTGGTATAAATTGTTAATTGAAAGATAAAATGCCTAGGATAGATAGATACATTTGAAGTATAGGGTTAGCTTTAATAGATGTGGTTAAAGAATTAATGTATGGTGTTGGATGTATAATTGATAAAGGTTAATTGTCTTGAATTGGAGATGCATGTTAATTCTTCAATTTTCTTAAGTGCATTTGGTTACATTATGCTGGTTCCCAAGTTTATAAACTCCTTTGCTTAATTAGCCAGTTGGGGTGCATTTCTGCGGAACTCTGTTGGAATCATTTCCTGAAGGAAGTTCAAATTTTTTGTGGGTTTGTTGTGGTTAATGTGAAAAGGGATATGATATGTGAATAGTGTTATTGTGGCTCTCAAAATATTAGCCATTTGTTGTTGGTTATTAAGTGAGGGAAATGGTTTTAGGTTGAGTTGTGCAGTATTGTGTGTTTGTATGTTTATTGAAGAAAAGATTGGGTTTCTGTTTACAAATGATAATGCTTGGATGTAGGTTTTGTGTTGTTGAAAATGGTGTTGGTCAGAAATGTTCCAAAATAATATATTATAATAGGTGTTTGTTGTTGCATGTGAATGAATGGAATGTGGATGTCTGTTCAAGACAAGGATCCTTAATGAAGTATGAAGAATATCTAATTATGACGAGTGTGATGGAGAGAATTAGCTGGGAGAATTGTTAACCAGGATGGTATGATGGATCCTGACTGGGCAGTCTAGAATAAAGATTGTAAGTAATAGAACCTAAGTAACAGTGAAATTATGGTGATATTTATAGTGGGAAAAGTTGTTTATGTTATAATTATAGGTATTTTTGTTTTTGGTATATAGTAAGATCGTCCCAAATTTGAGGTAGAAGTGCTGAATGCATTTGGAGGATGAAATTGCTTTAGTACTAGTTGTAAGTAAAGTAGGAGGTGTTAAATGTAGTGTTTGTTTCTTTTATTTGAGAGCTAGATTAAGATGTAGAATTTTGAAGAAATTGGTAATGGTAAGATAAAGGCTTAATTTAGGGAGATGTTTGGTATATGGGAATAGTTTGGACACTGATAGTTGAAGTAGATTTGTTTAAAGAAATTTGTTGATTACATGCATAATTGATTAAAATTGAATCGCCTTCAATTGGAGATGGAGGTTCACATTTTGACTTCCTCAAGAGTGGTATATCTATAAGTTCTTTATATCAGGGTATTCATGAGTGTATTATGAAATGACAACATCAGTTTAGTTAGCTGATAAATTCTAATATTGATTAAAATGCTCGGTTTGAGAATAGTTGTGGACTGTTGAATTTATGAATTACGTACTTCTATAACAAGAATTAGCAAAGCGTCAGTTGCAGAAATGTTACTTCAGAAAATCCGTCTCAATAGCTGATAAACCTTCCTAACACCAGTGTGTTTATGTGTGGTACAGAATTGAAAACTTATACACAAGAGCAAGTCACAGAGTTGAGAATCTCTGGCGAATCATGAATATGTCATGAATGTCTGATTTAGAATGTGTGAACTTTGCTTAACTTAAACTTTGCCAACATATCAATACCACTACCGAGGTTCCTTCTTATGTTTTGGATTTGGACATATATAGTGCTTTAAGATTTTATATCGTTTTAATACATTTGTGAGAAACACTTAAATGTTGACAGGAGTTCAAGAGAATGGCCAAGGAATGAAAAATTTGAACCTTTAATAATGGGTATCTCAGGAATGGCTTATGTCACAAAAAAACCTGTTTGAAATAAATTGTGTGTTTTAAAGAGATCTATATTTCTTGTGTACTATGGTTTCATCTATTGCTTAACGTTTACTAGTTGAAGATTATACAAAATTCCTTCTGAATGAAGAGGACTTGAAGGGCTATTTCCAAAACATTCAAGCCATACATTTTATGTGTCATGTAAATATCTTTAATATATGGTGTATTAATGAAAATTGTTACAGGAATTAGTTATGTTGAAAATTGTTCTATGTAAAGGGTAGTGGATATTCTTTGCAATTTCTGGTGAAATGTTGGTATCAATCTTCTACCTACTATGTATGTGATAGAAACAAGAATATTTTTAGTATAGTTTTTAATTTTTGTATTTGTTTGTCAAACTTAATATATACTTAATGCGTTCCGAATGATCCTTTGCATAATTATTGTGTAATTAATGTATGCTTTGTTTTAAACATTATTTATGTTTGGCTTGATCTACGTATTTTGTTTTATGGTGTTATTGCTTTTGATTTTGTGTTTTTGCATGCAATCGGCTCATTTAATGTGTGTTACTCCCATGTTTATGCGTATTTCACTTTTATTTCCTCTCATAGAGAACACACATTACTTATGTATTCAATCTATTTGCCTTTCTAGCTTGTTCTCTTATTCAAAATGTGTATTTCAATGTAAGATTGTGTGTTCCATACTTGTTTAATGTCTAGTGATGTTAAATATTGCATTGGTAGTGGGTGACATCCAATGGATACACAGTTGGGATTTGGTACTTTAATAAGCAGTGCATGCAAATTGCTGTAGTAAATAGTTGTCACACAAGAGTTACTTGTGAATGTTTGGTTTGGAATGTCTGTCCTCAAATGAGTGAAGACTGTGGTTGAAATAATTAGTTGGAACAAATTTCTACAAAGAACAGGAGAATGGGTCCTGAAATAGCAGTGTTGAATGAACCTGGTAAGTAACAGAAATCAGATTGCATTGTGTAATTACATGAAGGTTTATAGTAGAAAATTGATTTGCAGTATAGTAATATTTGTGTTCATTTCTTTGGGCAGTTAAACCATTATGAATTTGAGTTGCAAATAGAGCTGTTGGATATGCTTTGAGGATGAAATAGCTTTTGGACAATAAGAATGGGCATTGGTCTTAGGTATGTTATGAAATGCTTTAATTTTGCATGTGAAGTCGTAAATGTTAATAGTAGTAGGTTTCTGAGATGTATAGTAATAGTCTGGCACTGTTAGCTTTAATAGATGTGGTTAAAGAATTAATGTATGGCATTGGATGTATAATTGATGAAAGGTTAATTGTCTTGAATTGGAGATGTATGTTAATGTTTGGATTTCCTTAAGTGCATTTGGTTCCATTATGCTGGGTCCCAAGGTTATAAACTCCTTTGCTTAATTTGCCATTTGGGGTGCATTTCTGCGGAACTCGGATGGAATCATTTCCTGAAGGAAGTTCAAATTTTTCATGGGGTTAATGTGAAAAGGAATATGATATGTAAATAGTGTTTCTGAATGTCTGAAAATGTTAGCTATTTGTAGTGGTTGTTAGATAAGGTAAAAGCTTTTAATGGTTTATTTATGTGCCATACTGTGTTTATTTATCCTCTGATGTTAAGACAGAATTGCTGGTGAAATGATGGAAGTTTGTTCTGTTTGTAAAGTGCAATATGGTCCCTAGCAGTTTAACTGGAAATTTGGGAACTTCTTTGTAAGGTTGTAATGGTCATTATGTTGCCTCCTTACATTCATTTACTTGAATTGTGTTTAGGTGTAGGTGGTGTGAAAGAATAGTGGATATAGGGACTATTTCGTAAACAAGGACAACAGTGTAGTTTGACAAGATTGTGCATATAATTGTGTGTTACCGATTTCTTTGACATAAATTGCTCCTTCCTGCCCTGCCAGTCTCAGAATTGGAGTGAATGATGTTGGAGTATATTACTTGGTCTGGAATTAAGAAAACTTTGCTGTTCGCTGCTAATAGTTTGGAGGCATACTATCTCCTCTTAGTTAAGAGGAATGTTGCTTGAATAGAAGGTGTTTGTTCTTATGTTTGCACATAAGCAGAGCCTCCTGATTACAGTTTTTGGAATAGAAAACAATTGGTTTTTTATACAGTGTTGCTATAGATAAAGCCGAACTTGCAATTTCATTTATTGTTTGCTGCATATTTGTTGCAAACATAGCAGTGACTGTTTGAAATAAGTGTGTTGTAAATGGTAAGGTTACAGTTTAGCTTATTTATGTAATAAGACAAAGAAACATCTCCACATGGTTTATTGAAGGCGTCCTGGTTGAGGGTAGCATGCTTTAACTCATCGCTTAAAAGATGAAAAGACGTAAGTGACATAAGTGTAATTTTACAGGAGAGCAGTTTAAAGAAAAGTGTGTTTACTTAGGAAACTACGGCTCAAAAGCATAAAATGATACATCAAATATAATGCAATGATTCAAATCTTTAATAGTTGTTCTTAATAAGGACTAATGTTAGGCTCTGGAATTTTGATACCATATAGGCCAAAAAGGCCTAAATTGGAGATACGTCTGTTTGAAAGATTTCATCCATGATAGTAAGGCACTTACACCATACACATGATCAATATTTTATGCTGATATATGCTATTGTTTTGGGCTGTATCATTACTGATTTTTTTATGTATATTTTTCATGTATACATTTCTATTCAAAATACATAATACAGTGTAAAGCGTCGAAAGTGAATAAAATAGAGGTACCTACCTACCTATTTAACAACAATAATACCAAGTATTTAAGTGTGAATAGGCAGCTTAATATATACATTTATGGCTATGGTTAATAATAATAATACTTGATTTGCATTCTAAAGGTATTGAACTATCAATTTTCCTTTTTTATTCATTTTAATTACCTGCAATAATTTAGCTAATAATATATTTGTTTGTTTACACATCTTTAAAGAAACACAAATTCTGAACTTATTTTAACAATAGCAAGATCAAGCGTACAGGTGTGCTATTTTGAATGACAATAGTTTGATGACTAATGTACAATAATATGTTTACAAATGCTTTCTGAAAATAAACAGATAGGAAATTCTCTTTAACCATAGCAATATCAAGTATTAATTTGTATGCTATTGTTTTGTTTTTAAATTACATACAATAACGTTTTGTTTTGTTTACAAATGCTTTTAGGAAACGCAAACAAGTATTGAAAATGTCTATGGGTTAATACAACTTAGAAGTGTGGCAGTTCCTTGTAGAACGTTTTGTAAACAGCATCTCTTTAGCTCTTTGCATAACTCCTGTAGATCACTGTACTTATCAGCCGAAGGCTTTGGAGAGGTTACATAAGTCGAGGCAGAGGAAGCTTGAAAACTCATGAAGTGTTCCTAGATTTCAGAGATAGTCACTCATAATGTTTGGCCAAATGACTGTTTTTTACAAAGACGCAAGCGCCATCATCTGTGGCCACTTTGACTTCTCTGATTGCAGTCCAATCCACTTTGTTTCCAGATTGAAATCCTCGGTGATCGGATCCGTAGCCTCTCTGAAATGCTTTTGTAACCCAAGAAATCTTCTACCCTCATAGAATGTGTTTCATACGGAGCAGCACTGGAGGAAGTCTTGCAATAGGTACCAGCTGGCAAGGTATGAAGATGTTCCATGCCTGAGTCAGGGCTCTTGATATAGTGCTATGGCTAGAATCACCTTCGTTTTGACCATGGTTAGGTTCGAAGAAGCACAAGTTGATAGTATGTGAATTCTTTTGAGTTGCTTAGAATGTATAAAACTGGTCACTGTGGTGGTATTCTGGCTACTGCAGGCATCAGGAGACATCAAGATTTTGAAGGTAAATTCCCACACAGGTTGCAATGTCAGATGATACCCTTTTGCTGATAGTCTTGCTTCACAGAAAGCAAAGACACTTTGATTCAAATGTAAACCGTGAAATTATGTGCTGACTAACGCATTCAATAGAATACAGCACTTTCTTTGGAAAGGGGCAGCTGAGTCACTTTCTGAAGATCAAATACCACAGAGGAATATTATTTTGGGTTTTCTTTGGCAGCTATTTTAGCATTGTTTTTCTTCTTTCTTACAATATTCTTTTCTTCAGTGTGTTTGTTGTACATGTCCAGCAACTCCATTTTCTTCCCAACATCACATGGCGCTAAGTTGCACACAAACTGTACTAGTCCTCCTTAGGATACTGGAATGATAGACTCATTGATTTGTATACTCTGGAGAAGTTGTTGATAACTGGCGTATTTCCTCTTCTTTATGTCAAAACTGTTCTTTTATAGTAGTACTGTCTGCAGATGTAGCATTTACATTTTCAAAACTGTCTTGTGTGTGGATCTTTAAAACGCTGAGAGCAACATCCATAGACTCCGCTTCTGATATTTCGTTCCTATTTTCCTTTGAACGATCCATCAGAATCATTTTCCCATAATAATACTTCTTGTTTGATAACCACTATACTTAATTTCAGAACCTACCTTTAACGCATCACTGTCAATGTATTAAATTTCGTTGTTTTTTACTATATTCCTAGATCCATCTCTCTGCTTTACTAGTAAGTCCATGTTCATATCAGACTGCTGCATTACTGAGAGTGCATTAGTTTGTTGCAGGTGTATTCAGACCAATCAATATTGTTGAAGCAGGTTTTTCTTGTCCAAATTTATAAACACATGTTAATTGTTCTAGAGTGGCTAGCATTACACTGAGCACATAGATGTATTGACCAATTTTAATAATGGTAGTAAGTGACTTGTGAGGCTCATATGCCTGTTTGAAAAAGAATGAGTGAACAATGGCATTTATAATGGTAACACGATGTTCACTGCAAAGTAACCATTAAAGGTGGAGGTACGCCAGTTTGTCAGAATATGGATATAGCCAAATGGAGTGTACAGGCGAAATATCTCAATTTTTTCGATTTTGGCGCTTACGCCACTTTGTCAGATGAGCAACAAACTGTGGTGTTTGCATTTGTCACAACCATAACTGACTGGGGGGAATAGTTTGTAATAAAGAAAGGGTAGAGACAACTTAAAGCTTGGCCTGAATGACATTTTTGATAGTGGCAGAACTCAAATTAAGTCAGTGCTGGGTGAATAATATGGGACTGAATGAATTGATTAGTTCAACTTGCATGGTTTAGTAACTCTTACCCTATGGGGTACCTTCAAGGATTTGCCATGATGTGCTGAGGAGTGTTGATTCAGGAATACTATAGCTGGCGTAGATGAGGTGACTAGTCTGATGAATAGTCGTAGCCAGAAGGTCAGGTGGGTGAGCTGATGTGGTTAGTAGCAGACAGCTTACTCAGTCTCCTGAGCAAGAGCTGAGTGCCTGGTTAGTAGGAGGTGATTCTCTATTGTATGGTGACTTTCACTCTATATGGTATTCTACTACCCTGAATTTGCTTGGGTTTCTAGGATTTTTCTAGAAACACATGACATTCTTTTAAGTTGCATGAAGCCACATTGTTCTAAGTTTCTATTTGGAAAGTGATCTAATGGTAAATTCCACTGGGACTACCACTAGGAGGTAGAAAGCTACTTTATCCAATCATGTATACAGTGTGCCAAAGCTTCAATAGGTTAAGAAAATGCAAAATGAGATTCCATTTAAATGTGGAAGAGTGTAACAGACTAATAAAATGTTATATAGTAATATAAAATATGTATTCTTTAGTCACACATGTGACTCATTGTTTCCTATTTTAAAAACCAATTTAGTTTCAAATGTTAATTTCTTCTGGTGAATATGACAGTTATAATTAATTGAATCGGAGTTATGTGGATTATAATTGTGGGTAGTTTGAAAAATGAAATAAGAGTTGAGGTATTGTTACAATAAGGTTGGTATAAGTCACTTGTTAAAGAATATCTTAATGATAACTGTTAAGTAGTAACTTAATAGTTAAACAACTGCTTACTTTAAGAAAAGAGGCCTTTATATGTTCTTCAAATCAACACTATCTTTTCTTGCCTTGGCAACCACTTGTTTCTCTATATTTTATGTATGTCTGCTATTTACTGCCTTGTAAGCATTGTTATATCACCTGCTTGATGAAAGCTTGATGAAAAGTATTTAAAGGAATCTACTCTACTGAAAATTTGTATAAGAAGTAAATTGGAAAAATTGAAGTTGAAGGATACTAAAGATTCAAATGGCATTTTTACCGAGTTTGAAAAGCTAATTAATGATTTGAAAAGTGGAGGTGCAAATGTTAGTGAAAAGGAAAAATAAAGTTATATGATTAAGATGCTTTCAAGTTCATTAAGTTATATTTGGTGAACCAAATTGATGTGTTGAAAGAAAGTGATGAGCCTGTTAGACATGGGAAAAGTAAAATAAAAATAGATGAATTAAAAGAAAAAGTAGAAGAAAGCAAAATTCGTGTGAGTGCATTTAAGACTGAAAGAAAAAAAGATGAAGTGTGCTTCAAGTTTGGGCATTTTAAGGTGCAATGTAATGAGCATGAGGCTAAGTGAAAATGTATGGAAGTTGAGAGGTGGCATTCAGCAGCAAGGAGGCGTGTGCAAGCAACATTATTAACACTGGCCTTCAGCTGAGGAGTTGATGATCCAAATGGAGATTCAGTTGATTTGGTTATTAAAAATAATTCTTTGTATCACATGACAAGTTAAATTATAGTAAGTGAATCAAATGTGATAAATGGTAAATTGCCCAAAAAAGAAAACTACATAGTACAGTGGGGCATGTAAATTCTAATTATTTGAAAATAAATTGTGTGATAAGCAAATGTTTAAGGGTTTGCCAAAAGAATTGGAGTCATTATTTTAAGTGTGGGATAAGATTGGATAATAAAATGCATAATTTGCCATATAATAATGAAAGAACAGGAGCAAAGGATATATTAGAGATAGTACATAGTGATTTGAATGGACTGCTGGCTTAAATAGGGAAAAATATGTTTTAAATTTTGTTGATTAAAGTATCTGAAGTGTATCTTATGAAATAGAGTGAGGTATGTAATTGTTTGTTGACTATGTAAATTGAGTTGAAAGTGAGTCAGAAAAAAGAGTAAAGGGTTGAGGTGCAATAATGGTAAGGCACGTATATAATTTTTCTAGGGAAAAGGGTATATGTATTGAACCTTGTCTTCCACATGTAAATGAATGGCACAGCAGAAAAATATAATTGAGACATTATGGACATGTCTAAATGTTTATTGCCAGAGACTAAAGTAGATGATAGAGGTTCTGGCCTGAAAGTGTTAAAACATTAGCTTATTTAAGAAATATAGTTATTAATAATATGGTAGTAAAGGACAAAACACCCTATGAAATAATGTTTTGAGAAAAAGCTAATATAGAACATTAAAACTATATGAAAGTAAAGAGTATTTGTCAGAGTTCCTGAACAGAGAAGAAATTCAAAATGGCATAGAAAAACAGATTTAGGTATTTTGTTAGGTTATGAAAATGTTAGGTTGTAGAGTTTTTTAATTAATATCAGAGTAGTTTTAGCAAGACATGTAATATAATTGAAGATGGTAGAAGTTGTATAGGTTTTAAAGATGAGTCAAGAGGGGCTTGTGTTAAAAAAGGAAGTGAAAATGAGAATGAGCATGATAATATTGATGAAAACGTAAATGATGAATTTGAAGATTTAAGGTTGAAAGATGAATCAGGCAAAAAAGAAAACCTGCAAGATGAAGTTTGTATATAATGTTTATGTAAATTATGTTAATGTTGAAAATACTATTGCTTATGATGCTGTTAATAATAATTATTCTGAAAATTGGGAAAATACAAGGATAAGGAAATGAGTTGTTTAAATAAAAATAGAACCTGGATATTTGTAAATAAGCCAAATGTTAAAAAGATTTCCGATGTAAAATGGGTCAATACAAAAAAGGTAAGAGGATATCCTTAAATTGCTGAAATTTATTCTCTGGTAGCAAGAATGCAAACCTTAAACATTTTAATGTTATATTGATGTCAAAATGGTTTAAAAATTGAACAAATGGATGTAGAGACAGTCTTTGTGAATGGTGAAACTAAATGAGAAGTTTATGTGAAATAGCCACAAGGCTATGAAGATGATACAGATAGAGTATTAAAATTGAACAAAGAATTGTATGGATGGAGAGAGCCTGAGAGCTTGGAATGAATGCTTTGATATGTATGTGAGAAGCTTAGGCTTTGATATAAGTGAAAATGAATGTTGTTAATAATATATATATTTATTAAGTGATATGGAGAATAAAAACAATGTTTATCTAAATCTATTTGTTTATTTACTCATATGTTATAAAGATAATATAAAGGTAGTTTGTTAAAATGTATTATTTAAGATGTCAAATGAAAGATTTGGGTAAAATAATATAACCTATTTAGATATTAATTTTAATCATAATTGTAATCAAGGAAAAATAGCCCTAGATGAAAGGTCTTCTCATTTTGCTATTATAAAAGAAGTGTGATATTGTAAAGTCTAATTTGATTTTATTCCCATGGAACAAAATTTGAAGTTTAAATCTGAGCAATGAGCATGTGATGATATTGAATAAAAAATTGAATTGGAGCTCTCTTATATCAGGTCTTGTTCTTGAGCTAATATACAAGTTTTAGTGGAAATTAGTTAAGTTGATTTCAAATTGTTATGGTAGTAGTCATAAGTGTGTTTTGAGAGTTTCAAAGGATTTAGCTTTAACCAAAGACTTATTTAACCTTTAATAAAGATACAAAAGGTGAAAGTTTAGATTGTTACGTAGATGATGATTGGGCAGGCAATATTATTGATAGAAAATCAATAACAGGTTATGTAATTAAATTATATGGAAATCTAATGTATTGGAAATCAAAGAAACTGAACAGTGTAACAAAGTCCTCCACATCAGTTGAATGCCGTATTGTGTGAGTGAATTAAAAGTTTGAAAAGATATTTTGCCTGATGTTAATATTAAAAGTTTTGATCGTATGATGAAGATAAGTCTGGTGCAATAGATATAGGAAACATTGATATTTACCCAGTATAGGTAATTTGGTAATTTTACAAATAAAGCTAAATATATAGAAACTCATTACCACTTTGTAAATTAAAGTTGTATTATTGGTGAAACTAATATTGTGGATATGGATATGGCTTTAGGTCAAAATCAAGTTGAAAAGTTTAGGGATATGTTAAATGTAAAGTAATTGATAATAGTAAAATTTGGAGTGTAATATGTAAAATTTGGAGTGTAATATGTATTTAAGAAGGTATGTTGGAATACAGGTAAATTTATTTTACCAAGTAAGTAGTGACATCTATATATAGATGTGTGAAGGGGAGTGATTGAGCAATAGAGAGAGCAGTAGGAATATGTTGGTTGAGGGCCATGCATGGTGTCGTAGCTCGTAATGGTTTTTATAAGTGATTGTGAATAAATGCATTATTCTGCAAATTTGTGTTCCTTAACTGATTTACAACCTCTGAGAGTATGCAGCTATTCTGTATTTCAACAGTTTACTGAAAACCATTTTTGGAGAAGATTGGCAAAATCAAGAGTAGTTAGTATGGTATGGTATGGTATGGTTAGATAAGAGTTAAAACTGTGCAATGGATATTCTGGATTGTATACCTAAATTGTGCATCATGGAGCAAGTTGAAGTTATCTGTAATTGTGGTGTATATGCTTAAAGGTGTGATCTGAAAAACCTTTGTAATAATACAGTTCCATGTAAATTAATTGAAATAAGGTAAATTGTCAGCACTGTGCTTACATTGAAATGAAATGTTCTCTGGCCACTGTTGTTTGATAGTTGGTGTTCATTCAGATGGGTATTTGTTTGTATGTGGTGGAGTTTTATAGTTCATGTGTAATATTATATATTGCGGATCTGACTTCCATTTGATGGATCTGACTTCCAGCAAGTGAAGTGCAATTCCAGTATTAGCAGACAATTTCTATGACACAAAGAGAGATGGCTACAAAGTTAGATGTAGTCACTATACATAGAATCATTCACAAGTACAAAAATCCCTACTGCATTACATCAAAGAAAAGAGGGAAATATGGTTGGAAAAAGAGCTCCATTAACTGATGGACTGGTTTCTCCTTAGGAAAAGGAGAACAGACTGTAGGCCCTGTGCTGTGTGGACTTGGCTTGTGATCTGATGGATAGGAGAATGAATCTATATGTATGTAATGTCTGTTGTAGACGTTTAGCAGTTTGAAGAAAATTCTGAAAAGCTGTGAAGAAGGAACTGTTTGCAGAAAGAATGTGTAACAAACACCTCTCATGGGGTGCGTGCTCTTTGGAATTGGACAGTACAAAACTGTAAAAAAGTATTCCCTCTGATGAGACTTATTCTGAAGTGCAAGGTCAGAGGATTGGGTATGTATGCATCAATCAAATAATGAAGCTGCAAATTTAGGACAATTTCTACAGACTGTAAAACACCCTGAGAAGAAAATGTTTTGGGGCCATTTCACCTATGAATGACTAGGACCTTTAATTTCAGTTGAAGCCATACTGGCGAGAGTTATTTGTGAACCCCAGAAAAGGTTTCTAGAAGGTGACAAAAGTTTTCACTACCTGCTACACCCCTAAGAAAGTGAAGAAATTCTTCAAAGATAACAATGTTTGTGTGCTTGACTGGCCTGGGAATGTGCCTGATATTAATGCAATAGAATATTTGTGGGTTATTTGGTAAAAGAGGCTTGCAAACTTTGACTGCTCCACAAAAGAATGTTTGATATTAACTGTAATTCAAGTGCGGTTTCATGATCTCAAAAATGTGTGTTCCAATCTTGTAGAGTTGATGCCTAATTGTGGATTGGAACTTATAAAACAGAAAGGAGGACATATTAAGTATTAAGAAATGTAGATTGGAAGTAATTTATGATTAAATGTATGAAAGCAAGTAAAATGTTGTGTCATTGTTCTGTTCCAATCAATTTGCATGGGACTGTAGGTGATGCTGTTGGTATATTTCATATTTTGTTCATGATGTTTTTCATTATGTGTTTTTTGAAAGTTCTAAAGCAAAACTAAAGGTGCATTAGTCAGTTTATAACGATAATATAGCATGTTACAATGTACTAAAATGTGAAAAATAGGTAACACAGTGTAGTATAGAATGTAAGTGATTATGAAAGAGATAGTTGCGTTTTGAAAATCTTTCAAAAATGTTCAATGGAAAGGAGAATGTCCATCCTGAGATTACCTTTTAAATGAATATTTGTATTGTAGACTAATTTCACAGAGATGAACTGTTGGTTGATTAAAACAAATGGTGACTGCAGTTTGATGTCATTTTAAAATATTTTAATTGTATTATCATGTATGGCTGTGATAACCTTTATGTAAATTGTGAAAAAGTGGATATGTGGCATTTGTGTATAACCTGCTCTATTGAAAAATAAGGAATGGTAGGTATAAAGAAAGTTTGTGAAATGAGAGGTAGAAATGATGTTTTGGGGTAAGTAAAAGTACAGTGAAGATAATGTACATGTGAAGTACCTGAGAGATTAGGTTTGGTGTTTGAAGCAGTATGTGTTATTGGAGTTAAGAGGTTGAGAATATAGCTTGTACTTCTGGTTTAGGGTCATGTGTTTGGAATTAAGTTTGTAAAGGATTGGAAAATTAAAAGATCTTTAGGATTCAGAAGTAATAAGGAGAATGTGTGGTTAAATAGTCTTGAATTGCTTAAAAAGAAACTGACTATGTTGAGAGGTTTCATTTTATCTGAAAGGTTTGTAGCAATATAGTAGTAACAATAAGAAGTTTGGTTATTTAGAATGATTAGTGTATATTTGAGGAAGATAGTGTGTCGAATGGAGGTGTTGAAGATGGAAATACTGATTTTATGTGGCTATAGTAATTGTGATTATATATTTCTATATGTAAGGTATCTGCAATATGATGTGAAAAAACTGACTGGATTGTACATTTGGATTGAAAAGTGAGGAAAAAGAAAGGTGTTATTACTAAGTTAAAACAATAAATTGGTGTAGGGAAATTTGAGTTCAGATATAAGTGTCTACAGAGAGAAAAGATAAGAGTATTTGGAGAGAAATTCTGTGAATGTGCCAATTGGAAATTGTTGGTAGTAAATATATTTTAGGATTGTACATAGTTCCAAAGGTAGTTTTGCAAAGGAAGATGAGATGATACATTAGAATGTAATTAGCTGTAGCAATGACTAATAATGTGCATTTTGTTATGTTTCATGTGGCTTACACATTTGGAGGATGTGGCTGTGGATGAAGAACTGTAAAGGAAAAGTGGGAATAGAAGAGGAAACTGGAAGAATGTAGTGATTGTGAGAGTGTAGAAGATGTTTATATCAAGAAGGTGGATAATATTATGAAAGGACAGGACTAAAAGTGAAAGTTGTGTAGAAAATGAATATGTATTGTGAAGTGGTGAAAGGAGAGTTAAATAAAAGTAATGGAAGTTAACTGTTGAGTTTTATTTGTACTGAAACCATTTCCTTACTGCTATCCAGTTAGGGAAAATAGTTTGGATGTAGAAAGTGATGAGAGACATTTAAACTTAGAAGGGCAAATAGTGATATAAAAGAAGAGTTAAAGGTGTTTCTGATATAGGAAGAATGGGATGAAGCAAAAAAGGAAAGTGAAAGTTGCAAAATTATAAATTGTGATTGGGAATTTGAAGGATTAGGAATGGTATTGTCTGGATGTAAAGCATTGGAGCCCAGTCATTGAAAGAGGGCAAGTGGTGGTAAGTATATAAGGAATGGGGAGTATGGTAGAGGAAATAGGTTGAATTGGTGGTATGGGTAAATACATTACAAAGAGGTATATAATGGTGATTATTACTTGTATTGGCTTTGTGCTTGTTTACCTTAGGGTGTATGATGTTCTGCTTTAGTCATGTGTAGTGTGGCTTATTGTGCATCCCTCTGCTGTTCAATTCATGGAGTGGCTGTTATTGCAGTTGAAATGAGCTGTCCTGAGTTCGTTTGCATAGAGATTTCAATGTAGGCAATAATCTGTGCAATCCTAAATGCACATTGTATTGTTTAATAGGTTTTGTGATCTGGTTGATTTGTTGTATGTGCAAGGTGACAGGGAAATTTGGTGGAGCGATATGTGGAGAGAAATTGAATTGCAGTTGTAGCAAAGGTTGTAGGTGATCATTATGGTATAAGTGGTGATGAAAATGTAGCTTGAATTGTTGAATAATATTGCACATGTGTTAATGGTTTTGTTATGTGTTCTGCTTAGGCTGGAGATATATGCTCATTATTGCAATCCCATTTGTCTTTGAGGTTAAATTAGTTTAGAGGCCTAATGGGGAATTAATACAATTTGTTTTGTGGTACTCAGTATGTATCTTAAGAGCTCATATTATTTATTAGTCACTTTCACTGGAGTACAGTTTTTGGGTTGCTGTCTGGAGTGGGCCAAGTTGTGGAATTTCAAAGGTTGATTTTCTAACGATTGCTATATAGGACATGTTTGGTTTTATGCAGTTCATGCAACAAACAGTATTGCTGTTAGTGCTATATCATTACATGCTTCACATATAGATTGAGGAGTACAATACTAATCTGCTTCAGAAGGCTATCTTGAGAATAGAACTGCAGGTAATAAGTGTACTGGTTGAAAATTTGGTATATGCCTAAAAGTTGCGCTGTGTAGTAGTGTTGAGTCATAGGGTAATAAATATGGAGGAGAAATCCATTAGGTAGAACCACCATGTCCTACATGGGATTTGTGACTGTTAAGTTGTTTAAAAGCTTAGTCCTGCTGACAGTGCACTCTACAGTGGTGCAATTCATGAGTTGCACCACTGTAAACTAGATACTCTGTACTGCCCAGATTAATTTGGTGTAATGTATTTAAGTTTTCATGATATCCTATTGCCAAGACAGGTCCTGTTTTGTGGAGGTACTGTACTGTATTGGTTACACCTATTTTATAGCCAGTGCATCACTGTAGTCAGATTACATGTTGGACTTGTAGCAAATGCAATGACACATTTGTCATTGTGTATGGAAGAAGGTTCTGAAAGTGCTAACAAGCACTTGTATGAGTTGATGATACTGGTGACATGAATCTGTAGGAACTAATGCATTAGTTGACAACCTCAACTAGTGCAAAGACATTGTGCCTCCACAAAATCAGTCTTCATAGGCTAATATACAAGATAAAATGGGTATTTGACACAACCTTATTGTGGGATTAATGAAATCCACCAGAACAAGGAAAAGTAACTGTCAGTAGGACTGAGCATTTGAAAAACATTTGTCACACATCTTGTATAAATGACATTGTGGGTCTGTGTAAAAATAGTATACTTCCATATTAATTAACTCAGGATTGAAACCTACTACAAACCACACAAATGTAGATGTATACGAAATAACCAGGGCCAGAAGTTAGGATGGGACTAACAGAGAAGATGCTGCAGCAAATTAATAGAAACCAAGCAATCTGTGAAGAATGTGGTGATACAG